>WOXC01009668.1:0-682891 GCA_011680675.1 Gymnobelideus leadbeateri | reverse complement strand
GTGGGAAAGCAGCTCCCTCCCTTCTTTTGCAGAAATGGGGGATGATGGGTATGGAGCTCAATACAATGGTGGACTTGACTGATATATTAGTTTTGCTGAATTTTCCCCCTCTTTTTTATTCTTTGTTATAAGGGATGGCTCTCTGGAAAAGAGAAGGGAAAGGATATGTTGGGAAATACAGGTGATGTAAAAACAAAAGATCAATTTTAAAATATTTTCTACAGGAAGCTTTTCCCTTTGTTTATTATTTTCTATTTCTCTTGTATACAACTTGTTTGTATGTAGTTGTTTTCATGTTCTCTTCTCTGTTAGACTGTAAACTTCTTGAGGGTAGGCACTGTCTTTCATCTCTTTTTGTGTCCCAGATCTTACCACATTGCTTGGCACACAGTAGGTGCTGAATGAGTGTTTTTTGAATAACATGAAGAAGAAAGGGCTTAGGCAGTCATGATCTTCAATTAACTGAGAGGCTGTTATATGTAAGAAGACTATGTGTGATTTCTTCTGCTTGTTCCTAGATGGTGATACGAAGAGCAATTCAATTCAATAAACATTCATTAAGCATCTACTGTGTACAAAGCACTGTGCTAGGTGCTGAACCTAGGCCCTTTCCTCAAGGATTTTACATTCTATGGAGAGGATACAACATGTGCTTAGATAACTAGAAACAAGGTGATTTGAGGAGGGAAAGAGAATGGACCAACCAGGGTGTAGGGTCATCCTTCAGTGGTCATTAAAGAAGGCCTCATGGAGGAAGGGGTACCTGAACTGAGCCTTGAAGGAAAATAAGGATTCTGAGAAACAAAGATGCAGAGGGAATGCATTGCAGGCATGGGAAATGGCCTACAAATGCACAGAGGCAAAGCCAAAATTGGAGGACTTTGCTCTAAGGCATCAGTTCCCAAAGTGGGTAATATCACCCCCTGATGTACACTAGAAAAACCCAAGGGGGTGGTAGTAACCTCAGGTACAATTAGGAGGCTTTGAATAAAAATTGGAATGGATATAAAATATAAATATATATATATATATAAAAATATAAAATTGAGATATATAAAAAAGTGGAAGCATAAGGAAAGAAGATATGAAAATTTTGAAATAACCATTTGTATGTTTCATCTGTTGTGTAACAGAATTAAAGTGTAGTGATTACATTATTTTCCAAATAAACACACAAAATGCAAGTTATAACAATCAGTGGTCAAATTTGCTGACAGCCTTAACTAGCAAGTGCTGGTAGGTGAGTCTGCCCTCACCCATTGTCAGGAAGTCCGTTATACATCTGCAGCAACATGTGCATGTAATGACTTATTTACTATATGATTCTATAAGGTTAAATGATGCAATATTGTGTCATCAAAATTTTGATGCAGAAAAAAAACCACTAGTATACAATAAATTATTAAATTTAAAGTGTTTCATTTTTTTTAAAAATTATATTTCTTTGAAATGATGCAAATTTCTCAAAAAAATTAATTAAATGGTGAAAGAAAGATTTCCAGGGGGGCACTAGGTAATTTTTTAAGGGGACAGTAGGCCAAATAAGTTTGGGAACCCCTGCTAAAGTATCGACATTGGGAGACAACTACCATAAGACCTGTACATCAACATCTCTCTCAAAGCTTTTTGTCCTGGTTGACAAAGGCAGGGGATGGAATGTCTAGTTGAGGGAATACCTAGTACTGCAGTCTGACTGCAAAGTAGAGCATTGGGGGTTGGGGGGGAGAGGAGGGTAATACATAATAAGACTGGAAAGGAAGGTGAAAATCAGATTGTAAACGGCTTTAATGCCAGACTGAGAAGTCTATCTTTTACTCTAGAGTTAGAAATAGAGCCACAGAAGGTTTTTGAACAAGGAAGTGCTATTGTCACACCTGGGACTTAGGAATATTATTTTAACAAATATGTAGAGGATAGATTGGAAAGGGGAGAAACTGGAGGCAATAAGGTCAATTAGTCCACAATAGGGTAGCTAGCTGGCACCATAGTGCACAGAGTGCTGCTCCTAGAAAAGGACTCTCTTCCTGAGTTCAAATCCAGACTCAGATACTTGCTATCTGTGTGACCCTGGGAAAGTCACTTCACCCTGTTTCCCTCAGTTTCCTCATCCTTAAAATGAGCTGGAGAAGGAAATGGCAAACTACTTCAGTATCTCTGCCTAGAAAATCCTAAATGGGGTCATGGACAGTCAGACGGGACTGAAAAACGACTGAACAACAGCAAGATAGTCCAGGTTGAGTACAGATAAAGCAGTCTTAGGGGTGGCTAGATGGAACAGTGAATAGAGCACTGGCCCTGGAGTCAGAAGGATCTGAGTTGAAATCTGGCCTCAGACACTTAACACTTACTAGCCGTGTGACCTTGGGCAAGTCACTTAACTCCAATTAACCTGCCTTCCTCCTCAAAAAAAAAAAAATAAAAAAGATAAAGCAGTCTTATTTCATCTACAGCAGTAGCCAAGTAAGTGTAAAAAAAGGAACAGATGTGAGAGATGTCACGGTAGTACAATCAACAAGACGTTAAAACAACAGTATGAAATTATGAGAGAGTGAAGGGTCAAAGGCAACTGAATTCATGAACCTGAGTGATTAGGGAAAAGAGCAATCAGTAGCAATAGGGAAGTATGAAGGAGAGGACGGGTTTAGAAAGAGAGATGATGAATCTGTTTTAAACCTGGTTTTGAGATGTCTGTGGGACATCCAAGCAAAGGCATTCAGCAGGCAATTAATGATTGGGGACTCCATATAGGCGCAATGAATGACAGTAACAGGGAGAGAGATTTTACCTCAGCATAAGAAGAAAGTATTGTGGATAATAATTACATATAGATATATAAACAACATATATTACAATAATTACAGGTATTTGAATATAGTTCTCTTCATAGGTAATAAGCTTCCTGTCACCTGAAGTATGCAAAAAGATGACATAACCATTTATTAGGGATATTTAGAAGGGATTCAGACTTCAAGTTAGTATTTAGGCAAGATGATCCCAGCTCTGGGATTCATTTGTTCTTTGATCTTTGGCAGTGTGGTATAATGGAAAGTGTTCAGTACTGCAAATCAAAAGACCCAAATTTGAGTCTCATCACTACCATTTAACCTTTCTAAGCCTGTTTACTCACCTGGAAAATGGGAACATTTGCACTGCCTCCTTCTCCAGGCTATGGCTAGGAAAACATTTTGTAAGGTATCAAAAATGATAGGAATATGAAGTATCATAACCATTTGTTGTGAAGGCATGAAATCACAGAATGTTGAACCTGAAAGGAACTTTTGAAGATTATTTATATCAAACACTGCTGCCCCTATTTACTAGGTAAGAAAACTGAGGCCCAGAGTCTAGAAGTGGCTTGCCCAAGGACAGAGAATCATAAATTTCGATCTGGAAGGAATCTCAGAGGCCATCAAATAGCTTGGGACATAAAGCTCTGGACTCGGAGTCAGAAGTATCTGAGTTCAAAGCTTTCCACAAACACACTTAGTAGCTGAGTGACCCTGGACAAGTCACTTGACCTCTTTAACAACCTCACTTTCCTCATCTGTCAAGTGGGGGTAATAATAGTACCTACCTCACAGGATTGTTGAGAGGATCAAATGAAACTATATATAGGTAAAGCACTTTGCAAACCAGGAAGTATTATATAAAGGTCAGCTATTATCATTTTTCCCCAACCCATCTTTCTCCTAAATCCCTCTCTTTCTTTTATTCTTCTAACCACCCAGATTCATAACTTTGACGTCATCCTTGATTCTTCCCTCTCCCTCAGCCCAAACCCCACCACACCCCAGGCATCCAGTCAGCTGCCAAATCTCATCAGAGATTTTGAGTCAGAAGGTACCTCAGGGCTCATCTCATCCAACCTCCTTATTTTCCAAATGAGGAAACCAAAGCCCAGAGAAGATCAATGATTTGCCCAAGGCAGTAAGGTAGTCAGAGGCAGAGCTGGGATTCCAACCCAGGTCCTCTGACTTTGAGGACAGTCCCCCATAGGCTATACCACACTATTGACTCTCCCTCCATGGCACCTCTCATTTCTTCCTCCTCTCCTCTCACATAGTTTCTACAGGATAGTGAAGTCCAGAAGAGCTGGGTTAGAATTCTGTCTTAGTAGCTGTGTGACTCTGGGCAATTCACTTAACTAATCAATGCCTCATCTGCAAAATGAGGGGTAACAACAGCACGTCCCTCACAGGGCTGTTTGGAAGCTCAAATAAGAAAATATGTTTAAAGAGCTCCACAAGGCTTAAAGCACTATATTATTATTAGGTCAGTTTATTAACTAATAATAAAAATGATCATGAATTAATATTATTATTATTAGGTCAGCTCTTCATCTTCTCTTACCCTGACTATAGCAGTAGCCTCCTAATTGCCCTCCCTGCTTTCAGTCTCTCTCCTTGTCCATCTGTTTTCCACACAGTTACCAAATTAATATTCCCAGAATACAATCTGACCATATCCCTCCCCTACTCAAAAACCTTCCAAAGCTCTCTTTTACCTCTCAGATAAAAATAGAAAACCTCCGGGCTGGTATTTACAGCCCATCATAGGGTTCTCACCCCCTTTTCCTGTTTTATCTTTCAGTCTTGTCCTTTATCCTTCCAGTGAAATTGACTTTCCAGCTGTTCTCCATCCACTGACGTTCCATGAGCCACCTTCCAGCCTTTACGGCTGGTGGTTCCTCCAATCTGGAAGGCATCCCCTCCTCACCTCCACCCTGCAGCTTTCCTGGTTTCTCCCCAAGCCCCACTCAGGTACCTCTACTAGGTCTTTCCTGATTTCTTTCCTCCTCCCAAGTTGTTCATTTTATCTCCCCTTTTAAATGACTTCATATGCCTTGTAGATACTTTGTATTGTTTATCTAACCTACACCATGTAGCCCCTGCTAAGCAGAAGACTATAATTCATAGCTCTGTGCCCTGCACCGAACACCAGGCACCCTGGAAGTTTCTCTTTTTCTCTAGCCTAATATGAAACAAAACCTGGAGCTGGTATTGTATATACATTGAATCAGCTCCTAAATCTCAAGAGATCTCTGAAGCATCTGTTTCTCCCCCACTTCCAGCCTTTGGTGGCCCGGTATTCTTGGAATCTTACTAGCTGTGTGACCTGGGTGAGGCTCTTAACCTCTGTTTGCCTCAGTTTCCTATTCTGTAGACTGAGGATAATAATAGCACTTCCTTCCCAGGTCTGTCATGAGGATCGAATGAGATCACAACTGTAAGTAAAGCCCTTAGCACAGTGCTTGGTACACTGTAAGTGCTGTATAAATGTTGTTATTGTTATCATTGTTATTATTACATAATGTTATTATTAATCTTGCATTATTGTAATTGTTGTTATTGTCTTATTTCATCCATAACCAGGGATTAGGGCATAGAAAGTATCATAAAGTTTGACTTCCTCTGGTCTTAATTAGTTTAGGCAGATCTTGGTTCCACTGACCACCTGTGTGATCTTGGCCAAGTCATTCTCTTTAGTTTTAGTTTTGCACATCATTTCCTCTTCTGCCTCTAATGCTTTCTAGCTATGTGCCCCTGGGCCTCATATGTAAAATGAGGGGGTTGGACTACATGGCCTCTGAGGTTCCTCGAAACTCCTGATCTGTGATCCTGGGTGTTCTAGGTCCCTTGCAGCCTTAGAACCTTGTGATCTAAAGAGGGCACCATAAGAACCTCCAAGCCCCCCAGAAGGGCTGCCCCTCTTGGCAGGTTTGTAAGTGATCATCAGCATGGCCTTTTCCAGATTATCTTCTCCCCTGTGTTTGCATGGCTCTCCTACAGGGCATGGATGATGGTTCTGCTGCCTCCCCTATGGGCTTTGCTTCTGGGCTCCTGAAATCTGTTGACTTGCCTCCAGCTGGGCTCCCCTGGCTCAGTGCCAAGCTCTAAGAAGCCTGCACCACTCCCTGATCTCCTGAGAGCTGCAGGGATTAGGGAGGAACATGGGGGTGGGGAAGGAGGGAGAGAAAAGCTACACAGTGTCTCAGGCCTAAGGCCATAGGCAGCCCAGGTAAAATGGGTATAGAGACACCCTCAGGTGCCCTTCTGCCTCCCGCCTCTCCTCTCCTCCCTTCACTCCCACTTTGGTACCCACCTGCTAGCCACACAGCCAGTCCTCTCCCATGGTGTCTCTCAGCATAGCAGAAAAAAACACTATAGACTGGGGTGTAGTATCATGGATTCTAGTCCCAACTCAGTCACTGGCTGCTTGTAGAGAATTACTTCTCTCTGGGCTTTACTTTCCCCTTCTACATAAAGGAAATGGCAAATATTCATGACTATCACCCAAGGGAACAGGAAGGATTCTCCCTCAATGACTGTACCCTTTTGACCTCTACCCTGTGACTTCTCCAGCATCCTCCATCATGAATGTCCTTTCTTACAATTCCACCTTCAGTCCACTAGGGGAAAGAAGTAGCCCTCTTCTGAATGGCATTAAAAAAAAACAAACCCAGCTTTTCCTTGGATAAGGATTGTATGCTTATTCTCCCTTCTGAACTCTAACCCCTTAAGAGATGGTCTTAATTCATTTTAGCATGCCTCACAGACTATAATAGAATAATATCCTAAAGGAAATTTTGTTGAATGAATGAATGAATAATATGAATGAGGTCGAATGAACAAAAGAGAAACCTCCCTTTATGTAGGTTCACATGAAGCTTCCTGCAACAACCCTGATAAGGTGGATTGTATAAGTATTATAATTCACATTTTACCAAGGAAGAAACTGAGGTTCAGACAGATAAAGTGACTCACTGTGTCAAGATTCAAACCCCGTCACAACATGACTAATGAGGAAATACGTTTTGCACGATTGCACATGTTTAGTTTATAACAAACTGCTTACTTTCTCAGGGAGGGGAGAGGGAAAGGAGGGAGAAAA
Source organism: Gymnobelideus leadbeateri (assembly GCA_011680675.1). Classification (NCBI taxonomy): domain Eukaryota; kingdom Metazoa; phylum Chordata; class Mammalia; order Diprotodontia; family Petauridae; genus Gymnobelideus; species Gymnobelideus leadbeateri. Next base: position 676,000 of record WOXC01009668.1, on the reverse strand, counting down.
TGTAGAACACAAAATAAAAAAAAAATTTTTTTAATTATTTTACACTTAATTGGAGGAAAATGAAATATCATTGAAGAAAGATTCCAGGTCTTCTGAATCCTTTCTTTGACCAACATCTGACTCCAGAAGGCACAGTCTCTGTAGCTGTGGTAGTTTGAGTTGCTTAAACTCTCTGGGCCTCAGTTTCCTCATCTGTAAAGTGAAGGGTTTAGATTAGATGGCCTCAAAGGCCTCTTTCTACCTACTCTTGATCTATGATCCTATGAGGCCAATCAAACTAATCAGGATTTGACTTTCACTCTCAAAGGTGTTGGGCTCACTCAGTCCTTCCATGCAGGCTACCAGGTCTATCCCTTAGTTTCAGCTTGAAATTTCTCTCTGTAGCCACCTGGATCTCCATGTAATGGTTCTATGCTCTCCTACAGTGTGCCTGGCAGAAGTTTCTCTTCTTCCTGAAATAGCCTCTTTTTTTCCTGGACACATTTCCCAGCCAGAGGTATCGAGCTGTTTTTCCTCCTCGCCTATTCCTCAGCTTCCAAGCCTTTTTCAAGGACCACTTCCATACCCAGGAGCAGTTCATTCTGCTGTCTGATCTATGTTCTTTAAAACATCTTTCTTTTCATTCTTTATCCCTACCTTTTGCCCTGGCTCCAAGAATATCACAGAACCATCTGCATTTCCCACTTCTTGAATGTCTCAGTACAAACATTAGCATTTATAAATCCCACATCAACATTATATAGCTTGTCTACAGAGAAACCAAATACATTTTGGGGGTGAGGTAAGGTGGGGAAGAGAAGGAGGAGAGATTTTTCAACTGAGTAGAAGGAATGTGGGACAAGAAGAAGAGTTAACTTATAAGGAAGAAACAGTTTCCAGTACAGATTCATCTCAGAAACTGATTTTATAGTCCTGACAAGGAAGAAAATTGGATAAATACAATATATTGGATTCAACCGGTGATTGACAATTTCTTTCTAAACCACATAAATAGATATAGGGCCAGCCCTCTGAAATAACTCACTAGTTGGTAAAGTCTGTCCCTGATGTCCCTCACTACATGAAGTTTATTGAATTCTTTCTTTTCTGGCAAACACTCAGAGCCCCAGGCCAAACCCTCCTCCTCACAATCTCACCATACTTAGTCTTGTATTCCAGAAGTTTATGGGCCTTATCTGACTCCTTCCCTCTTAAGAAAATCTCTCTGTCATGGGTCTTTTACCATACTGACCATATTTTCTAGACCAAAAATCTAAGGAAAAGATCTAACAAATATCCCCCCCCATTTGCAAATACGATGTAGATACGATTTGTAAATATGATTTGAAAACTGGATATAGAATAAGGATAGAAGTGGGGGGGGTGGAATACCATAATATTAAGCACTGAGATCTCATGTAGGTCTACCTATTCTGACAAACCTACTTGTGCTCAGGTGTTAATAGGGACCAACTATAGAGTACCAACTAAAACCTTGTTCTTCTCAAATGAGAGTCTTGGATTTTTTCCGAGGGGCCATCAATGCCTTAACCCCAGAGGAAGGATGAATCTCATGATGGCATTTCAGGCCTTGATGGCAAACCTATAGAAGAGATCTTTTTCATAGTGTCATAGATTTGGAGGTAGACGGTATCTTGGATATTATCTAGCTCAGCTCTCTCATTTTATACTAGAAGAAATGAAGACCCAGTGAGATTAAATGGTTTACCTAGGTAATAGATAGTTGAACCAGGAATTGAATCCCGGTCCTCTGACTTGAGATGCAATACTCTTACCTCTGGGGCAGCTAGGTTGTGCAGTGGATAAAGCACCAGGCCTGGAGTTAGGAAGACTTGAGTTCAAATTCAAACTCAGCTGTGTGACCTTGGTCAAGTCATTTAACCGTGTTTGCCTCAGTTTCCTCATCTGTCAAATGAGCTGGAGAAGGAAAGGGCAAACCATTCCTGTACCTTTGCCAAGAAAATCCCAAATGGGGTCATGAAGAGTCAGACACAACTGAAACAACTGAACATGCTCTTACCTCTATCTGAATCAAAATGGTAGAGCAGAGGGAAGGGTCTTTAGAGATTCATCTATAGTCACTTGTCCAAGATCTCACATCTAGTTAATGGCAGAACCTGAATTAGAACCCAGATCTCCCAACTACTCAATCCTCTTAGGAAGACCTTATGTTTGTTCATCTTTTTATGCTTTTCAAAGTGTTTTCATATGTATACATCTGAATCTTAACAACATCCCTGTGAGTTGGGTAGGGAAGGTGTTAATATTCACATTTTAAGGGACCAGAGAGGGAAAGAAACTTACTTAACATCACACAGTGGGCCAACTGGGACTAAAACCTTGGCCTCCTGTTTCTCAATCCAGGGCTCTTTCCATTACATCATCTGATCATCTGAACTGTTGGCATTTAACTCAGTCAATTAGGGGATTCATCTAAGAAAGGAAAATTGGCACCTTTTCCAAAAATGGATAAAGAGGGCCTGATCCTGAATATCCATGAGGGTCCTTGGCTGCTCTTCCCTTTGCTCAAACCTCCCAACAACCAGACAGGCCATTCTCTGAATACAGACAATCCTCTCTGACTCTCCCCAGCCTCTCCTCTCAATTCTCAACAAGGCTCCCAACTCCTCCTAAGGGGCTTCCAGCTCAAGGCTCAGGACTAGCTCCTCCTCTCCTGCTGTCTGTTCTTAGGATCCATAGGATCACCAAGGAAGGGTCACTCAGGGAAATCTAGAGACGGACAGAGTCTGTAGCTGTAGCCACACTAGAAGCTTGAAGGGCTTGAAGGCAGAGGAGAGTCCGTCCTTCCTCACTGATTCCCTTTCATCTCTCACATATTTTTGCAACTCACGTGCAGTCAGATAATAAATATAACATCTCCCACAGCAGCCACTCAGAACTCGAGCTCCCATATGATTACTCTCTCTCTCTTTCCCTATGTGTGTGTCTCTCTGTCTCTCTGAGTCCTCTTCTCTCCCCCTCTTTCTTTCTCTCTCTCCTCTTTTTTTTCTCTCTCTCTTTCTTCCTCTCTTTTATTTTCTCCCTATTTCAAGGGGTATGAAAGAAAGAGGGAGAGAGGAGAGAGAGAGAGATTCAGTCTTTTATCAAATGGTTTTATCCTTCTATCTCTTACAGATAAATAAAATCCAGTTCCCCTTCTCTTCCCACCCCTCAGAGGTAGAGGCTGGAGCAAGCCCTATTCCGAATGAGTGGTGTTAGAAGAGTAGGGGAGTGTGTATGTCTAGGGAAGAGAAGGAAAAGGTGCAGAAGAAGGGATGAGTAAAATAGATGAGAAAATTGAAGGGAGGGAGGGAGAAATAGAGATAAAGAGAAAAGAGAGCATTTGGAAGATGGAGGAAAGAGAGTGAATGAATGTACCTGTTAACATGTGGATTTGTGGTCAGTGATTCTTCACTGAGCATCACCTATCTTCCCTGTTCCCTATCACTGTTGAGAGCATCCTTCCAGTTTCCCAGGGTGGCAACCTTGGCATTCTCCTCAGCTCCTCCCATTCACCCCACATATGTGATCAGTTGCCAGGTCCTATCATTTCCACACACATAGTAATTCCCACAGAAGTCCACTTCTCAATGACTGCCTCAGTCTCTCGCTACATCTAGGCTCAGCTCCAGTCACCCTCCACTTCATTCCCTGGCTACCATGCTGCTATACAGTCTATCCTCCCTGTTCTGCCCATCCCTTTCCAGTTCAGGAACCATAATCTAATCAATTCTGTTATTCTGCTGGAAAAAATGGTATGTCAGTCTATTCCCCTGTGGCTCCATTGGCTATCCTTGTAACTTTCCAGGCCAAAATATCGTTCACTGGCATCTGTTCTCCTATGTATCCTATCTCTTCCCGTTGGAATTAGATTATATTAAGCATTTATTAAGTACCTACTATGTGCCAGGTAATATGCTAAACCCTGAAAATAAAAACAGAAGCAAAAAGAAAGTCCTTGCCCTTAAGGGACTTACATTCTACTGGGGAAGACAACACATAAAAGGGAGTTAGCTGAAAAGGTGGGATTGGAAGAGGGAAAATGGAAAAGTGAATTCTTCACCCAATGGAGGTCCTGGGGAGGAACTCACCAACTGAAGGAGGTGGTATAGGGGTGGGGGCGGGGAGGTGCGACCAGCTGAGAAGGCCTCTGAGCCTGAGATGGAGGAATAGCTCTGGTCACAGACTGAGTTGGGTTAGAATAATGTCAGCTCCTTGAGGTCTTGTACAGTGCTTGGCACACAGTAAATGACAAAATTCTCTCATTGGTTCATTGTTGTGTGTCATTTTCAGTCATTTCTGACTCTTCATGGCCCCATTTGGGGTTTTCTTGGCAAAGATACTGCAGTGGTTTGCCATTTCTTTCTCCAGCTCATTTTACAAATGAGGAAACTGAGGCCAACAGGGTGAAGTGACTTGCCCAGGGTGGCACAGATAGTAAGTGTCTGAGGTTGAATTTGAACTCAGGAAGATGCATCTTTCTGTCTTCAAGTCTGGCACTCTATTCCAGTGCTCTATACACTGTACCACCCAGCTGTCCTGCAATTGATTCACTAGTTTCTCCTTATTCATTCACAACTATGGTGCTAGTTCAGATCCCTTGATTGTACCTTCATTTCCCAGCCATCTCCAACCTATATACCCGTGAAGTCTCCCCACACTTGTAATGGTAATGGTAAAGATCTTCCCTGCTTTGAAGATTTTTCCTGCCCCTTAGTAAGCCAAATGTAATCACATGGAGCCTATGGTGGGACAAGAGTTTATTGAGTGGGTGGAGTAGAGCCCAGAGGAAGTTAACAGTCAGAGCAGTTAGCACAGAGGGAGAGAGGATGCAGGCAAGGAGACAGTTAGGCTTGTGAGTGTTTGTTTGTGGGAAGGCTAAAGGATGGTGTGACTCCCTGCTGTGCTATGGTGTATTTACTTCTTTGTTGCTATGATGGATTCGGTTTTCTGGTGTTGGGATTAGGTTTTCTGGTATCTGAATAGATGATTTGCTTTTGTCTTCTATATGGAGAGTCTGTTGTATTTTTCATTTCAAAACTGTGACAGCATATTCATAGTTGCAGTTGGTGCTGTGAATATTGCATCGACACTACACCACCCTGCAAGTTTCCAGTTCTCTTCTATGATGTCTTCTTCTATTAGAATGTAATCCCTTGAGAGCAGGGATTACTGTCTTATTTACTGTATTTGTCTCCCTAGAGCTTAGTACAGTACACCATCTATTTATTTACCTATCTATGTGTTCAGTCCTGTGCTAGGTGATAAATAAGTAAATAAATGACTTCTTTCCTACTTTTGAGGAATTTATAATCTCTAAATGCCCTAGAACTGAAAACAGGGATAGCATTTAACAAGCAGCTCTCTGGGGGAAAGGGGAGATGTACGTAGTATATACTATGTATTTCATTTTAATTTGCTTTAACATTTTCTCCAATACTTTGCTATATTTAGACAATCAAAAAAAAACAATAAAGCAAGCCTTGATTTGTAGCATTTGCTGATTTCTGTAAATGCTCACAGTGAAAATTTAACCATCAGCTAACAAGAGCAGGCTTGAGCTGGTCTCGGCACACCCCAGCTGAAAAAGATTCTGGGGATCTTCTTGTCCAGTGGTTTTCAATGTTTCTGGTTCTACAAAATAACAAAAATATGTTGTGAACCCCAGGGATAATTTGATATACTCGTCACAGCATTCTTTAGCATAAATTATCAACATGGACCCCATGACTAAAAGGGAACCACTGATTAATTTGACTAATGCCCTCATTTGCAGATATAGAAATAGTCCCAGAATGCTGAAATGACTTCTCTAAAGTCACAAGTGATTTGGGTGGAGGATAGCCTGGATTATGGCCCAGATTTCTAAATACCAATCCAACTTCTTCCATCACTGAGCACTACAAATCATCAGAAAGACGAGAGGAAACTTTGGAAGGCAAGAGAATTGACAAGAGAGCACAGAATCAAGGACAAAACAACAGGGTCCAAAGGAGGGAGAACCGAGCAGAAAAACAGAGATAAGCAAGTCTTCTTCCCTCTGATTGCCAACCCCAATTCCCAAGGAGTTAATTCCTAAATTTAGCATTTCAGATGCCCATCCTGATATATTCCCTGGTTTAAATAAAAAGGCCCAGGCTTTCTTTCAGGACTCCCATTCCCCATAGAGTCCTTCTTCTCCTCTCCCTGGGCCTGTTTCTGTCCCTCTGTGAAATAAGGCAAATGGACTATATCTGGTCTCTGACGTACACTCCAGCTGGGACTTTCTCTGGGTTCTAAGATCCTTAAAGGAAGCCATGCTCCTGGCCTAAGCACCCAAGGTCCTTAATGAGCTCAGGTAAAACTGAGGGCCAGAGAGGTAACATGCTCACAGCCCTTAAACTTGAGAAAGTCGTTGAACCTTGGGAAACTGAGGGAGACAGAGATTACATGAGTTACCGGGGTCATACAAATAATGAATGTCTGAGGACCAATCTGAACTCAGGTCTTCCAGATTTCAGGCCTAGCACTCTATTCACAAAGTTACCTAGCCGCTCTTTACAGAAATCCTACATATAAGTGTCCCTATATTGTAGTCAGAGGGAAACCTGTGGGTTAGGTGAATTGCCCAAGGTTATGCAATAAATCTGTGTCTGCATCAGGACTAGAATTAAGCTGTTCCCTTTTCCAGAGCCAGCATGATCCCTGTTGCACCCTGCCTCCCAGAGAGCCAGCCTACCAAAAAGGCAGTCCAAGAAATATTGGCATCCACTCAAAAAAGTCACCCTGCCAAAGGAGCTTAGACCTTCCATTTTCATTTAGATCACATGTGGTTCCCTTTAGTTGTTTAATCTCAAAAGGAAGTTCAGGGACAATTTCTTCATTCTCCAGAAAAAGGTGGGGGGGAAGGAAGGAAAAATTCATTTAAATGTTCCTGCCTGAGCTCACTCAGGTGTGCTGATATTACAATAACCCACTAATATCTCTGAGCCAGGCAGCTTTTGTGGGGCATCAGTCCAAGCCAAAAAAGGGAGTTTATTTTCTCTGCTCAGAATTTTCATGTGTCACCATTCACTGAATGCTAGAAATGGGAGTGACTTTTGTTATTGTTGTTGTTGACTCTTGTGTCTGACTCTTCCTGACCCCATTTGGGGTTTTCTTGTCAAAGATCCTAGAATAGTTCACCATGTACCTCTCCCTCTTATTTTATAGATAAGGAAACTGAGGCAAACAGGGTTAAGTGACTTGCCCAGGGTCCCACAGCTAGTAAGTATCTGAGGCTGGATTTGAACTGAGGAAGATGAGTCTTCCTGATTCTAGGCCCAGAGCTCTGTGCACTATGGCCCCACCTAGCTGCCCTCATGACTGCTAAAGATCTCTCCATCAAATAGAAATAGGGCCACTAAGCCTACATAAGGATTTCTGCTGGGGCATATTGACCTAGAAAACCATAGATTTACATTATCTGTGTTGGATAGTGTTTTTCTTTATTTTGTCATATATTTCTCTATTCCATTTTAATCTGGTTCAGCTGCAGTTGTGAGTGTTGAAGCCTGTCAGTTGTCCTTTGATCTTTGGATACCTTTTATCTTACAGAGAAGGAAACTGAGGCTCTTAGAGAGAAAGTCACTTGGCCAGTAGAAAGGGTAACAAAGTCAGCATCTGATCCCAGGTTTTCTGTGCCCAAGTTTAGCTTTCTTCCCACTATGCTATGCTTCAGAAGGAGGATAGAGGGGGAAAGTTAGCATTCATCTCTCCTTGCTAGCCTCTGGCTAGAGTTATGGAAGAATAAGGCAAGTCCTGAATTAGGAGGGAAAGACCTGAGTTTTAGTCCTCCCTCTCAGGCATGCTAGCTATAGGATCCTTGGAATGTCACCCAAATTCTATGGGCCTGATGTTTCCTATTGGTAAGATGGGAATGGGCAGCTGGGTGATGCCATAGTGCACAGAGTGCCAGGCCTGGAGTCAGGAAGACTCATTTTCCTTAGTTCAAATCCAGCCTCAGACACTGACTAGCTGTGGGACCCTGGGCAAGTCACTTAACCCTGTTTGCCTCAGTTTTTTCATTTATAAAATAAGCTGGAGATTTTCTTTGCCAAGGAAACCCCAAATGGGACCAGGAAGAGTCGGACATGACTGAAAAACAACTGAACACAACTCCCATATACCAATTCCTTTTTAGAGTTCTTAACCACCTGTTCCCTTCTACCTGTTCAGTCTTTTTATGTGCTTTTCCGTTCCACGCACAGTCTTGTCCAGCTGTCCTGCCCTACTTGCTCTCCCTTGAAAATAATTCTTCCATCTTTCATTTCCATGTTTTTGCTGTGAAAAGATTTAAGTATCTTCATTGCTTTCAACGTTTTTGTCTCCTCCCCAGCACAACCCAAAATGTCATCGCTGTTGTTTGCCCTTTGTTTTTGAAGAGGACCAGTGACGTGGTGGGGTCATGTCTTGACTTGCACAGCTCTGTCTCACTTAAAGTTCAAAATTTAATGGTGTCAGGAAGCCCTCATAGACCCTCCTAACCTACTAGAGTAGCCAGGGAGGCTGAATGATTCCCCAGGGCCCCCTCTCACCCTCTATACCTCTCCTCAGGACCAAATGCACCCAGACCCCACTAGGAAGGTCAATGCAGGCAGAATAGATGACCTCATCCTGTAATTGAGTCAAGGTTTTGCAGGTGGTCAGCACATACATAATACAATCAGACAACTTCTGCCTCATTTGTCCTCTCCCTGCCCCTTTCTGGCCAGTGGTGTATATGGCATCTGCTCATGGCTCTCCTCCCCACACAACATTGCTGGACTTCTAGATACAATCCCCCAAACTATATTCAGCATTCTTACCTTATACTTATACTTCCTTATAGCTAAGGAAATTGAGGCTCAGAGGTCAAATAATTTGGCCAAAGTCCCACAGCCAGTAAGTTGCCTTACCAGATTTTATAGTAAGCTTCTCTGATGCCAAAACCTCCCAAACCAGGATAGTTTGGCCTCCAGATGCAGACAAGGTTGTCCCTACCCTCAAGGAAAATATCAGTTAGGGGAATTAAATGTGATACAACATAGGGTGTGATCAAGGAAAAATTCAATCAAAGTGCTATTAGAAATTCGAGGGATGGCTTCCTAAGCTAAATGAGCTCTCAAGTCCCATCCAGGACTAAATCCTAGGGCACTGTAGAAATATCACCAGATCATAAACATAGGGAGAGAAGGGGCTCCTGAGGTCCCTTTGTTCTCATTTTACAGACAAGGAAACTGAGGCCCAGAGACTTGCCAAGGTCACACAAGCATCATGTAGTAAAGTCAGGATATGAACTATGTTCTCTGCCTCCAAATTTAACATTATTTCTACTACATTAGGGAGGGAAATAGGGCAAATAGATCTTCAAGAATGGGATACAAGTTGTGTAAATGCAGAGAAGTGGGAGAAGGCAGGACCAGATCAGGGAATAGTAAGTAGCCCAGTAGATGGGAACAATGTGAAATAAGGCTAGAAATGTAGGTTAGAGTCAGATTTTGGAGCTAGCATTTATATAACACTTTTGAGGTTTAAAAAGTACTTGATCCTTATAAGACCCCATGAGGTATGTGTTAATATTATGCTCACTTTACATATGAGAAAACTAAGGCTGATAAAATGTAAATGACTTGCCCAGGGTCACCCAGCTAAGTATCTGAGCCTATATTTGAACTTATCTAAGCTTGAATGAAGCATTTGTCCTTGAGTGCCAGTCTAAAGAATTTTTATTTTATCTCATGGGCAACAGGAAGCCCCTGAAGATCTTAACAGGTCACTGCCAAGGTCAGACCTGTGCATTAGGAAAATTACTTTGGCAACTATGTGAAGGATGTATTGTAGAAAAAAGAGACTGGAGATCAAAAGACCAGTTAGAAGGCTTTTAACAATAGTCAAGGTGATGTTTTGTTGTTCAGTCATTTCAGTCGTGTCCAACTCTTTGTGACCCTATTTGGGGTTTTCTTGGCAGAGATACTAGAGTGGTTTGTCATTTCCTTCTCCAGCTCATTTTACATATGAGGGAACTGAAGCAATCAGGGTTAAGTGACTTGCCCAGGGTCACACAGCTGGTAATTATCTGAGGTCAGATTTGAACTCTGGGAGATGAGTCTTCCTGATCCCAGGCTCAGTACTCTGTGCACTATGGCGCCACCTGGCCAGCCCACCTGGGTGTTGAGGGCCTACAAAAGAAAATTCCACTCCAAGATAGTGGAATAACAGAAGTAACCAACCTCTACTTCACAGCTCACCTATACAGATCTAGAAAACAAACCAGTACCGGTACTGATTAGTAAACCCAATGGGGAAAAATGCACAGTGAATAATTTTTCTAGCCCCATTTTCATTTTCTGCAAAAGGAGATAGATAGAGAGGTCTATAGACACTGGGGATGGGGTCTAACCAGGAACAGCCACATGAAAGATTCTAGCACAGGGAGAAGAGGCAAGAAGGGAACTCAGATCCAGCGCAAAGGGACCTGACTGCAGGAATAAGTGACAGCACTCACTACCTTGTTCAGGATCACAGAGCCAGCAGAAGGAAACAGATTGCACACAGCAGTGGCATTCCAGGGTGAGGAATGGTTATGATCCCTAAACTATGTACTGAGCAAGAAGCAAGTTCAGACTCTAGGAGCAAAGAGGAAGCTCTAGCCCCCAGCCCAGCTTGAAACCTGAAGCAGAATAACCAGGGTAGAAATCCCAAGCCAAAGGGGAATCTGGGGCTATCACTCTGAAACAGCAGAACTTTCCAACTAGCTGATAGTGGCTGAGTCTAGCAGAAGTCTACCAGGGACAGTCTACGGGTATGTTGATCAAACCCAAACCTAGGTTAGGAACTTATAGAGTTCAGACCAGGATAAGACCATTTGGAGAGCACTGAAAGCATAAAGGTTATCTCTTATTTTCCATCACAGAATTCATACAATTACAGAAGAGAAACTTTATTAATGTCATCAATGTAGGAAAGTTTTCAAAACTAAATATTGCTGTACATTGGACTACCTACAAGCCATTACCAACAAAAGAACTTAGACATCATAATTCAAGAAATCATCAAAGAAAACTGACCAAATCTCTTAGAACTAGAGGCCAAAATGGAAACAGAATTCATCAGTCACCTCCTAAATGACAATTTCCAGGAATACTGTAACCAAGATCCAGAGCTTCCAAGTCAAAGAAAACTATTGCAAACAAACAAAAAAGAAGAATTCAAGTACTGAGATGCCATTGTCAGGAACACACAAGATTTATTAGTCACAAAATAAAGAATTGGAAAGCTTGAAGTACAATACTCCCAAAGGCAAAGTATATAGGCTTACAACCAAGAATAGCTTACCCAGAAAAACTGAATATAATCCTATGGGGGAGAGGGGAAGTGGATTTTTAATGAAACAGAGGACTTCTAAGCATTCCTAATGAAAAGGTGAGAGCTGCATAGAAACTTTGAAATTCAAACACAAGAGTCAAGAGAAAGGGGGCAGCTAGGTAGCGGCTAGGTGGCGCAGTGAGTAGGGCATCGGCCCTGGAGTCAGAAGGACCTGAGTTCGGATCCGGCCTCAGACAACACACACGCAAACAAAAAAACCTAGCCATGTGACCTTGGGCAAGTTACTTAACCCCAATTGCCTTCCAAAAAAAAAAAGCAAAAAAAATAAAATAAAATAAACTTGTATATGTTTAAAAAAAAAGAGTCAAGAGAAAGACAAAAATGCAAATACAAGATAACAATCATAAGGGACTAAACAAGGATATACTTTTTACACATTCTAACATGGGGAGATCATACATTTGTCATCTCAGAACCCTATCATCATGGGTTCCAAAAAGAGCCTAATTAGAGAGAGGGCCTGGTAGTGGTTCTGTTACCTTTTGATTATCTCAAAAGAAGAATAGAAAGGAAGCAGAGGAATACATTAGGAAGGGAGAGGAAGAGGAAAAATGGGGAACATTATCTTACATAATCAAAGTGTAGAAGTCTATGCAAATAAGAATGAAGGTGTGGGGCGGCTAGGTGGCGCAGTGAGTAAGAGCGCTGGCCTCGAAGTCGGGATGACCCAAGATCGAATTCGGCCTCAGAAAATGAGCACCCCCACATAAATAATGACTAGCCGTGTAACCTTGAGCAAGTTACTTAACCCCAATTGCTTAAAAAAAAAAAAAAGAATGAAGGTGTAGGGAAAGAGATTAACCCTGGAATCTCATTATCATCCGAACTGGTCAAAGGAGGGAAAAATTCTCTGTCTCTCTCAGAAATACATTTCATTCAACAGAAAGGCAGAAGGGATAGAGGGGACCATGAGAGAGGGTAGATTAAGGGAAGGATTAGTCCTAAGAAAACAAAACAAATTCTAAGCATGTAAAATATTTATAGCAGATTTTTTTCATGGTAACAAAGTATTTAAAACTGCCTGTTAATTAGGAAACACCAAAAGTTATGGTATATGGGTATGATGGAATACTATTATACTGTAAGAAATGATGAAGGGGATGGTTTCAGAGAAATCTGGGAAGACATGTATGAACTGATACAGACTGCAGTGAGAAAATCAAGGACAATAACAACAATATTATAAAGACAAATTTCCAAAAGACTAAGAAACTGATTAATGCAATAACAACCCATGATTCCAAAGAATTCATGATGAAACATGTTACCTACTTCCTGATAAACAAAGGCCTTATAATATTTTTTCTTTTTTGACATGACCAATGTGGGAATTTTTTTTGCTTGACTATGTATGTTTGCGTAAGGATTTTGTTCCTCTTTCTTTCTCAAATGGGATGGGGGTGGGGGAGGAGGGCAAGGTGGGGAGTGTAAGGGAGAGAAAATAGATGTTTATTGATTAAAAAAAATGAAATTTAATTTTAAAAAATAGCTCTCCAGTCCTCCCTTAATAATATATAAGGATACATGGGCAGGATTTGTGAATGGAGAGGTAATTAAGGAGGAGCAGAGAAGAACAAGGAGGGCTATACCAGCACTGGGGCTATGCTCAGGTTGATTAGACCCTGGGAGGCAGTATTCCTCAACAGTGTTTAACTGACAGCAGAGATATGGTGAATTCTGGGACCACTCTGAACATAATTTCTGGGTTATTTAGCTGAAGATGAGTTAGGGCATAGGACATTCCTGCTGAAACTCATCTTCTAAAACTTCTGGATTGGTCTCTGAAAGTTCACTCAGCCTCTAAGCTCCTCTTTGGAGTTACCTAGGCTTATGCCTGAGAGACATTACCTTATTCATTGAGCTGCTACACATCCTTGAGCAAATCCCATAATCTCTTTGACCCTTAGGGTTCTCACTTATGAAAAGTGATCATAGAGGAAGGAATTCCTTTCCTGACATAATTCCCAAGGTCATTAGGAGATCACCTAATACTACTAATAATAACATAAAAGATTTATAGCTGGCAGGGACCTTACAGATTTGCTAGAGATTGTCTAGTCCAACCCTCATACGTGTGTGTCTGTGTGTCTATGTGTGTGTCTGTTCCTCTGAGTGTATGTAAGAGATTCTACTTTGCCTTTATTACTATGCTTTTAATTTCATTCATTCATTTGTCAAGTTGTTTGTGTATTTTACTGTGCCTCCCACTCTACCCCCATGAGCAAAGTTTAAAAAACAAAAAGCAAGCCAGAAAATAAAGTTCTCAATGCATAGCTGCATAGTCTAGCAAAAACAAATTCCCACATTATACAAGTCTGAAAATAAATCTTCTTATCGTGTTTTAAATTTGTTGCCTCTCTGTCAGGAGGCAAGTGACATGTTTCTCCTTCATTCTTTTGAATTCATGGCTTATGTTACATTGATTAGAATTCTAGGATCTTGCAAAGTTTTTCTCTGTAGTGTCATTAGTGTTGGATAGTTCTGCTCTCTCACCTCTGCATCCGTTCATAGAGATCTTCAGAGTTTCCTCTGAAACTGTCCTTTTCATTATCCCTTATGGTATAGTAATAATTCCATCACATTCACATACCCCTGGTATCTATCTTTTCCCCAATAACAGGACAACTGCTTAGCTAACAATTCTTTGCCCCTCAAAAAGAATTACAATAATTATTTTTTATGGAGAGAGAGGTCTTTCCTTGATTTTAAGTCTAGTAGTTTTCCTGGGTCAAAAACTGCCTATTTCAATGACTTTTTGTGACCTTGGGCAAGTCACTTAACCTTTCTGAGCCTCAGCTTTCTCATTCATAAAATGTCGATAATAATACCTACAATAATGAGTTGATTACTTTTGCTGAATTTTTTTCCTCTTCTTCCTTTAAAAAAAATCTTATGGCACTCTGCAAGGGTTTGGGGAAGGAAGAAGAGAAAAAATGTATCAATAAAATCTACTTCAATAATAAGAACAGTATTTTTCAATCATCATAGCAACCCTGTGAGATAGGTGCTATTTTACAGATGAAGAAATTGAGACACAGAGAGGGCTTAGGTGACTTGGCCAGGGTCACATAGCTAGGGGGTGTCTGAGGCTGGGATTGAATTTAGGCCTTACTGATTCCAGAATCTTTCTCCCTTATGGTACCCCCTCAGGAAGAACACTGCTATCAAATTTAGACTGCAGAACAGTTCTTTGGAATCTGCATCATGACTCTCTATGCCCTGAACTGCTCCTTACTCTCCCAAAGGTTGCTTCCCCTCTAGGGCCTTGGTTTCTCCATCTGGAGAATGGGAAGGAAGCTGTTCTAGCTGGGACTTCGATAAGGATATGGGAGATAATTGAGCCGTCCGAGCACCATTGGAAGGGATTATTATCTCTCTCTGGCAGCTGGAGAAAGCAACAGTCACATCCCTGCCTTCCTTGATCCCTGCAGGCTCAGAAAAACAGTCAGCCAGATAGAAGTCTTTCCTGAGAGTAGGTAGGAGGGGGTGGGGAGGGTGGAGAGGAAAGGAAGAGGAAAGAACTAGAATTGGCACCTCTCAACACCTCTGCTTTTTAAAAATCTTCAGTGGGGCCTACTAATAAATAGGGGAAAATCCAAACTCTTAACCTGACATTTTAGGCCCTCTATAGTCTGAATCCAATCTATCTTCCACACTTAGCCAATATAACCCGTATCTGTGGGGAGGAAGGAAGGAAAAATATAAATTTAATTTTCCATGTCAGGAAGCAGTTCAACAGTGCTGGTGCTCAGGGCTGACCAGCCGATGACAAAATTGTGAAGAGGCACCTCTTAGATACCCAGAGACTGAGGACAGGACAACCCTCAGCCCCCATAAAATACATAAGGACTAGATGTGCTCCCCCATCTCGAGGGCCTTTAAAAAAAAAAGCAAGGCATTGCTGTGCATGGTGTTCTGGACCTGGAATCAGGAAGATCTGATTTCAAATCTAACATCAGACACTGGCTATGTATGTGACACTATACACATAACCTCTATCTGCCTCAGTTTCTTCAACTGTAAGATAGGGATAATAATAGCACCTCCCTCCCGGGTTCATTGTCAGGATAATATGAGAAAATATTTATAAAGTGCTCTGCAAAGCTTAAAATGCATTCATAAATGGTAGGTAGCTATTAGGAATCGTGGAAAGACTGCCACCAAGCAAAGCAAGCAGGGTCAGCGAAACAATGTTCACAATGACTCCAACAGTATAATGAAAAGAACAGCAAGCATAAAATAATGATAAAGAATAAGCTTGGCCCAAAAAAGGGATGTGAGAAGACCTCCCTCCAACTGCCACCTCCTTGGCAAAGGGTCCACCCTCAAGCAACATTGCATATGATGTCAGATTTGTTTTCAAGGGGTTAATCCCTTTCAAAAATATTTTTCTCTTCCTCTTTTTCTCTCATTTAAACACAAACATTCTTTGTTATGAGGGATGGTTGTCTGTGAGGGGGCAGGGATAGTACCACTGTACCCGGGTGGAAAGCTAGGAGATGTCAAAACAAGATACATCAATAAAAATCTATTTTAAAAAAGAGAGGCCAGGGGAGGGCAATGATTAACCCAAAGAAATGTGTGGTGAATGGCAAGATTCCAGGCAGCCCTGGGCTGATGTTTTTTGCTGTTTTGGGGAAAGGAGACTCCTGTCATACCACATAGGCAATGGATTGTCTGTTCTTCCAGACAGGTAGGGTCTGACCTGATTGCCAGCCGTCATTCCTACTCCCTTTCTCCTTTCTTTCATTCTTTTTTTTCCTCTCTTCCCACTGTAATAGAGAGAAAGTACCCTTAACAAGTCAAAAACTTTTTTCCGTTGAAGAAAAGGGAAAAAAATTAATAATTCAAAAAAGGGAGATTAAATGTTCAACTCCCTTCAGGAGGTGGGTTTTTTTTTAAATAAAATAAAATAAAAAACCTCAATCATTTTCAGTTGAGTCAGTAATAGTGGGAGTTTGTTGCAGGTTGAATGTTCTTTCCATGCCCTCCCCCCTCCAAATCCCTTTCTGCCTGGAGCTGAGCTCTCTGCACCCAAAAGACTGAGGAGTGTGTATGGGAGTGAATAGCTGGTGGGGGAGTTGCTGGGTGACTGATTGCTTACGCCAGCTGTTATGCAACTGGCTGGGGGGAGGTGACTGGGGACGCTGGATGGAAGCTTCATGGAGGGGAGGGGGAGGGGAAGAGTCAGAGGTCATACAGTGAGTCCAGGACAGACTCCTTCTAGTCCTACCTCCAACATGACTCCCATCCTGGTACACAGTCCTCTTCCTGGACAAAATGTCAGCAGTCTGGGTGCATAATATAGAAAGTGCTGGACCTGGAGTCAAGAAGACGAGTTTCAGTCCTGCCTCGTGCCCTTCCTAGCCTTGTGAGCGAGAGGAAGTTAATTGACTTCTTTCAGCCTCAGTTTCCTCATCTTTAAAATGGGAATAATAATAGCCTCTAGACCTCTTGGATTATTGTGATGATCAAATGTAATAATATAAGCTAAGAACTATGGGAAACTTAAAGTGCTATGGAAATATTTTTGTTCAGTTATTTCAGCCATGTCTGACTCTTCATGATCCCATTTGGGATTTTCTTGGCAAAGATACTAAAATGGTTCACCATTTCCTTCAATAGCTCGTTTTACAGATGAGGATAGTGAGACAAATGGGGTGAAGTGACTTGTCCAGGGTCACACAGTAAGAGTCTGAGGCCAGATTTGAACTCCTGAAAGAAGAATCTTCCTGACTCTAGGTCCTGCACTCTATCCATTGTGCCACTAGAGAGCACTGGGCCTGGAGTCAAGAAGACCTGAGTTCGAATCCAGTCTCAGATACTGGCTGTGTGACCCTGGGCAAGTCACTTCACCCCATTTGTTTCACTGAACTCATCTGTAAAATGAGCTGGAGAAGGAAATGTCAAACCTCCAGTTCTTTTGCCAAGAAAACCCCAAATGGAGTCTATTCCCTTACCCCCTAAGACACACAGACACACAGACACACAGACAGACAGACACACACACACCCCTCTCTGGATGGTCACAGGGTTATTTATTACCCTGGAATTTCTGCAGTGGAATTAAGTAGAAATGGTGAGAAGCAGAGGATCCGGTCAGTTCTAGGACACTGAGTTTCCAAGGGCTGTTAGTCAGCTGAGGATTCCTTTAGTCTTTTCCTGCTCAATTCATCCTCCACACAACTGCCAAAGTATTTTTCCTAAAGCAAAGATCTGAACATATCACTCTTCTACTCAATAAACTCTAGTGACTCCCTCTTACTTCTAAGGTCAAAAATAAACTCCTCTGCTTTGCAGTTAGAGTCCTGTCCTCAACCTACCTTTCTTGCCTTATTTTATATTCATCCTCCCCAGGCACATTCTGGTCCAACCAAACTGCCTTCTTACTCTTCCTCATCCAGGACACTCCACCTCCCGCCCCTATGGTGTTGCACCCATGCCCAAAACATGCCTTTTCCTCACTTCTGTCTCGTAGAGTGAAGATGAAGATGAAGATGAAGAACCAGCACCAGCCATACTCACTTCTAAGCCCACTCAGCCTCTGATTCCAGGACGACTTTTCCATATTCCCCTCCCCTCTACTTTGTCAGCTTCCTTTTATGTGTTGCCTTCTCCCAGTAGAATGTAAGCTCCTTTGAGGGCAGGGACCATCTTTTTTTTTATTTGTATTTGTAACCCCAGTGTTTAACATACTGCCTGGCACATAGTAAGTACTTAATAAATTTGTTTGTTGACTGACTGACAATTTGAAGATTTTTGCTTCTGAACACCTTACCTATGCTTCCTCTCCTCTATAAATCCTTAGTAATTCTTATCAAAACTGTTACTGTTCTTCCATCAAGGCTCAGCTCCCATACCACCTCCTAAGTAAAGCCTCCCAGATTGCCTAAAAGTGGTTCTCTCCATGCTCAAGCTTCCTGGAAGCTCTTTGCTTGCATCTCCCTTTGCCTCATCATTTTCTGCCTTTTCTTATACTCTTTTGTCTAGATAACACATTTCAGTCACTGGATACCTTGATGGATCTCTCCTCCTTGGAAGAACTCCCTCCAATGGTTCTTAATGCATCCCATCCATACTTTTCTCATCTTGTATGACTCTGGTCCATGTCCTCCCACAAATCTACCATAGAGAGTCCACCCAACATGCTGATGGCCTTCCTGTTGCAGAATTAATCTTGAAAGAGGACTCACAAGCCACCTAGTCTGTTACTGAACAAGAATCCCTTCTGTAACATACCCAACTAATGCTCAATCAGCTTTTGCTAAAAACCCTCCAGTGAGGGGCAGCCTACCACCTTCCAAGGCAGCCCATTCCTCTTGAGAATAGCTCAAACCTCCATCCAGCCTGTTTGGATCCCTTTGCACCATTCAACTGTTGTGTCTAATTCTGCCCCCTGAGGCTAAGTTGTAGAAATTCTATTCTCTTTTCTACTGAAATGCCATTGTGTCAGGGATGGTGGTGCACGCCTGCGATCTAAGCTATGGGGGGGGGGGGGAGGCTGAGGCAGATGGATCTTCTGAACTTGGAAGTTCTGAGCCACAGGAAGTTATACCAATGGAGTGTCTGCACTAGGCCCCACATCAAGATGGTGAGCTCCTTGGGAGCAGACATCTCCAAGTTGTCTAAAGAGGGCAAATAGGCCCAGATAAGAAGCAGAACAGGTCAAAGTTCCCTTTGATCAGTAGTGGGATCAAGCCCATGCACTTCCACCCTGGGAGAGATGGAAAAGAAGCTAGGAAGGAAGGAAGGAAGGAAGGAAGGAAGGAAGGAAGGAAGGAAGGAAAGGAGGGAGGGAGGGAGGAAGGAATGGAGGAAGGAAGGAAGGAAGGAAGGAAGGAAGGAAGGAAGGAAGGAAGGAAGGAAGGAAGGAAAGAAGGAGGGAGGGAGGAGGGAAGGAAAACACTATTATGTCATCCCCCCACCAATCTTCTCTAGGCTAAATATCCCCACTGTCCTTAAATGGCATGATTCTGAGGCTCTTCATTCTGGTTGTCTTCCTTTGCCCATTCTTCAGGCTGTCAATGTCTCCTAAAATTCAGTGCCCAAAACTGAACAGAATACTCCAAATGTTGTCTGGCCAGGGGAGACCCCAGCAGTACTATCACTGCCCTGGCCCTGGACACTCACTATGCTTCTCTTCAACCATTCCAATAATGTGTGTTTTCTTGCCTTTCTCCTCATATTTCTGTTGACAGATTGAGTTTGCAATCTGTCAGAAGTCCCAGGTCATTTTCAGGCTGTCTTCTGTATAGACACACCTCCCCCGTATTGTCCTTGGGACACTGAATTTTTAAACCCGTGATATGTTTTTGCATTTATCGCTATCAAATTTCATCTTCTTCCTCTTTAGCACAACGCTCCAACCTGTCAAGATCATTTTGAATCTTAACTGTTGTCCGGTGTATTTGATGTCCCTCCTGTGTTTTGTGGGAGGGAGATTTGCAAATTTGATGAGTATTTTGCTGTTCAGTGGTTTCAATTGTCTGACTCTTCATGACCCCACTTGGGGTTTTCTTGGCAAAATACTAAAGTGGTTTGCCATTTCCTTCTCCAGTCCATTTTACAGATGAGGGAACTGAGGTAAACAAGGTTAAATGACTTGCCCAGGGTCACACAGCTAGAAAGGGTCTAAGACTGGATTTGAACTCAGGTCTTCTTGACTCCAGGTCCTGTAGGTTATCCACTGCACCACACAGTTGCCCCTTTGATGAGCATACCATCTATCCATATCCCCTCTGCTTCTAACATCCTGACATTGATGTCAATAGAGCACAGGGGCTGTCCATCAGTTATTATGAGCTCTTGTTACAGGGCTATCCCACCTTCTTTTTCTAAGGAATCAATCAATATTTATTAAGTGCCTACTCTATACTAGGCATTGTGCTAGAAACTGGACACACAGAGACAAAGAATAAAACAATCCCTTTTTTTATATCTTAAGATTGTTTCCCTCTACCAAATTCTTCCTTGGTAACATGCATGTCCATAACATTCCTTTGAATACATACCATATTCTCTCCCCTGCTGCCCAACAGAATGGAAGCACTGTGAAGGCAAGGACTCTGTCCTTTTCATGTATTCCCAGCACCCCACACAATGACTGGTATATTAGGGGTACTTTAAAAAATGTTGATTGAATTTAAATTTGGTCTTCTAGCCTCTTGTCTCTCCTTTTCCAATCAATCCTATATATTCTTCCCAAAGTCATCTTCCCAATGCACCATTCATATTATATCAGTCTCTCTTGGCTCTCCATTGCAGAAGACAAGGTGTACATATATAAGTAGGTAGAAAATAAAGACGAAGTAATTTTGAATTATGTTGACTTTTTTGTTACTACCATGTCAGATTGTTGATTCATTTTTTTCATTCATTTATAAATGGATAGTCAATCAATCAACAAGTATTTATAATGTACCTGCTACATGCCAGGTACCATGCTGGGGATACAAGTACAAAGAATGAAACATTGCCTGTTACAATGAGCTTACATTTGAAAAATAACTACTCAGTGAAACAGATCCCTTCTTGTGTATTCAATGGATCTGAGATTTCATGGGTATACCTATTTCCATGGGTATTCCCCTTATTTGAGGGGTTGGAAAGATATACAATGTCCTCTTATCTTGTGCATTTCTTGTCTACATATTTCCATAAATCCTCAAGAGGTGATCCATGCTACAGGGAAGGCCTTCTCAATGTTCTTTTTTTTCTTTTTCTTTTTTAAATATTTATTAATTTTTGTTTTTCAACATTCACTTTTATAAGATTCTGAGTTTTACATTTTCTCCCCTCCACTACCTCCCCCCTCCCCAAGATGGCATGCCATCTGATATAGGCCATACGTGTACAATCATATTAAACATATTTCCACATTAGTCATGTTGTGAAGAAGAATTAGAACCAAATGGAAAAACCATGAGAAAACAACAAAAACTTCAGTCTGCACTGAGACTCCATAGTTCTTTTTCTGGATGTGGATAGCATTTTCTATTGTGAATCCTTTCCGGATTGTCTTAGATCATTGCATTTCTGAGAAGAACTAAGTCTATCAAAGTTGGTTATCGCACAGTCTTGCTGTTACTATGCCAATGTTTTCCTGGTTCTGCTTACTTCAGTCAGCATCAGTTAAATTGTTGATTCATTTTGCGATTATATTTTACTAAGACCTCTTGATAATTTTTTTCTCCATACAAACTGTAATCTAGCCATCTTACAGACGAGAAAACTAAGAGAAGTTTAATGACCTGGTGAAAATGTGACTAGAATTCAGATCATCTGCTCCCAAGTTCAATGTTCTTTTTACCACATGAGGAAAAGGAAACAATTGCTGGCTGGGAGTAGAGCAAGGATAAAGGAGGGAGAGAGAACGTGGTGGGGTGGGGTGGCATTAGTGAGTCTTGTTGGGGAAACATTCTGCCTCCCCAATGAGGGAGAGGAAGGTGCTCACCAAGTAGCTGTTGGGGATCTCATCAAACAGACTTTATCATTCCACTCCAACACCCAGCCAGGCCATAGGAGATAACCCATCAGGAGGGCTCTGATCTGTTTGCTAGCAGGAGCCCTGGAAGTCAACTCACTAAGTTAAGCTTGATTGCTTGGATTAATCTGGTTTTAACACATGGTGACAAGATCATCATGAGCTAAACCCTCTTCAGGTTCAAATCCGGTTACACAAACTTTCCCATACTGTCCAAACTATGCCTCAGAATAGGCTAGATCAAAGATGACATGAAAAAAGGATAAGAAATCTCTCTAGTGAGCCTGGGAATTCCTTAAATTACACTACTCCATGTTGGAGTCTGGGAGTTGGTGGCACTTCAGGCTCTTGGGGGCTTGGGGTGTGATTAAAGAGCCCTGGAAAGACTCTCTTGTCCCTAAATGATCTCTTCAATCTCCTTGGGCTATTTCACAGGATTCCAACCATCACAATTAGGGAGTAATGAGACCCCTAAGGAAGTCACTTCACTTTTTATCAGCTGTAAAATGGAAGGAAGGAGAAACTGTGTTAATGAAGAGGGGTTTCAGAGTCTGGAAGACTCAGGATCAGGCCTTGCCTCTGACACATACTGGCTGTGTGACCCTGGGCAAGTCACTCAACCAATGTCCACAAGTAACTCTTTAATGCTAACAACTGCAGAGCAAGTATTCACAGAAATTCATAGATTTGCTTCCTTTGAGTTTCAGGCACTAATGAAATCACAGATCTAGTCATATATGAGTGTATGTATATATGTATGCATGTGTGTACATATATAGCTATTTACATGCATGTGCTTTTGATAGCTTGAGCTACACTAAGACTTTTGGAACATCAGAGAGACAGAGAGATAGAGATTTATATTCATATATTTCTAGATATAGATATTATACATATTTATAGATACAGGTATATATAGACACTGAGATACAAATACAAATAGAGACAAATACAGATACACAGCTGCTGATACAGATATATAGAAACAAGATGCAAATAGATATATAGATATTCGTCCCATTTTCCTTACAAGAATCATAGGATACAGTCATTTACCTAGCCCTTTACAGTTTATAAAGCAAATGCAAATTCAAAGAATTAAGCCAATTCTAATCTCTGATATCTTTGATACTGAATTTCCTACATTGGTAATATGTAGCAGATTACTCTCACCCACCAGGTTCCTCTTCATAACTATCTCCATAGCGCCTAATAGTGTATAAGTACCTTGAAAGCAGGGAGTATTTGGGGTTTTTTTTCCCCTAGTTCAACCCATTTGTTTTACTTTTTTTCTTTAATTAACAAGCATTTATCTTCTCCCTCTGCCTCCTCTCTTCACTAGGAAAAAAAAGAAAAATAGAAAATCCTTGCAACAAATATGCAATCATTTTTCAGCCCTATTTCTTCCCAAATCTCACCCCACTTCTCACACCATAGCCAGGGTGGAAGGGGATGAATGAGAAGCTTCAGGTTTGTGTCCTACCTTGTGACCATCCAGTATGCTCCTTGAGGAGCTCTATATTCTCAGCATTTAGGATGGTGTCTGGTACACAGTAGGAAGTTAATAAATATCTGTTGTTGCTGTTGAGAACAAGGGCATAAAGAGGACAGCTTTCATTAGCTTCTCTTGAGTAAAATCAACTAGAATGGTAAGCTTTAGACCTAGAAGGAGTCATAGAGATTATATATAGTTATCCCCTCTACATCACTACTTTCTGACTTTTCTCCATCACAGTTTCTTAAATGGAGAAATTTTGTGGATGCTTCAGATAATATACGAAGGCCAGTAGACAACAGAGAAAAAGTTTTGAAATTCAGAAATGCATAAAATATATATAATATTATATATCAATATATTTTATCTTATAATAACATAATTCAGACTTCTCCTCCAGTATGAAGGAAGGGCCAAAAGATCTTACATGGATTTTCCAGATAGGGGCAACACGCCCCTAGCCCTGGAGATGTGGAAGGGATAACTGTAATCTAAACCCTATATGTTACAGATGAAGAAACTGAGTTCCTGAGGACAGAAAGGCAATTGCCCTAAGTCATATAGAAAGGCCAAGTCTTTTGATACCACATTCAGTAGTTATTCTACTATACCCAGATTTCTCTTGATTTACATGATGGGAGGAAGGTTCTGTGCAACAACAGGAACAAAGAAAATGGCCCTAGACTTGTCTAGGGACTGGTAGCATGTATCAGATTATCAGATGGCATTATGCAGGCTCCCTTCTATGCCCATCTTCAGAAAAGACAGATATAGGGTGGTTTCCAAACACTCTCCTTAGAAGTCTTGCCCTTGGACTAATTGCATACAAAGATGTGGCAAGTGTATGTACAATCAATGAGCATTTATTAATCATCTACAATGTGCCAAGTATTGCACTAGGTACGAAAGATACAGTCCAAAAATGAGATTGTCCCCACCCTCAAGGAATTCACATCTTATTGAGGGAGAAAGCATTTACATATATATGCTATATAAATAAATGTTTATTAATTTAAATTATATATTATTTATTTATTAATTACCAATTAAATAAATGTGTTATATATTTACATATATAAAGGATAGGCATCTAGTGGATGTCGAGCTAGACCTTGGTTGGTTGTTGTCCTTCCTTCTGGAAGAGGACCAAAATGAGATCACTACACTAGAGACAAGTTTCAGTGTGTCTGACTGTGGCTGATCAGACCAACGAAGCTCAGAATGCTCTGCCACAGGTCGGGCATAAATATTCCATGTGAACATTTGGGGTGGATTCTCTAAATTTGCACATCCTGTGTTTCCTTTGAGCTGTTTCAATTCTGCTTTGTTCATAGAGCCCAGCACCTTCTCTGATGAGGGCTTGCCATTCTGGGCACTCCTGTGCCAGTGTCTCCCATGCCACACAATCAATTCCAAAGTCCTTAAGAAAGACCTTGAGAGTGTCCTTGTATCGTTTCTTCTGACCACCATGTGAATGCTTGCCCTGTGTGAGTTCTCCATAAAATAATCTTTTTGGTAAGCGCTAAGTTTTGAATTCAAACAATGTGGCCAGCCCGTTGGAGCTGCATTCTCTGAAGCGTTTGAATGCGTGGCAGTTTAGTTCAAGTAAGGACCTTAGCGTTTGGCACCTTACCCTGCCAGAGGATATTTGGAATCTTCTTAAGACAATTCAAATGGAAGTCAAGAAGGCCTGAATTCAAATTTGAGTTGTTGGCACTTCAGGGTCTTGGATACAGAGTTGAACCCAAAGTCAAGAAGTCAAATTCAGCCTCAGGTACTAACTTAGCTATCTGGGAGATCCTGGGCAAGTCACTTAACCTCTCAAGCCTCAGTTTCCTCATCTGTAAAATGAGAATAATAGCTCCTACTTCCCAGTGCTGTTATGAGAATAAAATGAGATATTTGTAAAGGGCTTTACAAACTGTCAAGTGCTATACAAATAAACATTAGCATTTATTATTGCTCGTCACTTCATTGTAAGAATGTCTCAGGTGAGGAAACTCCCTCTAGTACTGCAGGCTGGTAGCTTATTTTCAACTTATGTTTTCAGAGGATTGTCCAGAAAACCAAGAGATGAGAATTTTCCAAGGTTAATCTATGTCAGAGGTGGGATGTGAGCATAGATCTTCCACCCATTGAGGCTGGCTCACCATCTGCTACAATGAACTTTATATTTGTATATATACAAAGGAAATAAAAGGGAATTTTGGAGGAGAGGGCACTAGCAGTTGGAAGGAATCAGGAGAGACTTCAATGCAGCAGCCTTATCCTCTAATATAAAGAGATACCTAATATAAAGAGATAACCAAGTTCCACTGGGGGGGGGGGGTAGCTAGGTGGCACAATGGATAGACTACCAGCTCTGGAGTCAGGAAGACCTGAGTTCAAATCTGGTCCCAGATACTTACTAGTTGTGTGACCCTGGACAAGTCATTTTGCCCTATTTGCCTCAGTTTCCTCATCTGTGAAAAATAAGCTGAAGAAGAAAATGGCAAACCACTCCAGAATCTTTGCCAAAAAATAAACTCCAAATGGTGTCATGAAGAATTGGACATAATTGAAAATGACTAAACAACAACAACATGTGAACACTTCACATTAACTAGTCACACTAATCAAGACCCACCTAGAGATACAAGTGTTGAATGTCTCAAAGAGACTAAATCCCTAAAGTTCTTGACTGAGGATTATGGTGATTTGAAGCTGGTGGGGGGAGGTCACCACAATAAATGATGATATACAGAGGTCCCTCAAATGGACATGCACAGGTTACATGCATTTTCCATTTTATAGAGGGTTCAAACTTTTCCAGCTAACTTAATTTCCCATCAACTATTTTGCTTGGTTTCAGTTCCACAAACATCATACCTCCCTTGGGATAAGTTAGATCACCTGAAAACTCATCATCTTGGAGAATGATTCAGCTATGATACTCAATACCTCCTCAGTTCCATTACTTGCCTCTCCCCTCTGATTGGAGGGTTGGAAGGGAGTGATGAATCCCTCCCAAGGTCTCTTTTTATAGAAGACTCAGATTTTTCCAGCTAACTTCATTTCCAATCAGCTGCTCTGCTTGTCCCACAACTCTTTTCGGTTTCTTTTTGTGTATTGTCTTCCCCCACTTAGACGGTAAGCTCCTTGAGGAGCTCGGGTATCACAGTCATACATTGCTACTGGAAAAACCATAGCTTTGACTCTATGGACCTTGCCAGCAAGGTGATGTCTTTTAGTGTGCTGTCTTTTCAGTGTGCTGTCCAGATTTGCCATAACTTTTCTTCCAAGGAGTAAGGGTCTTTTAAGTTCATGGCCTCAGTCATAGTCTGCAGTGATCTTTGAGCCCAAGAATATAAAATCTGACAGCGTTTCCATTTCTCCTCCCCCATTCGCCAAAAGTGATGGGACCATTCGCCAATATCTTGGGTTGTTTTTGTTGTTAAAGCTTCAAGCCAACTTTTTTACATTCTCGCCTTTCACCCTCATCAAGAGGCTTCTTAATTCCTCTTCATTTTCTGCCTTCAGAGTGGTATCATCTGCATATCTAAGAGTGTTGATATTTCTCCTTACAACCTTAATTCCAGCATTTGACCTATCCAGCCTGGCATTTCAAATGATGCACTATGCAGAAAAGTTAGATAAATAAGGTGACAATATGCAGCCTTGTCATACGCCTTTTCCAATCTTACACCAATCAGTTGTTCCATGTTCAGTTCTAACTGTGGTTTCTTGGCCTGAGCACAGGTTCCTCAGGAAACAAGTAAGATGATCTGGTACTCCCATCTCTTTGAGGATTTGCCACATTTTGCTGTGATCCACACAGCCAAGGGCTTTAGTGTAGACTGGCATGGCAGCTAACCAACCATGGTCACCAATTATTTTTAGACCAGATTTGCAATATCATTGGTGTAAGGAACTCTGGGGAAGAAAACCTCTACCACTGCAAGCAGGAACCTGTTCTGCAATTTATAATCTTCAAGTTGTCTAGGGCATGGAAAGGTTCTGTTGACTAGTCAGTCACATAGCTGGCATGTGTGAGGAGCAGGACTCAACTCAGGTCTTCTTGACCTCCAAAGCTAGTTTTCTTATCCAATCCACATCATGCTTTAAGCTGGATCCTATGAATCCTGGCAGCACAGTGCATAAAGCATTAGATTGAGAGCCAGGAAGATCTGAGTTCGGATTCTAACTCAAACACTAACTATATGATCCTAGCTCAGGATCCTGAATTAAGATCACGTAGTGACTTAAGGGGTTAAGTCACATAAAACTCTCTCAACCTCAGTCTTCTTATCTGCAAAATGGGGATAATTATAGCACCAACTTCATAGGGTAGAGATCAAATGATAACAATGGTAAAAGTGCTTTGCAAGCCTTAAATCATTATAGAAATGTTAACTATTATTATTATTACTATTCCCAAGCTAGCAGAGTAGCTACCAAATACCATCCCTATAACTCTTGGCCTTAAACTGAGTGCATGCGCGCACGCACACACACACACACACACACACACACACACACACACACACACACACACACACACACACAATTGCATGCAGGACTAATCAAAGAGAAAACACCTCTGCTGGTATGTTGATCTATTATCTACCTCCTAAAATCACTTAAAAAGAAGAGGAAAAAGTCCCAGAGGGCCATGATTCTCAAAGTATCCTCACCTAAAAGAGGTAGGAGAATTATTAGCTGAGGCAAAACTCCAAGAAAATCTGAGTTCAAATCCCACCACTGATACTGCCTGTGGGACCACAAACAGGCCACCTCTATAATTCCCTAAACATTAAATAGAAATAATCATACCCAGAGGATTCTTCTCCCCTTGTGAATATTGGGCTTAAATGAGGTAAGGTCATGAGCACAAAACACTTTGCAAAATTTAAAGTCTGATTAATTAAGGAAGGACCCTATGACCACCTCCACTGGTGAACAAGGTGAAGGCAGGCTATGCCATCACACCCACCCCTAGATGAATCATTCTAAGAGAGAACAAATGCCCAGCTGCCTCTGCCACCCACAGCCATAGCCTTTAGTCCATCCCTCTAGTAGCAGTGTGGCAGTGAAAAGAGAGAATCAGAAAATCAAATTTGTGCTCTGTTGTTTACTGTCAGGATTAGTTTAAACTCCCTGGGCCTTAGTTTCCCGTGCTGAAATGTTGAAGACATATCATTGTGGACCCAAAAATGAACCTGTAGTCAGAGGACCCACATTCAAATCCCACCTCTGTTACTCATCAGCTGCATGACCATGGGTAAATCATTTAACCGCCCCAGGACTCAGTTTCTTCATCTGTAAAATGAGGGGGTTGGACCAGATGGCCTTTGAGCTCCCTTCCAGCTCTAGAGAATGGATACTTTCTAAAGCCTTCTAGCTTTTAATGCTGTGTTTGATCCTTTTTGCTTCTGATGAAAGATGGAACTTGTCCCACTTGCGTTTGGAGTCTCCCTCTGAGCTGAGCCTGGCCAACCTGCCCCAAATAGCACTGGATCTGATGAATGATGCTCAGTAAATGGTGAGTGAATGAATGAATCCCTGGTTCTATTTCCAAGATACAGGCTTTTAATAGCCTAATAAACGAAAGCTATTTCCATGGCAATTCAGAGTGACGACTTTTCCAGAGAGAGAGGAAGAGGAAGAGTAAAAGAAAGAAATTGTCCTTTATCCAGACCTAGGGTATAAATAGCTTTGCTGGAGCCATAAGCATCAGAAAATTCCCTTAATATGGGCAAAATCCAGTCTGGGCCCAGACTCATAGAACCCAGAACTTAGAATTTTTTAAATTAAGGTTAGAAAAGGCCAGAAGATCATCTAGTCTAGAATTTCTTAACCTCATGTTCATGAACTTGTTTATTTATTTTTCTCCCTATCACCTTTGGGATTAAATATAAAATCCTCTCTTTGATATTCACAAACTGGCCTCCTCCTAACTTTCCAGCCTTACACCTTACTCCTTCAACTGCATACTTGGGGATACAGGGCCACTGTCCTCCTTGCTGTTCCTGGAATAAGACCCTCCATCTCTCTGATCCGGGCATTTTCATTGGCTTCCCTTCTGTCTGGAATGCTCTCCATCTTCCTCTCCACCTCCTCGCTTCCCTCACTTCCTTCAAGTCTCAGATGAAATCCTACAAAACCTTCCTACCCCACCCTGACCCACTTAATTCTAGTGCCTTCCCTCTGGTGATGATTTCCAATTTCTCCTGTTATATAGTTTGTTTGTAACTAGGTGGTTTCCTACTGTGTCCTGCATTGAACTGTGAGCTCTTTGAGGGTAGGGGTTCTCTTTTGCTTTTCTTTGTATCCTGCACAGCACCTGGCACAGAGTATGCATTTAATAAATTATTATTGGAAGACTGATTAACTCTATTTCAATGTAGTTAGTTTCATTCAAAATAAAACATTAGTCTAACGAGGGGTCCATAGGATTTATCAGACTGTCACAGGTTCCATCACACAAAAAATGTTCAGAACCCCTGGTCTGGTCTAAACTCCCACCCAGGAGATAAACCCATTGAATCACTCCTGACAGAAATATGGATACTTCCAAAGATTAGGAGCCCCATTACCTTTCAGGGCAACCTTATTCCACTGTTAAGCAAGATAAAGTCCACTAAAACCAAGAGTGATCAGAAGACAATGACAGAATTCCATAACATCAGTCCTAGAAAGAACATTGGAATTTACCTATCTAATGGTTTCCAACCTTTTGGAATATGAGGACCCTTTTTTAACATCAAGAAATTTCACAGACCCTTACATGAAAGTTAGTTGTATTCACACTGTGTATTTTGCTGCAGCTAAATAAAGATCAAAACAATGCCTTGTGTGAATACAGTTCTGAAGACTCCTAAGGCCCCCAGGGATTTGGGGCCCCCTGTTCTAATCTACCCTCTCATATTATAGAGAGGGAAACCAGGCCCATAGAGGGAAAGTGATTTGGCTCAGGTGACATACGTAGCTTGTAAGTAGCTAAGACTAGACTCGAACCCAGAAGTTCTAAATATAGGCTAGGTTATGCCATTTGCCAATCACATGAACCCACGGGCCACTTATCTACTCTGATCTTCAGCTTATTTATATTTAAAATAAGAGTAATCATACATGCCCTGCCTACTTTACAAGGCTATAGATAGCATTTAAGCATTCCACAAATACTTAAGACATTCCTAGTAAACATGGTCAAGTTGGTGCTACAACAAGCATTTATTAAGGGTTTACTATGGGCCAGACATTGTGCTAAGCCCTGAAGATACAAAGAAAGTAAAAAATAGTCCTTGCTTTCATGGAGCTCATATTCTTTTTTTTTTTTTCAAATGCTTTATCAACTTCTGGTTTCAATCATTCATTTCTGCCAGATTTTGAGTTACAAATTTTCTCCCTCTTTTTCCCCTACCCACAACCCCAAAATAGTGGTCCCACAGGATATCCCCTCCTCCAATCTGTTCTCTCCCATACCTTCTCCTATACCCCCTTGGACTTTTCCAGTAGGGGATGGTGGATCTCTATGCCCCAGTGCCTGTATATCTTATTTCTCAATTACATGTAAAATAGTATTAATAGTATATATATATACACACATATATATGTATATATATATATATATATATTTTTTTTTTTTTAAATATTTGACTTTAAAACTTTGAATTCCAGATTCATTCCCTTCCTCCCTTGTCACCCACCCTTACTGGGAAGATAAGCAATTCAGTATAGGTTGTACATGTGTAGCTATGCAAAACACATTACCATAGTAGATATATTGTGAAAGACTGATTATATTCCCCTCCCTTCTATCCCACCTCCCACTTGTTCTATTCTCTACTTTGATCCTGTCCCTTTTCAAAAGTGGGTGCTTCCAACTTCCCTCCCCCCCACAGCCTGCCCTCCCTTCCATCATCCCCCCTCTCATCCCCTTCCCCCCTACTCTCCTGTAGGGTGAGATATCCTATTTAGTGTGTATGTCATTCCATCCCTAAGCCAAATTCAATGAGAATAAGGTTGACCCATTCTCTTTTGCCTTCCTGTTCTTCCCCTCCATTGTAACCATTCTCCCTTGCCTCTTCTATGTGAGATAGTTCACCCCATTCTGTCTCTCCCCATCTCCTCTCATTATATTCCTCTCTCACTTCTTAATTTCACCTTTTAAGTACCATCCCTTCCTATTAAATTGGTCCTGAGCCCTCTATCTATGTATACCTGTACACATATATACACACATTCACATATGTATTCATAAGCCCATATACCCTCCTAAATAGACATGCACACACACACACACACACATATATATTCCCTTCAACTATTTTCATACTTAGAAAAGTTTCATCAGTTACAATTATCATTCTTCCATGTAGGAATGTAAATAGTACAACTTTGATAAGTTCATTATGATTTCTTTTCCCTGTTGACCTTCTCACGCTTCTCTTGCTTCTTGTATCTGAATGTCAAATTTTCTGCTCAAGTCTGGTTTTTTCCTCAAGAATATTTGAAAGTCCTCTATTACACTGAATGACCATATTTTCCCCTGAAACATGATACTCAGTTTTGCTGGGTAGGTGATTTTTGGTTTTAATCCCAGCTCCTTTGACCTCCAGAATATCATATTCCAAGCCCTTCAGTCCCTCAGTGTAGAAGCTGCCAGATCCTGTGTTATCCTGATTGTGTTTCCACAATATTCAAAGTATTTCTTCCTGGCTGTTTGTAATATTCTCTTCTTGGGAATTGTGGAACCTGGCTATAATATTCCTAGGAGTTTTCTTTTGGGGATCTTTTTTAGGAGGTGATTGGTGGATTCTTTCAACCTCTATTTTGCCCTCTGGTTCTAAAACATCAGGGCAGTTTTCCTTGAGAATTTCTTGAAGGATGATTTCTAGGTTCTTTTTTTGATCCTGGCTTTTAGGTAGTCCAATAATTTTTAAATTATCTCTCCTGGATCTATTTTCCAGGTCAGTGGTTTTTCCCTTGAGATATTTCACATTGCCTTCTATTCTTTCATTTGTTTGGATCTGTTTAACAGCATCTTGATTTCTCATAAAGTCACTAGCTTCCATTTGCTCCAATCTAATTCTGAAGGAATGATTCTCTTTAGTGAGCTTTTGAGATTCTTTTTCCATCTGGCAAATTTGGCTTTTTAAGGCATTCTTCTCCTCATTGTCTTTTTGAGCCTCTTTGGCCATTTGAGTTATTCTATTTTTAAGGTGTTATTTTCCTCAGTCAGGCTATTGACTCTCATTTCATAATTTTCTTGCATTGTTGTCATTTCTCTTCCCAATTTTTCCTCCACTTCTCTTATCTGCTTCTTAAGGTCCTCTATGGCCTGTAACCAGCTTGTGTTTTTCTTTGAAGCTTTTGGTGCAGGAGTTCTGACTTCACTATCTTCCTCCTGTTCCATGCTTTGATCCTTTTTATGGCCAAAGTAGGAGTGTAAAGTTGGGGTGCTCTGTTTATTTTGCTTCCTTTGACTGCTCATTTCATCACTCAATCACTTGACCCCTGGGTTTTTTGCCACAGTAGGGCTCTGCCACCAGACAGGGGAGCTTCATCCCAAACACTGGGGTTTTCTCAGCTGCCTCTCTGAAGCCTCCACATGCTCTTGCAAGCTGGTCACACACCCCAGGACCACCTCTATCCTAGACCACAATCCAGATCCAAGCAGGTTAATGCAAGGGCGATTACCCCTCAGACTGGTCAATTGGTCCTCCTACACTCCGCAGGCCAGGACCTGAAGCTGCCACATGGGGGCGGCTACACAGCCATGGTGCCTCTGCAGCTTCTCACCCCAGGGGTAAAAGACGACCACACTTCCAACTACTAGGTCCCAAAGTCCACACTGCACTGACCTCTTACTTTGTCCATAGCATATATGTGTTAATAATTCTGGAAACTGCTACAGCTTCTGGTGATCTGAAGTCCCACCAACTGGTGGTTGGTCAGGCCTGCCCTGGGGCTAAAATCTCCAGCTCATGCGGGGCTGGGTTCAGCTCCCAGATCACTGCGCTGGCCGATTCCTGTCAGCCTGCCAGGCTGTTCTCAGCAGGAAGTTAGCTTCTCTGTGTCATTTTGTGGGTTCTATAGCTCCAAAGTTTGTTCAGAGTCCCCTTTTACATGAATTGGGGGAGGTGCAAGCTGGAGCCCTGAGGAAGTCCTGTTTCTACTCTGCCATCTTGATTCTGCCCCCATGGAGCTCACATTCTAATGGAGGAGACAATATGCAAATAACTAGGTATTTGCAAATTTTGTGCAAATGAAAGATCACTTCCAGGGATAGTCAGGTAAATGTTTAACACTTGAGGGGAAAGTGGAAAGGGTATGCAGGATATACTATGAAATTTAATCTGCATCATTAATATTTTCTCTATCATTTTCTTAAGTTTAGATGATCAATAAATAACAAATCAGGCTTTGTAATGCTTGCTAATTTCCAGGATATAAACACTCACACTGAAAATTTAATAATCGGTTCTCAAGAACATGGATGAGCCAACTCCAGCACACATCGTGGTAATCTTGGAGGGAGACACTGGAGGGGGGAAGGGTGGTAGAAAGACAAAGAAAAGCTTCCTGTAGCAAGTAGGGTTTGAATAGAATCTTGAGGGAAGGTAGAAGGTGGAGATAAGGGGGGGGTACATTCCAGAATGGGGGACGGCCAGGAAAAGGTACTGTTGGAAGATGGTGCATCCTTATGTGAGGAAAAACAAGAAGACTAGTGTTGCTGGCTTGAAGAGCCCATGGAAGAGAGTGGAGTATAAAAAGACTGGAAAGGTAGGAAGAGCCAAGTTGTGAAGGGTTTTAAAAGCCCAGCAGAGGATTTTATATTTGATCCTGGAAATACTAGGGAGTCACTGGAGTTTATTGAGTAAGAGTCAGACCTATAGTTTAGGAAAATCACTTTGGCAGCTGAATGGAATATCAATTAGAGTGGGGAACTCTACAGAAAAATGTTTTTCTTTTATTTAGTTATTTGAACAGAAAGTAACTTAGGTATATGTGACTAAATGTAAGTAGAATGTAAGCTGTTTGATGGCAAGAGTTTTTTTTTAATTAATAAAGATAGTCGGTTTTTTTCAAATGACGATCCACCTTCTCTCCCTCCCTTCCCTTCCTTGGAAAAGAAAGAAAAAATAAAATCCCTTGTTACACGTATGGTCAAGCAAAAGAAATTCCCACATTAGCCAAATCCAAAGAAAATATGTCTTGGTCTTCACCCTGAGTCTATTGAGAGGTAGGTGGTTTGTTTTGCCATGAATCTCTTGGAGTTATGGTTGCATTGTGTTGATCAGAGCTCCTTAAATATTCAAAGTTGATTATTTATACAATATTGGTTTTGTTGTTGTTGTTGTTGTTGTTGTTTTGTTTTGTTTTGTTTTTTGCTTTTTGGAGGGCAATTGGGGTTAAGTAACTTGCCCAAGGTCACACGGCTAGGCTTTTGTTTGTGTGTGTTAAGTGTCTGAGGCCGGATCTGAACTCAGATCCTTCTGACTCCAGGGCTGAGGCTCTACTCACTGCGCCACCTAGCCGCCCCCAACAATATTGTTGCTATCATATAAATTATTCTCCTGGATCTGTTCACTTCACATACAGCAGTTCATATAAATCTTTTCAGGTTTCTCAAAAGTCCCTTTTGTCATTTCTGATAGCACAATAGTATTCCCATCACGTCTTATGGCATCATTTCTTCACTCACTTCCCAATCGATAAATACCCTGTTTCATTTCTATATTTATATCCCTAAAGCCTAGCACAATATCTTGCACATAATGAGCACTTAATAAATACTTGTTGACTAGAATTGAATGTTCCTGGTGAGAATAATTAATAAGAAGAACAAGAACAACAGCTAACATTTCCATAGTGTCTTAAATTCTGCAAAACACTTTACAGATATTTCATTTGATCCTCACAACAACCCTGGGAGAAAGATGCTATTATTATCCCTATTTGACAGATGAGGAAACTGAGGCAAACAGCAGTCAAGTGACTTGCCCAGGGTCACACTCTTAGTAAGTGTCTGAGTTCAATTTGAACTCAGGTCTTCCTGACTCCAGGAAGTCCAAGCCCAGAGCTATGTCCACTCTGCCATCTAAGGTGAAAAGGGACCATCATCTCCAATTGATCCCAATTCTATCCCTCCTAGGATCCCACTCCATCTCTGCTGAGATCTTCCATCTCCCCACTCTATAAAACAGGTTCTTTCTGGGAGCACCATATTTAGGCACCAGGAGGGAAGCACCTACTTTATCCCCTCACAAATATATAAATAACTTGAAAGTTTAAAGGGCCTAACTTCATAAACATTAATCCAACTCTGGTATAGCTAGAAAGGACCATCTAGTATAATCTACCCCTTTTACAGAGCAGGAAACTGAGTTCCAAAGATGGGGGGTAACCAATCCAAAATCATCCAGCTAGGAAGTCACAAATAGAAAGGATTCTTTATATCATGCCATGGTGAGCATCAGAAATGTATTTGTCTATGGCATCTGGGTGGCACAGTAGATAGCGTGTTATGCCTGGAATCAGGAAGACAAGTTCAAATCCAGCCTCAGATGCCTAGTAACTGTGTGATCCCGGGCAAGTCACTTAACCTGCTTGCCTCAGTTTCCTCATTTGTAAGATGAAGATAATAATATAATAATTGTGATAATAATAGCACCTCCCTCTCATAGTTGTGAGAATCAATGAGATAATAATTATAAAGCACTTAACACAGTAAGCACTATATAAATGTTAGCTATTATTGTTATATCTGTTTGAATGGAGGATATCTTAGACATCTGTAAGTGAATGTAAATAGCTCCATGAGGACCAGGGCTAGGATTCAAATGAATGAATAAAAAGACATTTAATAAAAGTTTACTATGTGCTAAAGTCTGGGAACATGCAAATACAAGCAAATCAGTCAGTCTTAGTTGTCAGAGACCTGACATTCTATATAACACATAAAAGAGCTCTAGAGTAGGAAAAGGGGAGTGGGAAGGAGGGAGAGAATGCCTGAGAAGCAGCAGAGGGGCCTGATTGCCAAAAGTTCGCCTATCAGAGCCTGCAGTCTGGCTACGGTAGAGTCCAAGTTGGTTGGGAGGAGGAGCACGGCCAGAGGGGATGGAGGCAGCATGGTTTGAAAATGGCCAGGAAGGAGCCTGGTGGCCTCTCTCTACACCACAGCCTCTCTGGGATCTTCCACGTGCTAGATTTGAACAAAAGGTGAATAGAAGGATAAAAGAAAGAGCCTGAATCAATGGTTAATGAGTATGATTCAGACAAAGCAAAGCAGACAGAGAAGTCAGTCAAGTGTCATTGTAGAACTTCATGGGATCAGAGAATTTCATAGCTGAAAGAGACCTTTGAGGTTATCTAGTCTAATCCCAGCCTGAAAGGGAATTCCTTGGATAGTATCTTTAACAGGTAATTAGTCACCCAGCTCCCACTTGAAGACCTCCAGTAATGTGTCTCACTACTAAAGTCTACTGTGATAGAATCAGAGATTCTTCTTCCTCTAGGATGCAAAAGGATATTGTTGTTCAGTCTTGTCCAACTCTTTCTAACCCCATTTAGGGTTTTCTTGACAAAGATCCTGGAATGGTTTGCCTTTTCCTTCTCTAGCTCATTTTACTGATTAGTAAACAGAGTTAAGTGACTTGCCCGAGGTCACACAGCTATCAAATGTCTGAGACTAGATTTGACCTCAGGAAGGTGAGTCTTCCTGACCCCAGACCTAGCACGCTATCCACTGTGCGGCTTAGATGCTGTCAAAAAAAGATTAGTTTTTCCTAAAAGATAACAAAGCTTGGGGCAGCTAGGTGGCACAGTGAATAGAGCACCAGCCCTGAAGTCAGGAGGACCTGAGTTCAAATTCAGCCTCAGACACTTGACACTTAACTAATTGTGTGACCTTGGGTAAGTCACTTAACCCCAATTGCCTTGCCTTCCCCCCTCAAAAAAGAAAGGTGAAAAGGCTGTCACCCCCGCTTCTTTTGGCAGCTTCCTGGTCATTTAAAGAGATTTTTAAAATCTTACCCATGTGGAATTAGGGTCCCTCTGACTTTCTGGATATCTGAAAGTCATTGGAGTCACCATCTCCTGCCCGGCTGACCAGTTTTCCTTATAGAGATGGAAAGGCATGGAAGGTTCATCTACAGAAGTCAGTGCCACTGTATGTTTGGTGCATATCCTTGCTATGTTAGGGCAAAGTAAACTTGGATCCCAAATCAAACCCAAACTAACAGGACACTGGCATCAGGCATGCCCCCAACAGCCACCCATTCCAGCTTTGGATAGGTCTAATTCTTGGAAACTTTTCCTTATAAACAATGGGAATTTACCTCTTTGCCATTTCTGCCCACTCTCCCTACTTCCAGGAACTGGAACTACAAGGACCTCCAGAATGGATCGATTCAATTCAGTTCCATTCAACAAGCATTTATTAAACACCTAGCATATGCCAGACGTGGTACTGGAAGCTGGAGATAGAAAGACAAAAATGAAATATTCTCCCATCCCCACTTTCAGCTTACATTCTATCACAGAGGGGGAAGAAAGGAAAGTGATAGTGGGGACAGAACATGGATCACAAGGGCAGCAGTGGCCCCGCATGAATGATAAGCCTTAGAAGCAGATTATGGGAGAACCTAAGGTTCTTATACTTGGGGCTAGAAGTCTGGATGTCCGTTCAGAGTTCTAACTGACAGAGAAACCTAACTCTAAATACTAGGAATCCCTCTATGTATAAGAAGAAGTCTATTTCCTCACAGACCATGTGGGTCTGTGGCAGATGCCAGATCTACCTGAAAATGCTCCCTATCACAATCTTTCTCATTTGGCCACCAGAAGCCCACTTGTCATGTTTTCTGCTCTCTTTGGGCGGCCCTAGAAGTTCCTATGTCCTGTCTCAGGGATGCCTCTAGCCCTCACCTTCTTTAGAGAGGAGTCCCATGACAGGCAGGTGCTCCGCTCAGGGAAAGATCAAGCCTGCCGGCTCAGGCTCCCAGCTGCCACCCACTTCCTCAGCATCTCTTTGATGACTAAGCCATTCACCAGGAAGGAGTAGACCAATTCTCAAAGTCCCTTAATTCTATTCTTTCAGTACATGATACTTACACACAGATACTATATAATGTGTAAAATCCAAAAAAAGTTAAAAGAAGGTGGTTCCACCACAGTATTCTGTATAGCCGATTTTATAGTCAAGGGAAATGTTCTATGTGCAGAAGAGGCCAGTCTCCTCAGCAGTTTGAATTAAGAGTTTTGGGGGAAGAAGAAGAAGGAGGAGGAGGAGGAGGAGGAGGAGGAGGAGGAAGAGGAGGAAGGGAAGGAGCTTCTCCACTTACTGGAATTGTCACAAAGATGCTTTCAGTGAACCTATAGAAGATAAGTTTACATCTGTTTCTATTTCATTATGAAACAAAGTCATTTCTTCACTTGCACAAGAAACTAAATAACAGCAAAGACAAAAGAACAGCCAGATAGTAACTTATCCCAGAACCATTTTATCCAAGTTCTATTGAAAAAGAGGAAAATGCAATCATTTGAAGATGAGAAAATAACATTACGTGAAAAGTATACAATGCTTTGCCTACATCATCCGGTGGGATCCTCACAATAACTCAATGAAGTAGATAATCATAGTTATTATTTTACCCATTTTCAGATAAGGAAACTGAGGCTTAGAAAGTTGAAATGGTTTTCCATGATCACATAGTTAACAAGTATTGGAGGCAAAATAGTTACAACAACACTGGCCAAAATAAGGATAAGATTTAAACCCAAAATCAAAAATTGTGGGATCTCAGAGCTGGAAGGAACTCCAGACGTCAGCTGGGTCCAAAACCTATGTAAAACATGAGTCTCCTCTACAATATCTCCAATGTAAGCCCCTGGCTTGAAGAGTCTGAGAAAAGCAATCCTAATATGGATCTTTGATCTCATCAACGTGAGGGTGGTCTCCAAAGATGCAGATTACAACCAATCCATGCCTGCCCATCCTCTGCTTCTCTTCCTCATGTCCTCCCATGAATCCCCCACCCAACAGAAAAGGAGGCCTTCCTTGAGTTCCTCTCACATTCCATGGGTACTAGTATGCACAAGGTAGCTCCTAGACTATCCCCTGGCTCTCCCTCACTACATCTCCTTTATATGGCCCATCCTACTTCTGATGCTGCTTAAAGAAATAATGTTAAGGGGCGGCTAGGTGGCGCAGTGTCGGCCCTGGAGTCAGAAAGACCTGCATTCAGATCCGGCCTCAGACACAAAAACCTAGCCGTGTGACCTTGGGCAAGTTACTTAACCATGATTGCCCTCCCAAAAAAAAAAAAAGAAAAGAAAAGAAATAATGTTAAGAACTGTACAAATTTGGTCCTTCCATTTATGTGTTGTCACATTGGTTCAGAAACATAGTCACATAGAGTAATAGAATGTGGAAATGCCTGATATGATCTGAAATCAAGTTTTGTTTTGTTGGATTTTGTAGGTGGAATTAGGTGTTGGAGGAAGAGGGAAGAGAAGGACATTGGGTGCCTAAAGAGTAAGGAGACGGGGGCTCACTTTGAGAAGTGTTGTGTGATTTGACCAGATGAGACTCTGGGAAGCCGTTGTTGAGAGCCCCCCGGCTTTGAAAACTCAGATGTTGATGCTTCCCTCTCTGGTAACTGTGATTTGGTATTGATATAATGGTTGGACAGTTTGGAAGCCTGTCTGTTTGATCTGTAAGTTCTGTAACTCTGAAGTTTGGGGTGCTGACCTTCTCCCCCTGAACTAGGTAATGTATGTTTGTTTGATTAAAGTAAGCTTGTTAACCCATTTTGAGTTGCTTTCCTTTTGAAAAGCAGATCTAAGAACTTGTGTTGGCAGTCACCCTGGGGATATTGGGGTGCTTGCCGCTACAAAATGGCAACGAGGATGGGATCTGCTGAGTAAAAGGAAAGTATGGGGGCTGGGATAATTGTTTAGTTCCCAGTTGTGGTAGCTGTGATTCTGTGGAGCCATGGAGCAGGAGAGAGGAATGGACTGCATGCTGACTTCACTGAGCTGAGAGCAGGAATGGTGAGCTGCCTGCATGGAGACCTGTGGAGAAGCCTGGAGCTGCTGCCTTCTGCTGGAGGAGAAGGAACCCAGGAGTTTGGAGTTCAGCTACAGGACAAGATAAGGACTGTGTGGCAAAGCAGGGGCACTGAATGTGTTTCCTTGCTGCATCCCACAGTTTGGGACCCAGGGGGGATGGACTTGTGACTATGGTGGGTGGGGTGAAGTGCCATGGACCCCAAGGACCCCACTTTGGTTTTGTTGCCTAGTTCCCTCTCTGGATTTGGAAGCTGGGGCTGGAGCAGTGTTATGGGAAGGACACTGCCCCCTCCCAAGAGTACTTTATGTGATAATGCTTTGTATTTTGTGAATTGATGTGAAAATGCAATGTACTTTGTTTAAGACCCAGTGGCCACTTTGGTAACTTTAGATGTACCTTGAAAATGTGACCTAAGAGATGTTTTAGTGCTAATTCAAATGTAAATTGTGTATGCTATGGGCTTGAAAGATCTTGGGGCCGAATGTAATGGAAATGCAGATTTAAAAATCTTCCCTGCCCCTAGGCCCTTTGATTGGCTTAAGAGACTTTGATTGGCTTTAAGAGACTCTGAAAACCTTCCTTGATTTGAAAATATGCTCTGCCTCCTAATAGGCTGAATGTGATCACATGGAGCCTGTGGTGGGAGGCTTGGTTTTCAGGAATGACCACACCTTGATGCTGTGTGATTGGGCAGTGGATCAAAAGGGTGGTTACATTCTTTGAGCCAGGAGAAGCCTATATAAACTCTGATGAGGGGCTTTGCTTTGGGGCTCACTTTGAGAAGTGTTGTGTGATTTGACCAGATGAGACTCTGGGAAGCTGTTGTTGAGAGCCCCCGGCTTTGAAAACCCAGATGTTGATGCTTCCCTCTCTGGTAACTGTGATTTGGTATTGATATAATGGTTGGACAGTTTGGAAGCCTGTCTGTTTGATCTGTAAGTTCTGTAACTCTGAAGTTCGGGGTGCTGACCTTCTCCCCCTGAACTAGGTAATGTATGTTTGTTTGATTAAAGTAAGCTTGTTAACCCAAAAAAAAAGAGTAAGGAGACTTAGAAAGGGGGAAACCAGGAACCCAAATGCCATTCTTTTCTCTATTTTATACTTGAGGAAACCGAGGCAGGCAGAGGTTAAGTGACTTGCCCATGGTCACACAACTAGTAAGTGTCTGAGGCTGGATTTGAACTTAGGTCCTTAATTAGAACCTAGATCAAGGAAGATGTAATCAGGAAAAAAAAGAGGGGGCCATTGAG
Source organism: Gymnobelideus leadbeateri (assembly GCA_011680675.1). Classification (NCBI taxonomy): domain Eukaryota; kingdom Metazoa; phylum Chordata; class Mammalia; order Diprotodontia; family Petauridae; genus Gymnobelideus; species Gymnobelideus leadbeateri. Next base: position 634,328 of record WOXC01009668.1, on the reverse strand, counting down.
TTTAAACATTAGGCCCATCATTCTATCCATTGTACAGAGTGGAATGCTTATAGGACTGAGAGAGGGAGGACCTGAGTCCAGGTTCTACCATTCACTACCATTCACCAATTCAACTTAATAATATGTAATACATAGTATAACGATAACATATCTAGTGCCTTAAGCTCTGAAAAAAAGTGTCCCTGTTGACCTTCTTGGATTCAAAGTCCAAGTACAAAACAGAATGTCATCCTATACCATAAATCTTTTTTTTATAAGCAATTGGGGTTAAGTAACTTGCTCAAGGTTACACGGCTAGTCATTATTTATGTGTGGATGCTCATTTTCTGAGGCCGGGACCGATCCTGGGTCATCCCAACTCCGAGGCCGGCTCTTACTCACTGCGCCACCTAGCCGCCCCCATATACCAGGAATCTTGAGACAATACCCTTGATCTCATCATCAATCCCAAGTGTTCCACCACCACAATGTAGAACTCTGAAACTCCTCTCTCTGACCATAACCTCCTATCTAGCCATCATTTCCTCTCCCTCAACCCTCCTAAATCTTTTAGCCATGATCATGACCTCCAGTCTGCTTTCCTAGTCAATAGACCCCTGTTGTGGCCCCACTTTTCTTTCTTCAAAATCTTGACCCTACAATTAACTAATTCAACTTTACATGGTCCTCTACCATGAATCTTTTGTTCCTTGGCCCCTATCCACCATCCCTCCTCATTCTATTGCCACATATCCCTTTCCAGATACCAACCTTGGAGGACCCCCACCATCTTCCTTGTCTGCTCCAACTGATCCATCATACAATGGAAAGAACACTAGCTTTGGCATCAGAGACTTAGCTCCAAATCTTGACTTTGTAAACTACCTGAGACCTAGGCAAGTGGCTCACCTTCCTGGGCCTTAGTTTCCTCATCTGTAAAACAAGGGGGTTTGACTAGATGGCCTCTCAGATCCTCTTCACCTCCATATTTATGATCCCATGAAACATTACTTTCTTTCACATATTCTACATTATACAGAAACACCATGTGGGGTTTTCTTGGCAAAGATATTGGAGTGTTCTGCCATTTCCATCTCCAGTGTATTAAGGTAAACAGAGGCTAAATGACTCGCCCAGAGTCACACAGCTAGTAAGTGTCTGAGGCTGGATTTGAACTCAGGTCTTCCTGACTCCAGCGCTCTATCCACTGAGCCATCTAAGTGCCTAGAAAGCATTTATATAGCCTTTATTATGTGCCAAGCACTGTACTAAGTGCTTTACAAATACTATATCATTTGATCCTCACAGCAACCCTGGGAGAGAAATGATATTCTTTTCCCTATTTTATAGTTGAGGAAACCGAGGCAGGCAGAGGCAGACTTGCCCATAGTCACACAACTAGTAAGTGTCTGAGGCTGGATTTGAACTTAGGTCCTTAATTAGGACCTAGATCAAGGAAGATATAATCAGGAAAAAAAGAGGGGGCCATTGAGTTTAAACATTAGGCCCATCATTCTATCCATTGTACAGAGTGGAATGCTTATAGGACTGAGAGAGGGAGGACTTGAGTCCAGGTTCTACCATTCACTACCATTCACCAATTCAACTTAATAATATGTAATACATAGTATAACGATAACATATCTAGTGCCTTAAAAATTCACAAATTGCTCTATCTTATTTGGTCGTTGGACCAACCCTGTGTGATAAAACAAGTATTGTTATCCTCACTTCCACTGGAGAAACTGACAAGAGGTGCATCTTACCCAAGGTCATATAACTAGTCGTTAGTGGAGGATTTCAACCCCAATGCCTTTCCATTATGCTATCCTGCAACTTTATTCAAATTAGATGGGCTTAAAGTTCCCTGTTCTATAAAAGGGGAGCCATTAAACTAGATCTCTGAGGTCCCTTCTAAAGTACTGGAATTGTACAATCCTGTGCCTTCTCCACGGCCAGGCTAGAGAGACAGTATTAGTAGAGAGTTGGAATCAGGAATTAGTCTGCCAGAGCTGACCTTAGCAGAGCTGGACTCAGAAACCAGATACCAGGCCCTGATAAGGAGCTGGAAAAGGAGTATACCAAAAGATTGGTTCCAAGTTCCTTCAGTCCTTAGGCTCTCTGTAACCAAAGGAGAGCCTCAACCAATCAGCAAGGGCTGGAGGGCAAGGGGGTCCTGGCTCAGCCTAGGAGGTCAGGGATAGCAAACTTAGTTCCCATACTTGGTATCATCAGGAAGCAAAGTCAGATATATACTCTGGCTCCGAGAAACCTTGTAAGTAACCAGAAACCTGGACTTCAGCATCAGGGGTCCAATCCCATCTTGGGCTGGGCAGCCAGAGTTTTCCTTTTCCCTTCCCAAGTTTCCATCTCTTTCATACCAAGGGTCAAGGGGCATGTTTACAAAACCATCAGAATGCAATTATACAAAAGCATGGTGTTATCATTGGAAATATGGGATCTAATTCTAGACAAAGGAGTCTCGAATCCAGAAGAAACAAAGCCTCAAAGTCTGCGGCACCAGAGATGAGACAGAAAGAAAATACCCCATTTCAGTAACCTAAGTAAATGGTCATGCACTCTGCACTTAAGCTGAGGCAGTGGGAACAGAGAGTGGGGGAAGGATGTGAGACACATTGATAAGACTTAAGGACATGAGAAGGAAAGAGAAGAGTCCAAGTCCACATTTTGTGGGTAGATGGGTGCAGGGTGGCACCAGGGAGAGAAACAGGAAAGTCAGGAAAACAAGTGGAGTGAGGGACAGGAAGTGAGGAATAATAGATTTGGTTTGGGATATTTTGAAGGTATTAGTGGACCATCCAGGTGGAGGTGTCCTGTAGGCAGTTAGAAATGTGAATGTGGATGGCAAAAGAGAAGCCCAGGGCTTGGGATATAGATGAGGATCGGGCTAAGGACAGAACCTTGCCCTCCAGTGCCTCTCCTGTGATCAGAGAATTCATGGTTAGAGAATTAGGAGAGCAATAAAAGGATATCTCTGAAGCCAAGAGAGGGGAGAGGAGGAGGAAGGTGTGGGTGGTCAGGCTAACAGGAAAGGAAGCAGCAAAAAGATCAAGTAAGATATCATCAGAAAAAAAAGAGGGGGCAAGTGAGTTTAAACATTAGGTCAGTGGTGACCTTAGAACAGTTGAAAGGAGTTGATGGAACAGGAAAGGAAAAGAAAAGAAGGCAACCAGGGGGGAAATTTGGAGCTATCTGTAATAAAGGATCCAAAGGGATTGACCTTAGGGTCAGCAAGAGTCCTTGAACTCCTGATGACAAGGACCAAGTTAAGGCACTAGCTTTTGGAGAAGACTGATAACCTTCAATCCATCCAAAGTTCACTCAACTGTTACTGCCTGCACAAGGTCATTCCTGACCCTATCCCCAGTACTCTGCATAGACATACACACTCCCACCCAGTAGAATGGAAGCTCCTTGAAGAGCCAGGAGAACATTGTACAGAGTAACAGCTATATTGTATGGTGATCTACTGTGAATAACTTAGCTATTCTCAGGAATACAATGATTTAAAGAAATTCTGAAGGATTTAAGATGAAAGGTGAGAAAAAATGGATAGAGCCTGAATACAGATAGAAGATTCTGTTTCTTTTTTTTTTTTTTTTAAGCAATTGGGGTTAAGTAACTTGCTCAAGGTTACACGGCTAGTCATTTGATTTATGCGTGGGTGCTCATTTTCTGAGGCCGGATCTGATCTCGGGTCATCCAAACTCCAGGCCGGCCTCTTACTCACTGCGCCACCTAGCCGCCCCTTAGGGCAATTGGGGTTAAGTAACTTGCCCAAGGTTACACGGCTAGGTTTTTGTTTGTGCGGATTAAGTGTCGGAGGCCGGCTCCGAACTCAGGTCCTTCTGATTCCAGGGCCGGCGCTCTACTCACTGCGCCACCTAGCCGCCCCGAAGATTCTGTTTCTTTACTTTCTTTTTTTGGGGGTGGGGGTTGTCTGTGTTTTCTTTTTTATAGCATGACTTACATGGAAATATTTTGCATGACTATACATGTATAACCTATATCAAATTGTTTGCCTTCTCAATGGGGGGGAGAGGGAGGGAGAAAATTTAGAACTCAAATTTTTTGGGGAAAAAAGGTTAAAGTTGTTTTTATATGTAATGGGGGGGGCAATGTTAAAAGTTTTTCAAAGAATGGAAGTTCCTTGAGGGCAGGAATTACTTTATTTTTGTCTTCATATCTCCAATGCCTGGCACATAGCAGGAAATAATATTCAGTCATGTCTGACTTTTTATGACCCCACTTGGGGTTTTCTTGGCAAAGAGCTTGGAGTGATATGTCATTTCCTTCACCAGCTCATTTTTACAGATGAGGAAACTGAGATAAACAGAGTTAAGTGACTTGCCCAGGGTCACACAGCTAGCATGTCTGAGGTCAGATTTGAACTCAGAAAGATGACTCCAAGCCCAGTGCTCTACCTAGCTGCCCTTTAGGCAGTAATACCTATACTACCTGGCACTCTATAAATGTTGAATTGAATTCAAATGCTCAGGGAATAAACTCACTGTACCTAACTGTGACTGGTGTTTCTCACTGGTCTGTGTTGTTCTCATATCCTGTGACTGGCCCCTGGGGGTTGGGGAGGGAGGTAAGTGATAAGGAGTAGCTCTGCTTGTGGGGCTTTGTGTAACAGACATTCCCAGAATGAGAGGGTATTTGCCTCTTCCCATGTAATCTTTCTTCACTATTGGACACCGGCAAGATCTCAGAATAACAAGTTAGCCAGACTTCTCTGGAGAGTTCTCAGCAGCTGTCACTACTGCCTCCATCTCCTAACCTGTTCAGACCAGTGCCCTATGGCTTTCTCTTGCAAGCTTTAGACCAGTAAGGGATTCTTTTAAAGACCCCTGCTCTCCTGTGAGCCCTACAGACCCAGCAAATCTCTGCCTGAAGCAGTGTCCAAGAAGGAAACCTGCATTAGTCTGTATAGATTTGACTCTCCTTGAGAACTGATGCTGTTATAGAAGACATTTAATAAATGTTTCTTGACTGAATGACCAGCATATAACCAGAGAGACAAATTGCAGGTGAGTATAGATGTGCCTGTGAGTGTATATCTGAATGTGTGTGCATGTATGTGAGTATGGGTGTGAGTGTGTGAGTGTGTGTGAGTGTGTGCATGTGAGTGTGTGTGTGTGTGTGTGAGTATGTGTGCACATGCCCAAGGTGGTATGGCCAACCAAGAGCAGCAGGCCCTGAGGTGATTCTTTGGGCTCTCAAATTCTGAATGAGCTTCGTCTATTTCTCCAAATACAATTCCCACCCTGAAGTCATTCCTAATCAAATCATGAGCATTAGAAGATTTTTAGTGCTGGTTTATAAATCCTTGGACTTACCTACTTCCTGTATGTGTGAGTGTGTGAGAGAAACAGAGACATAGTGTGGGAGACAAGGGATCCTGGTTATACTGATTTATAGCATATAAATCATTGGTTTACAATTTAGAGTTATATTTGTCCTGTTCTTGGAGGGTGTCTAAGTGGTAAGTGTTCCTGAGTCCTAGAAACTTTCCACTGTAGATGAATCAGTTGCAAAGGTCCTGGATTCCTAAAACAGGGTTTTTGAGAGGCAATGTGGGATAGAGTACCAGGCTTGGAGTCAGGAAGATTCATCTTCCTGAGTTCAAATCTAACCTCAGACACTTACTAAGCTGTGTGACCCTGGACAAGTCACTCCACCCTGTTTGCCTCGGTTTCCTCATCTGTAAAATGCTCTAGAGAAGGAAATGGTAAGCCACTCCAGTGTCTTTGCCAAGAAAATCCCAAATAGGGTCACAAAGAGTCAGACATGACTGAAACAAATGAACAGCAACGACAACATATGAAATGACAGAGCACTAATTCCAAAGTCAAAGGACCTGGGTTCCAATTCTGCTTCCTGAGGGAAGACAGAACCTATGGATAGCTTTACTAAGAGTAGCTTTCCCTTCACCTCTACTCCATACAAAGTCATTGCAAATACCACCCTCAATACTCCCAAACTCCAGTGGGGAACCTGAGGTCTTGAGGCCACATGTGGAGCTCTAAGTCCTCAAGTGGGACCCTTTGACTGAATCCAAAATTCACAGAACAAATCCCCATAATAAAAGGATTTGTTCTGTAAAACTTGGACTCTGTCAAAAGGCCACACCCAAGAACCCAGAAGGTCACATGTGGCCTCCCAAGGCCACAGGTTCTCCACCCCTGCTCCTGGACTTGTTCCCTGGGTCTGAGGAAAGGAAGATAAAGGAGGGAAAGCAAGAGGATTTCAGGAGAGGGCTAGATGGACTTTGAGGCACCCAGGGAGTAGAGTTCCCGAGCCAAGGCATTTGATCTGTGCTGTTGTTCTGGAGAACAGAGGAATCTGGCACCCAACAACCTGATCTGGAAGGAACTCTCTCCACTTGGGGAGTGTGGTTTAAGCAGCTGAGCAGATAATGCCTTTGTGGGTGGAGAGAGGCCATTGGCCTCTCACCTTTCACCCACTTTTTCCCTCTTCCAAGGATCTGCAGAGAAGGGGCTGAGCAGCAGGGTAAGACGGCAGCCTCAGAGCCCACCAAGCAAGCACAGAAAAGGCTGGACCGGCAGTGAACTTCCAGGGCTAAGCCCCATCACTCCCCCTGGCAGGGAAGGCCCGAGGCAGGATTACAAAGCCAGGAGATAATGTCCAGATCCCTTCTCAGACTCTCACCCTCCCCACATGTCATGCCACACCTAACTGTAGGGGCATAAGGAGCAATAGGTTGAGGCAGAGTGAATGCAAAGCTGGAATCAAGAGTTAGACTAAATGGCCCTTAACAGCCTTCTAGCTGTAAATCTATGATCCTGAAAGACAACTACCCAGGGCATGACATCGAGACCTAGGGTCAAGGTCATAGGGCAAAAGATACAAACCTTCACAATCTGTAGACTCACAACAGAGCTCAGTCATTCTGTCCTATTGGCCATAAATGAAGAAAAACGGGGCCTGATAATTGATCTCTTGGTGCTTTTAGGAAAATTAATGATAAAAGCTGATTTTAAAGTTGACAAATCTATTTACATGTATTATCTCATTTGAGCCTCAAAGCAAACCTGGGAGGTAGGAACTTTGTTGTTGTTTATGGTCATGTCCGATTCTTTTGACCCCATGGACCACAGAACTCCAACATCGTCCATCGGATTTTCTTGGCAAAGGTACTGGAGTGGTTTGCCATTTCCTTCTCCAACTCATTTTACAGATGAGGAAACTGAGGCAAACATTGTTAAATGATTTTCCCAGGGTCACACAACTAGTAAGTATATAAATCATTGGTTTATAGGATTTATAGTTATATTTGGCCTCTTACAGGAGTGTCCAAGTGGTCAGTGACTTGAGGCCCAGCACTCTATCCACTGTACCACCTACCTGGCTTATAATAAAAGGGGAGAATGTTTCTTTTTATGAGGTTTTATGATTTTTCAAGACTGGAAATTTTTCATGGTATGCCTACAAGTGATTATGTTTTGTGGAGCGATCATGTAGGGGAATGTGTATCTGTGTGCACATCTGTTTCGTTGTGTATGTGTTCATGTCTGAGAGGGTCCATGTGAGTCTATATACATGTGACAGCATGATTGTGTGTGCAGGTATAAGTGTGTCCATTTCTGTGACTGTGTATGTAGGTGAGCATGTTTTCCCATGTAGGCAAAGTTCAAGCATCCCCGAGGGAGTTGGGGTGTTTTTCTAACTGGCCTAAAATCATTGCCCAGGATATGCAAAGCAGCCGCCTGCTGCCTGTCCACATCCATCATGGAGATGCCTGTGATCTCTCTTGCCTGATGGGAGGCCCAACAGTGTGAGTGCCACTGGCCTTCTGAGCAGCAGCGAGATGGCTGTTTTCCCTCTTTGTTTTTCTCTTTACAGCTGTGGAGGCTGAGCCTGAGAGCAGATTGGCTGGCAGCCACACAGAGCCCCAGCTTTCTCCCGGAATCCTTGATGACAAGGGGCAGGACCCCATAGGGCCTCAAACCACCAAACCCCCTTCTGTACTTCCCTGGTTGCTGAAGAGCCAAAGCTGGGGAAAGAAGGGATAAATGGATGTGAGGAGGAGGCTAAGACCCTAGGGGCCAGGGCTTGTACTTGGTTGGGGCCCAAGACCACCCTCATGACTGAACACCCCGCCAGATGGACAGGAAGCCAGTTCTTTCCCAGGAAGAAGAGAAGGGGAGGATGCAAAGGGAGTTTCTGCACCTGCATTGAGCCAAGGGCCTACATGGGAGCAAACGGCATTCCCTGCTTCATGCAGCCCACACAAATGCATGTGGTCTCAAGAGCTCCAGCCTCAATTTCCCCTGCTTCTGCTTTTGCCATGAACTGAAGACAGCTCAAAAAACTGTTATCTTTGTGCACCTGAGGCCTTTTGGCAGTGTTTGCTGAACAAGGAGACAAGTCTCACCTCTGATTCATGGTGACATGGAATAAGTCATTGCATTTCTTTGGGCCTTTGTTTTCCAATCAGTAAAATGGGGGAAATGCCTGCCCTTCCTCCTAGGTTATTGTATCAAGTAAGATATTGGATATTAAAAGCTTTGAAAAATGACGAACATTACTGTGCTCACCAAACACTTATAAAAAACCTAGCAAATGTAAGGCCCTACCCTAGGACCATAAGGATATAAGCTCCCACAGAGAGCCTATAGCCTAGTAGAGGTGAGAAGCCAAGTACATGGTATCAGTGACCCAAGGGATGGAGTAATCTCCACAAGAGGGAAACAAATAAATTTTACTCTGTAAACTCCAATGGATCTGTTACCCCTAGGATCGAATATATACTCCTCTCTTTGACGTTTAAAGCTCTTCACAACCTGACCCTTCTTCCCTTAAACTTTACTCCCATTCATGCACTCATCAATCCAATGACACTGAGGTGGGTTTTTTTCCTGTTCTTCACATAAGGCAGTCTCCCCTCTCCCTGGAATGCTTTTCCTCTTCACATCCATCTCTTGGATTGCTTTAATACTCAACTCACATGCCTACCCTCTGATCAGGAGGCCTTTCCTAGTCTCCCCAGCTGCTAGTGCCTTGCCTTCTGGCATTACCTACTATAATTGTGTGGCTATCTTATACACACCTAGAATGTGGGCTCCTTGAGGGAAGGGGCTGTTTTTGCCTTTCTTTGTACCCCTAGAGCTTAGCTCAGAGTCAAGAACATAGGAAACAATAAATGCTTGTTGATCAATTGGAGGAAGATGAATCCCATTGAAGTGAATTAACATGTTCAGCCCTATTGCTCAAAAAGTATTCAGTAATGAGAAGAAAGGCTCAGCTTGGTGGTGCAGTGGATTGAGTGCCAGGCCTGAAGTCAGAAAGATTCATCATCCTGAATTCAAATCTGGTCTCAGACTCTTACTAACTGTGTGACCCTGGCCAAGGCACTGAACCCTGTTTGCCTCAGTTTCCTCATCTGTAAAATGATCTAGAAAAAGAAATGGGAAACTACTCCAGTATCTTTGCCAAGAAAACCCCAAATAGGGTCAGAAAGAGTGAGATGTAACTGAAAAAAAAAAACAACTCAACAACAACACTCGTCTCCTATGATGCAGAGATCTGAAGAAGTTGCATCTAGGTTCCATCTCAGGCAAAACAGTAAAATTTTCCCCCATGCCATTCCTTTACATTCTCTTTACATGTACTTTATGATTTTTAGTGCCCCTTTTTCCCTTCCCCTTCCTCCTCCTCCAGTGTATTTCTGCTTTCCTCAGAGAAGAAAGCAGTGGATTACTCATTAATACTCAAGTGTAAAGGCTTCATGTGTTACCCTTCCCAAAGACATTTTTCTTTCTTAAGGGGAAATAGGGAGAAAACAACATTATTCACTGGGTCCACCATGCTACTTAATCTCAAAAGGGCCCTCTCTGCAGCAAGGCAACCCTACTCTCTGTCTATCACAAATATTCCCTTCTCCCCACAAGGTTTTCATGCCATCTCTTCCCTTTCTGAGAACCTCAACTCATACTTCAATGAAAAAATGGGGCACATTCCTCCCTCTTCTCCCCTTTTCTTCATCTCACATGTCTTTGACCTCATCTTCCATGATCTCCTGATGATGAGATGGTCCTTCTGCTTCCCAAGGTCACCCCCTCAATATATACCCTTAATTCAATCCCTCCTGTCTTGTCTAGCAGATTGCATCTGCTACCACTTTCCTGCCTTCTCCAAGCTTCTTTTCCTCCGTCTCTACAAGTTTCCCCCCTGCCACCTACAAATATGCCCAAGTTTTCTCCATCCTTTAAAAATAAAATTCTCACTGGATCTTGCATGTCTACCAACTGTCATCTTATGTCTCTCTTTCTTTTCTCAGGTAAATTAATTGGAACAGCCATCTACACTTGGTGTCTCCACCTTCTCTCTTCTCATTCTTCTAAACCTGTTATCTGTCTTCTGGACTCATCATTCAAATGAAAGATTTAAATTGCTCCCTCTTAACTGACAAGCCTCATGAACGTTCCTTAACTCTTATACTTCTTTACCTCTCTGAAGCATTTGACATTGTTGACCAATTTCTTTTGGTTGCTCTCTCATCTCTAGGTTTTTCATGATTCTGTTCATTCTCATCTCTCCTTTTAACTATCTGGTTCCTTTTTATTCTCTTTTGATAGCTCTTCAGTCATGTTACACTAACTGTGAATGTTCCTCAAGCCTCCATCCCAGATTCTTTTTTCTTTCTATTCTCTCTCACTTGTGGATTTCGTCAGCTTACATGGGTTCAGCTATCATATCTATACAAATGATTCCCAGATCTATTTATCCAGCCCTATAGTCCTACATCACAAATAACCCATTGGACATTTGAACTGGATATTCAGGCAAGCACAGTTTCATTTCATTATATAAATGCCATTTTCCATTAGACTGTGAGATTCTCCATTAAGTCTAGTTCTTTGAAAAAGGAACTATGTACTGTGTGTGTGTGTGTGTGTGTGTGTGTGTGTGTGTGTGTGTGTGTGTGTGTATCAGCAAGCACCCCAACATCCCCAGGGTAACTGCCAATACAGGTTCTTAGATCTGCTTTTCAAAAGGAAAGCAACTCAAAATGGGTTAACAAGCTTACTTTAATCAAACAAACATACATTACCTAGTTCAGGGGGAAAAGGTCAGCACCCCAAACTTCAGAGTATACAGACAGATCAAACAGACAGGCTTACCAAACTGTCCAACCATTACATCAATATCAAAATCACAGTTACCAGAGAGGGAAGCATCAACATCTAGGTTTTCAAAGCCAGGGGGCTCTCAACAACGGCTTCCCAGAGTCTCATCTGGTCAAATCACACAACACTTCTCAAAGTGAGCCCCAAAGCAAAGCCTCACATCAGGGATTATATAGCCTTCTCCAGGTTCAGAGAATGTAACCACCCTCTTGACCCACTGCCCAATCACACAGCATCAAGGTGTGGTCATTCCTGAAAACCAAGCCTCCCACCACAGGCTCCATGTGACCACATTCAGCCTATTGGGAGCAGAGTACACTTTCAAATTAAAGAAGGTTCTCAGACTCACTTAAGTCAATCAAAGTCTCTTAAGCCAATCAAAGGGCCTAGGGGCAGGGAAGATCTTCAAATCTGCATTTCCATTACAGTGTGTGTGTGTGTGTGTGTGTGTGTGTGTGTGTGTATTCTATATGTACAAAAATATTTATAGAAGTTCTTTTTGTGGTGGCAAAGAATTGGAAATTGAGGCGATGCTCATCAATTAGAGAATGGCTGAAGAAGTTGCAGAATATGATTGTGGCGGAATACTATTGTGCATGAGAAATGATGAACAAAATGCTTTCAGGAAAACTTGGGAAGACATAGGAACTGATGCAAAGTGAAGTGAGCAGAACCAGAAGAACATTATATACAGTAACAGTTGTCCTGATTTATATCTTGCCATTGGACCCAGATGACTCCAGAGGAGAAAGTGAGTCTGGTGATTTTCCACAGCCTTCCCTCAACTTAAATCAAGTTCATTTGCAAGTCATGGCATCATCACCTTCCTAAAGCCATGGTCCTCTTTGATAATAAAAGACAAACAATAACAACAATATTATACAATGATCAACTGTGAATGGCTTCGGAGTAATACAATAATCCAAGTCAGTCCTGAAGGACTTACGATGAAAAATGTCCACATCCAGAGAAAGAACTGATGGAATCTGAATGCAGATCAAAACATTTTTTCATTTTCTTTTTCTTTTTTTTCTATTTGGTCTCTCTTTTCTTTCACAACATGACTAACATGGGAACTTTTTGCATGACTGTACATGTTTAATCTTTATCAAATTGCTTGCCTTCTCAGTGAGGGGGAAAGGAGAGGGAGGGAGAGAATTTGGAACTCAAATTTCAAAAAAAAAAAGTTAAAATTTGTATTTTACATGTAATTGGGGAAAAATAAAATATGAATTTCTTATTGACAAGCAGGATGCTTTCAAAAAAATATGTGAAGACTTATATGAACTGATGCAAAGTGAAGTGAGCATAACCAGGAAAACAGAGTACACAGTAATATCACTATTGTATTATATCTACTATGAATGATTTAGCTATTCTCAGCAGTATAATGATCCAAGACAATTCTGAAGAACTTATGATGAAAAATGTCATCCACCTTCAGAGAAAGAACTGCTGGATTACAAATGCAGATCAAAGCATACTTCTTTTACTTTATTTTTCTTGGAGTCTGGAGGGTTTTTTTGTCTATTTTCTTTTGCAACATGGCTAATATGGAAATGTTTTGCATGACTAAACATGTATAATCAATTGCTTGCCTTCTCAAAAAGGGGGAAGGAGAGGGAGAAAAAGAATTTGCAACTCAAATTTTTAAAGAATGAAAGTGAAAAATTATTTTTACATGTAGTTGAAGGAAAAAATAAATAAATAAAAAAGTTGATTCCTTGAGAGCAAGGGCTATTTGTATGGGAGGATTTAGTGATTTTTTTTTTTAACCTTTCATTGTATCCCTAGCTTTTAGCACAGTGCCTGCCATAGTAGGTGTTTATTTAATACTAGTGGACTAATTAATTATATAAAAAAAAAAAATGAGGTTCTAATGGTACATTAGTCACAGTATCCTCTGCATGGGGGAATCATTCTGGGAGTCTGGGGAATAGGCCAATTTGGCTGGAAGGAGAGTAATGTGTCATAAATCCAGAAAAGTAGCCTGGAACTAGATCATGAAGGGTTTTGCATGCCAAGCAGAGGAGTTTGTATTTGATCCTGAGGCAGTCTAGAGCCAATGGAGCTTCATGAGCCAGGGAGTGACATGGTCAGAACCGTATTTCAGCAATGTCACTTTGGCAGCTATGTGGGAAAAGGATTCTGGAGGAGAGCGAGTAGCTAGAAGAGGGGGGGACCTCTTAAGAGGTTGCTGTAATAATTCAGAGGAAAGGGGATGGGGCCCTAAACTAGGATGGTAACTGAGTGAAAAGAGAGCAGGGGACAAATGTGGAGGTAAATCTGGAAAGAATCAGCAACTGATGAGATAAGTTGTAAGCCTGGGTGACTGGAAGGATGGTGGCGCCCTCAATGGAAACAGGAAATTACAAAGATAAGTGGATTTGGAAAAAGAGATTAGTTCTATTTTGGACATGATGAATTTTCAATGCCTATTGGATATTTTATTGGAAATGCCCAACAGGCAGTTGATGATGTAGGACTGGAGCTCAGCAGAGATGGGCTAGATTTATGGACCTGAGGGTCATCTACATATTATTAAAGTAGGGAAGGAGAAGCATTATAGTTAACATTTATTCAACAAACATTTTAAAGCAGTGAATAGAGCATGGGGCCTGAAATAAAAAAGACCTTATTTTAGATCTGGTCTTCCTAACTGTGGGACCCTAAGCAAGTCATTTAACCTGTCTGCCTCAGTTTCCTCAACTGTATAATGGGGATAATAATAATGCCTTACTTCTCAGAGTTGTTTTCAGGTCTGGATGAAATAATATTTTAAAAAGTCCTTAGCACATAGGAGGTATTTAGTAAGTGTTTTTCCCCTGCACCCCCAACTATCGTATTACAAGGGCTTTCAGACTGGTATAATAGAATGGGGGTGGGAGGTGTCAAATCAGAGAGCTCCTGATCAATTTGATGAGCTCCTCAATCTATTTGGCAGGATTACAGGGCATTAACCTTTGTTCTGGGGGTATTTGAGGGGTGACTCCTTAAGGAGTCCACTTTTGCCTACTTTTTGATGATAGCACACATCATAACTGGTTTGCTAAGATTTAGGGGCTGGACTCATATTGAAGATGCCACCCTTTCCCATGGTCCACAAAAGTGAACTGCGAGATCACTTAGTACTTTCTCTCAGAAAAACTTTGAGAAGATAGATTAAAACAGAGAGAGAGAGAGAGAGAGAGAGAGAGAGAGAATGTACATATAATATAATCAGTTCCTCATTGTTCAGTTTTCATTGATTTGTTTCAAGAGACATAGTTTCTGGGCAATTTAATCATTTTTTAATAACACCAGCATGATACTAATAAAAGGATGGTCATTTTGCCATCTCTCTTGGACCAAAGACCTCTTATGGTGGTGGGCTCATGGTTTATATGCCCTTCAAAGAGTAGGTTTTCCTGAGGGGTGCCTATCAACTCTGATTGGTTAACACAATGAGGGGTGGGCTATATTAAAATGAGGGTCTTGGGGTACATGAGTTAGATCACCCAAATTGTGGTCAAAGAGACATTAATTTCCATATCACCTGTATTGACAATAGGGAGAATCAACATTTTTCCAGACCTATCTGAGCAAACACAATTAGCAGGAATATATCCATTAGCCCAAACTTAGAATTTCTTTGACTGTCTGATTAGATCTTGGCCTGAGTATATCTTTAAGAGAGATTTCCCACACTGGTTGGTTTCTGTATAAGGAAATAGAAAAGGAGAAAAAACTTTGGTCCTGACTCAATAATTAGTTATTAAATATAAGAGAGAAACATTCATTTCTCACAGTATTCAGTCCTTACCACATCTCTCAACTTCTGAATGACCCAGTCTGCATTTGATGCCCCCAGTGACAACTAATTCACTCCATCTTCTCTGTCTGTGTCTGTCTTTCTCCAGTCCTAACCTTTGTCTTTCTGTTTGAAAAAGTTTTGTTTTGCTTTCTTAGAACTCTGACACTTAACCCCTCCACAGAACATGACCACAGATAAGCACTTCTAACTCCCTGCATATCCAATTGTTCACTCTTGCAGCACACCCAGAGTATTACAATAGCCCACTGATTGGTCTGCCTACTACAAGTCTCTCCCCAACCCAATCCATTGTCTACACAGTTGCCGAAGTGATTTTCCTTACATATATATAAATATTCCTTACATACACACACACACACACACACACACACACACACACACACACACATATATATATTAGTTTTCAGCATTTACTTTTATAAGATTTTGAGTTTTAAATTTTCTCCTCCTTCTTCCCCTCCTCCCTCCCCAAGACAGCCTGCAATCTGATAAAGTGGTTTTTCTTAACGCATAGCTCTGACCATCTTACCTCCCTATTCAATTTTCAGTAGCTCCCTATTACTTCCAGGATTGAATCTAAAGTCCCTCTTTGGCACTGAAAGCTCTCCACAATACAGTCCCTTCAGATTTTCCCAACATGTATTCTACTCCCAGCCTCCCTTCCCCACTTCCAACACACACACACACACACACACACACACACACACACACATACACACACATACACACACCCTCTATGATCTCATCATATTGATCTATTTCTTTTTTTTCACTCCCAGCCTTTGCTTTGCTTTGGTTTTGTCCTCCCCTGCCTGGAATGCATTTTTCCTCCTTACCCCTAACTTTCAGAATCCCTATCATTATTTAGAAACCTAGCTAACATCCCACTTTCTATAAGAAGCCTTTCCCACTACTCTCAGTATGCTAGCTGTATTCTACCCTAATTCAGGCCCACATCTTGTCTTACTTAGACTACTGTGACAGCCTCCTAGTTCCCAGTATTCTTAGCAGCTAGAGCCTTCCTCCCTAAACCTACTTTCTATCTATTCTGTATCTTGTATCTAACTAGTTGTTTACATAGCTTATAGAGTAATGTGTGGGCAGCTAGGTGGTGTGGTGGATAGAGTACTGGGCCTAAAGACAGGAAAACTCATCTTCCTAAGTACAAAGTCAGTCTCAGACACTTACCAGCTGTGTGACCCTGGGTAAGTCACTTAACCCTGTTTGCCTCAGTTCCCTCATCTGTAAAATGAGCTGGAGAAGGAAATGGCAAAACGCTTCAATATCTTTGCCAAGAAAACCCCAAATGGGGTCATGAAGAGTTGGACAGAACTAAAAAACAAGAGTAATGCATGTGGCCACAGGTGAGTGAATTCACAGGAAGGTGGAAGGGAGACCCATACCTAGATGCACTCCACTGGATTTAACACTAAATGCAGCAAGTGGTATGTGTTCTTTCTTAAATTCCTTATCACTGCTTATCTTGATCTGGAAGCCTCACAATCTAACCATGAACCATACTGCCTCTCTCTAACCCTAGGATTCTGTCCCTGACCTTGGTCCTGGTGATATTTCCATGCCAGATATATCTGCAAGCTACAGATTCTGTTGAGGTGTATGAGGTGTTCAGGGAGGATTAGCACCCAACAGATTCTGGCTTAGTCAACCCTTCAGTCTTCTGTGAGGCAACCGGTTTTTCTTAGTTCTTACCTGAAGAGGCTTTAGCCTCCATCTGATCAAGGGCCTGATCGAGCCCTGGATGCCCCCACCATCACCATCAAAGTCTCACCTCCCTCAGAAGATCAGAACAAAACTTGTATTCCTAAGACATACAAGCCTTCACATTCATTTAAAAATTCAAAGTTAGTAACAGCAATACTGTACAACGATCAGCTATGAATGACTTAGCTATTCTCAGCAATACAATGATCCAAGGCAATTCCAAAGAACTTATGATGAAAAAGCTATCCACCTCCAGAGAAAGAATTGATGGAGTCTGAATGCAGATCAAAGCATACCTTTTTTTTACTTTTAAAATTTTTTCTATGGGGGGGTCTGTTTTCTTTTGCAAATATGGCTAATATAGAAATGTTTTGCATGGCTGTGTATGTATTTATAGCAAGTTACTTGTCCTCTCAAGGAGGGGGAAGAAGAGAAAAGGAGGGAGAGAATTTGGAACTTTAAATTTTAAAAAACTAATATTTAAAAATGCTTTTACATGCAATTCAAAAAATTTTTAAATTTCAAAGTTTTCTCAGTCTATATACTCTCTAGATATGTAATCTCACTAGATTCTCAAAACAATTTAATTCTAGTCAACAAATATTTATTAAGCACCCAATATACAAGAAAAGTAGCTAGGTGATGCAGTGGATAGGACTCTGGGCCTGGGGTCAGAAAGACTCATCTTTCTGAATTCAAATCTGGACTCAAACACCTACTAGTTATGTAACCCTAGGCAAATTACTCGACCTTATTTGCCTCAGTTTCCTCATCTGTAAAATGAGCTGGTGAAGGAAATGGCAAACTACTTCAGTATCTTTGCCAAGAAAACCCCAAATGGGGTCAGGAAGAGTTGAACATAACTAAAAAAAAAAACTCTGAACAACAACAAAATATACAAGAAAAGACCAAAAAATGGAAGAGTACAAACCCTCAGAGAGCTGATGTTTGACTGGGGAGAATATTGAGAATATCAGTGGTATCAAACTCAAATAGAAACAGGAGCCCTAATGGTGACATACTGACTTAGAAGAACACATCTTAATATTACCTATGTTCTATTGTATTTTTTAAATTTTTGTTAAATATTTTCCAATTATATTTTAAGCTGGTTTAAGCCTCATTTGGGAGAATTGCAGACCACACATGGGTATATTTGATAACTCTGTTCTAGGCAATTCTCTAAAAATATAAGTTGCAGGAAAGGTGCTAACCTAAAATTGCTAGGAGGAGCTTCCTTATCTGACAACTCCCTATCTCAATGAAATTTCTGGTCCAGTTCTGATCTTTATCCTGTGAAACGTAATATAAGGTAACTTTAAGAGTGAGAAAGTTCTAATAATTGAAATGATTAGGAAAGTCCTCAGGGATGAGAGAACATTTGAACTGTTCTTTGAAGGAAATAAGAGATTGTAAGAGGTGTAAAAAGGATTGTAAAAGTGAGGAAAGATTCCAAACTTAGGGAATCACTAAAGGGACAAAGGTGGAAGATGGAGTGTCTGTCACACATGGAATAAAGCTAACAGACCAGTTTGACTGGAACTGAGACTACAAGACAGCATGAAGTGATACAAAGAGAGACTAAAAGGTAGGTGGGAGACAAATGATGTTCAGATTTTTAAATGCCAGGCTGAGGATTTTGTATTGTATCTAGAGGCAAGAGGGAGTGACTAAAGATTCTTTGGTAGGGAGGGGACATAGTAAGATCTTTGTTTTAAGAATATCAGTTTGGCAGCTTGTATGGAAGATGGATTACGGAAGGAAGAGACTGGAGACACGTAGACCAATTAGGAGTAGTTCATGCAAGACCTGATAAAGGCCCAAACTAGTATAGAGGCTGAATAAGTAGTATTTATACAGCTCTTTGCAACATATTTTCCCAAATTCTACTTAAAGGCTGTATTTTGGGCCCTCCTGGCTTACAGTGAATGCCAGTGGGAACTGTTTCTCTTTGGAACAGCAAGCCTAAGGGTCTTCCCCTCCCAGCTTGATT
The DNA here is from genome assembly GCA_011680675.1 of Gymnobelideus leadbeateri. Taxonomy (NCBI): domain Eukaryota; kingdom Metazoa; phylum Chordata; class Mammalia; order Diprotodontia; family Petauridae; genus Gymnobelideus; species Gymnobelideus leadbeateri. Next base: position 615,643 of record WOXC01009668.1, on the reverse strand, counting down.
TTTTCTTTTTTTCTAATTAAAGGGGTCATCCCTTTTGACTCACTACTTAAAGAGGCCTATTCACTGGATGGGCTTTGCCTCCTGAAAAGACTAAAAGGGTCTGGGTCTCCCATTGCATCCTGGGTCATCTCCAGTCATCCTGATGAATATCTGGCACTGGACCCAGATGGCTCTGGAGGAGAAAGTGAGGCTGGTGACCTTGCACAGCCTCCCTCACTCACATCGAAGTCAACTGCAGGTCTTGTCTTCATTTCCCTGATGCCATGGTCCTCTTTGAAAACAAAGGACAAACACAACCTGCAATATATTTTACAAACATTATCTGATTTGATCCTCCTAACAACCTGGGAAATAAGCACCATTATTATTTACATTTTATAAATGAGGAAATTGAGGCAGACAGAGGTTAAGTGACTTGCCCAGGTTCACTTAGCTAGTAATTCTCTGTGGCAGGATTTGAACTCAGGTCTTCCTGATTTAGTTCTCTACCCACTGCACTACCTACCTGGCTGCACATATAAGTAGACTGGGAGATAAATCTGAGAAATGTTGTGGAGCAAGGGTTGACAAGACTTAGTAATTAATTGAGCATAGGGGCTTGAAGGAAAGGGAAGTAGAGTAGGAAGTATTGTCAGATGAGGAAATCAAGATGCGGAACAGTTAAATAATAGCTTGTCCAAGCTCACACCATGAGCAGGTACAGGATATGCTGGAGACAGCTCAGGTTCAAGATCATTGTTCAATTTTCAACGTGAGCCTTGGAAATTAGCAAATGCTACCAATCAAGGCTTGGTTTACTATTTGGTTGGTTGTCTAGACTTGAGAAAGTGATATAGAAACTATTAATAATGCAGATTAAACCTAAGAGTGTTTGCTACATACTTTTTTTTTTCCTAGAGAGCCAGTTGTTAAAGTACACAGCTGAGCAGGTGGCTATTTTCAGGGCCAGGCCAGATAGCCTATCTATTTAACCAGTCAGAAATGGATGATCTTAAGAGCATTGATTTAGAGCTGGATCTTAGAGGTTTGACAATCCAACCCTCTTATTTCAGAGATGAGACTTGAAGGAGGGAGAGATTGTCAAGTGATTTCCTGAGAGCAATTTTGATAGGAGGGAGAAGGGGGATAGAGAGCCTGAAGTGGAACTGCCGTCATGGAGATGGGGATGAGGGCACAGAGAGACCAGCAGACGGGCCCAGCTAACTTTGTAGTTCTGCCTTGGGCCAGCCCTGCCCAAAGCAGCTCCTCAGTATCCTGGGAAGGAGAAAGCTTCTAGCCCTGGGAAGCACAGCCCTTATACAAATCCAAGGCCACCACCCTATCATATGCCATTTTACCAGAGCCTGTGGTCATACATACAGGCCTGTTAGAAGGTGAGCTCCTGGGCAGCTAGGTGGTGCAGTGAGTAGAGAGTCGGCCCTGGAGTCAGAAGGACCTGAGTTCGGATCCGACCTCAGACACTTAATGCGCACACAAACAAAAACCTAGCCGTGTGACCTTGGGCAAGTTACTTAATTGCCCTCCAAAAAAAAAAAAAAGCTAGAATGTGAGCTCCTCAAAGACCAGAACTGCCTTTTCTCTTTCTTTTGTATCCCCAGCTTGCTTAGCACAGGGCTTGGCACATAGGAGCCATTAAGAAATGCTTACTAACTGACTGACTGATCCTGATGACCTATTTTAAACCACACTAAAATGCAGCAGCCACCATCCTCCCATCCTGTTCTCCAGCTTTAAAAAAAAAATGCTGAATGATTTCAAGTGATCTGTGTCAAAAACAAAACAGCTAAACACCAGATGCCAAATTAATAAGAATAAAAGCATGTAGGTGAGAATTAAAAAGGCATCAACATTCAGAGGGCATTGTGCTGACTGAATTAAACTTTGGGGAAATGAGTTCAAATGCAGTGTGGGATGGGTACATACAGCCCTCAGGTGGGGATCACAGACATGTAAAATATGCATGCTGAAAATAGCCAAAATGAGGTTTTGTGAATTTTTAGAAAGAGGGCAGTTTCTCCTATCCACCCAAGGGATGGCTGTACAGCAGTATTTGGATTCTAGTTTCTGAAGCAACACAATTCTTTGGGATAGCACAGAATACAGGATATCAGAGCTGGGAAGAATCTTATAGATCAGCTAATCCATTGTTCTCATTATACTGAGGAGGAAACTGAGGCCCAGAGAAGGAAAAAGATTCATCTAAGATCAGGCAAACAAGCATTTTTTTTATGTACCTACTATGTGCTAATCTCTGAGCTAGTGATACAAAACAGAAAAATAAACCAGGCCTAACACCCAAAAGTAGGGGAATGATATGTTCCCATGTTAGCATAACAAGGTACTGATACATTCACAGAGGGAAGCAGGAGTTTATGCAAATTCCTTACATGGGAAAGTCTCAAGAGTCAGATTCAAGAGTTGTGAGGACATATAATGGAGAGGCTTGGGTATACATAGAAATTCTGTAACTGATTACACTTTGCTAACCACTTGGTTAGGTTTTTGCTTTGCTGATTAGCCAGAACTAGAGGTGCCTTTTAAAAGGCACTAGCAAGGAGAGACTTGTCCATCTTCTCTTTGGCCACTGTCTAGGCGGATCTGTTCACTGACTGCATCTTGAGAGGGGCAAAAGTATAAGAAGAAAGCCTTGGACCCTCCTCAAGTGATTATTGACCTCTGCTGGGGTTCCTTCCCTGCCTCAGTGCTGAAGTGAAAGGATTGGAGAATATGACCTTATAACTTGTATAAAATAATGAGAGTGATAGAAAAAAACTATCAACATCTAGAGAAAGAAGTATTCAGTCTGAATACAGATAGAAGTATGTTATTTTCACGTTTTTTCTTGTGGTTTTTCCCTTTTGTTCTATTTCTTCTTTCACAACATGAGTAATGTGGAAATATGTTTAACATAATTGTGCATGTATAACCAATATCATATTGCTTGCCGTCTTGGAAAGGGAGAAGGAAAGGGAGAGAGGGAAGAAAATTTGGAACTCAAAAATCCTATTAAAAATGGAATGTTGAAAACTACCTTTACATGTAATTGGAAAAAATAAAATGCCATTGAAAAAAAGATAAGGAAGATATCCAAATATCCCAGCATTCAAAAGTCCCAGCTTTATAGCTGGTTTAGCATCAATTCCCTGAGAAACAAGAAGTGACCTTTGGAACCCAGCCCAGCAGTAGCTGTGATAAGGTCTCATCCAACAGAAATGCTGCCTTGAACACGAGCTTGGGGGGAATGATGCTGTGTAGAACCTGTGCTAAGTCTGATCCCACTCTCCCCAGATACTAAAGGGAATAGGGCAGAGGGTACATTTGAGGTGCTCAGAAGGAAATGTGTGCTCTTCAGTTATTGTATCTATAAAGTAAATATCCCTTTATAAAAGTTAATTGCTATTAAGTTGCTAAATAAAGGTAGAATACTGGCACCTAACAGTAGAAGAAACACAGCCATTGGCAGCTCAAGTCAATGGTAGTAGAGAAAAGTAACCCCCTTCCCCAAATCCCTCAGGGTACCCCCAGGACTATGAAGGGCAGATGTAGCCTGTCCATCTCTGGGACAATGGGCCAGAGCAAACCCACTACGTAAGGAAATGCACAATTTATACAAAGTAACGTTGTCCAGTTTTTTTCAAATACTTCACCACCCCATTTGAGGTCTTCATGGCAAAGATATTGGAGTGGTTGCCATTTCCTTCTCTAGCTCATTTTACAGATGAGGAAACTGAGGCAAACAAGGCAAAGTGACTTGCCCAGGCTACCAAATGTTGGAGGTGGAATTCCTTCTGACTCTAGGGCCAGTACTCTATCCTCCTTACCACCACAGTAAACACAAGGTAATTTTAGGATGAAGGCATTGGCAGCTTTGGGTGGGGGATCAAGAAAGGCCTCCTTTAGGAGGTAGCTGTAGACCTAAGCTCTGGAAAAAGCTAAAAATTCTAAGAGGTGGAGAGGAGGGAGTGAATTTCAGGCTTGGGGTAATGGGGGGGGGAGGGGAAGGGAGAGACAGTCTGTACAAAAGCACAGAGATAAGAGATGGAAGGTCATGGATGGGGAACAGTTAAATGGGCTAGTTTCACTGGGGTATAGAGTACATGAAGCTGAGTAATGTGTAATAAGCTTGAAAATGTCAGCTGGAGCCAGATTGTGAAGGACTTTAAATGCCAAACAGAGGAGATTGTATTTTATCCTAGAGGCTTAGGAGCTTTTGGAACAGGGCAGTGACATAGTCAGATCTGTGCTTTAGGGATAGCAGTGTGCCGGCCAAATGGAAGATGAATTGGAGAGGGGATAGACTGAGCCACGGGGACCAATTAGGAGGTTGTCTCAATAGTCCAGGTAATAGATGAGGAGAGGCTGAACCAGGGTGATGACTATATGAACAGAGGGAAGGGGACAGATGTAAGAGATGTGGTGGAGGCTGCATTAACAAGACTTAGCAACTCATTGGATCTGAGAGTTAAGGGAGAGTAAAGAATCAAGGTTGCAAAGCTAGGTGACTGGAAGGCAGTTGGTGCTCAGAATATAAATTTGTTGTTGTTCAGCCATTTCAGTCGTGTCTGACTCTTCCTGACCCCATTTGGGGTTTTCTTGACAAAGGGGATGGATGGAGTGGCTTGTCATTACCTTCTCTTTATTCTGAATTTTAGAAATAAAATAATCCAGCTTATTTTACAAATTGAGAAACTGAGGCTTAATTAGGAAACTGAGGGTTAAGTGCCTGGCCAAGGTCACAAAAGTGGCTAAGGCTAGCTTGAACTCAGATGAGTCTTCATGACTCCTAGCCTGGAGCTCTATCCACTGAGTCACCAAGCTGTCCCTCAATATAAATAAAGAAGTTGATGTTTTAAATTTTTTATTTTGTATTTTTTCCATTAACAAGTATTTATTTTCTCTCTCCTACCTCCCCAGGAAGGGAAGGGAAGGGAAGGATCACCCTAGCCAGCCAGATGCTCACATCTTCTCCCACCCATTACCTCATGGCTATGGCAGGAGCCCTTAGAGGGCAGGCTCAACCCTCCAGGCCGCTGACTTGTGAATCAGAGCCCCCACCCTACCGTCTTCATTTTGTATGAGACAGAATGAGTAGCACAGGATGAGCAGGCATTGATGGATTGCAATCTGCACGGCAAATCTCATCACATGATCTTTTACCCCATACCCTCCCTTCTTCTTAACTTCTGTATTCCTGTCAAGGACAATTGCCATCCGTCTTGTCACTCAGGTTCCCAACCTTAATGTCATCTTTGACTCTTCCCCCTCCCTCACCCCACATGGCCAAACAGTTCCCAACTCTTGTTACTTCTATCTCCACATCCCTCATCTCAGTCCACCTCTCCCCATGCACACAGTCACCAACCTGGGCAGGTCCTCAGTCCCTCTGGCCAGCCTCAGTTGGTGTCCCTGTCTCAATCCATTCTCCACCAAAGATACCTGCCAAAAGTGATTTTTCTAAGACAGGTGCCTTAACAGTACCACCTCCCCACTCAATCAATTCCAATGGTCCCCTATTACATTTAGAATCCAATGTAAAGACTTCTGCCTGGCATTTTAAATTCTTCACAACCTGACCCCAACCTCCCTGGTCAGCCTCCTACATTACTTTCTTTCCTGTAAACTCTAATAAGGCCATACTCTGTTTCTCACACCCAAATTTCTAACACAACTAAAATTCCATATGTGAATAAGAAGTCCAAAGTAGGATATCATCCATTTAAAAGAACTATATAAAGAAAACAGAAGAGATTTAATTGAAAACTCTACTACCTTGAAATGAACAATTCATTTTTGAAGCTCAGCATAATCCTCAATTCCTTCTCTCCCATCTCATACAGACAATCGGTTGTCAAATCTTACCATTTCTACCTCCACAAAATCTCCTGTGGCCAATTCCTCTCACCCACATAATTACCTTCTTAGCTCAGGCTCTCAGTCACCTCTCATCTGAATTATTACAATAGTTTCCTAGTTGCTCTGCCTTCCTAAAGTGTCTCTTCATAGCATTTCTGCCAAAGTGACTTTCTTTAAATGGAGATCTGACCAGGTCACTCCCTTCCTCAGTTAATTCCAGTGACTCCCTATTTCCTCCAGGATAAAATATAAAATATTCTTTTTTTAAATTTTTCTTTAGCTTTTATTTAGTATTTGCATCCAAATTCTTTTTTTTTTTCTTGTGGGCAATTGGGGTTAAGTAACTTGCCCAAGGTCACAGGGCTAGGTTTTTGTTTGTGTGTGTTAAGTGGCTGAGGCCAAATCCGAACTCAGATCTTTCTGACTCCAGGGCCAGCGCTCTACTCACTGCGCCACCTAGCCGCCCCAATATAAAATATTTTTAGCTTTGAATAGGGCACCGGCTGGAGTCAGGAGGACCTGTGTTCAAATCCAGCCTCAGACACTTAACACAAAAACTAGCCATGTGACCTTGGGCAAATCACTTAACCCCAATTGCCCTCCAAAAAGCAAATATATATATATATATATATATTTTTTTATTCTTAGCTTTTAAATCTCTTTACCTGCCTCCAATCTATCTTTCAAGCTTCATTGACTATTATTTCCCCTCCCATTAGACTGTGAGCCTTTTGAGAGTGAGTACCTTTCTTTGAATACTTGGCCATTAAAACAGTGTCTGGCACATAGTAGGAACTCAATAAATGCTAGTTGATTGACTGACTGACTCCCTCACTCTGTAATTCAGTGAAACTGGTCTTCTCTCTGTTCTTCACACGTGATACTACTATCTCCTACCTCCATAACTATGCACTAGCTACACCCTACTATAGGTGGAATATACTATCCTTTTACCTCTCTCTGCTTCATAGTTTTCCTCTCTTCCTTCTATATTCAGTTCAAACATAATCTTCTATTTACTTAAAGTTTTTTTTTTCTATCCTCGCAACTACTGGTGCCTTTCCTCCAAAATTAGCTTGTATTTAATTATTTTATATATATTTGTATTTATTTTCTTTATAGTTATTCTGAGTAGATTTTTGTAGGGACTTACTGTCTTCCCTATTTGATTGTAATCTCTTTAGAAATACAGATTGGTTCGTTCATTGCATTTGTAGGCAATTAATAAATGCTTGTTGATTGATTCTTTTTGTATTGTGTAGGGGGAATGCCTACAGAGAAACATGAATCCTGATGAAGTGATTCTTATTGTATATGATTTTGACTATTGTTGCTTATTTTGTATATCTTTTTTTTTTTTTTTGAGACTGGGTCTACCTATCTCAGCCAGGCTGGAAGTATAACAGCCACTAATGACCCAGTCCTACTGCTCCATTTACTACCTCAACCAATTTGCTGCTCCTCAGGCAGCCTTGTGACCTCCATTCCCTTCCTTCTCCCAGGGTCTCGCTATACTGGATCTGGACTTAATGCAGATACTCCAGGGGCTTTATTCCCTACTATAGTTCAGAACTCCTGGGTTCAAGAGATCCACCAGTCTCCCCTAGTATTAGGGACTATTGGAGGTGGACTTAATGCAAACATATTGGCTTTCAAGCTAATGTGATCCATCAGCTTCCCAAAAGAGGCCATTTTTTGGCCTCATTTCTTACCTAGCTTAAATCACTGAATGGTCATTGCCTCATTCAACTGAGACCTGGGAAAGACCTTAACTTAAAAAGGTCAAGGTCTCCCACTACATCCGGGGCCATCTCCAGTCATCCTAATCTATATCTTTTTTTTTATTTAATAATTATAATTTATTTATTTTAACATTCCTATTTTTTATTAATTTATTAGTTTAGTTTCAGTTAACAAGATTCAATTCCATAGTTCCTTGATTTTCAAATTTCCTTTACCTCCCTCTCCCCACCCCACCCCCAATCTATATCTTGCCCCTGGACCCAGATGGCTCCAGAGGAGAAAGTGAGGTTGATGACTTTGCCCAGACCTCCCTCACTTAAATCCAATTCACTTGCAAGTCATGGCATCACTTCCCTGGTGTCATGGTCCCCTCTGAGAACGAAGAATAAACAATATCCTTAGTAGTAAGGACTACCAGTGTGGGGCACTATTGTGCTATTGTGAATCTTTTAATTTTTTTTAAAAACATCTTTAAAAAAGAAATTCATTCACTTGGATAACTATGTTGATCAAATTAACTGGACAATGAATTACTAATAAACAAGCATTATTTTCATATCTACCTGAAGCCCTGAGTATATAAACAGGGAATTTAAAAAAATAATGAAGACTATCAATCACATTATTCTCCAAAGAACATTTAAAAGTACAATTAATAAAATGCAAGAATATTTCAATGTTTTATTTCATCCCTATCTTTTTAAAATTTCTATTTTTGATATTTTGAGGCATATACAACATATATTAGCACAATAACAATTTATGAGGAAATAAATATGCATCTATTAGGGGTGCATGTACAATATTCTTTTTGCCACCAGGGTTGGTGATAAAACAATATTTGGAGACCAGTGGTCTAAAGACTCGTGTGTTAGAGTAGCTGTGGGACTAAAAATTCGTGATTGTTTTTCTCTGAAGCCAGTGTTTGAGTCCCAACCCATCACCTTTCTGACCTCTCTTCATCTAAAGAATCACCCTTACACAAACTACCCCCACAGGATTGTGTGAAAAATGCTTAGTAAATATCTGTAATTCTTCCCACTTCTAGGCATATATCCCAAGGAAGTCATTACTAAAAAGAAAGTTCCATATAAATCAAAAGGATTAATAAGCAATACTTCTTTTTTGTAATAACAAAAAGCTAGAAACAAAGAAGAGGTCCACCAATATCTAAGAAAACTGTAGTATGTGAATTATAACACTTACTGTGCTATGAGAAATGTAAAGAATATAGAGAAGCATGGAAAGAGTTGCATGAATGGAGGCAAAGTGAAATAAACAGAACCAGGATAACTATAACAACAGTATAAACGGTGGGGCACATAAACTGAAGGCTATGAAATTATAATGAACAACCCTAAGCCCAAAGAAGAAAAAAGTGCATCTCTCTTTTCCCTTTATAGAGGTGAGCAGGTATGGTTGTGGAATTTACATATAATATATAACAAAATATTAATTAAGTAAAAATAGCAAAAATACTACAAATATAGTTAAAGGCTAGTATGTTGGCTAATTTTGCTGATTTTTTCTTTTTTGTTATTATAAGGGATGTCTATGAGAGAGGACTGAGGAAAGGACATGTTAGAAAATGAAGGTGATATAAAACACATAATAACAACACAATTTTGAAAATCAAAATAAGAAATGTAAACTACTATTGAAGTGTTGGTTCCTTCCTTCCCAGTTATCTCAGCTCCCCTTGCCAAGGAGTAAATCCACCTTTACTTGATTATTCCTCCCACGGATATCATCACTTGTAAACTGTCCATCAAACTCCAAGAAGATTTAAGTCAAAGAAATGAATTTTGAATGGTGTAACTTTTGAAATCAGTGGGGAAACTATTTCAAGGCAGAGGGAAGAATCTTCCTAGTGCCAGTCAAGTCACTTCCTACTCCTCCTGTTATGCCTGACACTGGTCCTGTGTTTGTTGGAGCCAAAACCAAAGTTAGGGGGCTAATTGTGACCCTGGGAGCACTGCGAAAGAAATCTTCCAAATTAGGCATCCAGAGAGGCTCTTTTTCCCAGGAGAAAAGGGCTGTTGTCCCAGGCTAGCATTTTGTGTGAAAGCAGGGCTGATAAAGAAGACAAACAGTTATGTCCTGGGGTGAGTTGAATCGTGAGCTAGTTTCGCAGGTGAAATCAGGTAAAGTGGACACAGGGCAAAAAGGTCACAGAAGGGCAGAAAGCACATAAAAGATAGGAAAAGAAGCCCTACCTGTTTGCCTTGGATCCTCCCTTGTTGGATTTATGATCTGACTGTATATATGTCAATGTCAGGACTTTCTTTCCTTTTAAAACCAGCTGGTAAAACTAATTCCAGCCTCCCTCCCTGCTAGTTCCCATCCCACATCACTGCTCAGATGGGCTCCCCTTTCACAAAGTTCAGCACCTAAGAAGTCATCCTAAATCACCAAGTCACAGAATCTCAGAGTTGTGAAGGAGTTTGGAGACTATCTGAGGCCATCATAGAAGGAATTTCTGCAGTTTCCTCATCTGTAGAATAAGAGGGCTGAATAAATCATGGCATATGAAATATAATGGAATGCTATTGTGCTGTAATAAACAACCAAAGGAATGATGATTTTAGAGAAACGGGAAGACTTGCATGAACGGAGTGAAGTGAATAAATCCAGGAGAACAATTTATAAATGATAGTACAAAGATGTACAACTTTGGAAGATTTAAGAACTCTGATCAATGCAATGAATAAATGTGATTCTAGAGGACCAGTGATGAAAGATACTACCCACCTCTGGACACAGTTTTTGGATGTGGTCAGTGTGTGGACTTGAGAACAACACTGTGAAAATGGACACCTTTAAAAGACTTAAGATCTCTGCTCAGTGCAATGAACAATTATGATTCTAGAGGATCAGTGGTAAAGGATTCTATCTACCTCCAATCAGAGAAGAGATGGACAAAACCACATTTTTTGGACACAGCCAACATGAGGATTGGCTTTACCAGACTGTACATATCTGCTACAAGAATTTTTCTTTTCTTTTTTATTTCTCAATGGGAATTGGGAAGAGGTAGGATGGAAAGAAATAAATGTTTGCTAATTAAAAAATTAATAATAAAATAAGAGGGTTGGACTAGATGGCCTCTGAGGTTCCATCTTGTTCTAGACTCATCTAGACTTCACTTGAAAACCCCTATCTAAAGCCCATCCTAGCTTTGCTCAAGCAATGGATATAGGGTCTGGAGAGTGTAGATGCCTCAGTACTGGGGAGAGAGAACACTGAATCAGTCAGGCAGAAGGCTCAGGAGCAGGAGAAATTTGACTCTGATTTTGCACCTGGTATCATATGCCAGGACCATTACAGCAGGAAACCCACCAATGAGAACCCAAAGAGTAAGAAGAACATTTCCCTCTGCAACATTGCTGCCCTCTCTCTTCCCTATGACCTATCCTTAATCCATTCCCACGTCCCATAGCTGTGCCTGTATCACTCCGGTTTCAGCTTCTGCCCAGTCCCGAATAGCTCTCTCTGATACAACTGTCCCTTAACGTGCTCTTCCAGATGCATCCTACTCTCTCCTCCAATTCAGTCATCTTGTCGCTCTTGGGTTCTATCTCAAGCTCCTATCTCTCCCACGTTTCCCAGACATCTCTAGCTATGCCACTATGTACCTCTGTTCAGCTCCCAACTCTATGTGTTATCTTCCCCCATTAGAATGTAAGCTCCTTAAGGGTAGAAATTGTCTTGTTTGGTTTTACTTGTACCTCTAGTACTTGGCACAGTGCCTGGCACCATGTGCCTAATAAATATTTTATCCATGGATCTAGCCTCTCTGGGCCTCAGTTTCTCCCTCTATAAAATGAGAGGGTCAGACAAGATGACCTCTAAGGTCCTCTCCTGTTCTCATTGATTCTCCTGCCATCCATTTAATTTGTTGTGGACATGGATGCCAGTGCCACACTCAGGCTAGCCACCTGTTTTTCCTCACTGTCAATATTTGACCTGCCCACCTCCTTTTCCTGTCATACATGTTCTTGATAATGTCTTCTTGCATGTCAATCATTTTTGGGCAATATGCCACAGCCAACAGAGCTGCCATGTGTTGTTCCTTTGCCCTTTGGGTCCCCTGCAGTCAGTCAACAAGTATTTACTCAGGTCTGACTATGTGCTTAGCCTTATGCTAGGGTCTATGGAAAACTGAGGGATCACCCTACCGCAGGCAATGTGCTAAGATTTGGAGATACAAAGAAAGGCACAAGACAACCCCTGCTCTCAAGGAATTCATAATCTACTGGGGAAGACAACATCCAAATAGCTGTGTACAAGCAAGATAGAGACAGAAAAAATTGGGGGCAGTCTCAGAGGAAAGGCAATAAGATTAAGGAGGACTGGGAAAGGCAGAAGGAAGCATTTTAGCTGAGACTCAGAGGAAGCCAGGGAAGCCAGAAGGCACAGATGAGGAGGGAGAGTCTGTACCCTGTCTTTGGATAGCCTAACCAGGAAGTCACGTATAAGAAGGAGATGTATGCTCCCAGGACCATAAGCAAGCTGAGCTGTGCCTCCGTTGCCTTTGCTCTGCACAATGAGGGGGTTGCAACAAATGATCTCTAAGGCACCTTCCAGCTTCAACAGTCTCTGACACAGGTTCAGACAGTCACAATCATTTTAAGGGCAGAACAAGTGTTCTCCCTCTGGGTTTGCAAGATGGAGAGTTTTATGGCAAGTCACAAGTCAGTTACAGCCAACAGGCCTGGGCCCGAGTTGGTGGGGGGAATGTTTCAAAGAAACAGCACTATTTTCTCAGAAACGGGATTGCTAAAAATAGCAGTTCCTCATAAATGGGACTGACTGAAATAGAAGTTTCTCAGGAGCAAGCCTGACTGCTATCAAAAGAAATTTGCTATTCAAGTCTCCTTGTCCCTTCGGCCTGCCCCTGAGAAAATGCCTTCTCAAATATAAATACACATTACAAATCTACCCAATGAGGCAGGCACAGCCAGGGTATCTAGGCATGCTCCCCAGCCTTCTTGGCCTCCATGTGCCTCCACCACCATCATGCTGCCAACTTGGACAAGTCCAAGGTAACTGGGAATCCCTAGACCTTGCTATGGAATGCTTAGAATCAATGCCCAGACCTGGAAATTACCAATGACCTTGGGAAGCTCTGAGCTAAGATGTTTTGGGGGAAAAGATTGGCATCCTGGCATCAGCCAATCAGACTGTGGAGTGGGACTCCCTGAGAAGGCAGCTGGGAATTTGCCTGGCAGTCCCAGGGCAAAGCTGACTGACCCTTAGCAAAATTGGAAAGAAGACAAAATTTGTCTTTGTGCCCAGCCTCTCTTTTCAGCAATCTTTCCCTATTGGGACAGAAACCAGAGTGCTTCATGCCATCTACCGGGCCTGTCTGTTTCATACTGCAGACTTCTCCTATACCAGCACTTCTACCTCACAGCATTAAAATTGATCTGGCCTTGTCCTATTCCCCCGGTGCCCTGGGTGACAGCTAATCTGATAAACTTCTCTATCCTATCTGGTAAAAACTTATTAAAAACCTGATTTGTAGCCCAGTACCAATTCCACCTTGATAATAGAGCTTTGTGATCTCCCTCCCTCTCGGGACACTTTTTTTTTTAACATACTGCCTTGTTCTACAATTATCTATGCTGATATCTACATCAACAGGTTCTCAGTTTTTTTAGTCTCAGGACCCCTTCACACTTTGAAAAATTAAGGACCCCAAAGAGCTTTTGTTTATGTGGGTTATATCTATGGATGGGGCAGCTAAGTGGCTAGAGTGCCAAGCCTAGAGTCAGGAAGACTCATCTTTCTGATTTCAAATCTGGCCTCAGACACTTACTAGCTATGTGACCCTGGGCAAGTCACTTAACCCTGTTTGTCTCAGTTTCCTCATCTGTAAAATGAGCTGGAGAAGGAAATGGCAAATCACTCTGGTATCTTTGCTAAGAAAACCTCACAAAGAGTCAGACATGACTGAAAAAGGATTGAACAACAAAGAATGCATATGGATATTTACCATACTAGAAATTAAAACATCTTAGTATTATTATGAAAATAATTTTGCCTTCACAGACCCTCTGAAAGGATCTCTCTAACCCCCAGGAATCCACAGGCCACAGTTTGAGAACCACTATACTAGAGTGATCAGTTGGTATACTATCAGGTTATAAATTCCACAAAATCAGGAGATGTGTCAATCTTCTCTTTGCAAACACTCCTAGAACCAAGCCCTAGGTCACGCATAGTATGCAAGAGCAGGGATTGTTTCATCTTTGTCTTTATACCCCTAGCCCTTAACCCAATGCCCAGTGGTAGCAGGTGTGTATTTAAGTAATAATAAATGCTTAAAGACTGATTGGTTAGGGGCGGCTAGGTGGCGCAGTGAGTAAGAGCACCGGCCTCGGAGTTGGGATGACCCGAGATCGAATCCAGCCTCTGAAAATGAGCACCCACGCATAAATAATGACTAGCCGTGTAACCTTGAGCAAGTTACTTAACCCCAATTGCTTTAAAAACAAACAAACAAAAAAAGATTGATTGGTTAACTGAGGCAGGTAGTAAGAGCTCCATAAATGTTTGTCAAGTGAAGGAATTTTTATGTGTTACACATGTGGTGTGTTTATTTATGTCTTAACTGGGGTTTTCTGGAGACAATGCCTTAACACAGAATGCTGGTTGTGTTCGTTTTCCTAATGTTATCAAAGTATCACCTCCTCTCTGAGCCACGTGAAGATCTGATATATCATAACAGAGCCCCTGAGTGATGAGACAGTACTGAGTGCCTAGGTTTGAGACTCCTGTGGCTCTCTGTTTGCCAGTGATTACAAAGTGGCTTTCAGAAGACTTTAGAAAATGGAAAAGACCTACTGACTGGCCAGCAAGAAGAGCAGTCAGGGGCAGTGCATTAATTGTTGTGTATTCTCATGTGTCTAATTGCACCAGAAATGTCGTCATCAAAGCCAAGGCCTTTGTAGAAAGGAGAAAGAAAAAAGACTTCAGCATCACCTACATTTCCTTTTCCCTGCCCCAACCACACACAGGACACATTCTCGTGTATGTGGACACATAGACCTATTTTCTGATCAGTGGGATGTACAGTGATATCCTTGAGGGTTAATTCTTTGAGGACAAGAGGGTGTGAGGGCTTGCTGAGCCCTTTTCAGAATCTTTGGTGTCCAACTCTCACCAATGGCTCCAGGAAATCATAGCATACCCAGCGGCCACATCCTAGTAAAAATGCTTCAGCAAACAGGTTAAAGCAGGTTGAGGGTAACCAACAGGCCTTAAACTTGTTGGTGAGTTAGGGGAGTGTCTATCCCAAGTACGTGAGGACTTTCCCAGTGGAAAGGGCAGATGAGAACAATTTGTTTCAACGGCCAGGAAGGTGTCTAAAGCAGGTGCTGTAGGATGCTTAGAACTCAGTCAGACATCAAAGACGCCAAGGTCATCCACTGCATCCCAGACCATCGCCAGTCATCCTGACTTTTGTCTTGCCTCTGCACTTCAATGACTAGAAGAGAAAGTGAGGCTCATGACTTTGGGCAACTCTACTTCATTTAAATCCAGTTCACCAGCAAGTCACTACATCACCTTTAATGTCACTGGTCCTCTTTGAAGATGAAAGATAAACAACAACATCTCTTCCACCCGTCTTTGTTTCAGAAAACATTTTATCACCTCTTTTTCCTTAGTATTTATGAATTTTTCATATTTTATATTTATCTTTCCCTTCCAAATTTCACAGAATCCTAGAACCATAGACTATTGGAGTAGGAAGGGACCATAAAAGTCACCTTAGTGCAACTTCTTCATTTTATAAATAGGGAAACTGAGACCTGGCAAATGGAAGTGATTTGTCTAAGCAGAGGGTGAACTAGCTTCCATGTCTTCAGACTCTAATCCAGTCCCCTTTTCATCCCACCCTGGACAAATCACTTAGTTTCTCTCAGGTTCAGTTTCCTAATCTGCAAAATGGGGATAAGAATAGTCCCTAACTTCATGGGATTTCTGAGAGGATCAAATAAGACAATGAGTGCAAACTGCTTTACAAACCTTAAACCACTACATAAATGCTAGCTATCATTGCCATCACTAGTAATGGTAAGGACAATAGGGGTTTAGAAAAGAGAGAGCTCAGTTGGGGCTGAGATATTTGGGAAGGACCTCATGGAGGATTTGGGAATTGCACTGGCCCTTGAAGGATGGACAGGATTTGGATGAGAATCCAGCCCTGCTAGGGAAAAATAGACTTTATTTTTTCCCTTTCTTTTTAAGGGAAAGGGAAGAGAACAAATAAGCATTCATATAGCACCTACTGTTTGCCAGACACTATGCTAAGCACTTTTACCAATATGATTTCATTTGATCCTCACAAGAAGTCTGAGAGCTGGTGCTGTTATTATGCACATTTTATACTTGAGGAAACTGATGTCAAATGGGGCCTAGGACTGTCTTCACTATACTACCAGTTGACCCATTAAAAAAAAAAAAGACTCACATATTTTACTATTACATTATCTACATTCCACAATATATTCCCCATCCCAGACCCATCCCTTATAACAAATGAAAAAGGAAGAGGGAAACAGCAAAAATGATCAACAAATCAATTATATGCCGTGTTCCAAATCCACGGTCCCCCACCTCTACAAAGAAGGGAGGGAGGTAGCTTCTCGTGTCTCTTTCTGGGGCCAAGTTTAACCATACCAATTTCACAGCATCTAGTTTTTGATTATTTTGTTTGTATTGCTTTTTCTACTTACATTGTGATATTCACTATGTACATTGTTTTCTTGATTCTTCTTATTTTAATTTTGTATCAATTCATATATCTTAGAATGTAATTTCCCTGACGGCAGAATCCAACTTGCTCTTTGTATCCCTAGCACCTCGTATATATTTTGCACATGATGTTTCTGAGTCATTTTAGTGGTGTCCAACTCTTTGTGACCCCATGTGGGGTTTTCTTGGCAGAGATACTGGAGTGGTTTGCCATTTCCTTCTCCTGCTCATTGAGAAAACTGAGGCAAACAGGGTTAAGTGACTTGCTCAGGGTGCCATGAGGCTAGATTTGAACTCATGAAAAGGAGTCTTCCTGATTCTAAAGCCACCACACCACCTAACTGCCTTCTGCTTCTCTACTATTTTACTTTGTATCAATTACTTTTACTATTTTATTTTGTATCAATACCTATAGAACATAGGTATATAGGTATTAGAATATAAGTTCCCTGAGGGCAGAGTCTATCACCTTTGTATTTGTATCTCTAGCACCTTATACAATGCTTTGCACATAACAGGCACTTTTAATAAAAACTTTTTTGATTGAATGATTCTCATGTTTCTCCGTATTCATCATAGCCATTGATTCTTGCCATCCAGTAATATGGAAAGGTACACCTTCAAAAGAGGTATATTCATCATGCATAACTTTCCATTATAGTTGTAGAGACCCAAGCCCTTAGTCATGGTAGAATGAGAACAACAGCATCTTGATGTCAGTTCCATGCCTGGATCCCGTTGGCATCCCTCTCCTTCTAGGATCTTGGGTTAATCCACAGAAGCTCAGAGTACCCAAGCTATCACTGCCCAGAAGTGTCAGTTTTCATTTTCCAGCCCTATGTCTCATTCAATTCTTTTCTGCAAATATCCCTAACCTCTGCCAATCCATTAGCATGGTTGAGCCATTTCTCGCCGCTGTTTGCTGCACCTCCCAATTTAGAAGCAATCACAGGCAAATTACACTTCTAGAGTGACTCTGTTCAACTCATTCACAAAAGGTACTAAATGAGCCTTTACCTAAGATCCACTTTTCAGGTATTTCTCCAAAATCTGTCTCTCTGGCACTATGTTTAAAGGCAGCTTGCAAATAGTCACTCAGAAAAGGCATAAAACATTCTTTCAATGCAACAAAATATTTATTAAGTACCCATTGTGTATGTAGAGAGCTATGCTAGGTGCTTAGAAGATACACACTCTTTAGATAAAACATGGTCTCAGTGTTAATAGAACTAACAGCATATTAGGGGATATGACATACAGATAATTATTGCCTTCTCAAGGTAGGGGTAGGAGAAATAGAGAGAACTTAAAACTCTAAATTTTGAAAAATGATTGCTAAAAAATTTTACATGTGATTGTAAATAAATAATTGAAATAATAAACAAATGTTATCATTGAATAATTGAAATAAAACAAAAATAAAATAAAATATGTGATAATCTCATTATAGAGGTACAAAGACAGTATCACGTGATGTCAAGGGGAAGAAGGTCATGACCTTCTGGGAAAGTTTCACAGAGGAGATGGCATTCTCACCAGTAGTAGGCCTTGCACCTGAATTCTTTTTTTTTTTTTTTGGAGGGCAATTGGGGTTAAGTGACTTGCCCAAAGTCACACGGCTAGTAAAGAATGGAAAAGAATTCCCAGGTGAAGGGAAGGAGGGAGGACATTTCCAGCATAGGAAACAGCCTAAGCAAAGACACAGGGGAAAGAAATGTCAAAGAGACAGAGAGTATTTCAGTCTGTGATGGATGAATAGGAAAGACTTTCTTGATACATGGAGATTTTAAAGAAGGAAAGCATAATATTTTGTACTTAAAAAATCATTTTGCATCTATACTCAGCCTATTTCCAGGAGGGCCTTTAAAGCACAAAACAAGAGATTTAGAGATAAAACAGAACTCCTTTTTTAAAGGAGGCATCAGTGACAGATGACAGCAAGTACTTGAGATGAACAGAGAGCTATAATTGGTCATTGGATTTGGACCTAAGTTTTCTGACAACTGAAGAAAAAAGGGAAATACAGAGGCTGCATGCTTTTGTTTTCTGACAAGAGAAAGGCAATCCAATCCATTTGCAGAAACAACTGGAACCACTTTCTGGAACTAAGCTAAAACAGAACTTTGAACTTATACACAAGTCTGGCTAATGGCCTCTCACATAACAGCCAATCCTTGTGAATCCAAAATAAGTTGTAGAAATGTTGGAAAAGGGGAAGCATATTTGCTACCCCCATGGGCTCACATTTTCATATTGACCAGGACAGCAGAATATTATACTGAAAAGGATGCAGTTTTACTCCAGAACCTGCCCTGCCCTTCCATCTACCCATCCTACCCTACTACGAAGGAAGAAGTCAGCTACCTACCTAGAATTTTACAAAGAAGATAAGGGGAGCAGTTGTCTTCCTTAGGTTGACAAAGAATTTAGATCAAAAGATTTAGAACCGAAAGGGGTCTTTGTAAACTATTTAGTCCAATCAAAGGCCAGAGAGGTGAAATTACTTGTCCAACATCACTCAGGTGGCAAGTAGCAAAGCTTGGATTTGCATGCAGCTCTTCTGATTCCAAATGAACTTTCTTTCCATCATATGATCCATCAATCTTCTTTCCTCAGTACCTTCATTGGCATGGTACAATTCTCGACACCATGCAAAATACTAAAAGCTGGCATCACAGACCTCTATGAACTCACAGGAAATATAAACTGAATCCCTAAAATTTGTCAATAATTTTGAGTTTGGGGAGAGTTCTGCCAAGGTCCTTCCTAAATAAAGGTGTCCCCTCATATGTGGGAAACTCCTTTTAAGATCCTTGAGGGCAGAGACTGTCTTTCTTTTTGTTAATCATATCCCCAGTGTTTAGTACAGCACATAACACATAGTAGATGCTTAATAAATTTCTATTGGATTAGAAATGTTTCTTGGATTGGATCATTTGAATCACTCTGAATCCTTATACTGAAGAAGATAAGACAGGGAAGGAAAGAAGGCAGTGAAGGAAGGAGATATGTATGCTGTCTTTGAATATTTGAAGGACTGTCTTGTTCAAAATGGGTTATATTGCTTAGCCAGAAAGGGGGGAAACTAGAAGCAATGGGTAAAAACCATAAGAAAGTTGGTTTCGGCTTGATTTCACCTAGCTGTCCAAAAGTGAAATGGGCTTCCTCTGGAGGTATTCTAGTATTAGAAGTATTCAAGAGGAGTCTGGATAACCCTTTGTCAGAGACAGCATTCTTGTTTAGAACTAGGTGATCACTGATGTCCCTTCCATTCCCGCCATTCTGGTGTGCCTGAACTCTTTCTAATGGTGATAGTTTATAGAAGAATAGCCTCCTTCTTACATTAAGGGCCATGAGGTTCAGAAACATACAAAGAGAGATGTCTGGCAAGAGGGTAAGATGCAAATTCAGACCACTGAAACATTTTTTCTGAAGTTATGTAGCTGTTGTGCTTCATCTGCAGTCTATTGCTGTAGGGGTCCTGAATAATACTTAGGGCTTTCAAGAAAAGAAGTATAATATGCTGACGTTCATTTACTGAAGATAGAGGACTGGCCTTGGAGTAAGGAAGACATAAACTAGCAACAGCATTTGTAAAGCACTTTTTTTTTTGCTTTTATTTTTTGGAGGGGGGAAGGTAGGTCAATTGGGGTTGTGACTTGCCCAAGGTCACACGGCTAGTGCCTGAGGCCAGATTTGAACTCAGGTCCTCCTGACTCCAGAGCCGGTGCTCTGTTCACTGCACCACCTAGCCACTCCCTGTAAAGCACTTTTCAAATATTAACTCATTATATCCTCACAACAACCTTGGGGAACGAATGCTATTGTTATCATCCCCATTTTATAGAATAGGAAACTGGAACAAACAGAGGTTAAGTGACTTGCCTAGGGTCACACAATCAGTAAGAGTCTGAGGCTGGATTTGAACTTGTGACTTCCCAACTACAGGACCAATGCTTTATTTACTGCATCACCTCACCACCTAAATTCAAACCCTGCCTCTGACACATATTAGCTATGTGACCATAGACAAGTCATTTATCTTTCAACGCTCTAAAACTGGTTTACAGATTAGTTGCTGATGTGCATCAGAAGACACAGTTTTTACATCAAAAAATTTCCCAAACCAATGAAAACCCAGACCACCTCTACCCAGATTCATACCTTCATTCAATTTAACAATCTAAATGACAAAGTATATTACAAGTTATAGTACAGATGTGTTCAACTCTTTGTGACCCCATTTGGAGTTTTCTTGGCAAAGATACTGAAATGGTTTGTCATTTCTTTCCCCAGCTCATTTTACAGATGGGGAAACTAAGGCAAACAGGTTCAAGTGACTCTCCCAAGATCACACAGATAGGAAGTATCTGAGGCTGGATTTGAACTCAGGAAGATGAGTCTTCCTGAATCCAGAACCAGTACTTTACTGGTACGCTACTCACTGCCCCACCAGGCAGCCTCACATTACAAAATACAACATAACAAATGCACAGGGGGGGGTAAAAATAAATTTTTTTGTGAGCAGTGTCTAGGCTACCCTTCATTCCCTTCCCAGCCTTGTTGTTGACTCAAAGACTGTCTCATCCTGATTTTCCTCTCAGCACTTGGGGACTCCTCACCTGTGACATCCAGGGAATGTCTTAAAGAACCACTCCTGTGATCTTCTCACCCTGAAGCACCCCTCTTTAAGACCTACCCCCTTCTCCCAAGGAAGAGTTTCTCCTGGAACTTCCATGTCATGGAGAGGCCCAGCCCCACTTGGGGCCGGTCACCTTCCCTATCTCCACCCTTCCCATTTTTGGCTGTTTCTAGTGTATTGTCTTCCTCCCTTAGAATGTAAGCTCACAGCGGGCCAGAATTTCTTTTTCTGCTTGTATTCCAGTGCTCAGCACAGTGCCTGGTACACAGCAAGGACTTAATAAATTACTGTTTCCTTCCTTTCTACTCTATGAGGTTTTAGGGAAAAGGGACTATTTTCTAGTTAGTGAATGAAGGAAGGCTTTATGAAGAGGTGGCATTTACCAAGTCAAGCCATAAAGTATGACTTGGATTTTTCAACAGGAAGAGAAGAAGGAGAGAATGTTACAGGTACAGAGAACAACATGAGCAAAGGTGGGGCTGGGATACAAGCATAGAATACTTGGGAATTCTGGGTAGATCAGTCTGGGTCTACTCTCCATTGTTGGAAGTGCTCAAAAGGCTATCCAAAGCATCCCTGCACTGAGTAGAAGGTTGGGCTAGATCAGATCGAAGGTCTCTCCCAACTCTAAAATAATTCTATGATTTTCTACTAATTATAAAGATACCTAATATTGATATGCTTTTTGTTTTCAAAGATAAAAATCCCATATACAGTGGAAAAGAATGCTAGATTTGGAGCCAGAAGACATGGGTTTAAATCCCAGTCCTCAGATTTGTGATTTGTGCAACCATGGGCAAGACACTTGATTCGTCTGGCCTCAGTTTCCTTATCTGTAACTAGATGACCTTCAAGCTCCTTTCCAGTTCTGAATAATGTGTTCCCATAAAACACATCTATCATTTCATTAGCTTCTCACAATAATTCTGCAACATATTATTCCCTTCACTTGATAAGATGGAAAAAAAGAATTTTATTAAGTACTATGCTAAACACCTTACAAATGTTATTTCATTTGACCCTCAAAACAAGCCTGGGAGGTAGGTACTATTATTATCCCCATTTTAGGGTTGAGGAAACTGAGGCAGACAGAAGTTAAATGACTTATCCAGGGTCACACAGCCAGCACCTATCTAAGGCCAGATTTGAAATCAGGTCTTCCTGATTCCAGGCCCAGAGCACTTTCCACTGAGGCATTTAGCACCCTGGGAAAACTGAGATTTGGTCAGGGCTCCACAAAGAGTCAGGGGAGGCATTTATCGTATTTAATATTCAGAGATGTATACTGAGGCAGAGATACTCTCCAAAGTTAGTCTCTGTGCTGCTCTAATCTTTGGAGGGGGGAAGGTAGGGCATATCCTCTCCCTCACTCTGACTTTACCCTATTCAGTTGAATTCTCCACATACCTTGGCCTCAGGCCAGGCTCAATCAGACACATCTATTATGTGCTTTCATTACTTTAGTGAGATGACACAATCTGATCTGGGCAAAACACCGGCACCCCTGGGTGCAGGAGTTGAGAGGAATGGGGAATGGTTTTCTAAATGTGAAAAATTTACAAGATTTTAGAATAAAAAGACTATGTCAAGCACCCACAGTGGACAAGAGTCGAGCAGAACAAGTAACCAAGAGACCAAAGGGAGAAAAAGATGAAAGTTACAGGAAAGCAAATTTTGGCTTCAACATAAGAACAATCCCCACATCAGGAGCGAGCGGTTTCTTGTCTATTAAAATATAATCGATCTCATTTAATTTCTCTGAGATATTATCTGGTGCTTTGTCATGCCCTATGTCTCACAGTTTTCTTTCTCAAGGAAAATATTCACAGTCTATAGGCATTAATCAATCTATCTACAGGTATTTATTATGCTCCTACTGTGTGCCAGGAACCATACTAGGCTCTGAAGATACAAGTACAAAGAATGAAACCATCCCTACTCAGAAAAAGTTTGTATTCTCGAGGGGGAGAAAACAAAGTCATATAGAGGTATTGAGAGGGTAAATATGAAAGGAAAAAATACAATGTAGTTAA
Source organism: Gymnobelideus leadbeateri (assembly GCA_011680675.1). NCBI lineage: Eukaryota > Metazoa > Chordata > Mammalia > Diprotodontia > Petauridae > Gymnobelideus > Gymnobelideus leadbeateri. Next base: position 592,609 of record WOXC01009668.1, on the reverse strand, counting down.
ATGCAAGAGGGTTTGTAGGAAGGGCACTCACAGCTGAGGGAATCAGAAAGGACTTCAGGCAGGAAATGAGCCTTAAAAGGAGCTCAAGCTTCTAAGGGGCAGAGGTGGGGGCCAAAGGGAGGGGGGAGTGCCACCATTTCTTTGCTAGATGTACACTACATTCCAGGAATGGCATGCCCTCTCTCCTCTCACCTTTGCAAATATACAGAGGCAGAAGATAAAATGTGCACAGGGAAGGGCCAGGAAGAGAGCACTGGGAATGTCCATATTCCGTGGATATCCCCAGAACATAAGTGAACACAAGGAAAGCAGGAAACCCCTGTGTTCTGGGTCAGGCTTGATTCAGGATTGTCTGGTGATTAAGGCTTGGGACTGAAATAAAATGAGATGCTCATAAACTATGAGCATCTCATTTGACAGGAAGTTTAGTCAACAAATAACATGGAAAAAATATTCAACAAAGATACATTGGCATTGTTTCAATTGGGCCCAACTCTTCTCTCCTCAGCATTCACCATGATGACACACGGAGTCAGAAGTGTTGACTCCCATAAAAGGGGAAAGGCCATCGATCCTGAGGGCCTGCAACTACCTGGGCTGGGCCTTTATGTCGTAGGAGACCAGGAAGCTACTCAGCGGTTCAAGCCTTAGTCTCTGTAAAACTTAAGTCCTGAGGACAGTTTCTCTTTTTTTTTAAAGGGGAAAGTAGCCAACGTACCAGGGACCTTCCAATCCGTTTAAGCCACGAGTGGCTGAATTAGATGATATCTAAAATCTCTTCCAGTTCTAAATCCTAATAGCCCATATACTAAGCATAGGTCTATAGCTGGAACCAGGACAGGGGTAGCCAGGGGAGATTCAGAACATGAGATGTCACCCTTGGAGGCCCTTGGCAGGCAGATGAGGACACTAACCCCCAGCAGAAGTAGGGAAAACCAGAAGGGAGGTAGAGACATTCACCAAATCGTGGAGACTTTGACTAATTATGTACTTAGCCATGAAGGGTGAGTCAATCTAGCCAAAGTCTCAGGGGGTCACTTAGTCCCTTGGGAATGCCTCTATCTTTGTGTCCAGCTGGAAGAGTTCCTATATTTCTGTACTCCTAAAAATGCATTTCATTCTTGGGCTGAATGGCCACCTTGCACTTTTGTGGTCTTTGAAGGAAAGACATTCCTTTGAAGGAATTACATTATATAATTCAAAGGTCTTATTAGGTCAGAGTCAGCACAGTCTAGACATGGATCCTCAAGTATCTGAGGAAGAGAAACTCCTTTTATTTTTGCTAAAGTCTGGAACTCACAAAATCACAGATCTCAAAGGGACCTCAAAGACCACTTAGTCCAACCCCTTCATTTTATAGATGAGAAAAACTAAAGTCTAAGTGACTTTCCCAAGGTCACACAGGTAGGAAGCATCAGAGGCAATGTTCTTTCCACTGTACCACCCTGTCTTTAAGGCCCTGGCAGGAAGTGGGGGTTGAGAGGAAAGAAATGTCTTAGTGAACAGTGAAGTCCCTAAGTAGAGCAGAGAAGGGAACGTGGCATAGAGGTCATCATCAGAATTCCACTAAAACTTGGGGGCAAGGAGTGAGGGTAGAAAGAGGTAGAGCATGGCATAAAGATGGCACAGACAGGACAATTGGTTTCAAATTCTATCAGGAAATTGGCACTTGCTGAGAGAAGATTGGCTAGAGAATAGAGCACAGTAGAAGGAATAATCTCTGAGAGCCTGGACAAAACACTCAAGGATCCAGGGGAGAAGTGGGGGGTGGGGGGGGCCGTTAAGAACCCTAGCTCTGGAGTCAAAGGACTGGGTTCAAATTTTGCCTCTGATATGAGTCCTTGGGCTGTCATTCACCTTTCCTAGACCTCAGTTTCCTCAATAATCCTCAATAAAGGGGTTGGACTAGATAGCCTCTAAGATCCCTCCCACCTCGAGACTTCTAATCCCATGATGCTTCAAGGAGCTGTAGCCCATATAGTGGGTAAAACTGTCCTGCTGATGGGCTAAGCCAGGCTGAGGGTAACCAATAGGCCTCAGACCTGTCAGGGAGTTAGGAGATGTCTACCCCAGCATGTGAAGACCTCCTCTGGGCAGATGAAAATAATTTGCTCCAATGTGTCACAAATTCGGTGGAAGCAGGTGCTATGGAGCACTTAGAACTTGGTCAGTCATCACAGATACCAGAGTCATCCACTGCATCCTGGGCCATTGCCAGTCAGCTTGACTTTCCTCCTGCCACTGGGCTTTGATGACTCCGGAAGAGAGAGTAAGGCTGATGACTTTGTGCAGCTCACATGTAACAACGCACACAATTCATGTGTAAGTCAAAACATCACGCTGTGACGCTATTGGTGCTCTCTGAAAACGAAAGATGAACAGTAATGTAACCTGCAGCTAAAGCCTCTTACACATGTGGTCTCATCCATCAGAATGTGAGCTCCTTAAGAGTCAGGGTGGTCCTGCTGTTTGTGTGCTTTCTGGACCCCCAAGGCTTTGCAAATGAGGGGATGCACGGAGTCAGGAACTATCCAGAGCATGAGGGAGACATCCTTTGGGTGGTTTGCTTCCCAAGTACTCTCTTGACACATAATAAGTGCTTAATAAATATTTTGTGGGCAGCTAGGTGGTGCAGTGGATAGAACATTGGTCTGGGAATCAGGAAGACTCCTCTTCATGGGTTCAAAGTGGGCCTCAGACACTTACTAGCTGTGTGACCCTGGGAAAGTCACTCAACCCTTTTGCCTCAGTTTCCTCATCTGTAAAATGAACTGGAGGAAGAAATGGCAAACCACTCCAGTATCTCTGCCAAGGAAACCCCAAAGTGGGGCCACAAAGAATCAGATACAACTTTAAAATGACTCAACAACAGCAAAGAATAAATGCTTTATCATTCCTTCATCTGCTGTGTTTATTTCAATCCAACAAGTGTATGTTCTGTGTTTTGAGCCTGATCCCTATGCTAGACACTTTGGAAGAGACAAGATTTAGATAAATGGGACCCATTTTTCACTATAGTCTGAGCAACTGACATTGTCACCACATCTTCGCATCCCACCTCATAACTGCCACCCTAGCTGATCCTCCCAGGGAGATAGAGCCTTTTTTACAAGGACTCCCCTCAATCATCCTCCTACTTCACAGCCGGTCTGGTCTGGTCTAGCCCTATGGGAAGTCTGATGTTAACAAGACAATAGCAAAAGGTAACAGCTGTTTGATACTTTAAGTTATGTCCTGGAAAGACCCCAAGATACTTCTAGGATCCTTGTCAACTTACAGGTAATGAGAAGTGTGAATAATACGACTTATTATGTGAATTAACACACCTAAATGTGTACCTTACATTTATAAAGCATTTCCCTATATCCACATCTGGGGGCCATTTCCAGTCATCTTGATCTATACCTTGCCACTAGACCCAAATGGCTCTGGAGGAGATAGTGAGGCTGGTGACTTTGCATAGCCCTTCCTCACTTAAATCCAATTCACTTGCAAGTTATGACATCATCTTCTTGATGTCATGGTCCTCTTCCTGAACAAAGGACAAACAACAACAACAAGACTCACATCCATTCTCTCACCATGGCCCTGAAAGAGAGGGAGAATGGGCACTGGAGGCAACACGTATGGTGGAACAAGCACAGGCTTTAAAGTCATAGGAGGACCTGAATGCAAGTTTTACTTCTCACACTTAGTCCTTATGTAGTCTTAGCAAGTCTCTTGACTTCTCTGGGCCTTAATTTTCTCCTCTGCAAAAGCAAAGGACAAACAACAACAGTAACAACAGAAATGGTCTCTGACCTCAGGTTCTGTATAATCCATGATCCCATCATTGCTATTTTGTGAAGGAAAAAAAAAAGACTAAGAAAGGCTTGTCTAAGGTGGCACATGGACAGCTAGGTGGTGTAATGGATAGAGTACCAGGTCTGAAGTCTGGAAGACTCTTCTTCTTGAGTTCAAATCAGGCTTCAGACCCTTCCTAAATGTGTGACCCTGGACAAGTCACCTAACCTTGTTTGCCTCCATTCCTCGTCTATAAAATGAGGTTGAGAATGAAATGGCAAACCACTGTAGTATTTTTGCCAAGAAAACCCACTAAAGGAGTCACAAAGAGTTGGATACAATTTAAAAATGACTGAAAAACAACAAGGTGACCCGGCTTGTCAGTGGTTGAGCCATAATTGGAAGCCAGGTCTCCTGACACCACCAGTGGTTCTTTCTGCTAAACTGCTGTTTGGCATTTAAAGCTCTTCATAAATGGGTTCCTTCCTACCTTTTCTAGTCCTCTTACACTTTACTCCCCCTCCAAAACTTCCCCCTTCCAAAATAATGCACTAACAAAGAGCTGTTTACAGTGCCAACATGGCACTTCCTATCCCTCCTCTGGGACTATACAACATGGGCTGTCCCCCAGGGTTGGAATGCTTTGTGCCCTTGCACAAACCACTGAGTTTCTCTGGCTTCCAAGCCTCAGCTTAAATCCTATCTTCTGCAAGAGGTCTTTCCCTATCCCTCTAGCAGCTAGTACCTTCTCCAACATAGATTCCTTAAATTTATTCTGTATCTGTCTTAATATACCTAACATTTACATGTTCTCTCCCCCATTAGAATGTAAGCTCCTTGAGGGCAGGAATTTCTTTTTTCTCTTCTTTGAATCCCCAGAGCTTAGCATTGTGCCTGGCTAGCTAATAAATTCTTGTTGAATGACTGACCATTTCATTTCCTGAATGACCTGGCCCCAGGTTGTTCCCACTCCCAAAGGTTAAAACATTCCCTTATCCCCCTCTGAGGTACTAAAGAGAAGTGTGTCTCACATGTATCAATGCCTAACCTAGGTTCACCACTGGTATGACCTCACTGGCAGCTAAGGTACTATTCAGTTTCAAGTCTTAGATAGAAACAACAATCTGTAAACCAGAAAGAATTTATATCACATAAAAGCCAAGACTCCTTTCCTATTATTTTATTATAACATTTTACGATTAGATTGTTATTTCATGGAGGGCAGGGACCATGGCAGTTCCTGTGTATTACACAATGCCCTCTCTACCTGGGAACAGCCTTGGGGGTAGCAGGCTGCCTCCTACACACAAATTTTTAAAATGCTAAAAGGCCCTACCTGCCCTCAAATATCTCTCCAACAGCCTACCATGATCCAGACTCCCTACAATTAGAATTATACAATAAAACAAGAAAGTCAAGGGCTAATAACCTTCTTTAAAAGGTCCTAGAATCACACCTAAATACTCCAGCTGGAGTATTTAGATTGGAATTCCCCCTATATATAACATCTCCCATAAATGATCAGCTAGCCCCTCCTTAAAGACATTTAGTGAGAGGGAACTCATTGCCTTAGCAGGCATACTATTTCTACCTTTTAGCAACTCTAAAAGTTAGGAAGTTTTTCCTTATAGCAACCTAACTGCCTAGATGCACCTTCACCCACTTTTTCTTGTTCTACCCTCTGGATAAAATGTTTATGTAGCTAGGAGAAGGTGGGAGGGAATGAGTATTTATATGGCACCTACTGTGTGCTGGGTGCTGTCCTAAGCACTTTACAAATACCATCTCATTGGATACCCACGACAACCCTATGAGGTAGGGCTCTGCTGATCCCCATTTTTCACACTTAAGAGAACTGAGGCAGACAGAAGTGACCTGTGTACCTCTAACAGAGAATTCCACTCTTCTTAGTGCATCCAGAGAAGCTAGCAGTTTGTCAGATTAGTTAACTCTTTAGATCCATATGAGGGATTAGGAACTGGATCTTGCCTCAAGAGAGGATGAAGATGCTTCTAAAAGGTTGGGGGGAGAGTGTGCAGTTTAAGATACAGATGACTGCTTCTTGGATGGACCCTGGGATTTGTCTATATAGCCAAGAAGTATTTTTAAAGTAGCTATTATGTACTAAGTACTGAGGGTGTTGTTGTTTGTCCTTCCTTCTCAAAGAGGACCCAGAAATCAGGAAGGTGATAATGGGACTTGGAAGTCAATTAGATTTAAGTGAGGAAGGGCAGTGCAAGGTCACCAGCCTCACTTTCTCCTTCAGAGCCATCTGGGTCCAGTGGCCAGATGTAGATCAGAATGAAGAACTGAGGATACAAAGAAAGGCAAAAACAGTCCCTGCCCTCAAGGAGTCCACAATCTAAGAGGGGGAAACAACTATATAGAAATTACTCACGCGTATGCAAACATGTAATAAGTATATGTACACATGTGCTATGTATAAACATATATGTGCCTGTATGTGTGTGCACATGTGTACATATGTATATATTTAAACACAACCCATGCACACCTACATGCATACACATACATGCACACACACGCGCACACACACACGTATTCAACATCTATGCATGTAGCCATTGGCCAGGGAAGATAGAAGGTAAATAGGAAGAAGAAGAAAATTACAAATGAGAGAGAGCCAGTAACAAAGGCGTGGAGTTGAGAGATAGAATCTCTCTCTTGTTCAAGGAACAGCAAGGAGTCCAGCTTTACTGGACTGTAGAGTAAATTGAAGGAAGTCGTAAGAAATCCAAAAGGCAGGAAGGGACCAGGTCATAAAGGCATTTCCATGTTCTCTCCCCAATTAGAATGTAAGCTCCTTGAGGGCAGGAATTTCTGTTGCCTCTTCTTTGAATCCCCAGAGCTTAACATTGTGCCTGGCTAGCTAATGAATTCTTGTTGACTGAGTGGTGCATCGGATAGTCAGAAATTCCTGAGTTCAAACCTGGCTTCAGTCACTTAAAAGAGATATGACCCTGGGTAAGTCACTTAACCTCGGTCTGCCACAGTTTCCTCTACAGTAAAATGGGGATAATAAGAGGACCTGCCTCCCAGGATTGCTGTGAAGATCAAATGAGCTAATATTTGTAAAGTGCTTAACATACAGTGGGAGCTTAATTAATTCCCTCCTTAGTTTTAGAAGGCAAACAGACAGCTTTGTATTTGGTCCTGGAGGTAGTAAGGAGTCATCAGAGTTTATCAAATAGTAAGTTAACAGGGTCAGACCTGTGCTTTAAGACATGGGGTGCTCCAGATCTCTGTTGGTGATGAAGATGAAGAAAGAGGGAAAGGAGCTGTGGGATAAAAATAAAAACAAGCTACTAATCTCACAATTTAAGCCAACCTTTGTGTGTTTGGAACATAGGCAGTTCTATGACCTGGTGTCTAGAAGAACTGAGTTCAAATCCAGCCTCAGACATTTCCTAGCTATGTGACCCTGGACAAGTCACTTACCTTCTATCTGCCTTGGTTTCCTCATCTATAAAAAGGGGATAATAATAGCATCTATCACCTAAGGTTGTTAGGAGGAGAAAATAATTATAAAGTGCTATATAAATACTAGCTATTATTTTTATGATACTAGCTCAACCTCTGTCAGCTAACTTGACTATGACTTTGGACAGATCTCTAGGCTTCAGTTTCATCCTCTGTAAAATAAGGGGCTTGTTCTAAATTATCTCTGGTCCCTTCCAATCTGACATTCTCTGGATCTACAGGCTATGACATCTAATGACCATTTGGAATTTCTTCTTAAAGGTGTGTGCCTCTTCCAGCCCCTTCTTAAGACTTCCAGAGAAATGGGGCCAAGGGGAGGAGGAAGAAGTGGGTAAAGATACAGACATTTCCTTCTTTCTCTGTTCCCTTGCTTTGGCTGGACCCATGGCATTCCCCTGGGGATTGGCTCTTCAAATAGAAGCCTTAGGACAAACTGGGACCTCTGTGGCTAATCTCAAGCCCTTCAGTGGAATCAGTCAGCTGCACTGGTCACGCTAAGACAAGAGGTGAGATAGAGTGGGGACTAGGGGAGTTGTAATCTGGGAAACTTATATAACCACAACATCCTGCTACAGGCGATTTCCAGAGAGATAATTAGAAAGGTCGGTTCCAGTGAGTTGGGGCTTGAGCAATTTCAAGTTCAGAAATTGGCTTTTTACATAGCTCCATTACCTCCCCTGCTCTCTACTGGACACAGGAGAAATAACAACTGGCAAAGAAAACAAGCTTCAAGGGATCCAAGGAGAGTAGCTGGGGACCTTCCAAACTCGTCCCGGATTGCCTGGGAGAAGAGCAAGGGATTCCAAGGGGCCGCCGTCTATCTACATTGGACAATGAAAAACACTCAGAGAGAAACAGGAGGGACTAAACAGTGACTCTCTTCTATTCAACACGTACTTCTTGGGTTCCAGTAATTGCTCATGATGGTGGTAAATGGTAGAGACTCTACAATGTAGAGAATTAAAAGAGAAGCATAACACAGTGCCTCCCTCAAGGATCACAGAATTATATTTGAAGAGACAAGACATACACGCATGAAACTGTTCAGTAGTAATGCAAGGCAATGATTAAGTGAGAAAACACTTGGATTGTCAAAAGCTTATAGGCATGGGGTGGCTAGGTGGTGCAGTGAATAGAGCACCAGCCCTGGAGTCAGGAGGACCTGAGTTCAAATCCAGCCTCAGACACTTAACACAAAAAACTAGCCGTGTGACCTTGGGCAAGTCACTTAACCCCAATTGCCCGCCAGAAAGCAAAAAAAGCTCATAGGCATTCAGAGAAAGTAGAGGTCAAGGTAGGATGGATGAATATGGAAGGCAGCTAGGTGGCCCAATGAATAGAGTGCTGGGCTTGGAGTTGGGAAGACTCATTTTTGTGAGCTCAAATCTGGCCTCAGATACTTACTAGCTGTGTGACCCTGGGCAAGTCATTTGCCTCAGTTTCCTCATCTGTAAAATGAACTGGAAAAGGAAATGGCAGATCTCCTCCAGTATCTTTGCCAAGAAAACCCCAATGGGATCATGAAGAGTCCAACATGACTGAAAAAAAAAAAAGACTGAACCACAACAGGAAGGAAGGCAACTTGAAAGTAACCTTAGAGCCCATCTGGTCATTGATTTAATGGCCTAATACAGGGATCAGAGGGCCTTAGGACCAAAGATCACAGACCCAGAGCTAGAAGGAACTTCAGGGGCCATCCAGGTCAATCCCTTCCCTTTACCAATGAGGAAACTTGCCCAAGGTCACAAAAGTAGCACTTGTCAGAAATCCTCTGATTCCAGACACTTTTCCCACCATATTACATTGCCTTAAACCATCTCACTTTACAGACAAGGAAGCTTAGGCCCGGACAGGAAAAGTGGTTTGTCACACAGCTAATACTGACCAATAACAATAATTTATTTGGTGTCAGCCACGGATAAGACACTATGCTGGGCACTGGCAGAGGCACAAAAAAATCAAGGCAATGTTATAGTCCATACACCCAAGGAAGATGCAGTCTAGAAGTGAGGGGGTGGGTGGCAAGGGGCAGGACCTGTGATTTCATTAACATAGTGAAATCCCAGTGAGGAAATTCCTTCCCCATGCATACACATTACCTGCTCTTGACCTTAAGAGACTTCAGAGTTGACTGGAGCACCAAGCATCAAGTGACTTTACTCAAGTGACCTCAATGAACCGAGTGACCTGTCCAAGATCACATAGCCAATGTGTCAGAAGCAGAACTTGAAGCCAGGTGTCCAGCATTATGATACATATGAAATAAAACAACATAGATTTGGGGCAGCTAGGTGGCACAGTGAATAGAGCACCAGCCCTGGATTCAGGAGGACCTGAGTTCAAATTCGACCTGAGACACTTAACACTTACTAGCTGTGTCACCTTGGGCAAGTCACTTTACCTCAATTGCTCTTCCTTCCCCCTCAAACAGCAAAAAAACAAAAACAAAAAAATATATAGATTCTAAGTTAAAGGAGCAGCAAAGAATAATAACAACAGAAATTAAAAGGAAGGAGTAAGTGCTTCTAGCTGGAATACTTCCAGGAAAGTAAAGAGAGACCTGCTTACAAAAAGCCTGGCAAAAGATAAATTGGAAGTGCTTAAGAAGGAGGGAATGAGTGTGGTCCCTTACAAAATTGAGAAAGATGGGCTCCAGGGTACTGGTAGGCATTCAGAATGAATGGGAACCCTTCCTTAGAGGCAGAAGAGAAAGATAAAGTGTATAGTTGGAAAGTGAGGAAAGTCTGGCAAGGCTGACAGAACCTATACCAAATGACCATGATTATTAGCATAGTGAGGGTAGGGCTTAGAAGCAATCCTGTCCAGTTCTTCATGGCCTCATGGACCACAGCATGCCAACACTGTCCATGGGGATTTTCTTGGTAAGGATACTGGAGTTGTTTGCCATTTCCTTTTCCAGTGGATTAAGGCAAACAGAGGTTAAGTGACTTACCCAGTCACAGCTAGTAAGTATCTGAGACCAGATTTGAACTCAGGTCTTCCAGATTCCAAGGCTAGCACTCTATCCACCATACCACCTAGCTGATTTTTAATTGCTATCCAGTTCTAAATCTATGCTTCTATGAACTGCCAAGTGAAGAAGGTTTAGACAGGATTAGGGACATGAGGAGGGAAGAAAAGTTTCTATCTTTATGATCTAGAACAACGGACATGATGACTATTCAAGGGAAGTCAACCAGAAATGAACAAAAGGTTTGTCAAGCAACATGAGGGTCTAGGTGAAACCTGAACAATTAATCTACAAGCATTTATTAAGCATTTTCTGTGTTCAAGGAACAGCAGATAGAGTTCTGGGCCTGGAATCAGGAAGATGAGTTCAAATCTAGCCTCAGATACTTAGAGCTGCATGATGCCAGCCAAGTAACTTCAACTCTGCCTTGATTTCCTCAACTATAAAATGGGAGTGATGAGAATACTTACCTTGGGGCAGTGAATAGATCACCCACCCTGGAGTCAGAAGGACTTGAGTTCAAATTTGGCCTCAGACACTTAACACATACTAGCTGTGTGACCTTGGGTAAGTCACTTAATCCCAATTGCCCTGCCTTTCCTCCTGCAAAAAGGAAAAAAAGAATACTTACCTCATTGGGTTGCTGTGAATCCCAAATGAGATAATATTTTTATTTTTAAAAAAAGTTCTTAATCACAATACCTCTCATATAATAGGTACCACGCAAATGTTTGCCCCTTTCCTTTCCCCTGCCCTCTGCCCATAGATATAAAAAATATTCGCATTAGTAGCAGGCCAGGCCTGAATGGTTTTGCATCTTCACATAGTGGCATTTTGCAAACCAGATGAGAGAGAGAAGACAGTGCATGGGTGGCAGGGACAGAGAGGGGAAGGATAGTGATTTAGAGTTGGGAAACTGGCATATTGGACAGTCTGAGAAATGAGGAAGGCATTGATGACTCAATGTGTGTACCCAATCTAAATCATCACCTAGACACTGGAATAAATGGCTGTTTCTGTGATACTCAAATACTTGTCCATGCCCCTAATAAGAGGGAATTTGTGCTATCCTTTAACTCTTAATAGGAGGGACTATTCAACAACACGGAAACTACAATGACTATAGCTTTCAAACTATCCTTCTGCCCTTTGCCAGTCCAAATCACAGAATTTCACCCCAGAAGCCAAAATATTTCAGCAAGTATTATAAGAACAATGCCTCCTACATCAGCAGTGTACCCTTTGTGACAACTCCTTGAACTTGTCAGCACTTGAGATGAATATTCTGGAAACACAAGATAAATATGCCATCTGAAGCCTGCCATGGGAACTTTTTTTTTTCCTTTTTCTTTTAAAGAAGAAGCCAAATGAACTGAAACATTACAACAAAACAAATGTCAAGAAAATGAATTTTTGCTCATTCTCATCAAGAGTTTGGGTTGCAATCATTTTCCTTAATGAATTCTTAATGTGAAGTAAATTAAATAATTAGCTAGAAATGTGATCCCTGGTGATGCATTTTGCATCGGTACCAACGGATGGGCTTTTGGGGTTGCTGGGCTGATTGAGGCCTTGTGGTTCTCTTGTTTTTCCTAATTCCCTATTCACTGTTTTCCTTTTTGAAAATGAACAACAAATTCTAGGAAATCTTAGTTCAGTGAGGTCTTTGGGAGCTAAAGCATTATTTTTAACCTGGCCTTTTGCTTTGACATTTGGTATCCAAATAACAATAAAACCTTCAGTTTTTACAAAACTGGACCTTAAAAAAAAACCTAGAGAACAGGATAAACTGAAGATTGCTTCCAGATGAATAGTTCTGCTAACCAAGGCTGACACCTGCTGGTTTCTGCTTATCATTAAACACTCAAACTGTTTCATTGCAACAGAGGCGAGGAAAAAAAACCATGTAGATGGGAATTCTTCCCAGTCCATCAAGAACACCTCATCTGCAAGCTAAATAAAGACTTCAAATGCTTTTGCAGGACTGGAAGGACCAGATTCAGTTTGCACAGATATTTCATTTTCTTTTGCTGCTTTTAACTCTATGCTGCCAGCTAAAGACCTGCATTTGGAGAGCTAAGGCTTCAGACCCAATCCTACTAGAGGCAGGAAGCTCGCCGTTGAATTTCTGCACCCTCAACAATGATTATGAAGAGATGTGCTAAGGTCCTTAATCTCTCCATCCCCAGAAAATCACACAGAAGAGAAAATAGAAGCTAATGCCATAGATACTGTGTTGCTGTTCTTTCAAAACCAGATGTGATCCACACTGCCAGAGAATCCTGAAAGTGTTGACACGTCTTCTCTATTATCCAGGAGTCCTCTGGTTATGCATCCTGCAGCTGGTCCGATACATATCTCAGCTTGGTCTGCATGTTAAGGTATAAGGAAGCCTTAATTTTCAGTCTGTGTCTATGTATGTTGGAAAACCTGGCTTGAAACCCCGGTCTCTGACACTTACTAGCTGGATGGCCCTGGGCACTTAGTCACTATAACTCTCTGAGCATCAGTTTTCTCACTTATATATGGGTTTAATTAAAAAATAATTATACCTGAAGTCCCTTCCTGACAGAGATTTTATGAAGTTTTAATTTTTTATTTTAAAATAGTCATTTAAAGAGTGAAAAGGGGGCAGTGAGGTGGCGCAGTGAATAGAGCACCAGCCCTGGAGTCAGGAGGACCTGAGTTCAAATCCGACCTCAGACACTTAATCTTACTAGCCATGTGACCTTGAACAAGACCCCAACTGTCCTCCAAAAAAAAGGCAAAAAAAATAAAGTGTAATAACACTTCACAAACTGTAAAGCACTACATATATTATATATATGACATATACACATATATGTCAATTGTTATCTCATTTTTCTCATCTTTTTCAATGGATTTCCCAGAAAAATAGTCCTGGGATAACTCATTAATATACTATTTTCTTTTCTATTTAATGTTCAGAAACAATTGCATAGGTGGATAAAATGATATTTTTAAGTAATTAAATAAAAGTATTAGTTTGTAAAGCCATCCAACAAAAAAGGATATTCTGCACAGCTCTGATAGCAGACAGGATAATGGGGATAATATATAATATGATGACCCTGTTAAAATATGGTTTTGGTTTCTTCCACTGTTGGTCAGTCTTTTTCCAGTCATGGATGACCTTTTTGTGACCCCATTTGAGATTTTCTTGGCAGAGATATTGGAGTGGTTTGTCATTTCCTTCTCCAGCTCATTTTACAGATGAGGAAACTGAGGCAAACAAGGTTAAGTGACTTACCCAGGGTCATACACCTAATAAGCGTCTGAGTCAAATTTGAATTCAAGATGAGTCTTTCTGACTTCGGGCCCAGCACTCTGTGCACTATGGCGCCACCTAGCAGCCCCTTTTTTCCACTGGGTCTCTTTGAAAGCTTTTCATCCCATGTAGCTTTAAGATTATGATGAGTATTTTAGCATGGCAACATCTATTAAAACACATCATTCTTAAATTTTTATGAATCAACATATGTCAAGGCAACTTGAAGAAACATATTTGTCTGTGGCAATGTTCTGGTTCTAACGCATTCTATTTGTTGAGTTCTCAAAGATATTTTGAGATCTGTATTTATAATACACATTTGTCATCTGTTAGTTTAGGAAAGACAGTGAGCTTCTGCTGTATACATTTCTTTGTCTTTTGCCAGGTATTTAATAGATGCTAAATTTTTGCCACCTTTGATCATGTGTTGTGATATACTGTTTTCTTCCATAAACTTCATTGATTAACAGGTCTGGGCTTCCTAAAGATACTTCTGTAATATCAAATTGTGATGACCTAATCCAAAATTCCTATCACAAACCCTTCCATTTCTATAAAATAAATCCATGTCTCAGCTATTTGTTCAACACCTATTGACACATTGTTGATTGAGTTTATGTGGATGTCTTCCATAAAAGACTTTTGGATGTCACTCAGATATCTAGGTCTTTTTATAGGCTCCATCCATTTTTCGTTCTATTAAAAAAATGCCCTGAAGTGCACATATCATCAGACTTTACTATTGCTCAGTGAAATAATGTGTGTCTATTCCAAAAGTTTTTCTGTAAATTTCTCATCTGTATATGAGGTGTTTTGAAAATACCTATCAATCTTCTTTCTCTTTTTTAATGAAGAAATGTCAACCTTTTTATAACTGTTTTAGGGTGATGAATCTTATTTCATTAATTTTGGATAGATTTTTATTAGGTCATTTTACATATCTCTCACTGTCCATTTTACAATTCCAAAAATATACTTTAACACTGGTATTATGCATTGTTGGTGGAGTTGTGAACTGATCCAACCATTCTGGAGAACAATTTGGAACTATGCGCAAAAGGCTATAAAACTGTGCATACCCTTTGATCCAGTAATACCACTACTAGGTCTGCATCCCAAAGAGATCATAAAAAAGGGAAAGGATCCATATGTACAAAAATTTTTATAGCACCTCTTTTTGTGGTGACAAAGAATCAGAAATTGAGGGGATCTCCATCAATTGGGGAGTGGCTATAAAAGGTATGGTATATGAATGTAATGCAATACTACTGTGCTATAAGAAATGATGAGCAGGTAGATTTTAGAAAAACCTGGAAAGACTTACATGAACTGATTCTGAGTGAAGTGAGCAGAACCAGGAGAACATTGTACATAGTTACAGCCGCATTGTGTAATGACCAACTTTGATAGACTTAGCTCTTCTCAGCAATACAATGATCTAAGACAATTCCAAAAGACTCATGATGGAAAATGCTCTCCACATCCAGAGAAAGAACTATGGAGTCTAAATGTAGATTGAAGCATACTATTTTCACTTTCTTGATTTTTTTCTTTCTCATGGTTTTTCCCTCTTGTTATGTTTCTTCTTTCACAACACAACTAATGAGGAAATAAGTTTAACATGATTGTACATATATGACCTATATCAGACAACATGTTTGCTCTCCTAGGGAGGGGATAGAGAATAAAGGAAAGGAGAAAATTTTGGAACTCAAAATCTTACAAAAACGAACGTTGAAAACTATCTTTACATGTAACTGGAAAATTACTATTAAGTGCAAAAAAAAACAAAAATGGAAAAAAGTGGTGTTATGTAGATGTTTACCACTTTAAATATATTCTTCCCATTGAGCTTTCAGTCAATCGATAAACATTTATTAAGTGCCAGTATGTGGCAGGCATCGTGAAAAATGCTTATCATACAAAAGGAGGTAAAATACAGTCTCTGCCCTCAAGGAGTTTACAATCTGTGATTTCAGGATGCCAGTAAGTATCCTGACATACTCACAGCCACTGTTTAGTCCATTATATCTTGCATTATGCTCAGTGTATCTTATTTTGAGGAGAGCAAGGCATTTGTATCACTTTAATCTACTGGTTTGTTCTGACTTTCATATTCAAGTACCACATCTTCATTCTCTATTTTTCCTTAGAGAACATTACAAAATTTATACTTGTTGAATCCAAATGATATTCTGATGTCATTTGAGAAAGATTCCACAAGATGAAGGAACTTTTTAATGTGTTTTTAAGTAGAGCCATATAGCTTAATGACATCCAAGTACATCAAGTGATTAATAAAATGTTTAAATATCACTCTTCCTTTGACTTGGAAGTCATACTCAGTTCTATTTAAAAGAATAGATAATGAGTTTAAGGCTAGGCAGAATTGTAACAGGCTTAAACTACCTCCTTGAAAGATGACACATGGTATATCCATTGTTCTTGACAGTATTGTGTTGGTGGCATATTTTAAGTAGAGAATAGTTTTCCACATGGACATCAAATGCTTTAGCATTCTCATTACACTCGGGTCTATCTTAATATCTGTAATGTATTAAAAAGCCATGAGTGTGGAATGAAGCCAGTTCACTATCATCTTTTTCTGATGGGGCCCAGTTAGAAACAGGGTAAGGATGTCATTATCTTGCTATCATTCGTTTCTCCCCAATGCTTTTGGATAATTAACATTAATTAATTAATTAAGCTGAGGCACACAAATATCCCAGTCTGGGCAATATTTTTTTTAGGAACAAGGAATAAAAACAACAATAGCTCATATTTATAAATTGCTTTCAAGTTTGTAAAGTATTTCACATGCACCATGGCTTTTGATCCCCAAACCCTTCTGAGGTAGTTGCTACAGATAAGGAAACACAGGGGCCTGAGAGGTTGTCAAATCTAGTCTACAGTCACCTGCCAGGCACTGTGCTAAGTAGTGAGGATACAAAGAAATCCCCAAGGAGCTCACAATCTAATAAACGAGACGACATACAAACTGATCTGTACGTGCAAATAAAATATATACAGGATAAAATTGAGATAATCGACAGAGGGAAGGCACCAGAATTTAGGTTGGGGGAGGATTAGGCAAGGCTTCCTGTAAAAGCCAGGATTTTATCTGGGACTTGAAGGCATCTAGGGAAACAGGGAGGTGGAGATAAGGAGGGAGAGGGTCTAGGCAAGGGGGATAGCCAATGAAAATGCCTGGAGTGGGGAAATGGACGTCTTGTGTGAGGAACTGCAAGATCAATGTCACTGGACCTCAGGGTATAAATTGGGGAGGAAGGTGTAAGAAGGTGAAAGGTAGGGGTTAGTTTGTGAAGGGCTTTGAATGCCAAAGAGAGGATTTTGTATTTGATGCTAAAGGTGTTAGGGAACCAATGAAGTTTATTGAATAGGGGAGCAACTTGGTCAGGCTTGTGCTTTAGGAAGAACAGTTGGACAGCTGAGTGAAGGATGGACAAGAGTGGAGGGAGATTTGAGGGAAGTAGGCCCCCTGCCCCAGCCCCACTCCCACCCTCCACTGCGCACACACACCTACATACGTACACATGCACACACACACACACCCACACTCAGCACTTCAGGGCTGAGGTGAGCTGATGAGGGCCTGTGGGCACCAAGGCAGTGCTCAGCAGGACGGCCTCGGCTGGGGGATGGTTCACCCCGCAGGGCCATCTCCCTGGGTCCCCATCATCCCGCCTTCTCTTTGTGCTTGTGGACCAGTGGGACCCCGGCCTGCGTCTGCCCCCCGCTTCTTCCCCTTGTCTAGATTAGATCAGAGACCCTTCATCCGGGGCTCACCCTGTTTTAACGCTCTGATCCCCACGTTTTGGTTCAAACTGTCCTCCTTTATTTTGTGCGCGTTAAACCTCCTGGGAGAAGCTCCCCCGGCCTCACTGGCCTGTGAAGGGTGGAGGAGGCTGGTCTGTCTGGATGACAAACGCCGCTGCCCCCAGAGCGCTGATGGATGTGATGTCACTTGCATCTTGGCAGAGCGCTGTTGGGCATGACGTCACTTGTATCAGAGCGCTGATGGACATGATGTCACCCTATCATGGTGGAGCGCTTGATGGATGTGATGTCACTTGTATCATGGCAGAGCGCTGTTTGGGAGTGATGTCACTTGTATCAGAGCCCTGATGGACATGACGTCACCTGTATCGGGGCGTCCTCAGCTGCTTCCAGTGGGGGGGAGGGGAGGAGGGAATGCGGAAGCCAACGTTTTAGATGTAAAACTGTTCAAAGGAGCCAGGCTCTGGATGATTCCGGACCTGTGATCACGGAGCTGTAAACTTTCCCTTAGTGCTCCCCTGCGTGTCCAAGTCTTTCCAGAGCCCATTGGGGGTTTTCTTGGCAAAGATCCTGGAGTGGCTTGCCATTTCCTTCTCCAGCTCACTTTACAGATAAGAAAACTGAGGCAAACGGGGTGAAGTGACTTGCCCAGGGTCACACAGCTGGTGTCTGAGGCCGGACTTGAACTTCCTGACTCCAGGCCCGATACTCTGTCCACAGCGCCATCTATATGCTCAGAAACACGAGTTCAAATCAAGCCTCCGCCACTTAAGAGTTGTGTGACCCTGGGCAAGTCACTTCAGCCTCAGTTTCCTCAACTATAAAATGTGAATAGTAATAGCAATTTCCCCGTTAGGCGCTTAATAAAGGCTTGCTTTTTTCCCCCCATTTCAACAGAAGGCTTACATTAGAATTAGAAACTCATAAACCCATGAGCTTTCTTACCTCCTCCCGGTAGGGACAGAAGAGCCTCATTCATGGCTTTCCCTCCCCAACATGGCGTCCTCGCCACTCCCCCGCCTTTCTACAATTTTGACCTGCCTCCCATGAGCCTCTGCTCTTCCCAGTTTCACCCTGGTCCTCTTTCCCAGCAGGCCCCACGCAGCCTCCTAGACTTGTAGGACTCCAAGGTGGCAAGATGTCGTCCCAACGTGAGTGTTGGAGGCCAGGAGCGGGTCGGGAGGAGGCGCCCGGCTCCGAGGCCTGAGGCGGGGAGGAGGGGGAGGCCTCCGGCCTGGGTGCGGGAGTGCGGAAGGTCGTGGGGGGCACGCGAGGGGGGCAGGGCCCGACAGTCGCCGCTGCCCTCTGCTCAAGGACTCGGCCGAAGCCGGCAGGGGCCAGGCCCGGAGCCTGGGCGCGGAAGGCGACCCTGCGGGCCCTGGGGGCGCGGGATGAGCGGGCCGGGGCGGGCTCAGGCCCGGAGGCCTCCGTGAGCCCTGGTGTGTCTGAGACGGCGCCGGAGAAGGAGGAATGTGGAGAGGGGCGGGAGACTGGGGGCCCTGCCCGATGGAGGGAGGCCGGGCCGGCTGGGCCTGGTGCCCCCCCAGCTCTGCCCGTCTGAGCGCCCCTGCCCCACCGACGGGCCACGGCTGAGGCCCCAGGGCATGGGGAGGGCCCAAGGTCACGTCCTGCAGAGAGACCAGGCGCTCCGTTTCCCTGCCAGCTAAAGCCTCAGGTTTTGCGAGGAGCCTTCCCGCTCCCGTTAGTGCGGAATACCCGCACTCTGTAGATCTTGTATACACCGGGTTTGGTTCTTTCTGTGTTGTTACCAGCATTAGACTGTGAGCTCTTGGAGAGCAGGGGTTCGCATGCTCAGCCTTAGCACATAGAAGACATTTAATCAATGTCAGGTAATTGACTGATCAGGTGATTTGAAGGCATCTCCAGAGGACTTGGGTCTTGACACTCAGCCACCTAGGTGACCTTGAGCTGAGTCAGGTCATCAAGCATTTATTTGCTAAGGGTCAGTTATGGTCCAGGCACTGTGCTAAAGTACTGGGGAATACAAAGAAAGGTTTTAAAAACCTCTCCTGTCCTCAGTTCATAATCTAATGGGACAGACGACATTCAGCAACTATGAACATACAAGATTTGTGCAGTGTAAGGGAGGTGCTGTTCAGTTGTGTCCACAGACTTTTCCTGTCTTGGGGTTTTCTTGGCAAAGATACTGGAGCGTTTTGCCATTTCCATCTCCAGCTCATTTTACAGATGAGGAAACTGAGGCAAACAAGGTCAAAGTGTTGGAGGCCTGATTTGAACTCAGAAGATCAGTCTTTCTGACTCTGGGACACCTGCCTGTGCTGTAAGGAAGGTGACTTCAAAAGGAAGGGATTGAAAAAGGCATTGGGGGGGTGGGATTTTAGTTGGGACTTGAAGACAGGAAGCCAAAAGGTTGAGATAATGGTTGGGGGAAGAGAATTCTTCTCACGGGAAACAGCCGGTAAAAATGCAGAGTCTGGAGATCGAGTGTGAGGATGAGCAAGGAGGCTAGTGTCACTGGCTCTTCTAGGGGAGTAAGATCTAAGGAGACTGGAAAGGAAGGAAGGGGGCAGATTGTGAAGGTTTATATTTGATCATGTAGCTAATGGGAAAGGCACTGGAGTTCATTGAATAGGGGACCCAGGCACTTAAATTCTCCAGGCCTCAATTGTGATCTCTAAAGTTCCTTCCTGATCTAGATCTATGGTGCTATGAGCTGGTGAAGTTGAGGGAAGTTTGGAGGGAGTGGGCTAGGATGATGCTCTTTAAGCCTTTGCTTTCAAAAGCTGTCATGTGGCAAAGAATAATATTATGTGTTTATAGGACAGAGCTGAAGCTGCAAACAGACATTTGAGTCAGAAGTAACAGCTAGCTATTTAGCAGTTCCTCTCCATGGACAAGGCCAAGGTTAGATGGCCAGTTACCTCGTAGATTGTAAAGAGGTTTTTGCTTTAAGTTGGACTAGGTTTGTGGGAGACTAAAGGTTCCTTCAGCTCTTAAGAATCTGAGATTCTGCACTTTGAAACTCTTCATTAGAAATTTATTTCCAGCACATTTTTATTTGAGACACTGTAAAAGCATTACACTGGCACACAAGAGAATTCTAATTCAGATATTCTCTGAATATCTGGGCATCCAGCTACCCTCTCTAGACCTCAGTTTCCCCATCTGCAAAATGAGAGTGGACTAAATGATCTCTAAACTCCATCTGCAGCATTCTGTGAGACAAAAGAATAAAGGATCGTAGATCTTCAGGTAGAAGGGACTTCAAAGGTCATTTGCCAATTCTATCAGTTTAAAAAAAGCTCCTTGGGGGTTTTATTTTTGTATTTGTATCCCAAGCACAGTGACTGTCACTTGGTAGTCTTGTTGAACTTAATCAGATTGAGCATAGTGAACAGAAATGTCCTAATTAATAGGACATACATACTTTATAAAATTGGGAAACAACTTTTTCTAAACTTTCTATGGACATAAAAGGAATAAAGGACAGCAGATAGTTGTAGTTATCCATGCTGAGGAGCTATTTCCCTCTCCATCTTCAATCCCCGAGAATGGCAAGTTGGCTCTAATTAGAATAAATAATGTATATTAATATTGCAGTCATTCCATCAATAAGTATTCTTAAGTATATAACTGTGATAGGCACAGCATTAAGCACTGGGGATAAAACCTCAAGTAGCTTACATTCCTAATGGGAGTACAACAAATCCTTATGTGGGTCTTTGCAAGGTAATGATAGAAGGGAAGCATCAGAGTCTGGAGGACTGCTGTGGAAGGTGTTGCTTACACTGATCCCCAGTTCTTGGAGACAGCCTGTATGAAGGGACAGAGAAAGGATCCCAAACATCATCTGTGAGGAACAGCATGACTGGACTATGGTGAGGGGAATAATACATTAAAAGACTGGAAAGCTAGAAAGGAGCCAGAGTGTAAAGAACTTCAAATGCCAAACAGACTTTATATTTGATATTAGAAGTAATAGGGATACATTAGAATTTATTGGGAGTGGGGAAGTGACATAGACCTGTTCTTTAAGAAAATCGTTTTGGCGGATGTGTGAAAATATTTGAGGCAGCAAGAGCAATTAATAAGCCATTGCAGTAGTCCAGCCTGAGATGATGGGGGTCTGTCCAGGTTGGTGGACATGTGAGAGATGTTGTGAAGATAGAAATAACAAAATGTATCCACAGATTGGATACGTGAGGTGAGTGAGGGGGAGAAGTCATGGAGGATAGAGATTGAGAGCCTGGATTCCTTGAAAGGATGGCCTTACGCACCTGACAAGCAGTAGGGAGCTTCGGATGAGGAATAGGTTAAGAAGGGAAAATAATGAGTTTTATTTTGGACAGGTTGAGTTTGGGATGCCTACAGGACAGAATTTCAGTTCAGAATGTCCAGTAGGCTGTGTGATGTAGACCTGGATCTTAATAATTAGCTAATTAGGATAATGTCAAATTAAAGTTTTTTCAAGAACAAAGTTAATATAACTAGAATAGGGGAATCAATTGATTGGAAAAAAAGCTTGTTATCAAATATCTCTGAAAAGGCTGCTATTCAGAATTTGACAACAAATTTGATATAAAGGGTGAATGAAAGTATGGGGTAAGTTATAAGCCTTGATCACTGGGAGAATGGTAATTTCATTGACAATAATAAGGAAGATCAGAAAAAACACAGAGGGGTAATGAATTCTTTTTGAGATATCTAAGAGACATCCATTTCCAGATGTCTGATAGGCAGTTGGTGATGTTGTGAGACTGAAGGTCATGAGAGGGTTTGGCCTGGATCTGTAGATCTGAGAATCATGAATTCATGAGAGGTGATGAGATCCCCATTTGAGAGCACAGACAGAAAAGAGGACAGAGCCTGGATGTGGGGTGGATGAAGATCCAACAAAGGATACTAAGTAGACAAATAGGAGAACTAAGAGAAAGCCATGTTAGGAAGACCCAGGGAATAGACGAATAACCAAGAGGAGAAAGGTGGATGATAGTCTCAGATGCTGCAGAAAAAAATCAAGAAGGCAGAGGACTGAGAAAAGGCCCTTAGCCTTAGATTTGGCAGTTCAGAAAAATCATTGATAACATTGGAGAGAGCAGTTTCATTTGAATGACGAGGTCAGAAGCCAGACTACAGACATTTTAGAAGAGGAGAGACAAGCTTCAGCTAAGTAACATTTCTTTTGGGGGCCATGTTTAGTGTCACAAAATTCCAGCACAAACAAAATCTTTAGATAATTCCTTTGAATTTTGTGGTAACATTTGAGCTTTGAGCAGCTCTGCTGCCCTGTCACATGATTTCTTCACCTACAAACAAATCTGTTCCTATTTCTTGGCATTAAATTCCGGAAACATTAGAGTTTATTGCCTTTGTGTTACAGGATCACATATATGTAGAAAGTGAGCTCGCCTCCCTTACATATTTTGCTGTCTGCTTTGTTCTCATACTTTTATTCGTACTTATTAGGGTATGTCTTCTTTCCCTTCCATTAAACTGTAAGCCTCATAAGGCTGTGGTTCCCATCTTTTTGTTTCTAGTACTAACACAGTGCCTCATGGTAGGTTCTTAATAAATGTTTGTTGAATTAGATTTAAAAATGTATTATTTTCTTGGCAACATTTCTTTTATCTCACATGATATTGGGGAGAGAATGCAAATATCTTAATAAAAAAATTGTTAGGATTCTTCATGGTCTATTTAAATGGATAAAGTGCTCAGGAAAAAATGGACTTAAAATTAGTTGGGTTTTAAATTGCCCATCTAGAACAGGGCTTGACCTATTGGTAGCCTTCCTGCCCATCCTACCTAAATTCAGTTTTTAAAATAAACGTTTTAAGATTAAATTGTGCACATGGCACTGTAGAATGAGGTTTAGCAAAAGTTTTATAATTTTTTCTAACTAAAAAGAATTTTTACATATATTCTTTATACATATACTCTTTGCAAACAAGTTAGTTCAAAAGGCTACCCATCCGCAGTGAATAGAGCGCCGGCCCTGGAATCAGAAGGACCTGAGTTCAGGTGCGGCCTCCGACACTTAATCCGCACAAACAAAAACCTAGCCGTGTGACCTTGGGCAAGTTACTTAACCCCAATTGCTTTAAAAAAAAAAAAAGGCTACCCATTGTAAAGAGGTATTGAAACAGGTCAAATACATTAAAGATCACACCTTTTTTAAAATTAGAAGATAATTAGATCAGGTACCTTTCATATCCAGGGGAGAATGTTTAACCAAGCAAGGGGGAGAGACAATCAAAAAAGGTTAAATAGATAGATTTAATAACATCAAATGGAAAAAATTTTGCACAAAATCAAAGCAATGAGGATAAGAAGGGAATACCAATTAGGAAAAAAACATTAAATCAGATATCTGTGATATAGTAGTGGGGAAGTTCAGAAAAAAGGGCAGGAGTTGGTGGGGAGAAAGACAGTGGGTTCTATTTGAGATATCTAAGAGACTTCCATTTCAAGATTCCATTACTTCAGTAGGCCATTGGTGATGGGAGACTGAAGGTCAAGAGGGAGGTTTGGCTTGGATCTGTAGAGCTAGGAATCATTTGCATAGATGTTAACTGAACCCATGGGAGGTAGTGAGATCCCAAGTGAGAGAGCATAGACAGAAAGCCCAGGACAGAACTTTGAGGTGTACCCATAGTTAATAGGCATAGTATGGATGAAGATCCAACAAAGTTGAATATTCCAGTAGGAGAAGACAGGTGGGACTACCAAGGGAAAGCAATGTAAGAAAACCCAGAGAACAGGGTGTATCCTGGAGATGAAGAAAATTATTAGTATGTGATGCTACAGGAAAGTTGAGAAGGATGAACACTGAGAAAAAGCCAAACTTTTTTCTCTTTAAAATTTTTTTCAAATACTTTTTTTTTAAATATTAAGAAATCATGGGTAACTAGGGAGAGAGCAGTTACAGTAGAATGGTGAGGTCAGAAGTCAGATTGTAGAGGTTTAGAATCAAGTGAGGGGAAAGAAAGTGGATCATGGCACTGAGTATGGCTGACTTTCTCAAGGATTTTAACCATGAAGGAAAGGAGAAATCAAGATGATTGGTAGTGTCAAGTCTGAGTTTTAAGAATGAGAGAGACCTGGGAGTGAGTGTGTGTGTTGCCCGTATATAGGAAGTGACTAAAGATTCTTGAGAATGGAGATGAAAGAGGCCAATCTGCAGAAGACAGGACAGAATGAGATCTCAAGTGCCCATAATGGGATTTGCCTTGGCAAGGAGGGCCACCTCTTTATGTGACAGAGTTGGGAAAGGCATCTGAGTGATATGAGTTGAAGAGGAGGAAAGAGAGGACTCTGTGAATGGCCTCAAAATTTTTTTAGTGAAATATGCAGCAACTTGGAGAGGCTTGTGGAGGGTTGAAAAGTTTGGAATAGTTGCTGAATTAAATGGGACGACCAGTTGATTGGGGTAGTTGATTGCTGTAGTGAGGGCCCAGTCAAGATTATATAAATTTGTAGAGAATCCAGTCAGGACCATTTACTGATTTTCTCTAGCTCTCTTGAGCAGCTTGTGACTAGGAACAACGGCAGAAGATATTACATGTTAGTCCTAGAGGTTACTGTGGAATTGAGGGAATCTTGAACTCTGGAACCAGTATTTCAGTTCATAAAATCTGAGGTTTAAGTTTCAGCAACAAAAGTAAACCATAATAATGGAGGGAAAACTAAAATAGCAGCTGAACTGAAAGGCAACATTTTAAGGAATTTATAGGCAGATTCAAAGACTCATCAAATCCTCAGATTAATTATAATTTATCCAAAATCTCGTTGGGCAGCGTGCCATATGTAGAAAGAGAAGCGGGTTTGGAATCAGAGGGCTGGGGTGAGAATCCTGGCTTTGGTGCCTACTCTCTGTAGGTGACAGGTGAGTTCACCTCTGAGCCTTAGCTTCCTTATCTGAAAAAAGGAAGGATTGGACTAGATGGTCTTTAAGGGCCCTTTCAGTTCTAAGTCCAAAGATGAAGTATATTAAGTGGCTTACTTAATGTAGATTAGAATTAAAACTAGCAATGTATAATAGCTGAAGGTTTGTAAATCCTTTAAATACATTTTCACTTAAGCCTCACCTAGATAAGTAAATTGAGACTTAGAGGAGTTAGATTTCGTTTACTGTACTGTTTAAGAAAGGGAAGTATATGTTTCCATTTACCATGGCTAATTTTTTCCAAGCAGTAATTATGTTGTTTGAAGAGTTAAACCTCAGCTATGTGGAAAACTAAAAGGATCCAATATAGCTGATATTTTTATTATTAGTTGAAACACTTGGGCTTTTTTTTCCCCTTTCTTTCAACCAAGTTTTTGACTTTATATAAGTGATACTTCAACTAATTAATCCTCTGTGAACAAGTAAAAAAAAAAACCAAAAAACTGAAAAGCTCCATAAATCAAGGAAAGCTCAGAACCCTTTAGCAAAAGTACTCCTGTTAACCTGTCTTCTCCCAATTAAAGAAAAATACTGAAAATTAGGCAAAACGTGTTTTACCATTCCTCTAATACCAAACCCCATTTCAAATCTACATCTGCCTCTTTTCAAATCAGGGCTCACTGGGTTGGCTAATTAACCCAAAGTTTAGTTTGTCAGTGCATTATTACCCTGGTTAGTTTGACTAACTTGGCAGTGTGTCACCTCAAGAATGAGTGCCTCAAGGCCACAGGTTCCCCATTCCTGGACAAACAATGGACTTTTTAATGGAACTTTCCATTTAATTGTTTAATCAAAAGTGCAGTTTTTCTATTAAGTGCTTGATTTAAGTGACAGTGCTAGAAGACCTTGTAATACTAAAATGTTTTGTTAAACAAGTTTAAGTTTTTTTAAAAATTTTTATTTTTATTTTTATCAGCACCACTTTCAACACCTCTTAAAGAACAGAGGCTCCTCGATGTCAAGCTGCAGCAGCTACCAGCCTGGATAATGAAGCGGGATTTTTCCCCTAGTGGGATTATCAAAGCTTTTCGTAGAGGTTTGTACTTTAAGAACATCTTTAAATACATATACCTGAATACACTAGACAGTTTATGTAGAGGATGGGATAGGGAGACACTATGGATTGTTCCATATGGATTTAATTGAGTAATTTATTTGCTTAAACAGACAATTATTTGGATAGTTCATTTCCTTTTTTGACTCAGTTTAATTATAATTAATTTCCTATGAAATAAGTTTCACGCTTAAAAAACATCAAGGCAGTTATAAACTTTCTAATTAGATAGATTGTAACTAAGACTGTAGGAAATAGGGCGGCTAGGTGGCTCAGAGCACTGGCCCTAGAGTCAGAAGGACCTGAGTTCAAATGCGCCTCAGACGCTAACAGTTACTAGCCGTGTGACCTTGGGCAAGTTGCTTAATCCCAGTTGCCCTCCAAAAAAAAAAAAGCTGTAAGAAATAAATATTTAAAATATATTACCATGCCCCAGCATACCTTACTGAAATCCCTTGCAGTTTCTGAGAATGAGTCTTTAATTGTAGGAAGGAGTTCTTTCCTGTGATAAACACTCCCCTTTGCCTGTCTTTTGTCTCCAGGTTATGATGCATATTTTAATAAGTACATCGATGTGAAGAAAGGTGGGATTGGTGGTGTTTCTATGGTGCTTGCTGCTTATATCCTGTTCAATTATTGTGCAGCTTACAAGGAGCTTAGTGAGTACACTTTCTGTGATTCCTTTAATATCAGCTAGGTGCCACATCTGTCTCAAGCTGAATTGACCATCTGGACAGCTTGCCATTTTGCATCCAGCTCTGGATGCTATGTTCTTTAAAAGCTAAAATAACTGGTACTGCAAACTGGACCAGATGGGACATCAGTTTATTTTTCTATCTTATATCTGTGACTTGGTTGAAAATATTTGGCAATGAAAACCTCTGAAATGTTCCAAGCACAGAAAAAGCATCCCTCAAAAAGTATTGTTTTAAATTAACATAAATAGAAAAGGTAATTTTTTTAATTGTAATTCCAGAACACGAACGGAGACGAAAATACCACTGAAAATTCAAGACACTTCAGATGAAATCTATCCCTCAGCTTAATCGTGCAATTGTAACTCTTCTTGGTGAACATCATTTGACAGGGCCAATACCCAACATTAAAAGATGTGTTTAAACCTGCATAGTGTTTGACTTTAAATTTGTGGCCATATATGTTCATTGGTGCTTTCGCTACCAAAAGATGAGACTTTAATTTACTCTTGCCTTATCACATCCTGCCACAGTACCTTCCTTCACCCCCAAAACTTACTTTGTATTTATTACAGTATTACATGCTTATTCATGTATACCTCTCCCCTGATTGGTCTGCCAGCAGGAGTCTAATGCTTGTTAATTGGTTATTTTCTTACCAAATTGAATGTATATATCTTTCAAATTCCTAGGATTCTAATTTTTTCTAGGAGGCAACAAAACTGGTCCATTGATACTTTTTAATGGCAAAAGCAAATCAGTGGAGTCAATGCTTGGTACAGACCTGCCATGTATTAGTTTGATAGCAGCTTAAAAGTGGTATTATGTGCAAAGAAAATAATAATAAAACTATTATAAATTGGTGTACTAATTTGAAAGAGTAAGTTTTGAGCAAAGCAACATCAGCTAATGAAGGAAAATGTAGAAAGGATAAATAGAATAGGCCTGACCTGAGTAGTCAGATATGAATATGTGTAAAAGTTTTATCTGCAGATAATATCTAAATACATCAGAATACGTGAAATATCTTACATGTTAACACGTGTATAACACTCAGTATACCTTTGACCCATAACAGAGTCCAGCATACTGTGATTTGTCTGCCCCACCTACAGCAATAGCTACTGTAAAAGACCATATCCTAGAAAGCAATCATTTTTTAAAAAGGCTTTAATCAAAATCACAAAAATTGTTGCAATTAAACTTTCATAGGCCCATTTTCCCTGAAAATTGCATTTGAGAGTTTCACAGAGTTTCAACAGCATATTCGACATGGTGGTTTCCCTCACATTCCAACAGCACCTAAGCAATAAGGTGGCATAATACAACATGGAGTATAACATACAGACAGGTGAAAGCTAACATCTTCTTGCCAATTGGGTCATCAGTTATAACCGACAACCTGTGGCTATGACTTAGGTCTCCTGTGAAGTTGTACTCGGTGCTGTCAAATTAAACTGATACCTCAAGCAGAAATAGACCCTAATCTAAATGAGCACCTGACTCCAACTCTGCATCCTCCTTTGAATTGCTGTTTACTTCTTGCTGCTGGGACCAGCATGAGGCAAAAATCAAGTTTCCTATAAGGGCTCATTCCCTCTGAATTCAGCAGAAAGCCAGGTTTTGAGCAACATAAGAGACCCCACCTTCTTACTGAGGTCACTTAGGTCACTTACTCAGGTCAGAGACCACAGAAGGCCACTTGTCTTTCAAATACATCACTAACAACCAAGCCTTTTAACAAACAGGCTTGTTGGGTTCAATGACAGGCATGTGACACCAGCTGAGGGCATCACCCTCAGAGGCACCAAATAGCATATTTCTTTTGAAAAAACAAAACAAAATGATAGGGAAACTAGCAACCCCCTAACCCTCAAAAATATTTTTAGAAAAGAAAAACCCTTCAGCCAGCCTCTAACCCTAGTTTTGTCAAAAATGGCATTAAACAAGTCACAGATCCAAAGGACGGTGGGATGAGCTCCCCCCTGCACAGCAGCTATGGGGGAGAAAAATGGCTCCTCAGGCGACTGCTCTTTGATCTGTCTTTGGCTCGCGCACATCACTGTCCACTGAGAAAAGCCAAGTGTCCTTTGGTGCATCTGTTGGCATAATGTCCTTTTTCGCCACACTGGAAACAGTGGGAAGAAAGAGTATTTTCAAATTCTGGCACATCCACAAATATCAAACAGGACCATTTAAATGTTTTTAGAGTTCCCAATAGGAAAGGAAGTTTAGAAAGGAAAGAATGGTTAAGGGAAAGTTCCAAACATCATGGAAAACATTTGAGGAGACAAAACCAAGAACCTGTGGCATCTGTTCCTACCTCTATTACCTTCTGCAGGATGGGCCAATTACTTACCTGAGGCCCAGGAGACCATATCAAAAAGTTCTTGGCTGGATAAGATGGGGAAGAGACTACAAAATGTGAGGAACCACCAGGGACTGAAAAAAAAGACTTGACACAGGTTGAGCTGATGGTGAGCCAAGAACAAACCCCTCTTCACACACTGAGAAAGTCCGCTTTCCTCTTAACTCTTGTGGCTAGCTGAAGGAGAGCCATGACTGGTCATGGTCTATCCAGCCACTCAGGCAGAAGGAGAAAAAAGTATCTCCCTCCAAACTATTCTGTCTTCTTGTTGGACCTTGGCTGAACAACTAAATAACTACCACATATACTGCTTAAACTCCCTGGCCTGGGTCCCCTCTAGCAGTCAATGACTTCACTGTGAAAGGGATGAAAAACAGATGGAAGGAGTTAGGTGATGCTGGGAGGGGGGAGCCTGGTAGTCAGTATTCACTCATTTGTGCGGTACTGAGGGCCGAACTTTCACTCGTCCCCCCCTTCACACTACTGCCAGACTTCTTTTTTTTGTGCATCAGATCTGGTCTAGTCATTGCTCTTCTCAACTTGTTACAAGGCTCCCTGCTGCCTACCAAGTAAGGTTCAAGCACCAAAGGCCAGCACTCCGAGTCTGCCAGTCTGGCACCGCACCTACTCACCGGTACTACCTCTCACATATGGTATATTCCAGCCCAGTCAGACTCCCTGCCCCCGAAGAAACCCCCATACTTTACTGGCTCTGTACCTAGTGCTTATTCACTCTACCTCTTCTCCATTTGCTAAATTCTTTCCAATCTTTTAAAGCCCAACCCATGCCAACTCTACCTAACTGCACACCCCATCCCACCACACTGGTAATAACCCTTCCCAACTTCAGGCTTCTTACAGCATTTTGCTTAGATGTTATTCTGCATTAGTCATTCATAGCTGTCACATACCCCCAACTAAACAGAGCTCCACGAGGGCAGGAATGTCTTAGCTAAACCTGGTATATTACCTCAGAGCCAGGCACTACACTATACCAAGAAGGCACCTGATAAATGACAGTAAAACTCAGCAAAGACGAACATTTCTTTGGAGATGATAGCACAGCGCAGTAGATGGAGGGACCCAAAACCTGAGTCCCAGTTTTGTCATTACCTAGCTGATAGGACCTTATGCAATTCATTTCCCTCAGTTTCCCAATCTGTACAAGGGGCTGAAGATGAGCTCTAAGGTCCTCTATAACTTTAACATGATTCTATGAATCAAAACAAATCCATTTGGGCCTAGTAGTTTGGGAGTCATCAATAATTCTCACATTTGAATGTTTTTAAGTTTACAAAGCTGACTGACAGTCATGTTCATTGTGTCCCCATGCCTCCTGATGAACTACTGCAAAAGCAACTACATTTCCCAGGCATGCTCAAGCCACTCAACCTCTGCCCCCAAGCAAACATCCAGCCTTCCTTACCTTGTAACATGTGACCTGCTCCAGCGGCCGGGGTCCCCTGTTGCCCACGTTGTTGTTTTGAGACTGCATGACCCCAATGACCTGCGGGGTTCTCTGCTGATTGGGAGAAGAGTTCTGACTCGTTAACTGGATCAAGGAGGACGACCTTTGTAATGGTGGATTGTTATTTTGCTGGAAAGAGTTACACAACACGGTTTTACTGAGGAAAACTCGTGCACATGGACTTTTCAAAGGGGGGAAGGGAAGGGATAAAAAGGATGGGACTTCTCCAAGGCTGAAGCCAGCAGGGAGAAGTACTTCCTCTGCTGCCAGGCTCAGTGGAGCAGGCAAAAGAAAAAAGGGAAAAAAAAACTCCGGTGAAATAAATGAGTTTCTCAACCATACACACACATAAAATAAAATCACCACACACAAAGGAGGTGTCCAGGACCAGCTAAGATCTAAGCCATTTCTGGAGCTCTGGTTTTAAATCAAGATTAACATAGCAGATGGTTATTAGGCCAAGAGATGTGAGGAAAAAAACTAGCCTGCGGAGGGAGGGAGAACGGGGTGGGGAGGTTACCACTAAATTCCTGTACAACCTCAGACAAGTTATTCATAACCACCTCTGGGGACTCTGGATTGTTGCTTTTAACCTATAAAATGAAAGGTTTTGGACCAGGTGATAGAAGGTCCCTCAAGCTCTGACATTTTATAGTTCTACACCGACAGACTGACAGTGGTTTTGACTAGGGCCCTGTATGAAAATTCCATCTCTTGAGAAGTCACTTGAAGGGTAAGATGGGGCCCCAGGGGGTGAAACCAAAAAAGGCATGGATCTCAGACAGTAAATTCTTGGGTTGGTTGTCAGCATCTTACACATGGAATTCCAGCATTAGAAAGGCCCTCCAAGGTCATCCTGGCCATTCAGCCACTGGAATAATCATCCCTAAGCCAAGGATCTCCAATTTTTTCCCAATGAAGAAAAATTGATTTCCAAATCTGATGATTGCTACAAGAAGGTAGGGAGTACAAAGAACACAGATCGTGGATAAAGGTGGAAACAGCCAGCCAGCTATTCTCAGATCCCCTAAAAGCTGTCAAGAGAGGGCATGTTCACACAGGATCCAAACTGAACAACCAAATTAAGATTTCAAGATCAAACATATTAATCAACCTGTGGAGATCTATGCCCTAAGTCATCCTGGCCAGATCTCTATGTGAATCTGAAAAGATCTCCACAGGAGGACATTTCACAACTTGCCTTGGCTCCTATTACCTTCTCCAGACACATGCATTCACATGCTCTCTCTCTCTCTCTCTCTCTCTCTCTCTCTCTCTCTCTCTCTCTCTCTCTCTCTCACACACACACACACACGCATGCATCTTGCTTTATTCTTCTAGCTTCTCTCACATGCTCAGAGCAGAAGAAGGGAAAACTCATTGAGAAAATCCATTATCTGTGTTTCTTGACCTAAGCCAATCCCCTCTCTGTACTCACGCTGGTGCCAGCAAGTTCTCTGCTCACAAACCCTGGCACCTCAGTTATTTGTTTCCAGGCCTGAATACAAAAGCCAAGCCATGAGACGAGCACTTCAAGACTGCTGACACCAAAACCAATCCAATACCACACCATTTCACCTCTGGAAGGCTCTACAAACTGACTGGTGGAAAACTGAAGACTTTTTTCCTCTAACTCACACCGATTTCCTCTCAACCTAAAGTGCCCAACCCCACAAATATTAAGACTGAAGAATAACACATTTCCTTCATGTTCCCATGAAGCAGTTTCTAAACCTCATTGGAAGCTGACTTTGAGACAATGCTGCTGCTATCCCAGAGAAGGGGGTGAGGGGTACAGTACCTTTGCCTGAGGCTGTGTCTGTTGAGGCAAGGGTGGCTGTTCTGTGGTCCCCATGGGCAGTTCAAATCGAGGGCTGGTTAGCAGGCACAAACAGACAGACACACAGAGAAAAGTAAACAATTCAATTCTAAAGCTTGGACCTTTGGATAAATCCACTCTTCCTCCCAGTTTGGGCTCGGTGGCCAAGATACTCAAGTACATTAAGAGAGATCATATGAAGGGCTTCCTTCTCTGCTGCTCCTACCACTGCTTCAAGATCTACCTCCTGGAATGACTTTCGCCAGAGATATCCCTACCCTCGGACCTCCCACTTACTAACTGTATCACTCAGGAGGCATTTACTGTTTTTTTCACATGTCTTCATTCTCTCCTCCAATTCACGAACCATTTTCTTTTCTGTATCTTCCCCAAAGCCTAACACAAAACCTTAAACAAAAAATTCTTAGTAGCATGGCAGAGTGTAACGAGCACACAAAACCAGCAGAAACCTGGACGGACATCCCACAAGACACATGACTGGCTATGTGAGAATGGGAAGGTGTTTGTTGAGTTTGTTTCCCCATCTGAAAAGTGGGAATGGAAAATGAAAGAGTTCTGATAAGGATCAAGTGAGATGTGTGAAAAATGTGCGTACAAAGCACTTTATAAATGTTGGTTATTACTATGGTCAGTACCCTATAAATCCTTTTTTGACACCCAAAAAGCAGAGAGTCCATAGGTCCACCTCAACAACCACAGGGTGTCAGTATTACTACCTTCATTAGGTGGAGAAACTGGAAAAGGGAGGTAGGGGGAAGGATAGGGAATAGGGGAGATGCCTCCAGACACTGGCATGCTGAAAGAACACCTGGGAGCTGACTCTGTCTCCTTTGCCTTAGTCCTTTGTCTTTTACCACTGTACCCACTAAAAACAGGGTACCCCACAGTATTCCACTAGCTCTCAATTAATCTACCCCAAAAATAACTATTCAAAAATGTGAAGTAAGGGGCAGCTAGGTGGTGCAGTGAATAGAGCACCGGCCCTGGAGTCAGGAGGACCTGAGTTCAAATCTGGCCTCAGACACTTAACACATACTAGCCGCATGACCTTGGGCAAGTCACTTAAGTCCAATTGCCCTGCCTTCCCCCCACTCCAAAAAGAAAAAAAAAGTATGTGAAGTAGGTGAAATTTTTCTTCTATATCATGAGCCTCCTCTCTTGGAGTCCCAGCACCTGCCAGCGGTCCATGTTCCATAAGCTACCCTAGAAAGTGCTCAGAAACAGGTACCTCCCTCTCCTCTCTGCAGAGGTAGGAAACTACAGGTATGGAAAAGATTCTGTCAGACACTGATGTGCTGGCTGGTATTGCTGAGCTGCTATTTTCCCCCTTGGACTGCAGTGGAGAGAGGAGGTATCTATTCAGAAATGAAGGGGATATAAAAACAAAAGGTATTGATGCACAGAATTTTTTTTAAGAAAAAGATTTGATAAACTCAGCCAAGCTAAGATAAAAATAATAGGTAAGATTCAAAAATGTTACTACTATTCTCCAAGATATTTACAATTTAAGAGGGTACCAACACCATATTCCAAAGGCAACAAGCTAAAAAGGTCAAATTTCCAGCACATAGCCATGGATGGCAGAGGTCGCACCTAGAACTGGGTGGCTCCTCTGCTCCTGAAATCACACCACACAAGAAAGAGCTAGCTAGCCACCTGTGTGTAAGGTGGATCCCATCCCAAACATTCCATCTGTAAATCTTTTTAAAAGAAATTTTATGCTATACTGCCACGAAAAGGACTGGCCAAAATAGGCATGGAAAAAACCCTTCAAGTCCCCCAAGGCAGATCACTGTTAATAACTAAAGTACCTGAACCAAAAGTTCAGGTCTGATCTCACCTAGCTTTCTCTCTAACATCTGGCACAGCAAACTGCACAATCTCCTGGGAGAGCTTAACTAAGAAGCACAACAGCTTCCTAGACTGTATCACTTGAGCCCCCCTCCCCCTGCCCGGGCACTAAGCCTTTGGGCAGATGTTCAATGACCACTTGTCAGGAATTTTGTGGGGGAACTCTCAGTCAAGTTGAATGGGATTGACTCTGAGCTTTAGTGATTTGGCCAAGATTCTGGAATTCTCTCTCCATGATCATTTTTTTTCTTTTTGGAGGGCAATTGGGGTTAAGTAACTTGCCCAAGGTCACAGGGCTAGGTTTTTGTTTGTGTGTGCGTTAAGTGCCTGAGGCCTGATCCGAACTCAGGTCCTTCTAACTCCAGGGCCGACGCTCTACTCACTGCGCCACCTAGCCGCCCCTCCATGATCAGTTTTAATTCAGACAAGTAAGTAAATTTCAGTTTAAACTGGGCTTTGACTATTGGGTCAAGACATGTAGGGGAGAGAAGGGGGTGAGGATGAGAAAATACTCACTGCATGAATTTACAGGAAGGCCCTTCTGGACAGAATCCGACCAGGTAATTCACACAAATGACTCTCCTGGTATGCCTGTGCCTGCAGAGGGGACCTGAAAAACCAAGTAGGACAAAGCCTTTCATTTCTTTTTTTTTTAAAGCAATTGGGCGTAAGTAACTTGCTCAAGGTTACACGGCTAGTCATTATTTGTGTGTGGGTGCTCATTTTCTGAGGCCGGTTTCGATCTCGGGTCATCCCAACTCCGAGGCTGACGCTCTTACTCACTGCGCCACCTAGCCGCCCCTAGCCTTTCATTTCTTAAAGTGAAAACTGGGGTACCCCAAGACCAGGGCCAGTCCTAGGAGACCCTGAACAAGTCTCACTCAACATCTCTCCTTCCCCCCAGTTTCTCAACACAAATGAAATGTGACAAAAATAAAAAGGCTAGCCTGGAAGAGAGAAAGAAGGCAACGAAACATCCAAGGGGAACAATAATCTTAGTGTGTGCCATGTATGCAAGAGGAGGGAGGAATTACTCCTAAGCAACCAGTATGGGTTCAATCTGTGTCCATTTTATGGACATGAATAATAGGAGCCTTTCATATCTTTTCCAGCACCCCAATCAATGCCTGGCCATTTGCTTTATTCCTTTCAATTCAATTAGCATTTATTACCTTTCTATCCTAAGGCACAATTGTAAGCCATGGATAATACAAAGACTAAATGGAAATCATCCTTACCCTCAAGGAGTTTCCATTCTTCTAGGGAAGGGGTTCTTAACTTCTCTGTGTTTCATGGCTTTTCTCTGTAATCTTATGTATTTTATTCCATGTATCTAAATGTTTTGTTTTTTTTTTAAGGAATCCAGGACACACAAAAAAGCTAAAGCCCTGGATCAGGTGGATCCGTTTAAACAAACAAATAAATATAATTTGAGGAAGGAGAGAACACAGACAACCAGAAAGTTCAGGAAAGACCACCTGTAGGAAGTGGCAGCAGAGGAAACTTTTTAAGGAAGTTAATGAATGAGAGGTAGTAGTAAGGAGGGATGTACCCTGGGGGAAGGCATCCTGCACAAGGCACCAAAGCATGGAAGGCAAAAGGGGAAGGCCAAGGATAGAAAACAGCAAGTAGGGCCAGTTTAACTGGAAGGTAAATTCATGAAGCAAAGTAATGGAAAATAAATCTGGAAAAATAGTCTGGAGCTAACCTGTAAAGGGCTTTAAATGCCTAGTAAAGGGCATTTTATTTTATCCTAGAGGCAACAGAGAATCAAGAGAGATTCTTTTTTTTGTTGTTTGTTTGGGGTTTTGGGGGGGGGGTGCTTTTTGGAGGGCAATTGGAGTTAAATGACTTGCCCAAAATCACACCGCTAGTAAGTGTGTCAAGTGTCTGAGGCTGGATTTGAACTCAGGTCTTCCTGACTACAGGGCCAGCGCTCTATTCACTTTGCCACCTAGCCTCCCTTAAGAGAGTTTCTTAAACAAGAAAGTGACATGGTCAGACTTCTGTTTTAGAAAGATGATTTGTACAGCTATCTGAAGGCCAGATCAGAGAGGGAAGAAGCTGAAAGCAGGGAGACCAATTACAATAATTAGGAGAGTGTGAATCTGCTGGCCATGAAAGCAGAAAGAAAGAAGTCAAAATTAACAAGACTTAATAACTGTCTGGAAGTAGGAGGTGAGACAGAATCCAGAGCCCAGAGTGACTGAAGTTATAAACCTGGGTGACTGGCAGAATACGTCTGCCAAGGATGAATCACAAATGGGTGAAGCAGAATAGAAATCACAAGCTACATATCCCCAAAATGATCAGAATGGAGGTTAGGAAAGGACACCCAAAATGATCAATACCACCTGCTGAACCAGTTGTGCTGATGGGCGTCGTAGTAAATGAATGAGTCTGGCTCGGAGGTCTGAACGGTAGGCCCGAGGTTTTAGCCTATCACTTCTGCCCCATGTTAATGCTGCCAAACGACGGAGGGTATGGTAGGGCAAAGGAGACTACCCTTATACTTTTCCAGAGCAAGCTCATGTCTCCGCAGACTCACCATGTTTGCAGAAGCCTCGGTCATACCAAGGGCAATCTTTGATCTTGGATTCCGGGTCAATGTGGAGAAAGGGACATTCTTTGTTACTGCACTCCCCTGAGCAGAAGTCCAAACATAGGCATGTCAGAGAGCTCCAAATTGCAGGGTGAGAGGGCAGGGGAAAGAACTACAAACTACCCAAAGAACTGAAGAGTCCCACAGAATAACCAAGGCTGGCTTGCAGAAGACAGTGAACCACGTTCTGTCTCTCAGCCATAAGACCCACTCTTGCTCCCACAAACATCAACACCCACCTCATGCTTTGCCACAGGCCTAAGCTCCCCTGGATGCCTACACCCCTGGCCATCTGCTGCCGCTTCACTGCCTTTGTTAAGCTGCAGCCCCTGTTCCCTTGCTAGAAGGGAACTTGGCCCATGTGGTCAATGCTCAAATCGAAGGCAAGAACTTAGAATTCCTGGATCCAATTTCCATCTGCTACCACTCTGTATTTTTTCACCACTGTGAAAAAAGACACCTGAGTCTATCCCAATGTAACATGAGGATCACAGTGCCTCTGAGAACATTATCATCAGCAATAAGCTCTCCAATATTTTGGAGTCTGTGTCTCTTCAGGCACTGGGGTACAGGATTATTCACATTTAAAGCATACTGCCTCCTCTGATGATAGCTCAGCTGCCATTTAGATGAGACCCCACAGCTCTCCAAAGCCAGAGCTGGCCCGTCAATGGGAGAGGGAAAGGAAGGGAGACAGACCTTTATGAAGGAGGAGATCCCGTCTGCCCTGGCCTTTCAGCACAGACCCTACCAACAACAGAAGCTGTACCTAGGAAACCCACCTCTGGAAAGGGAGAGTGCAATGGAACCCCGACATCACACATCTGTAAAATATTCCTCTACTAAATCCCCAGTGGCATCCCAGAATACTGCACATTCCCACTAGCCCTAGGCAGCTATGGCAATTTTAATGAGCTATGACATATCACATGGTGCCAGCTGTCATGTCAGCATTGTCTCAAAAACAAGTGCTCCTATTCAATGGCCACAAGCCCTCATGTTCCTGGCCACCAGTCATGGAATCTGAATTCACAGGGCAAGTAATCTTTAGAATCTTCCAAAGTCCTTCCAGGTGCTGAGCCTCAGGTGGAAGAAAACAATCACAGAACTGATGGGGTCCAATTAATTGCTGCTTCAGAAAAATGAGATTAATGGGAGTGGCAGACACTAGTATTAAGAGAAAAAATAACCCCCAGAGGGGTAACCCAGGTTAGTAAGGCACTAGCTAAGTTTCTACTACAAAGCTAGAGACACAAGGCCATTCAGGACTAAGTAGAAGTCTTAGCTCTGGTACTCTGTGACCCTAGGCAAGGCATTAACCTTTCTGACTCAGTTCTCCCACCAACAGCTTCTCCAAAAGGCTGCTGAAGCCCGTGCTGATTTGAGGGGTGAGGGTTCACAGAGACACAGGATGGGGGGCCGAGGGGCCTGGGCCTGGCCTGGCCTGGCCTGGCCACACCCTTTACCGAATTTGGAGTAGAAGTAACACTCAGGCATCTTGGTCATATCATACTCATGCAGGAATTCGCACTGGTCGCCCTTCTTGCACAGGCCTCGAAGCCAATGTTTGCACACAACAGTCTTCTCGCCACTAATGTGACGGAATGGGCACATCCCCCCTGCCAAGAGACCAAGACATTAGTGGGGGGGGGCACACCGCACCCTCCTCTGGGTCCAGCCAACACACTGACTCAAGGGCAATGCCAAGTGACCCCAAAGGGGCTCTAAGCTTTTACCCTAGGGCTTACAAACCATCTCCTTTTAACTATTCCCCAGAGGATATTGGTGTGCAGGAAAGAGAGGGCAATAGAGTGGGAAGAGCCAGAGGGTCTGGTCCTATTTCTAAGTCACGTGGGCAAGTCCCTTAACTTTTGGACTTATTTTTGTTATTAGTAAAAGGGGAATGACACTGGCCCTACCTACCTCACAGGATTGTCATGAGGATCAAATGAGATGACAAGTGAAAGCCCGTGGAAGAAAACAAGATGCTATTACATAACAGGAGTTTGCCAATGAGTGATAAGCAGGTTGTATTAGATAAAGTACAACTCCTTCCATATGACAAGAAAGACTATCGATCAGGATTCAGTACCTAAAGATGGATCGAAAGCTCCACCTGCTTCAGGACAGAGAACTTGTCCAGCTCAGTCAGGCTGTCCTTAGTTACATCCCATATTCTAGGGTTAGTGACTTGCCTCTTAAAGAAGAGCAAAAGGTTAATCCCAAAGAGCAATATGCTTAACAAATCAGAACTGGATCTAATTCCCACTGTACCCAATCATTCAGGGAACCAGAATGCAGATGGCAAGAAAGAGGATATACTACAGATTGCATCACCTGCTGATTTTTGGAAATAACACTTGCCATGCCTACCTCAGAGGACAGACTAGCAAGCTGAAACCTAGGGACAGGGAAATAAATGGCCCAGAACCTCCAGAGAATTTCTTACCTTTTCCACAGGCAGCTTTCAAAAAGAATTCACAGACAGCAGCCCCCGACTCTGTGAAGAAGAGAAATACCAAATAATGTTTATCTGGCAATATGACAAAGCTCCATCTTTTTCATCTTTCCAACCAAAACTCTAAAATCATTTCTTCCTCTCTCTTCATTCCTCCTGGAATAGAGATTCCAGTTATCTAATGAATAGGTACTGTTCACTGCTCTCCTTGCCACTCCAAACCGGCTACATTCTCGCTTGGTCCCCTCTAGCACACTGCCCCCACAATCATTCCCCCAGCCTCTCTCAAATCTCCTATCTGTCCCTATCCATCCTTGCTGCCCACACACCTACTCAAGTCTCACCATTATTAAAAAACTCTCAACTGATCTTTATTCCCTCAAGTTACTATCCTCTATGCCCCCTCCCTTACACAGCCAAACTCCTAGACAAAGCTGTCTAGAATCACTACCTCTATTTCCTTCCTTTCATTTCTTATGCTTTGCAAACTGGCTTCTGGTTTCATCACTCAAATGAAAACGCTCTCTCCAAAGCTATCAATAACCTCTTCATTACAAATCTAATGGCTTTTTCTCAATCTTGAGGCCTCCTGATCTTTCTTTGCAGCATATGTCACACTGACCACTGTCTCCCTTTGGACTTTAATGACACTGTTTTCTCTTCATTTTTCTCCCATCTGACCACAATCTCAGTCTCCTTTGCTGGATCAACATCCATGTCCTACCATAATGTGATCTGCTCAACTCCCATGGGTTTAACTATCGTGTCTTTGAACCTGGACCTATATATCCAGCCCTACTCCCTTTTCTGAGCCACAGTCCTGCATCACCAATTCTTTCCTAAACGTTTCAAAAGAGACGTCCAGAAGACACCACAAACTCACTATATCCAAACAGAACTCATGCAGTTATTGCTGAGGACACTGCCACCCTTCTAGCCACCCAGGTTCTCAAGCTCTGAATGACCCTGACCCCTCAGTCAAGTATTGTCAATTCGACCTCTACAACATCTCTCTCACCGGTCCCCTCCTCCTGACTCACATGCCCCTCCCCCCCGCTCCAGCATGTGTCTGCTTAGGACTATTTCAATCGCCTCCCAACCGGTCTCTCTGACTCAAGTCTCCCTTTTCCAGTCCAACTTCCACAAAGCTGCCAACGTGACATTCCCAAACACAAGTCCAAACAGCAGCACTCTCATAAATTCCAGGGTTCCCTTATAACCACTAGAATTAAATACAAACTCCTCCATCTGGCATCCTTTCACAGACTGGCTCCAACCTACCTTTCCAGATTGATTATATGTTACCCCCCTTCATATATAATACGATAATCCAGCCCAACTGGCTTTCTGGCTATTTCTCCACAAACTACAGGGAACCTTTATGCCTCTGCAGACTGTCTCCTGAGCCCAGAACACTCTGCTCTCACCTCTGCCTTAGAATCCCTTGTTCCTTTCAAAGTTCAACTTATACTGCCTGCTACACTGTGCCTTTCTTGATCTCCTTGGATGCTAGTGCTTTCCAAAAAAATTACTTTTGATTTACTTTGTATGTATTTTGTATAAATGTACATGCTGGGAGGT
This sequence comes from Gymnobelideus leadbeateri, assembly GCA_011680675.1. NCBI lineage: Eukaryota > Metazoa > Chordata > Mammalia > Diprotodontia > Petauridae > Gymnobelideus > Gymnobelideus leadbeateri. The sequence continues at coordinate 551,420 of WOXC01009668.1, read as the reverse complement.
GGGGGGGATGGAAAATTTCATTTCTGTCCCTATATCCCCAGAAAACAGAAAATAGTAGACACTTAATAAATGTGTGTTGATATTTCATTTTACTCCCTTTCACATACCTCCTATTCTATTATTTTTCTTGGAGGGGGAAGGCAAGGCAATTGGGGTTAAGTGACTTGCCCAAGGCCACACAGTAAGTGTATCAAGTGTCTGAGACTACATTTGAACTCAGGTCCTCCTGACTCCAGGGGCAATGCTCTATTCACTGAGCCACCTAACTGCTCTGCACACCCTCTATTCTAGTCAGTTTAGCCTGCTCCAGCTGGTCCCAGTAAGGGACATTCCATTTCCTATTATAAAGAAGGTCATCCAAGTGTAGAATGCACATAGTCTTCTCACTTCTCTGCCTAGCTGAATCCCTCATTTCCTTTGAAGAGGGCCCAGGTTCCACCCCCTGAAATTGAAAGCAATCCCTTTCATTAACCAAGCCCTCTGAATATCAAGAAGTTTTTCTTTATATTGAGCTCAAATCTCTCTCTGTAACCTGAGTTCACTGTCCTAACAACCTAGACTGCTTTTCTTACCAAACTTCAAAGGCTTTTTGAAATGAACTTCAATTCCAAAGGCATTCTGACGCTTTTTAAAGGAAGGACTTAGATGTTCAGACATTTTGCTTTAAGGTCTTTTTTTAAGTATCAACAAAAAAGCGATCCAGAAACTTAACATTCAAAAGTTAAAGATTAAAGCTGCCACCTTCCATAAAGACTGAAGGTAATATCTGAGGTTAAGACTAGCATTCTAAGCCTCAAAGTTTCTCACCACCCCAGACCTAGGGACAACCTTTGGAGTTTGAAGAATTCACAGGGTTCACACAAAGGGTAAAGAGGTCTGAACTTGGGAATTAAGATATAAGTTAGGCACAGTGTGATAAATCTTAGCCAAGTGTTAGAGATGGTCCTGAACAACTAACACACACAGGAAGCCAACTACGGTCAAGAAGGTCCTTTGCTATACACAGTGGGGGAGAAAAACGTGTTAAGACCTGGAGATTTGCTTCAGACAGATGTAAGATAAATAACATCATCAAGCAGTGGGTAAGTAGCATAAATAACAAGTCCTGTTTAAGATATCAGAGCAGGAATCAATCCATCCAGGTTAAGAATGGCTCTACAAGCTGCTCAAACTAAATGAGGCTTGTGGGGAGAAAAGACTAAAGAACCTTCTTTTGTTCATCTGTTCTGTTGGGTGATGAAGGGATGTCAGAAAGTATAAATCTTCCTCCTTGAACAGATGGACTCAGTACTTCCTGTTGATCCTCAAGTCTCTGCTTTGCTCAGCCCAGAGCCCCATCACTGAGCTGTCCACTCAGCAGCTAGAATGCAGATTCAAAGTACCACAGACTTAAAGCATTTCAGAGCTGGAAGGGGTCTCAAATTTGGGTCATGGACTCTAACTTGTATTAGACCAGGAATCTCCCTCCACAGCCTCCCCCGAAAGTGGTTATCTTTGAAGTCTCGGCTTGAAAATGTGCAGCTGGCTGGGAACTCACTAGTTCCTGGCCTGGCCCAACCCATTCCACTTTTTGCCACCTGTAATTATTGCAAAGCTTTTCTTTGCCACTGTAGCTCCTGCAAACTCACTGTTCCTAGTCCTGGATCTTTCTTCCAAATGAAAAGCCCTCAAATACTCAGAAGCCGGGATCTGTGTTCAAAGTCTTTTCTACCCCAGTTCCTTCAACCAGAGTTTCTTCACTATCCTCACTGGTCATCCTCTTCTGGTCAAATTCCAACTTGTTTATCTACTTCCTAAAATGTGATACCCATAACCACACAAAATACCTCCGATATGATCTGACCACAGGGATGACTTTTTCTTGCAGGGCAATTGGAGTTAAGTGGCTTGTCCACAAGGTCACACGGCTAGTTTTTGTGTTAAGTGTCTGAGGGCCACATTTGAACTCGGGTCCTCCTGACTCCAGGGCCGGTGTTCTACTCGATGCACCACCTAGCCACGCTGGAGGCTTAATCATTCAATCACTAAACACTTATTAAGCAGTTTATGCAGTTTATACATTGGGGGACAACGGATGGGAGACAACACGCAAATAAATCCAAAGCAAACTGCATACAAGATAAACAGGAAATAGTTAGCAGAGGAAAGCACTCGGAGTTAGGACTGGTCTGGATTCCAGGAACACTTTACTGGGCTCTGGACAGCTCTAACTGAATCATGGACAGAAATCTCTCTCTCGGTCCCGCTGAGGCCCCCCGGGGCGGTCACACCCAACCTGAAGATCACAGTCCAGCCCACGGAAGGGAGAGGACCGCGGCGGTAAACAAACACCCCGCACACTCGGAGCCCCCGCAGCGAACCCCAGCGCGGCTGCCCATTGCACCCCACGCGGCTCCTTCGGCCCTGGAGGGCCAATCAGAGCGCCGGGATCCCTCTCTCCGCAGCGCCAACCTTTCAAAAGCTAGAGCGCGGCTCCCGGCGGCGCGTCCTCCGCTCGGGGCTTTTCTTAGAACATCCCCGATCCCCAGGAGGCTGCCTCTGGATCGGACGAGCTCGCAGGGCTCGGGACAGTGGAGGGGGAGAAGGGGAAACCAGTGGGGGGCTGGGGGAGGGGACAGGAAGTGAGGGTGTTGGGCCCGCCGGGTCCAGCCAGCTGGGCTCCGTCTACGCACTAGAGGACGAGGACCCCGGGTCTGGGGTGGCTGCACGACCCTGGGAGAATCCCACCCGTTTTCATTTGGGCCTCGATCGCCACATCTGTCAAAGGGAGGCAGGACTCCCAGCGAGGAGAGAGGGGAGGGGTCGGCCCCAGCGGCCTGACTCACTGTCCATGCCGGGGAAGGGCAGCGGCTGCGCCCCGAGCTGCTGCTCCACCGCGATCTCCAGGTCGAACTTGATGTGGTCTACGCTCGCGATGAGCTCCTGCATCGTGGCGGCCGGCACGGGCCCTCCCGGGACCCAGATCGTCTTCTTTTACTTCTTCCTCTTCCGCCTCCTCTTTCTCTGCTCGGGACCCCCGCCCGGCCCGGCCCGGCCCGCGCTCTCCTCGGCCTCCTCCTCGGCCCGAGGCCGGCACGCCACCCCGCCCCCCTCCCCGCCGCACTTCTGGCCTCAGCCCGCCCCGCCCCCCGCGGGATGCTGGGAGCGCGACCTCCGACCCCGGACCACCGGCAACCAATCGGGTGCTGGAGGAGAGGGAGGCGTGGCTTAGGGAGCCAGATGCGGACCTATCAGGCGCCAATCGCGGGGGCGGGCAGCCTCGCGGGCTCTGACGTACGCTGTCTCGCTGCTCGGCTCGCTCTCGTTCTCCCTGGGCTTCCTTCCGAGAGCCGGCAGCGGAGGGGACCGCGTGCCGGTGAGACTTCCCTGGGGGCCTCGGAGCGCATGTGCGCCTGCGCCCGGCGCGCGCAAAGGGAAGGCGGACCGGGGAGACGGGAGGGTGAGTGCGGCCGGGGAGGAAGCTTGGGGGCTTGAGTGCAGTGGGAGTGGGGGGGCGGGGGCCAAGTTCAGATCCCGCCGCCGTCACTCACTTAGTAACTCTACGTGGGATTATCCCTCTACCCCCCGGAGCGCTGGCACTCGGCTACGATGGGGCGGGAGCCCTTAGATGTCGCTCCTCATTTTATAGATAGGGAACCCGAGGCCTGGGAGTGGAAGCCGCCCGGGGCTCATGCCTCCCCGGCCCAAAAGCAGCTCTTCCCTGCACCGCGCCGGGCGTAGCTACCCCAGCTTCCGGGTGGCGAGGACGCTCCCCCGGGGCTGTTAGAAGGCATTTCCGGCGTTGGCCCCGCGCCCCCAAACTCAGATCCTGGGCTTGCCCAGCACGAGCCATTTCCCGGGGTCACGGTTCTCCTATCCGTAAAATGCACCCACACGCACGCACGCACTCTGGCACTTTTAGACAGACATCCCTTCTCCCAGCCAGGACGACACCCCCCCAGGGGGGATTGCCCAGGAAGAATGAGCCCCCCCAAGAGGCGGGGCTGGTGGCGTGAGGGGTGATGCGTTTTCAGAGGCTTTCGTCACCGCCATCCTGGAGTAACACAGATTTAACCCCCTTTTATAGGTGATTCTCAGAGGGAACTCATTTGTCCAGGGCCCTACAGCCATTTTAGGAAATGGCATGGCCGCTTCCAGGATGCTAACTTGGGGCAAGTGTCCGGGATCAACATTCCTTTCACTACAGGCTGTCCAGAATAATTGATATAAAAGCCGTACTTTAGTATGTTTAACACTTTTTTCTTTTTCCCTTAAATTTGAATTGGCTACAGGACCCAGACTGAATCAATGAAAGATCCATGGTAGATAACAGCAAGGGGAGACATGAAAATCATACAGCTGGTCTCTAGCCCACGCCTGGCAGGATCATTTGTCCTAAAACACCTTAATCCATGGGTGGGCCCCAGTGGAACCAGGTGGGTAGGTCAAGGGAAAAGCCTGGTGTTTCAGAGGGGCCCAGGACAGCTGCTCGGATACCTGGGATGGCAGCCGCAGTGTGGGATGCCCAGACTATTGGGATCCTCCCTCCCCAAACTCAGATCCAGTGACTGGACCCAGAAAAGAGTAAACAGCAGCTCTGTGGAGCCCAGTGAATCGTGTTCTCCATCCCAGCTGGACACAAATGGAAATGAAGAGGAAGAGAGCTTCGGGACCCTGTCTGACAAATACTCATCCAGAAAAATGTTTCGAAAAAGCACGTCAGACTTTCACAACTTAAGGCTTTGTGAATTTGAGGATGAGGAAGATAAAATAGCGCAGAAGCCTTGGAAGGGTCGGCGGAACACCCCTCATTGGTATTTCTTTCAATGCAAGAGGCTGATAAAGGAGAACAAGGTGAGTCTCCTAGCTCCTGTTAGCACCTATGAAAATCGTGTCTCAAAGTGTCTGACCAACTGACCCGTCACTTTCAGAACTTTGGTTCCAACTACTCTATAAGAATCTTCTCCAGACTGGTTTGCCCACTGAATCCTAAACACAACAGCAAGACCCCATCCTCACATGGCATCCCCTTTGCCTTCTCCAGTTTAATTGAATAAACCTTTGGGGTTTCAGCCATGTATCAGGCAGCCCTGTGTAGACCAAAATAAAACAGTCTCTGCCTTCTTAGAGCCTGTAGCCCCCTATTCATATTTCAAGTCTTACCTTTTCTTTCATTTATTTGTTCAACATACTTAACTAAAAAGCTGTTTTGGGCAAGGCCCTGAGAGGGATGCAAGCAGAAACCAGACCCAGTCTGTGCCACCACAAAGCTTACTGTTTTTGTGGGGGATGGGATTTGTACATAGGTCCAAAGCAATATTACAAGTATTTAAGTCCCTACTGTGCCAGGCACTGTAGGAGGTAAACCTCTGTTTGGAGCCTATGCTGGGCATTTTGCAGATTATGTCTCACTTGATCCTCAGAGTGAAGCCACTGTGAGGTAAGTGCTGTTATTACCCATTTTACAGTTGAGGAAACTGAGACAGAGGTTAAGTGTCTTGCCCAGGGTCACACAACTAGTAAGTATCTGAAGCTGGATTTATTCAGCTCTTCCTGACTCCAGGCTCAGAGTTCTCTCCACTTGACAGTCTGGCGGCCTTAGCTGTACTTAAGTGCTGCCCTACAGTACTCTGGCAGTTCAAAGGAAGGCAGTCCATAACAAGGTCTGTAAACTTGGTTGTTGTTGTTTTCTTAATATATTTTGATGTGTGTTTCAATATGATTGACTTCCTTCACAATCCTGTGTATTTTATACATTTAAAAACATTCTTCTGAGGAGTGCATGGTTTTTCCAGTGAGCCAGCAGCCCCCTGACCCAAAGGAGGCTAAGAACCCCTGTTCTGTAGGAACAGGGGAGGTTTCCAGGAGCTGGCATCAGAACTGGGCTCCTGAGAAGCTTCTCTGATTCCTTCAATCCATACTGATTTCTTCTCTCTTTTGAACTGGCCTAGCACTTAGCATAGTCCTCATTTGGCCCTTGACAAATTGTTAGCTCTTTATTCTATGTTTATGTATTCTCTAGAGGGAGACTGAGCCCTGTATGCTAGGACATAATGCCATGCATGGAGTCGGCACTCAGTAAATGTTCATTAACCAAAATTTGTTTGAAAGAGGGCTCTGGAACATAGCCACCAGAGACCTAGAGGTTTCCATTGCCTCACAAGCTCTAGTGTGTCTAACCTGGGATGAGAACAACCAGGTAGACTCGAGGAGCAGCTGCTGTGCTTCCCCATAGGCTGAATTCAGCCATGGGAGAATAAGAGGGTACAGTTAGACAGGGAAAAAGAACAAGTGGTAAGGTATAAAGGAAAAAGTTGGCATTTAAAGATTCTAGGAGAGGGAACCAGTGCAAAGAGAGAAAGTGTCTGGGGGACAAGGGGTGGAGAAGAAAATAGAAAGGCAAAAGGATTGGGAACATGGTACAGCCCCAGCAAACAGAGCAGCCCAACGTGGGGAAAACAAGAGCTGTTTTTCCAGGACATGGCCAGCCATTATCAATGAACTGTCCTTCCCTCCCTTCCTCTCAGGAGAGGACAGCTGAGACCCAGAAGGGTAGGGGACCTCTGAAAAAGGAAGAATGAGACTTGGGCAAAGTCTCTACTAGGGGGAATCACACTAGTGTTAGTCCAGGTGACCAAGTGAGCACACATCATGGGATGTGCGTGTAGGACATTGAGTTAGAGAAAGGGTGGCCTCCCGGATTGGGGGGGGGGGGCACAAAGCCACTGTGATATCTGCCCATTGTTTATTTGCTGACAATGGAGGGCTAAGCAGGTGATGGGAACCCAAAAATAGTTATTGGCATAGCAGTGGAGGCTTCTTAGAGATGTTTCTTCTCTCCCCTTACTCCCCATTCCAAAGAAATACTTCTGTATTCTAGACCAGACCAACCTGAGGCTGATGAACTTGGTTTTTTGTTTTAATATTTTGACAAATGTATTTCTGTATAACTGTTTTCCTTTGTGATCCAATGTATTTTATTTTGTGCATTTAAAAACATTCTTCTGGAAAACCTGGAAAGACTTACAGGAACAGATGCAAACTGCAATGAGTAGAACCAAAAGAACATTGTACACACACCGTAACAGCAATATTGTAAGATAAACAACTGTGAACCATTTTTAGCAATACAACGGCCCCAGACAACACTGAAGGACCTAGGATGAAAAATGATACCCATCACCAGAGAAAGAACTGATAGAGGCAGAATACAGATTGAAACGTACTTTTTAAAATTTATTTTTCTTCGGGTTGTTTTGGTCTGTGTTTTCTTTTATAGCATGACTAATATGGAAATATGTTTTGCATGGCTATACATGTATAATATATAATCAAATTGCTTGCCTTCTCACTGAGGAGGGTGTAAAGGAGGTAGGTATAATGGTGATGTAATTTTGAATTTGAAGATCCCTTTGTGTTGGCAAAGGTAGCAGGTACTTAGCACTTAGTAACTGATCAAGCCTCTGTTGGGGAAACAGAAGGTATGAACTCCTGTCTCCTGTTACTGATGCAACAAGGAGTGGCTGAAACAGGAAGCTAATGCTGTGTGTATGTAAGGAAAGCCCCAGAGGCACAGGCAGAATTTCTTGGAATCAGCATTCGGAGGCAGAGAAGCTACAGAAGAGGGAATGGAGAACTGAGCCAGAATTTCCTGGGAACTTGTGGTGGTGGAGCTTGTTCTGAACAGGAGCCCAGGTGACTGAGGAAGCATGACCGGGATGCTGAGACTTTTTTCTGTTTGTGGCTTGGTTGAGCCTTGAATTCCCAGGAGCAGAAATTGTGAAGGATTTGAGATGGACTGGACCCTATGAACTTAAGTGTGGAGCAGGACCTACCCAGAGAGCTGGTCAAGGAACTGGGAGCTGTCTGCCATTGAACCCAGGTGACAGTCTGGTGAATCCAGCAGAATCTGGGACCATGGAAGGGGATCCAGGGAATCTGAGAATGGCCGAATCAAGATGAAAAGACCTCTCACTGGGTACTGAGTAATGATGAAATTATAGTTTACTAGTGACCTAGGGGTGGAGGATCTGTATTTTTTATTATACTTAGTGATTAATGATATTTAGTAATTGATTGCTGAATAAGTGACTGATTTGAGTTAACTTAAGTGTGCCTCGTGAGTGGAAGACTTTTGTTTGTTTTGAGATGATTGTTCTTTGTTCTAAATATTGTGACCACTTTGGTGAAAACTATGTGGCCATTTTAATGATAAGCTATTGTGAATGTTGTGCCTTGATTTTCTGTTGATATTTTGTTTTGGTTTACTATGGAATAAATAGAGTATTCACTATACTGTGTAATCAGAACCTTAAAGGCTGTTCATAGTAGCAGTCCTCTGGAAAGCTGCTCATGCATGGCGTTTCAGCAGGAGGGAGAGAATTTAGAACTCAAAATTTAAAAATGAATGCTTAAAGTTGTTTTTACATGTAATTGGGGAAAATAAAATGCTAAATAAATTCTTTTTAATGGCAAAGAGGAACATTCTACGTTTTAAAAACTTTAAAAAAAAAAACATTCTTCTGAGAAGGGAGCCCTATACTTTACTAGATTTCCCAAGGGTCTGTGATACAAAAACGGTTACCCCTGCTCTAAACCAACCTCTCCTTGTATTGTGTATATATGTATATACATACACACATACAGTACACTTATATACGATATTAATCATTAATAATTGTTAATAGCAATTTGTATAATTATATAACATACGTATAATGTGTGTGTTATGCCAGGCCTAAACATCCTTTCCCATGTTCCTCCTTTTCTGGTGATGGCTGCAGTTGGCCGAGGCCCTGGATCTGTTCGAGAGGCAGATGCTGAAGGAGGAATGTCTCCAACCCATTGAATGTAACTATACGGTGCTGATTGGAGGCTGTGGTCGGGCAGGCTACCTGAAGAAAGCCTTTAAGCTCTACAATGATGTGAGTTGGGGGGGAGGGGATGGGGGAGGGGGAAGGAAAGGGTCTGTTGAACAAATAAGGCTAGCACCCACTCAGCTTTGGTTTAAATGGGACTTTTATTCCTCTTAGGATTTGAGAGACAGCAAGAAGTACTGGGCTGAGAACAGTAATCTCATGGCTTATATTGTATTTTAGGGTTGGCAAAGTACTGTCTCTACCACAGCCCTGTGAGGTAGGTAGTGCCTGTATTGTAGCCCCAGATGAGGAAACTGTATATAACTCAATAAATATGCATACATATATACAAATACACACCCATATATAAAAATCACTGTGTGTCCATGATCACCCAGGGCTCTAACTAGTCTTAGGTCTGCCACATCAGAGGTAAAAAATGGCCTTAGTGACTCCAGAAGAAAGGAAGAAGATATCTTCTCTCACTCACCATCCCCCTAACTCCACAGAGCTGGGAGGTTCGGGGGGTTTTTTCAAAGTATTGATTGTTTTGCTGATTTTTTCCTCTTTTTTTTCCCTGTTTCTATTAAAATCAATCCAATAAATATTAAGTGCCTGCTATGTGCTGGGCACTGTGCTAAGTGCTGTGGATACAAAAAGAGGCAAAAGATAGTCCTTGCCCTCAAGGAGATTACAGTCTATGAAAGGAGAAGCTAACATGCAAACAAATAGATATGAAGCAAGCTATATACAGGATAAATAGGAAATTAACAGAGGGAGAGCACTAGTGTTAAGAGGAATTGAGAAGGCTTCCCCAAGGCTTAAAAAAAATTCTTTGTGGGGGCGGCTAGGTGGCGCAGTGAGTAGAGCGCCGGCCCTGGAGTCAGAAGGACCTGAGTTCGGATCCAGCCTCAGACACTTGACACACAAACAAAAACCTAGCCGCGTGTGACCTTGGGCAAGTTACTTAACCCCAACTGCCCTCCAAAAAAAAATTCTTTGTTCCAGGGAAGAGATGAATCAAGAGGGAAATTTAGGTAATGCAAAAATAAAAGATATCAATAAAAAAATTTTCTTTTAACGTATCACTAATTTTTTTAAATAGCCTTGCCTGGTTGCTGCCTGAGTCATTGTAAAACAGTGATTCACAGATTCTTGTTCCTTTGCCATTGCCCACTTCAGGAAAACTGAAGGAGTTGCTTGTGCATTTGAAAGTGTGAATTCCATGCAATATACAGCACATTCAATGAAAAACCTTGGAGCGCCACTGTAGAGGTTTTCAGTGCCTGCTGAGCTGGACCAGGGACAGGCTGGGAAATCAGACTCTCAGGCTCTCTCCTTAGCCGTGCCCAGGACATGCCCTGCTCTTTAGGCAGATCATGCCTTAAGCCGAAGTTCTCACTTCCACTTACTCACCCTAATGAGGCTTCTCATCATTATCTCATTTCACCCTTCTTGCAGTGAGGTCAAAGTCAAGCAAATAAATGGTTTCTGATGGGAAACTTTCTGGTCCCATTCAGGAGAGATACTTAACTCTGGCTTTATTTTATTCATTATAGATGAAGAAACGGGATCTGGAGCCAAGTGATGCCACTTATACAGCCCTATTTAACGCCTGTGCTGAATCACCATGGAAGGACTCTGCCCTACAGAGTGCCCTAAAGCTTCAGCAACAGCTCCAGGCCAGAAACATTGAACTGAACTTGAAATCTTATCATGCACTACTGAAAGCTGCTGCCTTCTGTGCTGACACCAGGATGTGTTTTGATGTCTTCAAGGTAGGGATCATTTTTTAAAACTATTCAACTCCTCCCATCCTATGGATACCTAAAATGGTGCTGCCTATACAAGTGGGTGTTCAGTAAATGTTATTGGCCTCCCTATCTCCCTCCCATTTTTCCTCCCCAACTAGGTAGAAAACAAGAATCTCAGCTTAGATAGACAGATGATATCATGGCATTTTAGAAGCAAAATTGATTCTGCATTTTCTCTGGCACCAAACTCATGCCATTAGTGTTAAGACTGAATATTGTAAGGGCACAGGTTTATATTTTTACTTTTGGGATCAAGACTGATTCTGAAGGGTGTCAGGAGTGTTCAGAAGTCTGCTTCTGCAGACACTAGCCAGAGTTCACACCAGCATCTCAAAATCTCCTTCAGAAGGCCATTCTTCAGACCTGATGTTGGTCAATAAGCAGTCTGTGGTTAGTAAACATTTATTAAATACCCTACTATGAGCAAAACACTATACTAGGTGCTTGATAGGGATACAAACGGGAAAAGAAAGATAGCCTTCCGCCTTCCAGGAGCTTACAATTGAATGGGAAAAGACAACACAAAAAGGGAAGTTAAAAAACCTGAATCTGGAGAGAACAGGTACCAGACTCAGGGCATGGTGAGGAAGCCAGTCAGAGACGTCCCAGAGCTGTGCAGCCAGATCAAAAGGACATAGGAATTTGTTTCACTTTACCATGCATGGGGCAGGGGAGAGAACTAAAGATGGTATTGGCCTCTGACTCCATTTTTTTTTTTTAAACAAAGGTAGATAGTGGGAATAACTCAGGTGTTGAGCCCCAGATTTTGAAAAATGATAAAAAAAATAATCATATCACTCTTGCTGGAAATATTACAGTTTATAATAATTTTTAGGTGAGACCAAAAAGGGCTTAGGACTATTAATAAATAACATTTTAAATTTTTTAAAAAGAAAGCGAGACCTGACATTGATACTCTTCATATACCCTGCCTGCCCAGGTTGTCAGGTTTGTGATTTAAGGCAGTCACCAAGACTGAGGAGGTGGCAGTCTTCCACCTGGTCAGAGGGACAAGATCCAAAATTAGATTCCAAGTAAATGTGAACCAGAATACCAGGCCAGGGTGATTTCTTCAGAAGGCCAGAATTTAAAAGGGTGAGACAGAAACCAGAAAGTAGTCATAAGCAGATTTAGTTGGGGAAGTCAGATGGCAGAATGCAGGTTCGAGCCTTTGAGGTAGACTGTTTCTATTACTCCCTCCACCAGATTCTCTCTTAAAAGGGACTGAATACATTTACCACTTTTGCCCCACACTTCCCTAAGCTTCATTGGCCAGGTCCGTGTCCCCTATTCCTCACTACACTCAGCCAGTAAGGTTTGGGACTCCGGAAGGCATCACTCCCTTCAGAATGCTTCCACTGGCCCTTAGATTAGGATGACATTGTCGAGAGATTTCTTTCTACCAATTCCAGAGCATGCCCTTGTTCTCTGACTCATTGTCTTCTGGCACCTGTACCTCTCTGCCAGGCTAGCAGGCACTACAGAAGAGTAGGCCCTGTCTCTTCCTTGACTTTAGGAGACACTAAACTCTATCTTTCTGCTCATCTGCTATCAGTGCTAGTGGGCAAGGACTTAGCAGGATACAGTTCATGGTCAAGTTGACATAACTCATTAGAGCATAACGGTACCGTTCACATGGCAAGTACCTTAATCTTTGTTGAGTTGAATAGCCTTGACCCCAGCTGAGAGGCTACAGGCTTCTCCCCACCTGCTTTATAGGGAAGAGGCCTCTTCCCCTGTTTGCCAGATTCTAGGAATAGCTACTGTTTGGCAGGTTAAGAAAGACTCTCCCTCTATGGTCCAAGGGCTTCCCTTCATCTTGGCTCACCCCTTTCTGTAGACTGCTTTGACTTCTCCTAGTCATGCGACAAGTCATCTAGCATGGCCTCTAGCACCACTTCAGAGGTATTGATGGGGGGATTGGTGGAGTGGTGAGCTGGGGGAATGTAGGAAATAAATAAAAGAGTGGAAGCTGTGGTTCATGTAGAAGGGCATGGACTGTCTTGTGATAAGGGAATTCCTCAGTGGGCCACCGGGCAGCCTAACCATCATAATTATGTAATGACACAGAAACGTTTGAGGTTTCTGTATAACACTGTCTGCCCATCAGATGTGGGTGGGCCTCAAGGCACTACAAAAGCCTTCCTTACCCCGTACCATTGAGGCAGCAAAGGATCTGTCTGTAAACGGTTTAGAATAGGCCAAGAACCCTAGGAAGCCCTCTGCCTATGCAGCAAAAGGACCTGAGCAAAGTCCAGCTAAGGCCTCAGGCCCCCTGCCACCTGAGGCAGCAGCTTCCTTCCCAAAGGGTACAAAGAGCAGCCACTTCCTCAAAGACCTGAGTCAGTTGTGACTGCATTTCTGCAGCCCCCATTCAGGGCCTTGAAGTATGGTGGACAGATCATAGGATCATAGATTTAGACCCAGACAGATGAGGAGCCTGAAAGTGAGAGCAGGCAGATGACCCACCCAGGGTCACACAGCTTGTGGTTGTCTTAAGTCTCTAACAAGCCCAGAGCTCCCTCCACTGCCACTGTCAGCTACAAGTAAGGGATCAGACAACACTGTCCTTTCCTACCAGAGGACTGACTGCAGTAGGTGATTAGGGCAACCAGCAGGGCCGAAGAGGTACAGTTCCCTCCTGGTGAAAGAAAAGGACAGGATTGGGGATCAGGATCCAGGCAAGCCTTAATCACAGGGCCAGGGCCAGGCAGACCCAGGGTTTCTTCAGAGCATTAAAATCCTGATGGGTAAGACCAGAAGCTGCTGCAGGACCCAAGGTGCAAGCTGAGATGGGGACCAGCCATGTTTCTCACAGTGTGTCTCCTCAGCACTTCAGCTATCTTCTGGGTGCTGCAGCCACTGCCCACTCTTGCTCTGTCCAGAGTTATCAGTGGGCTCATAGATGGGGTCTGTCATTGCCCCTCCTCACTCGGCTGCGCCAGTGGAGCTTTGGGCCCAAACAGCCACGTGCAGTCGCTGGAAGTTAAGGTGCTGTTATATATCGAAGAGATGAGGCTTCTTCACTTTGTTTAGATGAACCACAATGAGGATGTGTTGAGGGGAGACAATGAGCACGGTGACCCCAGCTTGTATCTCCTTGTATTCTAGACATAGGCTGCGAAGCATCTCAAGAATTCTGGAAGGGGGCCAGTGAGTGGCAATAAAATGAAGCAGTACTCTGGACAGCTGGCCGCTTTGTGTCCTTTATGTGAAACTTCCCAAGATCGTAGATTTAGGGTGGAATTAACCTTAGTAACCTCCTTATTCTATCCAGCATCTTACAGATGAGGAAACTGAGGTCCAGAGTGCTTAGATGACTCGTTTGTAGTCACCTGGATATGGCTTCTTTATGGTCATGGTAATATGTGGTGACCCTCTCCCTAAAGATTCATCTAAGTGTGGGTAACGAATAAGCAAGCAGGCGGGCAGGTTTAAGACAGACAGTCGTGACATGGATGTGTGTCCATGCATCCAGGGGGGAATTTAACAAATAAAGATATGAGAATAACCTTCTAAGGGATAAACATGTTTAAGGATTAAAGAGTTAATTTTCTTTTCTTTGGATCGATGAATGTTAGATTACCTAGAAGTCACCATAGCATCATATAAATAAAATTAGATACAGATGCTGCCTCCTAAGAGTTTATGATCTTCTTATCATTCAGATAATACCTGGGGACCACCTCAGATTCAAAATACTCACAGATTTCTCCCCTGCTCTAGGAAATTGTACTCAAAGGTCATGCTATCACCAAAGAGACTTTCAATTTCCTGCTCATGGGCTGCATACAAGACAAGAAGACAGGCTTCAGATATGCCTTGCAGGTCTGTACCTCTCCCCTGAGTGTTGTGAGTACAAGATCTTTGGGAGATAGACAGCTCTTTCAAGGTGTTGAGATATTTGAACTGTATGCTAAGTGGTAAGGCATGTGGTGGTGCTTGGTGAGAAATGAGTGGGGCAGAGAGACAGGAGCCCCGGTCATTTTATCCTTTCCTAAGGGAAATGGAGTGGGGGGGGGGGGAAGCCACTGATGTGTAGACAGTCCTTTGTTTTTCTTGCCCATAAAAATGCCTGTATGAAAAGGCTCCTGGGCAGTTTGAAAATAAAGGCACATTTTTTTCCCAAATCCACTTTCTCACGAACATTGTTCAGATGTGAGCCAGTGACCCAGATTTGTCGATAAACATTGCAGCGGAGGATCAAGGAGACATCAGTCAGCTATGCTGGCATGCCCCCTTCTCCTGCCCCAATTCCCTGGGCACTATCTAGATGAGGTTTGGGACAGAGGTCACCTGCCCAGGACTGGGTACTCAGAGAAATTTCTTGCCTTAGTTGCCTCAACAGCCAGAGACAGTCTTGTAGGTTATTCAGGGGAAACAAAAAGATGTCACTTTTTCTTCTGGAGCAGGTTTGGAGACAGATGTTGAAAATGGAGATCGAGCCTAATGTTCATAGTTACAATCTGATGCTGTGTGCGGCACGGGACTGTGACCTAGGGGACCCCACAGTGGCTTCAGATTTGCTTCTGAGGATCAAAGAGGAGCCAGCCCTACTCCAGGTGAAGGCAGGCAAGCAGCACAAAATGAAGAAAATAAAGGGGGAGAAGGCCACCTCAGCCAAGCTGGATGTGGACTCCCTGGAGAGGCAGCTGTTCCAGGGAGTTTTCCAGGAGGCCCAGGATCCTCCAAGCGCCCAGAAAGCCAGAGAGGCCAGTGAGGTTCAGCCTGAGCTGGAAGATGACAAAGGAGCACTTGATTCCAAACCTGCTGATTCCGTGGCAGTACTAAACCAAAGCCTGAGTGGGCTGGGGACTGCCCACTTTTCAAAACCTGTTTGCCCTCTGCCAAATTTGCTGGATCTCAGGGTATCTCACATGAATGTGGTTTCTTTAGGGACTGTTGCTACTCCAGCTGACAGGCTGGCTTTAATGGGTGACATGGATGGCTTCCTGAGTAGGATGAAGGAGGACCACCTAGAGCCTAATATCAAAACACTGACACTGTTGGCTGAGATCGTTAGGCCAAACAGCCCATCAGAGGCCTCATTGGTGGCTATTCTTGATGAGCACAAAGTGGAAGCTGATGTTACATTTTTCAACACATTGATGAGGAAGAAGAGCAAATTAGGGGACCTACAAGGGGCAAAGGTAAGCACTCATGCCCTTTTTCATTTTAGGAGTCACTAAAATGCAGTAAGAGGTGAGGAATACAGTTCCAGAGTCCCACTTAATCCCCTTTCCTTTTTCATGGTGTCTGCCCCAAGGTTTGATCGCTGCCTAGTAGATCTGGGTCCTTTCAGAAAGGTTCCTTTTCATTGCTGAGTGACCTTTAACTGCTTCTTATCTCTTCCCAGATGTCCTATTGCTACTAGAGTTGGTTAGGAACCAGTGAGCTGTCACAGCCTTCTTGAGACTCTTATCTGTTCTTTAGGCCAGGAGTGGAAACCTGCAGCCTCAAAGCCCCATGTAGCCCTCTAGGTCCTCAAGTGCAGCCTTTGATTTGTTCTGTAAAATTTAGACTCAGTCAAAAGGCCACACCCAGAGGCCTAGAAGACTACATGTGGCCTCAAGGTTGAAGGTTCGCCACCCCTGCTTTAGGCCTTTCTTACTTTAAGAGGGTCATTGAGCATCAGAAAGAGCAAAGTTCATCCCCCTTAAGTTGACCTAATTTCAGTAAACTAGTGGGCAGTGGTTTCTTTAAAGCTTTGGCATTTGTGTGAGTGAAACAACTCCACAGAGTGACTTAGATTGTAAAATCTGAAATCCTTTCTCTCCTTAGCACCTAACAAAGTACCCTATATACAGTGGTGCTTGGGAAATGTTTGTTCATGGTGTCAATGTCTGCTCTTTCAGAAGCTGCTTTCCATCTTGTCAAGGAGAGGAATCAGCCCTAACATGCAGACATTTTGTAACTTGGCCATAGGCTGCTTCGAGAGAAGAAATGGATTACAGCTACTCTCAGACATGAAGGTAAACAGGCCTCCTTGATGATGACTTTTTAATGGTGTTATTAAGTATCCAATTTAGAAAGAGTGGTTAACAACTCTTGTTTTAAGTTTTCTTGTAGTATTATGGTTGACACTGTAAAGAAAGTTGCTCAGTTCTTCCTTCTAGATATTGACATTCTCTGATAGTTATGATGAACATACAGAAGATTGTTCTAGGAAAATACCCTTACAGTGTCATATTTCTGAAATGAAGGCATGGTTGCAAGTCTCACCTCTGATAAGTTCTAATCATGTGATCTCAGGCTCTAGGTAACCCTCTAAGATGGGTGTTCTTAATCTTTTTTATATAACAACCCTCTTTGGCAATTTGCTGAAGTCTATGAACCCCTTCTCAGAATAATGCTTTTAAATGCATAAAATAAAATTCATGGGATTACAAAGTAAACTGGTTATGTTGAAATGAAAATCTGTAATTTTTTCCCCTAAGTTCATGGACCCCCTGAAATTTATCCACAGACCCCTTGCAGGTTAAAAACCCCTGCTCTGAGATGGTAAGATGTAGAGAAGGTGCTACCCTGAATTGGAACTTCATCATATAAAAGTTCCTTAAATCAATGAATCCACAAGTCGTCTTCCTATCCTATGAAATGAGAAAATTGTAACATTATTTCAGGATGAGATTATACATAGATCATAAGAGCACAGATTCAAAGCTTGAAAAGACTATAGATTATCTGGTATGATCCCCTCATCTTACAGATGAGGAAACCTGAAGCCCTTGTCCAAAATCATACAGCTAGTGAAGTGACCTAGCTCACATTTATACCCCTGGTCCTCTGACTCGAAATCCAGCACACTTTCAACTGTACCAACCATTGCATTATACATAATATGTGTATATATATATATATATTAATACATTATACATAATATACACACATAAGTTTGCAGTTTAGAAAGAGTAGTCATCACCTCTCATTTGTCAGGCAACATGGAAGAGGTGGGATTTCATTGGTTTCTTAGACAAAGGCTTGGTTAGTTGGTCGAGGGTGAGCATTTGGAAATAAGGTTGTCTCTAGGGAGGAAACACCCTTAGAGAGGAGGTTTTAAGTGGACGGCTCAGGCTTACAGATACCTCCAAGCCCGGAGACAGCTCATCTTGAAAAGATGTTTCCTGTTTTCTGGTCCTACTCCAGATAGCCTCTGACACATTGGTTCTCTCTGACCTGAGGTCTCAACAGGTTAACTTAATCCCTATTTCCTTCAAATCTAACCCTTGACAACACATCAAAAGGCTCTACTAGCCTCAGTCAGCCCTGGTGGAGATTGCTTGTTTAATATCTGTGGCTATTTCAGACATGCAAGGTGATCCCCAACGTCCACATCTACAGCGCCCTCATCAATACAGCTGTGAAGAAGCTGGACTACATTTATCTCATAGAGATCCTTCAGAGCATGAAGAAGAATGAGGTCCCTGTGAATGAAGTCATAATCCGACAGCTGGAGTTTGCGGCTACATACCCTCCTACATTTGACAGGGTATGTGTGCTAGGTCTTAAAGAAAACACTTACATCCTGGGAATGAAGTGGCAAAGTCTTTTAGAGCCAGGTGCATATAAAAAAATAAAAGGGTGGAGGGCAATAAAATCCACATTCAACCTTCTCACTATATTTATCCCATGTGAAGATGCCTATAGTAATATAGAATCTGGTGATGTCCCCTTTTTAATTCCTAAACTGGTATCAGCCAAATTACTTATTGTTAATAATTTTTAAATATCTGCTCTTTGCTGTGACACAAATCTTCCAATTAGAGGATTGATGAGTAGCCAAGGAAGAGTCCTTTGCAAACAGAATAGTTAAATTTGTGTGCAAGTAAGTTTTACATAGCTTTCTCTTTATATATATAAAAACATACAGAGAAAGCTGTCTGCATCTTTGATGCTAGAGCAGTTTCTGATCCTTAGTGTTCTCCCCAGAACTGAGATGGGATAATCATCTTTTCTAGAAATCATAGCATTGTGTGGTAATAGATTTCAAGACTGATGTGTTCGGCTACTGAGATTTTACAAAGTGAGGAAGCTCAGTTCTAGAGAGTTATATATGAACTACCTAGGGTCACAATGGTAGAGCTTATAATAGGACCCAAGTCTCCCCAACCCTTGTACCAACTACAAAGTACTTTACCTGTGCTCCTTAAGGTTTTTGAGAGGTAGAGAGAGTTTGGGAAGCAAACAGTAGAGGGTGCCTTTTGTCAGTGCTGCAGTAAAGGCCACAAGGGTTAAAGAAATCCCTCCCCAATGGCATACTTTAGGGAGGGGCAGCTTCCTTCCTCTGAACTGGTTTCTTCAGTAAAATGGGAATACCTGTCCAAACTACATAGCAGGGTTATAAAAGCCAGTTGAGAAGCAATTTGTAACCTCAAAGCACTATAAAAATATAAGCTATCATTATTGGCTAAGAATATATTTACATAGTATCAGGCCACTTCTGTAGTAAAACATTGAGTCATGATCTTAATGTTCCCCACCAGAAACCCTCCACACAGTACCTTTTTTTTTTTAAACTGGAACTAAGTATAACAAGTTTTAATAAGAGACCCTTTCTCAAGTCACCTAAGAATTTCTCCCTCAGCATTTCATTTGTGGTAGTTAGTTTATTCTTAGTCTTAAATTTCATGTGTAACTGGATTTTTCAATTATAGTACAAAGGGAAGAATACCTACTTGGAAAAGATTGACGGTTTTCGAGCTTACTACAAGCAGTGGCTGAAGGCAATGCCTGCAGAAGTGACTCCCCATCCCTGGCAGAAATACAGAACAAAACCTAAGAGTGATGAAGTTAGTGAAGAAGAAACTAAAGTAACCAAAGGCGTGGGAGGCCAGCAAGAACAGACACTGATCTGCAGAGAACTGACAAAATAGACCAACGTTGGGACATGTTGCAAAAGCCCAGAAATCCCAGATTGATAGTTAATTGTCCACAAAGGAGACATAAAAAGTGGAGGCAGCATGGGTTCAGGTGTCTCATAGGCATGGCACTTTATATGTCCGGTATTCATTACTGGGGTCTTATTGCATTTTAGAATGCTTTCAGTAGACTTTATTACATACCAGCTGGTTGTACCAGCTTTTGTTTCCTGAATTACTAGCCTCACAAGGCTGTTTGTACCAGTTTTTTGAATAGTGCACCAAGAAAATAATGTCCAAGGGGTAGCCAGGATGGTGATGGCCCTCATGTTCAGATACAGGGAGTCTGAATATTTGGCCTGGAGAAGACCTGGGTGGAGGAAACCATATGATGGTGATGGCAATCTCCAAGTATGTGAAGGGATGGCATGTAGAAGAAGGATTAGATTTGCCATTCTTGGGCTCCAAGGGGCAGAACTAGAAATAATAGGTGAAAGTTGAAAAGACAGTTTTGAATTTAAAAAGAAATTGTAAATAACCTATACTATTTAGAAGTAAATCAAGATCCTCAGGAAGTAGTAGGTTCTCCTTCATTGAGAGTCTTCATGCAGAAGCCGGTATTTTAGAGGGAATGGCTGCTCTGAGATCCCTTCCAAGTCTGCAAATCCTAGGATGATACCTTCAAACTATAGGATATCTCTATTCTGAGGTGGCCTATGTTAAGAGCTCTTATCTTAAGAGTCAAAAGACACAGTTGGAGTGTTGCCTTTCAATACCCTTCCTGAATTCTTCCTATTTATAGTTAGAAGCCCTAGGCACGCCCAACCTCAGATGCCAGCTGTGTACATCAGGAAGTCCCTTCCAACTCTTAATTCTGTTTCCTCATCTGTAAAATGAAGGTGTTTGCACTAGTGAACCCTACAGGGCCATGAGGAAAACACAAGAGTTTTATATAAAAAGGATTAATCCATACATAAGAGTTCTAAGTGGCATGATGATATTACCCTGTTTGTGTACAAACTACAGCATGAGTTACCAATGGTTACAGGTTTTATTTTTTAATTACAACTGATTTAACATACACAGTCTTTCATTTGCCACCATGCTTCAGTCACAGGTTGTAGCTTTGGAAAGCAAGAGTTATCCAGGGAAAAGTGTTCACTTCTAACAGCTACTCATAGAGATGAATAAGAAAAATAAGCCAGAAATAGAATCTGTCCATCATTTGGAGACCTGTCAGCCAGAGCATCCTCGGCAGCCACAGTGGGTACACTCAATGATCCGCCCCTATAAAACAAAGGCAGGCAGTGAGGCAGGAGATAATTTATTCTGATGGATGCAAGATAAAAACTGATTCTATCACCTGTTGACCTCTTTTGTTAACCTGACCTAACAGATTTGTGACATTCGTGAATAAATACTACACAGGAGAAAAGTACCTGTAAATGTCCACTTCTTTCTATGACTTCAAAGACAAAGACCCAAAGAATAAAAATTAAATACAACTCAAGTCTTTAAATTTTGTAATGGTATGGGAATGATATGGCCAAAGACAGGATTTTTCACCAATTATGTGAAAGGCTTCAAAATACAAATTAATCAATAAGAATCTCGCATGTCATAAATGAATTCAATATTCCAAAAGATAGCCTAAAATTGGCGTCTTTAAGAAGTCAGGCACATCACTTTTCTGTTTTAAATAAAAAGACAAAATTTAATTCTAAACCGCCCAATTCAAGTGACAGCTAAATGAATTCTACAGATCTCATGTTCATGGGGATTGGATTGAACCATAAGGATCTGAAGCACTCAGACATCTTTTCACTATTATCCCTAGGGATCATATAACCTGAAATCTTGCCCATCTCATGCATTAAATAGAAAAATAGGACACACAAGACAACCATTAGGGAAATAGTCATGTTAAAGGAAGAAGCCAAAAGACCATAAAGGAGAACTAAAACCCACAACCATTACAATCAAAATCTACATAGAAAAGATAATGAATCCCTAGTGATTAAATTATCAGAATACTAAGCAACATTATTAACCTATAGAAAATAAAATTCAGAATGATCCTAGAAATTTAGCTCTCTGGCTATACAAAAGTACCAGCAGGAAAAAGCTTACCACTTCCAATTTGCTTTTTGGAACTCTGCATATACAATTGGTTCCAAAATTTGTATCCCGAGTTTGGATACAACGGAGGCAGCACAGATTTTCATATCCCTGTTTTTTCCACTTTGCAATCAAGTTTTTATCTGCATAACCTTCTTTAATGCAATACTCATATAATTCTGTCAGAGAAGAAAAAAAAACATTAGATATCTGTCCAATATAAACTCTTCACCATCCTTCAGTAAGGTGTAGGGGAGAGACAGGGAAGTAGTTAAGTCCATTTTACCAATATATTTGTGTTGCTTAGTGATCAGGAAAAAAAAAAACTGAAACTTGCTAAGGTTTAAGAAGTGACATCCATTATTTACCTTATTATATTACCCTTGGAGTTTAAACTTGAAGTTAGGATTTCTACCACTAAGAAAAGAATAAGACACCAAAAAGCCTAACATCCCATTCAACTGATTACCTCTATTTATGGCTTTCCTCTTATAAAAGAGGTCAAATATATATCTTGTTTTCTGATGGTGGATCCTGAAAATTGGCCAGAGAGATTCTACTTTCCTCTTTCCTTCATGAGGTTCAGTTTCAGCTAGAGAGAGAAAGACACATGAGTTAGGTACAGGGGTTCTGCCACAATTTTCTGAGGAAAAAAGTCTGTAAAGTTATATTTCCATCAACAATGACCTATGGGGGAAAAGAAGTTAAATGTAAGCACAACAATTTTCTAGTGGTTCACTGAATATGAATCTGCATCCTACATTTCTTTAAATTGCCTTTTTTTCAACAATTTTTTGTTGTTTAAGGAAAACCATGGATCAAGATTGGAAAGTCTGAACATTCAACAAACAGAGGGTACTCAAGTCACTGCTTTTTGAATAAATAAATCACAAAAAATGAACATGAAAATATCAGTCAAGCCAGCAAGTGGAGAAAATAAATGTAGTGGGGAATTTAACACTAAAAAACTAAGGTTGTACTATTACAACAAAGTAAGAAAGCTGACTACTCTTGAGCTTTTTTACAAGAAATTTTGGATATACCCAGTAACCTTAACATGAACCTTTACAATGAATAAGTATCCTAAAAGCCACACCAAGGTTATTTTCATGTCCCACAAAATAGTCTGTAGTAACATTCATGCAGCAAAAATATTTATAGAGCACCTGTTATATACAAGACTGTAATCTGCTCATCACTTTATACATATACAAAAAGTGCCATAACATTTATGTTCTACAAGTTCCTATCCAGGTAGGAATCACTACAGTAAGAATACTTATAGATTAACAGAGACAATATGGAAAGGATGATTAGCAAAGAAAAACGAAAACAGGAAGATGCTGACCTAGGATAACAGGAGCAGACCAAAATTTGACAACTGCCTTACATCATGCTTCCTTTGGTAAATTCTTCCCAAGACCTCCATTCTGGAAAAGGGACCCAGACTTAGCCACCCTTCCTCCCTTGTCACCATTTCAGCTTTTCTACCCCCACCCCTTTATGTGTTGTATTCCTCCATTAGAATGTTAATTCCTTCGGGACAAAGATTTCTAATTGCATCCCCAATGCTAAGAACAGCACATAGTAAGGGTACCACAGATATTAAGTAGTAGAGGTAAGATTAAAATTCAAGTCCTCTGGCTCCAAATTCAGTAATCCTTCCATAAATCACATGGTAGGTACCCAAAAACATTAAAGCAAACAATGGGAATGGGTTTGTGCTGTCATTGTAATGGAAGTGCTATAAATTAGATGAAATCACTACAAGTGATTATTCGGTCAGATAAGTCTAATATAGAAACTGAAAACTGGCTCTCCTCACCTTCTCTCATCTTCTGATCCAATTCATCCAATGTGGGTTCAATTAGCTCCCAGCCATCTGGAGGAGCTTTCCTGCTTCTTTTTACTTTAGGCATTTTCTACAAAACAACACAAAAGGATATCAAAAATCAGTTAAACAAGTTGGTTCCTGATGCTCAATTCCACAAAGGATAGGCTTGGTTATTTAAGTGTAATGCCAAGCAAAGGCAACTTCCAAGGTTCAAAATACCAGCATAGCAACTCTCCATTTTATTCAGTGACAAATTAAGAACAGAGAAAATCAAAATACAGCATTCACCAAGTGTAATTCAATCATTTCCAAGTATCCCTGGGCAGTACATTCATTTAGTCAATCCCAAAGACCCTCTTCTCAAATAGAGATTAATTTCCAATCATAAACAAAGTACATTCATTTGATCAGTCAGAGAGCACAAAAAAGCCACATTCCCCACCCCTGGATCACAACTGAAAAGGCCATCTGCCCTGAGTCACAATAAGGTTTAGATATCATCACCGAGTTTAACACCCAAAGAGAGGTCTTTTCTTCTGGAACCAAGGCAAGTTCTCTGTTCCTGGGGAGACAAAGCGTAAGAAGGCCACAAGATACATTGCCAGTATCCTCATTAATTCATTCTCTGTCTGCAGAACAGTCCTAGGAACCCTGAAAACATTAGCAAGACCCTCTTCCAGGATTTCTGTAAACATACAAGAAAATCCTTCAGGGCTTCTGAACCAACAGCAAGGTTCCAGGACCTGTGCATCAACACTGGCCTTCACCAGAGGACGAATCTGGCAAAACAACATCAAAACAAAATACCGGGATCACAGCTTTGTCTCCTCAGTCCTTGGCCCCTCCTGGTGGCAGCTCCAACTGGCCCTCAGCAATCCTCTCTCTCCCTCCAGGATGCTGCTCCCATTCTTCTGCCTCTCCTCCTCTGCTTCCAAATCTCTCTAAATCCAAGGCACCAGCTCCTCCCAGTCCAGCCCTCTCTTTTCACCTCAACAAGTCCATCCCACAAATGGGATTCACAAGCTCTGGGTTTTAACACTCAACCAGAAAACCAAGCCAATGCAGGGGGATCCTTAAATTCCATTACTATTACAACCTCACTCAAAGTGAGAACCGGAAAAGGCCTCAGCCTACAAGGGCCTCCTGGGCCATCTCCGGTGGCCACTGGACCCCGATGGCTCTGGAGCAGAACGTGAGGCGGGTGACCCTGCACGGCCTCCCTCACTCAGGCCCTGGTCCTCTTCCAACGAAGGACAACCTGGAGCAAGTGAACTGAACCTCCCTGGGCCTCAGCTGTAAAGTGGTCCCTTCCGGTGCCTGGGGCAGCCTACGAGGGGAAATGATCGCCGCCTCGGATGGCAAAATTCACCTAATCCTGGGCCAATGAGGGCTTTCCCTGCGGAACCTCAAAGCGCCCTTTCTTCTCCATCTCCCCCAAGCCCTGTCGGGAAAGCCGCGGGATGCCCTTCTCTCCTTCCCGCTGCCCTGCGGACTCCACTGGGACACGAACCCTGGGGGGTCCAGAAACAATCCCTTAAGCACAGCAGGGCGAGTAACCCTGAAGGGCCTAGGCCTGGAGTGCGGGGCCTCGCACGCACAAGGGGGCTGTCAGCGCTCCAAGTCCCCTCACTCCGCGACACTTTCCGTGCCTCCTTGCCGCGGACACCTCGTCCTCCCTCCACCACCCACAGCACAACTCCAGCGCCGGGGGACGGCGGCCGGGAAGAGGGGCCGCTCTCCGCCCCCCTGCGGGGCCAGCCTTCAGGCCGGGCGTGCGGAAGGCTCCGAGGCGAGAGGCAGAAGCCCCTCTCAGTGTGACGGGCAGGGACACCGCAAAGTCCCTCTGGGGCCCAAGGAGAGGTGAGAGGAGCGAGGGAGCACCGCCAGGGAAACTACTGGGACAAAACCTACCTACAGCTCCGACGACCCCCAGTCCGGCTTCCGTTTCCGTCCTACCGCTCCGCCCCGAAGCTTGTCGCCTGATAAATACGTCACGGGCGAGGGCCTCCCGGCCCCTTAATATGACGTTGGCGTCCCGCCAGAGGCGAAGGCCTAGCGAAGGTATTGCGTCAGTTTGGTCGTCTACAGTATTGCCTGCGGAGAATTCTAATTCCCTAGTGCCGAGGGCTGGGTTGAGCGCCTTAACGGGCCAGCCCGACCTTCTCCGGGGAGTGCAGCTGACGGCCTACTCAAGCTCCGGCGGTGGGCAGTGCCCGTGAGCGGGGCGCCGGCGGGACCGGGGCTCCGGCAGGCGCCCGGGACAGCCGCGTCTCGAGCTCTAGCACCTGGCCGAAGGGGCTCCGGGTCCTCGTGGTGGCGGCGGCGGCGGCGGCGGTAGCAGCGGCACGCGAGCACGGGTTGAGCCCGAGGAAGGTTCCTTCCTTCGACTCCGGGGTAGACTAGAGACAGACAGAGGAAGAGGGGGGAAAAGGGAGGGAGGGTGGGGGGGAGGGGGGAGGAAGGAAAGAGAGAGGCGAGTTCCGGTTCCGGCGTCAGTTCGAGTTCTTGCAGCAGCTGCCGGAGCCGCGATGCCCAAAGGAGGTGAGAGGCGCGCGCGGGGCCCGGGAGGGAGGGAGCGACGGCCCCGGGGCCCGGCCCCCCACCTCGGCTCGGGCTCCAGCCCCGGCCGCGGTCCATTCTGCCGGCTGGCGCCCAGCTTGGGGGGCCGTGGCCTTGAAGGAACTGGCCTGGCGCCTGTGGTGAGGCTCGGGGGGCCCAGCCCAGGCCCCGCTGACCCCTTGGAGCGAAGGGGGCTTCCCGGCTGGACTGGGGAGCCGAGAGCCCGGACAGGGGGATCCCCCTCCCCCAAATCCTGGCCCCCCCCGGGGTGCGGGGATATGGTCCCGTGTGTCTGCGGGAGGGATTGGGGCCCGGCTTGGATGTCTCGGCCCTGAATCCCTGTCCCTCTCCTTTGAGGGGAGAGACTTTGCCCTCGGGATTTCGGGACGCACCCGAAGATCCCCTGAGTTTGGTCAGAGACCCTGGCTTCCTAGATTCTGAACCAGGAAATCCGAGAGGAGGGAGTGACATTCCTGGATCTTGAAAAGAACTAGGCAGGGAACTTCTTTACAAAAAACGCATCCGCGCCTTTTGGAGTAAGTGGCTGGAAATGCTCTTACGACCCTTTAGGAGCAGACGTGAGTCAAGCATCCTTCGAGCTGCGATTGTAGTTTGTGTTCAGTAACGTCGTGAAGCCTTAATTAGCTCCCCGACCAGCCATGCTGGATGCCTGGGAAACAGCGCATCTTCCTGAGTGTAGAAAGTTCCTTCAGGGTCAGCCTAGTCTCCTCGTTTTATAGATTATCAAACTGAAACCCAGAGGGGTTTAAGTGATGTGCCCAAGGACCCAGAACTAACTCCAGCCCAGGTTTCCTGATCTTTGACTGCATGACACAGTCCCTTCTGTCTTCTTTTTGTCTTGTTTAGGCTAACTGCTTCTATGAAATATCTAAATGCTGTTGTAGCTAGAATTAATTCCACCTAGTTTTTTCTGAACTCATACTTCTTGAATACCAACGATCTCCTGGTTCTCTGCTTCTAAAGGTGCAAAAGCTAGGTCTTTTTTTAATTTTTTTATTATTATTTGTTCAGCTCTGTTTTATGGTAAGTTTTTGTTAAGGTTGGAAGTTAAAATTAGGAAAGCTTAAAACCAACAAAACCACCAGATAACTTGAAACTTTCTCTGTGAGCTTAAAAATGATCACTAGCAGATTTGTAAACTCATGCATTGTTTACAGGTATTGATGTGAGGGGTAAAGAACACTAAGGCACATGAGAATTAGGCATCAGTAAGATGGCCTCATAATACAGTATGTTAGGTAGATTTTTTTTTAGGAATTAAAAGTAAATCAAAGATTAATTATGTATCAAATCCTGTAAGATTAGACTCTAGAAATCAGTTTTGTGATGTAAAGGAAGAATTAGAATCCTTTCCATACTGCATTTGA
The DNA here is from genome assembly GCA_011680675.1 of Gymnobelideus leadbeateri. Lineage (NCBI taxonomy): Eukaryota > Metazoa > Chordata > Mammalia > Diprotodontia > Petauridae > Gymnobelideus > Gymnobelideus leadbeateri. The sequence continues at coordinate 524,012 of WOXC01009668.1, read as the reverse complement.
AATTCAAGTAGTCATTAAAAATGAGTGGTGGTTCCATAGTGGCACAATTATAGCATAGCACCTGCTGTCTAGGAAATCTGGGGAAAGGGAAGCAGCTTTGGGACTTTCGCTTGAGTTCCCACCTGGCTAACTAAGTGGATCTTGGAAACAATGCTGTGCTTAATTAAAGAGACTATGTTTTGTGGTAACATACTCACTGAAAATTAAATGGGCCCCAGGTTAAGTGGGAGAGAACACATCTAAGAATCAAAGCAAACAGTTCCATCCTAGCAGTCATAAAATATGATGTGCATCACCAGTTTTTCTTTCATAGAAATGACAAACCAGTATGTTAGCTTGAGCAATGTTAGACAGTAAAACTAATGATATTTAGGCATGCTTGAATTGTCAACTAATTTTCAAATCTTAGAGTTTTATCAATAAGTTTGTTTTAAATTTAAACTTCTAGTTTGCCAAAACTATCCCATTTTTAAAAGCTTTTTCTGTTTTCTTCCTTATACTTTATCCCCTTCCAACCTGTAAATATTTTTTTTTTACTATTTTTTAGTGAGTATTGGAAAGCCAGTACCTCTATTTACTTTTTTCGTTGTCATGTTATTATTTGTGGAGTTATTTCTTCTTTTGGCATAAAAGAAACAATTTAACATTTTCTTTTATATGAGTTTCTATAGGCATTGAGAGAGAGCTTCATCAAAACTAATGGAAGTATCAACTTATTTGCTACTACATTTAACATTCTAGTTTTCGTGTGTTGTTTGTTTTGCTTTGGTGGTTCTTCCATTCACATTGTTAGTGTGTGTTTTTTTCTTGAATCTGCACATTTCACTTTGCATCATTTCATACAGCCTGATATAGTGGATTGAGGGCTAACCTCAAAATGAGAAGGAAGACCTGGGTTCAGCCCTACCTCTCACACACAGATTCTGTCACCCTTTTCCTCTATGTGTCCTGGGTACCTTTGTCAGACTTGAAGTTGCTGAGAAGGTGCTGGTCTGCCTGGGTAGAGAGGAAGGTTCTCTAGGGAACCTCCTTGCACCCATGAAATCACAGATCTGATTTCATATTCATATGAGAATTCTTTTATATTCACATCCCCAATCAATGGGCATCTGCTTTGTTTCCATTTTTTTGCCACTACAAAAAATTTGCTGCTGTGACTATCTTGGTGTATGAGAAACTTTTCTAATTTTGATCTCCTTGGACTGTGTTTCTAACAGTGGGATCTCTGGGTGAAAGGGTGTGAACTTTTTAGTCACTTTCTTGGCATGATTTCAAAAGGCTTAAACTTCTTCAAAATACCAGTAGTAAATAAACCTTTTCATAGCCCCTCCAGCATAAACTATTCCTGTTTTGTCAGTTTGCTAGAAAGATGTAAACCTAAGAGTTGTTGTGGTTCACATTTTTCTTAATGATCAGGGCTGTCTTTCATAGGATTATTAATAGTTTACAATTCTTTAGAGACCTGTTTATCCTTTTATCCACTGGGGGATGACTCTTGTTCATATATATTTGCATTAATTCTCCATATATCAAACCCATATCAGAGAAATTTGATGCAAAGGTTATTTTTCCCCATCACCAATTTCTCTGCTTATCCTGGTTGCATCTACTTTATTCCCACACAGACTTAGTGTGCTATAATCAGAATGATCTGTTTTATCTTTTGTCATCACCCCTATCCCTTATTTGGTTCTTCTCCCTCTAGTTACACACAGCTATGAAAAATACCTGATCTGGCTCGATTCTTATTTCTGACATGTAACCTTTAATGCTTAGAGCACATATACCCATTTCCTAGTCACTTTTAGAAAAGAATAAATAGAAATTCCAGTGGTTGTACTCAGATGACTATTTCCCTGAATAACTGAGTGGGAGCATGCATGATACAGTGGATGTGGCATTAGACCTAGATGGGTATCTAAGCTCAGATCCTCAGTAACTGTGTCACCCTGGGCAACTCACTTAACCTCTCCGGGTATCATTTCATTGTCCTCCTCTGTGAAATGAAGAGGTTGGACTAAATGACCTCTGGGGGCCCTTGTAGCTCTAAATCTTTGAATATAAACTTACAAGAGAGTTTTGATTCTCTATACCTCCTAAGATGAACAGCATCCCTGCGTCATTTGTGGGTGCTAATCATTTGAAGGTCAGTGGTCATTTCAAGAGTTTTATTCCACTACCACCTCCATTTGAATAAACAGCTGGGTTTGTTTCTTAAGGATTTGGAGGGAGTTCTTAACTTTATAGATTTTTCGTTGTCATCGAACTCAGTTTTCAAGAATTTTTCTCTTCTATACTTTTAAGAGAAATGAGATAACTCTTCCTCTTCCCCCTGCTCTACCCCAACTTTTGCAGAGATGGAGAACCATGAATGGGAACACCATGTATATCAAGACTTTTTTGATATACTGATTAGCTGAATTTTTTTGCTTCCTTTTTTTAAATTTCTTACTATAATAATAGTATTCTTTGAGAAGAGGAGACAGCACACAGGGAGAAATATAGGTGATGTGAAAACAAAACATAACATTGAAATCAATAAAATATAAGTTTAAGGGGTGACTAGGTGGCGCAGTGAGTAAGAGTGCCAAAGAAAGAAAGAACTTTAAGCTCTGTGTAGTGCCAGACCTGAAGAAGAACAGGGCAGCTTCATCTTCCTTCCTAAAATGCAAATTCCCTTGTGCAGGGAGAAAAGGAGGCCACAAAGGCCGAGCCAGGCAATACACAAGCCCTGAAGAGATTGATGCCCAGCTTCAAGCTGAAAAACAGAAGGCAAGGGTGAGTGTTTCTATTTCTAAGATGCTTCCTTCTGTCATTAATTGGTTTGAAAAACAGACCACCTTCTATGTATGGCGTGTTAGGGTGCCATTCTTTGCTCTTCTGTTTATGAACTCCTTTTGTAGTACATGAAAAAGGGTGGGTACCCTGTCCTTAAATTTTTTATTGTAAAGCCTCTTCATACCTTAAAACCCATAGACAAAGCCAGTCCTTTTCTTCAGAAGAAAGTCAGCTACACAAGCACTACTACATAAAAGACATGAGTGTTACTAGTCTTCTCTAGAGAAAATCCTCTACTCCAAATCTACTTTCTGTAAGCTTGGGCTGACCAAGAAGAAATTAAATATTGCTAATTTGATTTATTTTATTCAAGAAATATTTCAGTGCTTATTACGTGCAAGACTTTCTGCTAAGTGCTTGGGGAAAGATTGGATTACAGAGATAGATGGGACAGTTTGTACCCTCCAGGAGGTTATAGTCTAGTTGAAAAGATACAAAAGGTAACTTGTTGAAAGCACTATGTGATAGGTGCCATGTGAGCTGGGCCTTGAAAAAATAGATACTCTTTTTCATTCGACTGGGTGGGACATTGTCAGCAGGCGTAATAACATAATCAAAGGCTGAAAAGCTGGAGGCATCTTTGAGGGGTTGTTGAGTATAGGTCATTTGGGTTCAAGTAAGTTGTAGGTAAAGTTGCACTGGTAGTTTAGAACCATTATTATGAAAGGCTAAGGAATTTAGGCTTGATTCTGTAAGCAGTGGGGAGTCATGGAAGGGTTTTGACGAGGAGAATAAAAAGATCTAAATAGTATCTTGGAAAGATAAATTTGGTTGTGCATGAGAGATTGGAAGAAAAGGCTCCCCTCTAGCTGATAACAAGGTAACAGAAACCGAAAGTGGAATGTTGAGAATTGAAAGGAGATGGATGGATGCAAGAAATACAGAAAGGAACTTGTTAGATTCACGAGGGAGAAAGAAGTCTTGAGTGGCATTTTATCATCAAATGTTAGTACTAGAGTTTATGTTCAATATGACTTTTAAAATGTTCTGTAATTACCTCCTGGGACAGTATCAGGGCAGCTTCATGAGGCCACAAGAAGCTAAATGGAGTAGGATTACCTGCCATGCTGATAGATCACCTTTATTCACAAATTAGTCTTTTTTAGGCTTTGTGTGTATAACTTTCATGAAGAGGTCAGTCTACCCATGAGTACTTAGCACAAACAAAAATGACAATACCTTGTATATTATAGTACATGGTCATTTACAACTGGCCCTTCACATACATTATCTCATTTGATCTTCTCAGCAATCCTGTGAGGCTGGTATTATCCCCTTTTTACAGATGAGGTAACTGAAGCTCAGGGAGCCTTAATGGTTGGCCCAAGGTCACACTGGTAAGTGGCAGAGCCGAGAGCCAAATACAGGCCTCCTGACTTGTGTCCCAGTCCTCTTTCCATGGCATCATGGGAAGTGATGTACCCATCCCCATGCAAACTGCCATGGAGAACACATAAATATGAGAAAGGCCCTTAAATGATTTGGAATCTTACAAAGAGGTAATTAAAGTGGGTGTGGGGTTTTGTTACTGCTTTCAACCCTTTCATTTGTAAATTCCTGAAAAAGGAAGAAGAAGAACAAAGTGAAGAACTTGGTGATGGGGCAGCTGGTGACCCCAAAAAGGAAAAGAAATCCTTAGATTCAGATGAAAGTGATGAAGATGATGATGACTACCAGGTATTGTATCTTATCAGAACATTAATCCCAGATCAGGATGTGCATTTTCTGATCACTAACATACAAAGGGAAGGCTGACAGACAAAACTGGTGACCATCTAGCCACACCTCCTGCATTTTATTATTGGGTAAACTAAGGTACAAAAGTAAAATGATGTCCTCATTCACATAGGGTGTTCCTATCAGAAACCACAAACTCGGGTCTTTGGGTTCCTAGTCTACAGTTCTTTTCTCTACCTCCTAAGGAGAGTGTTACATAGTTTTTAAAGTCTTACTTGGAGAGGGGAGACCTGGGTTCTAATCCCAACTTTTGACATTCCCCTTATGAATAAGCATTTATTTTTTTTAACCTCCTATTCCTCACCTATAAACTGGGGGTGGTGATATTTGTGTCATCTAAGGAAATAAGTAAATTGTAAATCTTGAAGTGTTTTATTAAGATGTGTGTTGTTATTTTTGTAATGGTCTTTTCCCAATGGCTGTCGGACTTTGCACATCCACCACATGATACATGTTCATTTTACATCCATAAAAGAAGGCTCTTGTTTTAGGGCCCATCTGCCCTCTTGAGCAGGCTCAGAAATCTGATCTTGAAGCTAATCCTGTGCTGTAAAAAGCATAAAGCTTTGTTTTCCTCCTGTCAGCCAAGAACAGTATGAATTGTGTTTGTTCAGCAGGGAATGTGTCTGTTGGCCTTATGGGCAAAAGAGAAACGGGCACCTTTCTAGAGATGCTTTTTTAAAGGTTAAACTTGCCCTTGGCTTTACCTCTCAGGAGTCGGCTCTCTGCTTAAAACACTTATGAGTGATTTGACCACCTCCCGCATGTCACTTCCCCTATTAGCTGCAGGTGGGAGTTATGAGCAACTGCTCTGTCTTATAGAAATCATTCTCTTCTCTTCCCTCCCCCCTTAAAATGAACCCACCAGAGCTGCCAGGGTAACATATCTGGGTGGTTTAATGTTGTCTTTCCAGGAAGGCCAATGGAAAGATTCACTAATCTGGAACTATCTTTCTTCTGAATCCTAGCAAAAGCGCAAAGGAGTGGAAGGGTTAATAGACATAGAGAATCCCAACCGAATAGGCCAGACAACCAAAAAAGTCACTCAGCTGGATCTGGATGGGCCAAAGGAGCTGTCTAGAAGAGAACGGTAACTTTTCTGTCTTGGAGAGCTTCTGTTGCTTTGTGTGCATGTTTGGGTGGCAGCTGTTGAGGCGGCAGGGAAGGCTTTGGGTGAGGCTTCCCCTTGACTCTGTCCCCCTCTCACAGAAGCAACGTGGGCAAAAACCCTCCCAGTACTTGTAGAAAAAGAGGGTGATCTATACTGTTAACTACTTATCACAGAACAGCCAAAGGCAGATCTTGCCCTCCTTGGATTAAATAACCCAAGGGTTTGTTTTTTTTTTTGAGATAGTGGATAGGTTTCACTGGGCCAGCCATATACTCTTTTTTTTTGCCTTTTGGAGGGCAATTGGGGTTAAGTAACCTGCCCAAGGTTACACAGCTAGGTTTTTGTTTGTGTGTGTTAAGTGTCTGAGGCCGGATCTGAACTCAGGTCCTTCTGACTCCAGGGCTGACGCTCTACTCACTGCGCCACCTAGCTGCCCCCAGCCATATACTAACAACCCTCTGACAGCCTGCAAGGGGAGTCCTCGGGGTTAGGGGTGAACTCTCACTTTAAAACAGGGATTTTTCTGCATGTGTGATAGTAGTTAGGCTGTGCAGAGATTGAATCTATGCTCTAGACTTTATCAGGTTTGTATTCTCTCCTTATAATCTATACACTAAAGACTGGAACAACATAATGTTGCCTGTAAGTACCAAGGCAAATGGGGGCACACTTTCTTCCTATACTATGCTATCTCATTTTTACCCCTCTTCTTTAATGATGGAGGTTCGATGCCCACCCCCGCCCACCACTTGTGTGAATTGCTTAGGCTCAGATACTTTTCTGGTTTGGGCTTTGGTCGGGACCTTATTGACTATAAATGACAAGGCTTAGGGGCGGATATGTAGCACAGTGAATACAGCACCCGCCTTGGAGTCAGGAGGACCCGAGTTCAAATCCGGCCTCAGACACTTAACACTTACTAGCTTTGTGATTTTGGGCTAGTCATTTAACCCCAATTGCCCCTCCAAAAAAAAATAAAATAAATAACAAGGCTTTAGAGATTTCCTACTTACCATTCCACGGTTTTAAATGGATTCCCTTTACTTAGATAGGATTTTGTTAGTCTCAATGTTCAGCTCAAAAAGAATTAACTCTTAACAAGTTTATTAATGTTGTCTGCAATAGAAATAGGATTGCCTTACCTAGATGGGTTAAAGTCTTGTTCATTATCTCTAGTCCTGTTTAGAATCTCTTTTATTAGGGTTCTCCCCAGACTGATTTCTTTTCATTAGCTGGCTTTCCCATTATTCACCAGCACTGTGCATGAGTGACGTTCTCATCTTTGTTCCTCCAAACCATTGTCTAGCTCTAGGGCTCTCCCTCCTGTGTTGTTTCTCTGCCTGTCGATGCAGTGCCACATTCAGAACACCCCTGGAGAGAGCCTTGTTACTCTGCTTGGTCTTTACATTTCTGTATCAGTTTGTGTCATGTTAAACCTACATTTGTTCATCTGTTGGTTTTCCATGTCCCCTCCCATTCCCCAGCATATTGCTCAGCATGCCAAGGAAGCCCCAAAACAGACTGACAAAGATCATATCTCTTTCTCTTAAGGCCTTCTTCCTTCAGATCTAACTTTCTCATTCTCATGTTCATAATGTCAAACATTTAGGTTTTAAATCATTTTTTTTACTCCAATAGAGAAGAAATAGAAAAACAGAAAGCAAAAGAACGATACATGAAAATGCATTTAGCTGGTAAAACAGAACAAGCCAAAGCAGATCTGGCCCGGCTGGCCATCATCCGGAAACAGAGGGAAGAAGCAGCCAGAAAGAAGGAAGAGGAAAGGAAAGGTAGGAGGCTGTTCAGGGGTCTGAAATCCGAGGCCTCTGAGGCTGCTTTTTTCCATATCCAACACATGATGCTTTTTGTAGGAAATCATTGCCTGTCTGGCGTCTCTTCCTAGAATAGCACACACATCACCAGTGAATGAGACTCCCAGTTTGATGTTGCTCTGGTTTTAGATGTCTTACATCTGTGTCCTCCAAACAAGGAGATGTAGTTGAAAGATCCAGCCTTTTGAAATCTGGTGAATGCCTCTGGAAACATACTTGTCCAGTTTCCCTTTGCCCTTGAGGAACTATACAGAACCAAATGGAAAGGCCCAAGGAGTCTGCCTCTTAGAAAAGGTAGACAGGTCCCAGGTGACTCTGGAATTTCCTTAACCTGGACTTCTCTTGTGGCTCAACTGGAACCAGGGTGGGGGTCAGCCCACTGGTACCTTCAACTCAGGCAGATTTCTGTAAAACATACAGGATTTACAGGCACCCCTGATTCAGCAGCTCCTTTTTCAGAAAACGATAGTCTTATTCAATTACAAAGAAGAAAAAATATGAAAGGAATATTTAGAACCCTTCACACCCCCTCACACAGTTGGCAGGAAGTTATCTCCAGCAAGACAGAATCCAGGTGACTTTTGATGTGCATATCTTAGACCTCAGGTCTTTTCTGACATTTACGTGTTATGTTTCATTTCTTTCAGCAAAAGATGATGCAACTGTGTCAGGAAAACGAATGCAATCGCTCTCCCTGAATAAATAAACACAGTGCATGTGGGAGGAGGAAGTGCCAGGGAACTGTGCCCAGGGCCTGCCAGGACCTCTGCCGTACTGCACCCCACACTGGTGCCACCTGGAGTGCACTGTGGCATCCCCCTCCAGCTAGTGGAGCCACAGACGGCGTGGATCCTCTTCATCTCGGCACAGAATTCCATTTTGGGGCAGGGGGGAAGGGCAGGGGAGGGGGGCAGCTGCTATCTTTGGGGCAGAAATAATGCAGAAAAGCATTTCTGTGTGTAACAGTTTGAAAAGTCTGGATGTTTTCGCTGTTTTTAGGATTCAGAACACATAGCAGGGGGGAGGGGATGGTGGGATGGGGGAGGGTAGGAAAAGCTTTGACTTGTAGATTACATGGGGTATGTCGGTTTGGGTGGGATGGGGGTGACCCATAGAAAGATCCTAATGAAAATCCCAGGTCTGTATTGACAGGGCACTCATCTGCACGTTTTCTCATGATATATCTGCAGTCTGAGTGTAGTAATAAATGTCTGGGAGCCCATTCTCATGTGTGTTCTTGGAGGGGTGGCCCTCATTCATTCTATCCCTCTCTTCTGCTCTCTTCTCATTTTCTTTCATCCCCTCTGACTAGGTCTAGTGTCCATTTTTAACCCTATCTTCTGTTTAAAGAAAAACCTTCATTTATTGGTAAAGGCCCAGGCAAAACATACTCAAGAAATTAAACTTGTATATTTGGCTGATTAAAATATAAATTATCATATATTCTGTCTTTCCTTGATTATTTCAACCTTATATCCATCTCCAGTCCTGAAAGTGGCATGGCAGCTCCAAAATCGATGCCTGGTAGGGCCCTTTCTTGCCATACCAACCAGGCTGAACTTTCATCACATTAGCACTGACCACTCCCCTTTTCAAAAAGGTCTCAGTCTTGGGCATCAAGTCACTGTCAAATTCAATTTTAATGAATATTTTTTCCTATCTTTGGATTTCAGGAACCTTAATTTACTTTTCATTGTTTTCAGAAGCAGTTTTGACCCAGAGGGATTGTGGACTAGAAAGAACCATTGTTTGAATCTATTTGTTGGTCTCTCACACTGTCTGGGTGACGTTGGGCAGGTTCCTGTATCATTTAGACCTTGGTTCTCACATGTGAAAAATGAGTTGCCCAAGAATAAGGATAGATCCTCTGTACTTAACCCCAGTTAGACCACATTTTACTTGCTGAGTTCAGTCCTAGACACATTTTAGGAAAGACATGGATAAGCAAATGAAAACATCTGTAAATGGGCCACCAGCAGTGTTGGGCCTCCAGCTCATGGCATGTGAGGAATAGTTAAAGATGATAGCAGCATTAAATCTAGGGAAGACTTTGGGGTTCTCTTGAAGCTTGCTAGCTTGAGAAAGAATCATTAAACTGGTATAAGTTTGGTGTCAGAGAAGACATTGAGAGCTACCCAGAAGTGGGATAGGCCAAAGAGATCTGGGGCTGCTGGGTTCCCCTTTGGAAGACTTCAGGGCACATTGTCAGGGGGATTCTTGTTTATGTTGCTCCCTTTCAACTCAATTTCTGAGACTTGTCTCTAATCACTATAAACTCTTAGGAGTGAGAACCCATCGTGGCAGTGGGGAGATAGGAGGAGCTTCATCTCTGATATAAGAAGCTACTTGTGGAAAATTATCTAATAGGCTCACATATTCATTACAAGTTCAGGGTTTTTTTCAGTCATGTCTGACTTCATGACCCCATTTAGTGTTTTCTTGGCAAAGATACTGGAGTGGTTTTCCATTTCCTTCTGGCTCATTTTACAGATGGGGAAGCTGAGGCATTTAAGTGACTTGCCCAGGGTCACACAGCTAGTGTCTTGAGCTAGATTCGAATTTGGGAAGATGAGTCTTTCTGACTTTAGACCTGGCACTTTATCCACTATGCCATCTAGCTGTCCCATTACAAATAATGTGGTTTATCTTGGCAGCCTGCTCTTTGGGACCTTTCAGAGTAACTTGTAGGCCAAAATAAGCTATCTTTTTACTGCAAGATTGCTCAACATAGTGGATAGAATTCTGTACGTAGAGTCAGGAAAACCTGGTTTTGAGTACCATCTCAGACACTACCTGTATGCAGTGTCACAATCTCTGAGCTTTGGTTTCCTCTTTTATAAATTGGGTATATTACCTATTTTGCAGGGTTATATACTGAAGATCAAATGAGATCGTGTAGTGAAGCCTTTATATAAATGCTCTGGTCTGGTTGACCCTTCAGGCTTAAAAAGGACCAACATGGCATCACTGGGGTTAAGGTGCAATGTGTCCAACAATAGCTGAGCAAACCTGTTCTAGCCCTGAAGGCTCAACCACAAGTCTGGCCCAAATGGAACACATGAACATTTGAAAATAGAGATATCTCTAAATTTGTATGTCTCACATTCCTTTTGAGCTACTGCACTTGTGCTTTTCTTATCCTTTGGTCCAGTCATACCATGCTGGACAGTCCTGTGTCAGTGTCTCCCTGTCTCCCGATGAGTTCCAAAGTTCTATGGAGAGACATTGAGAGTTTCCTTGTATCTGTTCTTTTGGCACACCGTGTGAGCACTTATCTTGTGTAAGTTCTTAAAATAGTCTTAGGCAGACATTCGCTTGGCATTCGAACAAAGTGGCCAGCCCATCAGAGTTTCTCTAAATGCAGTAGAGTTTGGATGTTTGACAGTTGAGCCTGAGGAAAGACCTCAGTATCTGGTACCTTATCTTGCCTGGTGATCTTCAGAATCTTCCTAAGACAATTCAGATAGAAGCATTTCTGTTTCCTGGCATGGTCTTGATGTACTGTCCAGGTTTCACAGGCATACAACAATGAAGTGTTCCTTCAGTTTGATAGGCAGCCTAACCTCTTCTCTCCCACACTTTCCTTTGGAGCCTTCCAAACACTGAGCAGCTCTGGCAATGCTTGCATCAGCCATGTCATCTATGTGAACATCCCTGAAAAGTATACTGCCATGGTAAGTGAACTAATTCACAGCAGTCAACATTTCTCCATTTGTTGTAACTGATGATTTCACATTGGAATGAGACAGTGCTGGCTGGTGGAGAAGCTCTGTTTTCTTGGTGTTTGTTGTCAGGCCAGAATTAGCACAAGCAGCAGAGAATTAATCCATACTTTTTTAAACAGCTATTATTAAATGCTTGTTAATTGATTATCCAACCCCTCTAGGGAAGATGGGGAGAAGAAAAGCCTTGGGAAGATAGCAGGATATAGTGGAAAGAAGATTGACTGAGGTCCAAATGTTAGCCCTGACCCTACTACCCTTGTTAGCCTTAAGTCATAATCTCCCTGGACCTTAGTTTCCTCATCTATAAATGAGAGTTGGCCATGACATCCAGGTCCTTTCCAACTTCTGTGATCCTGAAGAAAATCAATTGTTTGGCTTCTACAGATTAGAGATATACTCGCCTCTGCTAGTAGGAAATTTTCTTGTTAGGTTGCACATAGTTGGCAGTTTTTGGTTTTGTTTTGTTTTGTTTTGTTTTGTTTTGTTTTGTTTTTTTCAATGTACTTTCAATAAATTGGCAAGCATGTAAGTACTTAATAGGTAGATGCCAGGGTCTAGGAAGATTAAGCCAAAAACAACATCTGCCTACCAGGAGTTTACATTTTACTAAGGAGGAAGCAACATGTGCACACTCCAGTTAATACAATTGAAAAGAAATAGTGGTTTGGTTTGGGAGTTAGGGATTAGAGCACGGAAATAGGTGCTAGAAGGTAGGAGTAGAGCGCTTTCCAGGCCTGGGAGCATGAAAAGGGTACCTATGGAGAAGGGTCTGTATTGGTGCATAAGGATGGGCTGTTCTGTTCTCAGGCCTCTTCAAGGCTTCCCACCCAGGGAGAAGTCAGGTAACTGCACAGGGAAACCAAATCCCCAAGGTCTGAAAAATGTCCTGCCTCAAACACAAGGACTCTTGAGGGAAGAGAATGAAAAACTGAAATCCAAGTGAAGCCTGAGGGAGGTAGGTGTTGGTTTAAAGCTGGGACAGCATAGTCACCAGCAAGCCCAACTAGCAAGTGCCCAAACAGTAAAATTAAAACTTAAAAGCACTTTAATTAGAGGGGATAATAGAAACCCGTGCATACCTTTTGACCAGCAATACCTCTACTGAATCCATACCCCAAAGACATGAAAGAAACCCACGTGTACAAAAATATTTATAGCAGCTCGTTTTGTGGTGGCAAAGAACTGGAAATTGAGGGGATGCCCATCAGTTGGGGAATGGCTGAACAAGTTGTGATATTTAATTTTAGGGGAACATAGGACTATTGTGCTTTAAGAAATAATAAGCAGGATACTTTGAGAAAACACAGTAATACCAATATTGTACAATGTTCAACTGAATTATTTAGGTATTCTTAGCAATACAATGATCAGAGACAATCAAACTCATGATGAAAAATGAGTCCAGAGAAAGAACTGATGGGGTCTGAGTGCAGATTGAAGGATGCTATTTTGGGGGGCAATATTTTCACAATATGACTAATGTGGAAATAAGTTTTGGAGGCTTGCACGTGTGACACTTCAGTGAAAAGGGAGGAAGAAAATTTGGAGGTGGTTGGAGCAGGAGCTCAAGCAAGTTCCTGCTTTTACTCTGCCATCTTGATTCCGTCCCCAAAGAGAATTTGGAACTCAAAATTTAAAAAAAAAAGAATGTTAAAAATAGTCTTTACATATAATTGGGGGTAAAATGTAAACCCCCCCCCCAAAAAAACCACTTCCCAAAGTATCTCCATTAGCATTGCTTGCCTTAGAAAACTTGCAGCTGTGTTCATTTTCTGTTTATCTGATAAAATTGGCCAGTATACTATGCTAAGAAACAAGTGTTCCCAGTAACTCCCTATGGACTCGCCCTTCTGCCACTAATTGAACACGTGTTCTTAGACAAGTCACTTTCCCCATTCTCGGTTCCAATTTCTTAATTGTTGAAAGCAAATGCACCTAAGCAAACAATGTCCTACTCCCACATGCTTCTCCCTCAGAGCAAGAGTTTGGAACTCACACCCAAATCAAGTTCTTGAATTCACTGTAGGGAAACCCTGAAGCCCAGGGCAATCTCCAAATAGCTGCCCCCCCCCCCATCACCTCCCAATTGACGATGACCTGGTATTGGACCCAACTGCCTTTGACTTCTCAGAACCAAGTGAATCCCAGTGACCCAACCCCAGCCTAAAACTGCACACTTATTCTGGGCTTAAACCAGATTAACCAGCACTTAAAAAGTTTCTTCTCTCAAACAGACTGGACAATAGTGACAGAGACACAAAAGAAAACCATTTCTTCCTTCAAGAAGTTTGCTTCTTTCAAAGGACACTAGAAGGGCTGGGCATAGAGACCTTTCCCCTGTGACAAGGGCTGTTAATCTGGGAGTCAGTACACTTGGGTAAGGGGTAAAAATACACCATTATTTTCACTAAAGCTCTACATGAAATTTAGCATTTCTTTCAATTAATTTATTTATATAAAAACATTCTAAGAAAGGATCCATAGACTGGTAGACTGCTAATGGGGTCTGTGACACAGAGAAGCTTAAGAAACCTCCCTCTGTGGGTGGGGCTTACCTGTTACAAGGTTTAGAGCCATAGCCACCATTGTGACTGGACAGAAGGCTGCCTGCTACCACCAAGGCTGCACCAGGTAAGCACCACAAATCCCCAGAGAGGTTCTATGCCACTAATTGAACACATGCTCTTATTATAATCTTTTAATTAAAAGGATTTGTTCTTTGAAGTTGGGATTCATTCAAAGGGCTACACTTGAGGACTACATATGGCCTCCAGGCAGCAGGTTCCCCATCCTTGGTCTATGTCATAATCACATGTGGCCATCGCAGTGCCTTCCTGAAGGAGCTATGACTCCACTGGACCACACCTGGACCAGCCCTTGTTTTTATAGGTGCCCTGATTGAGCCCTGACTAAGGCAGGAAAGTTTTTCCTGCTTGAGTTAGTAGCAACATGATTCTCTCAATAAAAAATGCAGTGATCCATAAGGTCATGTGCAGAGGCTTCTAACTTGTCTCCAGAGAGCGGGAGCCCCCAGATGCATCTGTGAGTCATGGCCTCAACCCCTTGTCTTCTCTTCCTTAAGGCTGCAGGTCCCGAAGGAGCAGGAAGGCTAAATAGACCTGGCATATTAGGGCACACAGATTTTTCCCTAATCAGTGCTTAATTTTTAAGTTGGCAAATTGTAATAGCTAAGATTCAGAGCCACCGGAACCTCCAGATAAGTCTCTGAATCAGAAAATCTGATTTGCAACAAGGGAAGGACCACATCTGGCAAAAGTCACATTTCTAGTGATGGTGGCTGTCTCATTAGGGGACTGGTATTGAAGGGCCTGGAAATTTATTTTTTATTACATCTGTGATTTCATCACAGTGGATAGAACTCTGGATGTTGACTCAGGAAAATCTGAACTCAAATCCAGCTTCACACTATATGACCTTGGGCAAGGCACTTAACTTCTGCCTTAGTTTCCTTATCTGTAAAGTGGAGATATTAACACCTACCTCCCAAGGTTATTGTGATGACCAAATAAGATTGTAAAAGCTTATTACAGTTGTTGTTTCTATATTATTTATTATTTATTATAGTACTATTCAATACTGTTGGCACCCCCTCTGCAACTTATTGGGGCACTGAAAAATTACTTACCCAGGTTCATACAGCTAGTATTTGGCATAAGGTAGACTTGACGTCTCCCTGACTCTGGGGGTCAGCTATTCATTATGTGATGCTACCTTATAGGCCTTGGAAATCAGAGATGGAAAATCAATCTTTCCCTTAGGAAGCTTACCATCTAATAGGGCAAAAGCTACAATATACAAGGAAGATACAAGGTAGATTGGAATGGGGACAAAGGAGTGATCCAGACCAAGAACTCTGGGATCACTTGAGACAGGAGAGGGCACAGTGTGGCCTCAGGAAACTCCCAAGTGAAAGCTGGCCCTGAAGGAAGTGTGTTCCAAGCCTAGGACATGGTAGCATCGCTACAAAGCAGTACCCAGGGAAGTCAGGGGGGAGCTGGCAGGAGCTCCAGTTTGGTTAGAAGGTGGGGGCCATGAAGGGGAATATTGTTTAGTGAGACTGGAGAGTGGCTTCCAGAGCCAGATTATAGGGTAGGGGGTCAAACGTAAATAGAAGCCAGGCTGTTGGGGACAGCTAAGTGACACCGTGAATATCGCACCAGCCCTGGAGTCAAGAGGACCTGAGTTCAAATCCAGCCTCAGACACTTTACTAACTGACTTTGGGCAAGTCACTTAACCCCAACTGCCTTGCCTCTCTACCCAAAAAAAAAAAAAGGCCATTAAACAGTAAGGAAGGATCCTCACAGGCTACATATTGACTTAGAAAACTATACACTAACATTATCTGTGTCCTATTATATTTTATTTCTTTTGTTAACTATTTCCCACATACTTTTTTTTAGTGACAATAGTCTTCAGTGACTTGCCCAGGATCACACAGCTAATGTTTGAGGCTGAATTTGAACTCTGATCCTCCTGACTCTCAGGCCAGTGCTCTATCCACTGGACCACCTAGCTGCCCCCCAAATATGTTTTAATCTGATTGAAGCTGCACTTGGAAGTAGTGTGGGAGGCACATGTCCTTCAGGCCATATTTGATACCTCTATTGTAGAAGTCTTTAAAAGCCAGGCTGAAAAGTTTCTTACCCGTATATGACAGGGAGACAGTGAAGAGTTCTGCAGGTGGCAAGGCAGCTACCTAGTCAGCACTGTGCTATAGGAACATTGCTGTGGCAGAGGTATGCAGAAGAAACCAAGGAGGGGAAAGCCTGGGGAGCAATTTAGACTATTACAATAGATAGATTTAAAGCCTGAATTTGGCCAGCGGGGTCAGATCATAGGATCATAGCTTGAGAGCTGGAATGGACTAGGTGCCATCTAGTCTCATTTTACAGTGCCTTCATGTAGTGCCAAAATGTAACAGACTCTCCATATAGAAGACAGAAGCAAAACATTTATTCAGACACCAGAGAGCAAAATCCCAACACCAAGAAACTAAATCCATCATTAGTAGCAAAGAAATTAATACACATTAATGTGATATGCTATAGCACAGCATGAAGCCACACCATCCTTTAATTTTCACATAAATCAGCACTCACAAGCTTGTCTTCCTGGGTGCATCCTCTCCCATCATCTAGCTACTCTGACTCCCAGCTTCCTGTGGGCTCTGCTCCACTCCTTCAGCAAACTTCTCCCACCACAGGCTCCATTTGACCTATTAGGGGCAGGGAAGGTCTTCAAATTCCCATTACCATTATACCTTATTTTACAGATGAGGAAACAAGTCCAAGGAGGTATCTTACCCAAAGTTATGCAGATATTGTTCAGTTGTTTTCACTTATATCTGACTATTTGTGAGCCCATTTAGGGTTTTCTTGGCAAAGATGCTGGACTGGTATTTCCTTATCCAGCTCATTTTACAGATGAGGAAACTGAGGCAAGCAAAGTTAAGTGACTTGCCAAGGGTCACACAGCTAGTAAGTGTCTGAGGCTGGATTTGAACTCATAAAGATGAGTCTTCCTAACTCCAGGCCCGACACTATCCACTGTGCCACCTAGCTGCCCTCACTCAGGTAGTTAAGTACCAAAATAAGGCTTTGAACCCAGGTCCTCTGCTAATGTTCTGAAGCCCCTTAATCCAGAGGTATCCAACACAGCCTGTAGGCCCCAGGTGGTCACAATACTCCCACTGCTGTGGGAGCCAGCTTAAAAATGGGAAATACTTAACCAAATAAGCTAAAACATAAATAATATTACACTGAAAAACTATGCCAATATATGACCTGCAGGGGACCTTAGGTACCAATTAGTGACCCCTTTCCTATTTGAGTTTGACACATCTCCCTTAACCACCAAATGCAGAGTGAGCCACCAGCTCATGAGATAAAATGTACCAAACCCTCTTCAGAATCAAATCATTAAAGTTAAAAGACACTTGGGTCAGGGGCGGTGAGGTGGTACAGTGTGGTATGGGCCCTCAAGTCAGTAAGACCCGAGTTTAAATTCGGCCTCAGACAGTTACTAGCTGTGTGACCCTAAGCAAGTCATTTACTCCCAACTGCTTCCCCTCCACCAAAAAAAAAAAACTTCAGAGATAAAGCAGTCTAACCCTTTCAGAAGATGAAATTCCGGAGCACGTTTACAATGGAAGGAGCACTCTATTGAGATATAGGTTTGAACCTCGGCTCTACCCAGGTGGCCTTGGGCAAATTACTCTCTGGGCCTCAGTTTCTACCTCTGTAAAATAAAAGGTAGGGGGAGGGGTTGGACTAGATGACTTGTGGGGTCCCTGTAGCAATGAATGGATGGCCCTGTGATTCTGTGAAGTGACTTATATGAAGTTACCTAGCTGGTTAGCAGCCAAGCCAAGACTTGAACCTAGGGCCTCTGACACCCCACCCCAGCCCAGTCCAGTGCTATTCTTCTTCTATTATTGTCAATGAAAGAAACAGAGGCAGAGGCACCACTTGGTTTCCATTTTTATTCTCTCAATGTCTTGAAGCAGCTTATGACCAGCATAGTTCTGTTTTAAATATCTATATAAAAGAAAGCATTTGTGTCAAGGGTGTTTTCCCTGGACATTTCAGAAAAAGGTACCCCTGAATTTCCTCAGGGACCTCTTCAGAGGGAAGGATGGGATTGGCAAGCCACTTTGGGCTGTCAGGTTTGCAAAAGGAAAGGGGGAGGCAAAGCTGGCATCCTGGAGTGTGCCTGGCAGCCGAGGGTCTTCCTGCTCCTAGGAAAGGTGGGAAAACCACCTTCCTGTTGGGTTCTGGCTCATTTGATTTTGAGATCTTTCAGGGCTGACTCCAGGCTCTGAAATGAGAAAAGAGAGAAGGGGTTTCTCCTCACGTCGCTGGACAGCTCCCTTTTCACACTGCTGCCCTCCTGGAGGCTGGGGTTGGGTGGGAGCAGCTGACCCTGGGTGAGGGACACAGCTGGGTGGTACAGCTAGAGAGAGTGCTGAGTCTGAAATCAAGAAGACCCAAATTCAAATCCAGCCTCAGACACGTTCTAGCTATGTGACCTTGGACTAGTCACTACCTCCCAGGGTTGTACAAATGAGAGAATATCCGTAAAGTACTTAGCATAGTGCCTGGCACATAGTGGATGCTATATAAAATGCTAGTTTCAAAAAAGAAGGATCAGAGAGGGGGAAAAAATCAGCAGCATAGGATAGACCAAATATCAGTACTAAAGCTAAGGAGCTTTGACAAGATTATAGCAGCCCTGATGAATGACCACATTGGTCTGGCCCCAGCAAACCTTGCTTGGTGTCCTACAACACCCTTCTCAGCTGCCTTAACCACACACACAAAGACACCCCCCATTTGTCATCCGGTCCTCTGTCAGCAGACCTGCCTGGAGCTCCTTAAACCACAGGATGTGGACAGCCACCATGAGGAGTCAATGTTTGACTTGCAGGCAAGAAAACAGGAGCTCAAAACTCTTCTTGGTTGTGAGTGTGGACAAGAAATTTAACGTCTGAGACTCAGTTTCTTCATCTGTAAGATGGGGATAATAAGAGCACTTGCCTCACAGGATTATTCTGAGGAGCACACAAGATAATGTACAAAAAGCACATAAACCTTAAAGCTTTATGTAAATGTCAGCTATTATGTGACCAGGACTGAGTTCTCGCTTAAGACCAATCCTAGAGGTACATAGCCAAACCCTCCTTTCATCGAGGGTCCTTAGAAAAGTGAAACTTAATGAAAAAAAAAAGACCCCAGGAGCCACATCAGCTCAGCCCTAACTCAAGGGACATCCCTCTCAGGGCTAGTTTCCCCATTCTTTCTCTCCTACCAGCAACCCAACCAAGAAAGCTTTAAAGGGAAGAAACTCTAGATTTCAGGGTTCTTGTGAAATGAACACAAAAGGACAACCAGAAACGCTTATGTAGCCCAATGTTCTCTGGATAGAGTGTTTTGATGGAGTCGGGAACCTTCGGCCTCAAAGCCATGTGTGGCCCTCTAGGTCCTCAAGTGCAGCCCTTTGACTGAATCCAGACTTCACAGAACAAATCCCCTTAATAAAAGGATTTGTTCTGTAAAACTTGGACTCAGTCAAAAGGCTGCACCAGAGGACCTAGAAGGCTACACCCAAAGCACCTAGAAAGTCACATGTGGCCTCAAGGCCACAGGTTCCTAGGGCTGAGAAATTCCAAGCTGCCATTTGCCCAAGCCTAGTTGATTCTGGACTCACCTTCACATCCCAGATGCTCATCCCTCCATCCATCCCAGTGGTGCAGAACTGGGAGCATTTGGCTTTCCCCCCAGTGAGTACAGATATCTGACTGCAAAGGAGAATGAATAGATTTAAGGACAATTCCGCCCTGTCATGGAATTCTGCATACCAGTCCCAGGACAGGTGGCCCTCCCTGAGCTCACAGTTTCTTTTCCACAAGAAAGATCTCCCCATCCCATAGCAATGCCCCAACCTAAGTTCAGCAGTTGCCTTGAACTCACTGAACTTCCTGCTCTTCCTATTAAGGGTCTGGCAGGACCCTCAGAGACTTCAAGGAACTCAACAGATAGAGCCTAGGAAAATACCCCTGAGGCAGCTAGGTGGTGCAGTGAATAGAGACCACTGACCCTGGAGTCAGGAGGACC
This sequence comes from Gymnobelideus leadbeateri, assembly GCA_011680675.1. NCBI lineage: Eukaryota > Metazoa > Chordata > Mammalia > Diprotodontia > Petauridae > Gymnobelideus > Gymnobelideus leadbeateri. Next base: position 504,135 of record WOXC01009668.1, on the reverse strand, counting down.
TGGGTTCAAATCCAACCTCAGACAACTGACACACTTACTAGCTGTGTGACCTTGGGCAAGTCGCTTAACCCCAATTGCCTTGCCTTCCCCCGTCAAAAAAAAAAATAATATACCCTACTGGATTCTCCAGGCCACCTAGACTAAAATCCTGCCTCAGGTACTTTATTAACAAATCAGACTCTCAAACATTTGCCGTGTGACCCTGGATAAGTCACCTCACCCTGCTTGCCTCCGTTTCCTCATCTGTAAAATGAGCTGGAGGAGGAAATGGCAAAACCACCCTGGTATCTCTGCCAAGAAAACCCCAAATGGGATCACAAAAAGTCTGACACGATTGAAAACTGACTAAGCAACAACAAAACTCTGTGCCTCAGTTTTCTCATCTGTCACATGAAGGAGTTGGACTTGGTAACCCTTAAGGTCCCTTCCAACTCTGTTTCTATGATCCTGTGGTCTCTTTAATACAAGTATTCCTATTGACTGAACCCAAACTAGTCAGTTACTAGTTCCAGACCTAGAATATGGCATTTTTGTATGAAGAATGTTGAATAAATCACATTTTGGATTGCTTTTGTACTTTTTTTTAGGCAAGACCTATGATTTGAGCCATGGCTCAAATTCCCTGGGTGAAAATCCTCTCCACCAATGCATCTACAACTCTTTGTAGCTTATCATCCTAAGAGCTGTCCAGGGGCATCAAGAGGTCAAATAAGTTGTCAGTGGTCACACATCAGAGGCATGACTAGACCCAGGTCTTCCTATCTGTCTCCCTCTCTCTCCACTATATGACGTTGCTTCATTCTTGCTTAAAACAAGACCAAAAACTAACAAAATTCATATTTAAATAGCTACTTGATTCTATTTGACCTCTATTAATTTATAAAAATTAATAGGGTTGGAATTTGGATAGATTTCTGACCATATATCCCACTACTGAAAACCATGGATGGCCCTGACCCACATCCCTAAGCTTACAGCCTGTGAGCCCCAGGAAAGCAGGGACCTTGTCTTGTATTGTGAACTCCCAAGTACTATAAACTCAATACTCAATCAATTACCAAAAGGATTCTATTTATTCCCTGGGACCCAATACCAACCACTCTGCCCAACTGTGAAGAACACTGAACCCCATCTTCTGCACCTGGATCCCATGCTCACATCTGGACCACCCCTGCTTCTCCAGTCTTAGTCCCAGCCTCCATGTTCAGTCCCTCTCAAGGACCCCACCCTTCTGCCGCAAGGCTGGGCCATCCCCATACCTGACACTGTTCTTATGCACGGTGTCCAGGCTGGCTGAGGTATCAGAGCTGGCCCGCTTGTCCAGGCTCTGGAAGCGCTCCCGGGCAGTCATGCCACGCTGGGAATTCTGCTTGGGCACATCGAGCCGCCCTCCGAAGCTCAGCACCCCGGATGCCCCTTCATAAATAAAGAGCATAGGGAAGCAGTCATGTCCCTGAGGGAGGAGAAAACCAGAGTTAGCAGGTGGGAGAGAAAGAGTCATTGGCATGTGGTGAAAAGAGCCTTGGATGTGGAGTCTGGTCCCAGAGCCAGCTCTACCCTTTGCTGGCTTCATGACTCTTAACCTCAAGTTTTCTCATCTGCAAAACGCAAATAATAAAACTTAGGCTACCCATTTCAGAGGGTTATTCTATGTGAAGTGTTTTCTAAACTATTTGTTCAGTCATTTCAGTCATGTCTGACTCTTTGTGACCACTTCTGGGGTTTTCTTCATAATGATACTGGATAGTTTACCATTTTGTCCCCCAGCTCATTTTACAGATGAGGAAACTGAGGCAAACATAGTGAAGTGACTTGCCCAGGGTCACAAAGCTAGTAAATGTCTGAGGCCCCAACTCAAGTCTTCCTGACTCCAGGGTCAACACTCTATCCACTGCCCCAAAGCATGTAAATGTGGGCTAGAAAGCATGCCGTAGGGTTAGAGCAGTGCTTCTTAAACTGTGGTTGTGACCCCATATGGGATTATGTAACTCAATGTGGGGGGGGGGTCTCAAGAAATTTGGCAACAATAAAAGGTTTTTGAACATGCAACAACCAAAATTAATTCAAAATCAAACATAATGAATCCAAAGTGTTTCTGGGAGTGCTTTCCGTGTTGCATTGCACAATTTCCCTGCAGCATGGGTTCTGAACACATAACACTTGTGCTTTGCAGCGCACATGTCATCATGCCACACAACAACAGTGAACACCATCAGAAACACCCTGGCTCAGATTCCAGACTGCCTTATGTTATGAATTGCAGTGGGTTTTTTTGTTTGTTTGTTTGTTTTTTTAAGCAATTGGGGCTAAGTAACTTGCTCAAGGTTACACGGCTAGTCATTATTTATGTGTGGGTGCTCATTTTCTGAGGCCGGTTTCGATCCCGGGTCATCCCAACTCCGAGGCCGGTGCTCTTACTCACTGCACCACCTAGCCACCCAAATTGTAGTGTTTTTACTGTATACACAAAATCATTTAATGAATTTTGACTTGGGATTAGGACGGAATTTCCAGCAATTTCTGAAATGGCCCTAAACCAGCACTTGTTAAACTGTGGGTCGTGACCCTATATAACTTTAAGTTTTAAAAGTTTAAGAAGCACTGAAGGGGTTGCAAATGGAAAAAGTTTAAGAAGCCCTTTCAGTCCTGACTTGAATTCAAGTCTTAACCCTGACAGATACTAGCAGTATGACACTGGGTAAGTCCCTTAATATCTCAGTGCCTTCAGGCAACTCTCAAAAAATACAAATGGCCAAGCGGTGCCAATCTGCATTGGTAGAGGGGGTTTCCTGACTTGGTCTGGTTAAAAAAAAAATGTACACAATTTAACTTAGGAAGCCATAAGACAAAGCAAAGAACATAGAATTAATATGTGTTGTCTCCCTACTGGAAAATAATTTCCTTGAGAGCAGGGATTTTTCCATATTTTGTCTTTGTCTCCCCAGTGCCCAGCAAAGGGCCTAGTTGATTGAGGGATAGATAAATAGTACACATATTATCCCATTTCACAGATGAGGAAACTAAGGCTTCAGTTAGTCCATGATGACACAGCTAATAAATGTTGGAGCAAAGACACAAATGTAGACCTCTAAGATCTCTACCTCTAAAAGTCTAGCACTTGATCCACTATACTAAGCTGACTTGAAATAATATTTGAGCTTCCTATCTCATGGTGGTTGTTGTAGGGGAAAGAATCTGTTAGTCTTAAAGCAATACAGAAATGGGAACTACACATCCATCATATTGTCCAAAAAAAAAAAAATTAAAAGCAATGAAATTCAATTCTGGCAGGACTACAGAGAAATATGTATACTTATACATCACTGGTGGAACTGCAAACTAGGAACATCTCCTTAGAAAGCAATGTATAGTAAAAGTTACAAAAATATTAATGTTCTTCACTCCAGTAACTAATTAATTAATTCCAGTGATTAATGGAAACATGCTTTGAAAATGCTATCAGGAGTAATGTGGAAATATATTTAATATGATTGAACATGTTTAACTTGTATCAAATTACTTGCCATTTGAGGGGAGACGAGGGAGGGAAAAGAAACTTGGAACTCAAAATCTTTACAAAAGTGAATACTGAAAACTGTCTTCACATGTAATTAGACAAAATAAAATACTGTTCAGTGTGGGGGGAAGTGTCATCAGTAAGTAAAAACAAAAAAATAAGTTGTGTGTTCAAAGATATTCATAGCATCCTTAGTTGTAACTATGAAAAAAAAATGGAAACAGCTTAAATAGTCAGCAAAAAGGAAGGAAGGAAGCATTTATTAAATGCCTAGATCCTGCTAAGCCATTTATAAATACTATCTCATCTGATTCTCACAAAGACCCTGGAGATAGGTGCTATTATTATGTATATTTTATGATTGAGAAAACCAAGGCAGAAAGAGGTTAAATGACTTGTCCACAGTCACACAGTTAATAAGCATCTGAGGGTTGAATTTGAACTTGAGTCTTCCTTACTCCAAGCTCAGCAGCACTCCCTCCACTGTGCCACCTAGCTGTCTCCCACAGAAGAACAATTAAGTAAATAGAAGTAAATATTATAACGTAATTAAGATTAATTAGTCTGAGGAATAAAAATCCACATGGACTTCTTGTGAAGAAATGGGAATGGGGGGAAAGACCAGACAAATAGAGTGCCCTATTTAAAAAAAAACAAAAAAACAACGTGATTATACAAATAACCCTGATGGAGACTCAGGGAAAGTGACTGAAATACATCTATTTGGATATAAATAATTACAAATTCCAAGAAGAAAGAACAATGTGAACTGATGGAGTTATTCCTGCTTACCGCGGCCACAAGGCTGTTTTCAGTGATGAAGGTGAGTGCCAGGAGGGGCAGGGTCTCCGAAGCCAGGGAGGCCACACTGGAAAGGAAGAGGATGAGAGGAGGGGTATCACATGAAGCCCTACTCCATTAACCTTGCTGGCACCAATTTTCTTATCTCTACAGTCAGGGTCATAGCCAATCCTCCCACCCCAAACTCAGGGATGTGCTAAGAATGGATGAAGAGTGGAGGGCTTTGCAGTGCCGCAAGAACACATGACTATCTAATCATACGACCACTTTCCTGACATGGGGTATGGGAAGAAGAAGAAAAATAAATGAGTACAACCCAGCAATTGCTGGCAAGCAAAGAATATGGCAGCAGCAACAAAAACAAACAAACAAACAAAAAAACCCAGCATGGGACAGACAGAATAAGGATCTGCAGAAATATCAACAAGCTAGAATGATGGGGCACATCTCATAAACATTTCACAGGGCATTCAGAAAGTCAATAGCACAGTAAAGGTGAGGGAGGTGTGCCTAGATAGCCGTTCAAGTGAAAAAGATGTGATGGTCTTGCTAAAAGTTAATTTTCCAATTGTTTCTGACTCTTCATGACGCCATCTGGGGTTTTCTTGGCAGATACTGGAATGGTTTGCCAATTCCTTCTCCAGTGCATTTTACAGATGAGAAAACTGATGCCAACAGGGTCAAGTTACTTGCCCAGGGTCACACAGCTAGGAAGTGTCTGAGGCTGGATTTGAACTCAAGAAGATGAGTCTTCTTGACTCCAGGTCCATGTTCTAACCATTGCACCACCCAACTGTGATGGTCTTGGAGACTGCTAATTCAGCCTATCAACATGGCAAGCAAACCAAAAATCTTTGGTTTCATTAAGGCATAGTGCCTAGACCCAGAGAGGTCAGAGTCCCAGTGGACTCTGCTAGTCAGACCACATCTGGAATACAGAGGTCACTTCTGGTCATGATATTTTGGAAAGGATATTGGCAAACTAGTATACCTAAGGGAAGGAAAACCAGAAAGATTAAAATTCCCCAACAGAAGGACCAGCTGAAGGGACTGGAAAATGTCTAAACCAAAGAAGAGAAGGTTTCAGAAACACATAATTGCTTCAAATATTTGAAGGCCTTCCTTCCTTTCATGTGGAAGAGGGTGGGGATTATTTGGCCTTGTGGCACAGAATTCCAAGCACAGGGTAGAAGTTTGAGAGACCTCAACCTCCATATACAGATCTCCACAGCCTTAGTGAAGTTTTAAGCTATGAAAGCTCCAAAGTTATTGATGCTTACAACTTAAAAATCTATTACACTGCTATAAGAAATGATGAGGGGTCGGCTAGGTGGCGCAGTGAGTAGAGCGTCGGCCTTGGAGTCAGAAGGACCTGAGTTCGGATCCGACCTCAGACACTTAACACACACACAAACAAAAACCTAAAACCTAGCCGTGTAACCTTGGGCAAGTTACTTAACCCCAATAGCCCTCCAAAAACAAAACAAAAAAAGAAATGATGAGCTTGATGATGAACTTGGGGCAGCTAGGTGGCACAGTGAATACAGCACTGGCCCTGGAGTCAGGAGGACCTGAGTTTGAATCCGGCCTCAGACACTTGACACACTTACTGGCTGTGTGACCTTGGGCAAGACACTTAACCCTAATTGTCTTGCCTTCCCCCCTCCAAAAAAAAAAAAACTGGCGAGCTCACTGATTTTAGAAAGGAATGGAGAGACTTCCATAGAATAACAAAGAGTGACATGAGTGGAACAAGGAGAATACTGTATACAGTAACAGCAGCATCCTTTTAAGAATAACTTTAGGGGGCGGCTAGGTGGCGCAGTGAGTAGAGCGTCGGCCCTGGAATCAGAAGGATGATCCGGCCTCAGATACTTAACACACCGTGTGACCTTGGGCAAGTTACTTAACCCCAATTGCCCTCCAAAAAAAAAAAAAAAGAATAACTTTGAGCCACCAAGTCACTCTGACCATTATAAATATCCAAATTCATCTCAAAGATCCTATGAAGGAAGATGCTGTTTGAGTCCAGAAAGGAGTTTTCCTCCACTGTAGGAAATAATGAGCAGGTTGATTTAGGAAAACATGGAAAGACTTGGACCTGTGAAGGAAGATGCTCTCCACCTTCAGAGAAACAGGTGACAGGTGGAAATTAGCACAGTACGGTCTTACACATATGTGTGTATAAGTTCATCCATGTTTATGTGTGTCTAGATAAATGTACACATAGATAGATGTATACCCATGCTTAATTGTAGCCTTCTTTAGGGAGGGAGGGAGAAAAAATGAGGTAAAAAGTACACAGCAAAGAACCAAAGAAAACCAACCAGGAAGCAAAGGAAAGATGGGGCAACTGAAAACAATGAGTAGTACTTCTTACATAGGTTTTCTTGAAATAGAAATGGATTGTTTTATATTGAATCCTCTCTTGTGGTCTGCTGTGTACATGGCAATGTTCTTTCTTTTCTCACTTTATATTTAAGTGTAAATTTTTTTTAATTACGATTTTAAGCTACTAAAGCTTCCAGCCCCACTAAGATTTTTGGGACACTGGGTAAAAGCAAACCTCTCCTGTACCACAGTAGAATGGGCTGCCTCAAGAGGCAGATGAAATTAAGGCAGAGGATGGATGGTTAGATGCTGGGAATTCTGTCGAAAGGGCCTCTTCTACAGATACAGGTTTAGTCTTAGACAGGTAGCTGGGTCCCACATCTACCAGTGTCTCCAAGAAGGTAGGGTGGGTTTTAAGGGAGAGAGGGGTCCCCCAGTGCATCTGCAGGCTTTCCACTTACGCCATCTTCTTGTTGGCATCAGCCAGGCACACAGTGCTGTCGTGGCTCACCCAGGCCATTCGATTGCCGCTGTCGGAGAAGCAGACACCATGGACCCAGCCGCAGCTGCTGCTGGACTCAAACATCAACTCACCAAAGGGCATTTTGGAGCCCCATGGGGTGGGTGAGGGTCTCTCTTCCACCTCCTTGATATAGGCTGAGAAGATTCTGGGGGAGGAGAAGGGAAGGAAAGCCCCGATGAACCAAAAGGTTTTGTGGGGACAGAGGGAGAGAGAAACCTGGGTGGGCAACAGTGTGGTCCTTTTAGCTCTCCCAAATAGAGTCCACTGTGAATGGGAAGGGTATGGAGGGCTTGGACAAAGCACACGGAGTGTTTTCCAGCCCCCAACATTTATATTCAAACAAAATCAGATTCAACCAGGATTCTTTTTGTGTGTCATGGACCCACGTTGGTGATGTGATAAAGCCCGTGAACCTCATTCACAGAATAATGTGAATAACTGTAACCTAGAAGGAGATTTGAATCATCTAATAATCAGAATGGATCAGGATATTTTAAGAGTTCTGGAAACCTAATTTTACACATACAAACACACATATGCTTTGATCTGAAGATGTGGGGATTTTCTTGTTAGCACATTAATAATAAAAATGTGTATTTCTAACTAGAAAAAAAGAATAATGGTTTTAAATGCATAAAATAAAATGCATGAGATTACAAAAGAAACCAAATATGTTGAAATACAATTATTAATTTTTTTTAAAAATCAGGATCATGGACTACAGGTTAGTAATTTCTTGGGGGGGGGACGCATTGTTTCTTTGCGCCTCAGTTCTCTCACTTATAAATTCCAGTGAGCTAGATTCAAGGATGTACTAGCAAATTTTTAACAACCAGCTCTCCAGAAAAAATTATTACATGAGATACCCTTTTAAGGTTAATCTGCATTATTAACATTTTCTCCATCCATCACCTTCTTAAATCTAAGCAATAAACAAAACCATAAATAAAGCTCTTAATCTGTCATGCCTGCTGATTCCTGAAAGGAAAAATTCTTACAGTGAAAATTTAACAATTGATTCTTGTGAGCCGGTTTGAGCTGGCTCCAGAACACCCCTAATTGGAATATATGTTAAATGATAAAAGTTTGTGAGATTTTAACAGATCAATGAATGAATGAATAAATAAATGAGAAAACATTTATTCAGTACTTATGTGCCAGGCACTGTACTAAAGTAATCTCTGCCCTCAAGAAGCTTACACTCTAGCTAGGAGAGACAACTCATAAAGGTTAGTCTTTAGCATCTCCAGCTTCCCTTTCCTCTAATGTGGTTTCCTTTCCTTCTCATTCATGTGCCTCTATGAAGGTTAAGAAAAACTAAAGTTTTCCAACCCTCAGCAGGGTCCACAGCCTTTATCTCCCTGAGGCTCAGAGACGACTTTCCTGGCTGTCCCCTAACCTTGCCATTCCACTCTAGTGCATTCCTTCTGAGATGACCTTGCATTTATGACATGTGTGTACATACGTGTACATACACACATACACATATGTATCTTGTGAATACATAGTTATTTACATGTTGACTCTCTTATTCAATATGAGTTGTTTGAGAGCAAATACTATATTTCTGTCTTCACCTACAGCCTCCATACTTAGCATAGTATATAAATGCCGAACAGATGTTTGTTGACTGACCAAGCTAGAAGAATGAAGCTCTAATGATAGAATATCAGGCATCAGAGATTAGGGAGCCTTGGTGACATGCTATCTTACTCAAATTCCCAACTCTTCTTCCTCCTGAATTACATTTGTTCAACACTAAAGTACATAAAATTAAATGCTTGGAATGGGGGAAGGGGGGAAGAGTGGACATTTTAGATCCCCTTACACTTTTCTAACTAATCTCATTTTAAAAGAAACTAACCCCAATTGCTCCAAATGAGTTTCCTTCTGAAAGGGCTTTCAAGGTTATTGACTGACATCAGAGAACAAATCCCCTTCATCCCTATTAAAAACTCCTAGTCCCAGGATCCTGAGGCCCCACCCTGTGCTCATGACCAGGGGCAGGACAGCTGAACCCCTGGATAGCCATTGCTCTCCATGCCTCACCGGCACTTGAAGTCACAGGAGCCAGCAGCCAGCAGTACATTGTTGGGGTGCCAGTCCAGGCTGAGGATGGTCGATCGGATTGGCTTCTTGATATGTTTACAGACCCACCTGAGGGACCAAGACAGACACAATCAGAATTCCCTTTGCTGGTCAGAAAAGCCAAATCCATCCAGCACAGATTCATAGTATGTTAGAGCTGTCTGGACCTAACTTAGAGATTGTCTAGATGGTGACGCTAGGTAGATGAAGACACTGAGACCTCAGGAGGTCATGTGACTTTTCCTAAATCACATAGGTAGATGAAGATGAATCTGGAACCCAGGACTCCTAACTCCTGGTGTTCTCTCAATTATTCCAATTAAGATTGCCTCTCACGAGCAAGTAAAAATGACTAGATTTCAGCATGGCGAGATGGAAATAGAGAAAAGAATGCCAAGCTGGAAATGTAAGATCTCAGTCCAGAGGCCATCTAATATAACCTCTTATGTTACAGAGAAAGAAAAGGAGGCACAGGGTAGCAGCTTGCCCAAGGTCAGATGGCAATAGGAAACAGAAAAGGGATTTGAACACAGATCATCTAATTTCAGATGTACCATGCTCCTGGATTGAATCTGTTGAATCCCAGTTCTGTCCCTATCTTGCTAGATGACCTTGGGCAAATAAGTCATTTCCCCCCTCTTGGGGTCTCAGATACCTCTCCTTTAAAATGAATGGGCTGCATCAAATTGCCTAACATTACAGAGAAAGAAAATGACAAATGCTGGAGGGGATGTGAAAACTAAGGTTACTAATGCATTGTTGGTGGAGTTGTGAACTGATCCAACCATTCTGGAAAACAATATGGAACTATGCTCAGAGGGCTATAAAACTATGCATACCTTTGACCCAGAAATACCACTACTAGGTCTGTATGCCAAAGAGATCCAAGGAAAAGGAAAAGGAAGTATATGTACGAAAATATTTATAATAGCTCTTTTTGTGGTGGCAAAGAATTGGAAATCGTCTAGACAAGTTGTGGCATATGAATATGATGAAATACTATTATCCTATGAGAAATGATGACAGGACTACATGCCCTCTTGGGGAGGGGGGAGAGAAGGACGGGGAAGAAAATTTAGAACTCAAAATCTTATGAAAGTGAGTGTTGAAAACTAAAAATAAATTAATGATAAAAAAAGAAATGATGAGAGGAATAATTTCAGAAAAACATGAGAAGACTTGTATGAACTGATGCAAAGTGAAGTGAGCAGACCCAGGAAAATATTGTATACCATAACAGCAAATATTGTAACAACAATAACTGTGAAAGACTTATCTACTCTGATCAGTACAATGACCCACAACAATCCCAAAAGACTCATGATGAAAAATGTTATCCACCTACAGACAAAGAAGTGATCAACTCTGAGGACAGATTGAAACAATTTTTTTCTTCCTTTTTTTTTGTCTCCCACCTGCCGAAATATGCCTAATGTGGAAATAGGTTTGGTAAGACATATGTATATGTATACATATACATATACATATACATATACAAAATGTATACATATATGACAAATGCATGAGACACATATGACATATATAATTGCATATGAGTATTATATTTGTTGCCTTTTCAATGGGTAGAGGAGGGAGCTGAAATAGGGAGAGAATTCAGAACTGAAAATGAAAACAAAAAATTAGATTAAATATTAAAAACTCAGATAAATGAAGGAAAGAATGAATGAATGGATAGATGAATTAACAAATGGATGGATGGATAAATAGATAAACAACTGAATGAATATATCAATGAATGAATGAATGTGTTGGATTAGATATTCTCTAAGGTCCCACAGTGGGTAAAGTGCTGGATTTGACGTCAGAAAGACTTTGGTTCAAATTTCACCTCAGATATTTACTATCTTTGTGACCCAAGGTAAATCACTTCACCTTTCTGGGCCTTGGTTTTCTCCTGTCTACAATAAGAGAGTTGGGCCAGGTGATCTCTTGGGTTCCTCCCAGCTCTACATCTCTGAATCAATAAATGTTACAAATGTCAAATCATGACCATTTCTCACTAGCCAGAGTTCTGAAATACTCTCTCTGCCCCTAACCCTGGCACCTGGTGGGGAGGGAATCTTCTCCTTTCCTCTATTTGGCCATTCTTCCTCTAAGATGGTGTAAGCTCCCTCCAAGAGTCAGCTAGGGGCCTAGAGGTTGGAGCACTGGACCTGGAGTTGGGAAGACTTGAATTCAAATCCAGCCTCCAACACTTCACCATCTGTGTGACCCTGGGCAAGCCACTTAACCTGTTTGCCTTGGTTTCTTCGTCTACAGAGTGGGGATAAGATAACGCCTACCTCCCAGGGCTGTTGTGAGCTCTTAACAGAGCGTCTGGCCCACAGGAGGCCTAGCCCAGCCCCAGACGCCCAGCTCCTCCTCTGTCCACCCTCACACTCCCATGACTCACCAGTCATTCTCCTGTTCAAAGTAGCAGATGGAGATGACGCGGGAACCGCTGCCCACCGCAAACTTGTTCTCCTTGGGGGACCACCTGACGCAGCGGGCGGCCCGGTTGATCCTCAGGATGACCAGGGTGGGCTTCCAGACGTTGCCTTTCAGAGTCCACACATAGGCGTTGCGGTCTGTGCCACACGTGACAATTCGGTTGCTCTCGGGTGCCCAGTCGATGCCTGCAGGCCAAGGTGGGGAGGAAAGAGTCAGAAGGGGGCTTCAGGTCCCCCGGCTCCCCACCAACCCCACCCCAACAGCGGGGGAGGGACTTGCCCTTCCCTTCCTTATCAGACCCTAGAACCTAGATCCAGAGGGGGAAGGGACCTCAGAGGACATTTCATGGAGCCCCCTTATTTTACAGATGAGAACCCTGAGGTCCAGGAAGATTAAGTGATTGGCCTAAGGTCACACAGGCACTCAGCATCAGAGACAGGATCTGAACCCAGGCCCTTTAACTCTGTGCCATGCTGACTCCTCTAAGTTCATGTCTTCATACCTCTAGCACCCTTTCCTATGCACTCCTACAGCCCCAATCCCTGGGAATAATGCGGGAGGCCCATGAAGTTGTCACTGTGAGGAGGTCCCAGTGTGGGAACTCCCTCCTTCAAAAGCAACCTGATGTAGAGACTGAAATTCCCATTGTGAAATTTATACCTTTGGGTCCCCAGAAGGCCCCGGCTGAAAGGTAAGTGCCCCCTTGATTCACTGGCACACCCTGATACTGTTATGTAAAATTTGTATGAGTCCAGTCAGGCCCCAGAGTACAGCCTTGAGGACGTGACTCATAGGCTAGGAAGTACAGTTGTTCTTGTTATTCAGCTGTTTTGTAGTTCTGTCTGACTCTTTGTGACCCCATTTGTGATTTTCTTGGTAAATATACTGGACTGGTTTGCCATTACCTTCTCCAGCTCATTTTACAGATAAGGAAACTGAGGCAAATAGGGTGAAGTGACTTGCCCAAGGTCTCACAGCTAGTAAGTACCTGAGACTGGATTGAATTCAGGTCTTCCTGACTCCAAGCCTGGGACTCTATCCACTCCACCACCTAGCTGCCCCTTGTAGGGCAAGGGTATATCCAAGGGGATACTGAAGACAAAATCACTTATTCACTTGCTTCAAAAGTCAGCCACAGATAAAGCAGAACCTGTCCCCAGGAGTGCAAACTCATTCCAAGGCCAGGCTCTCACCCTCTTTGGAAAATGGGACTATGTGAGGTGAGGGTGAATAAAGATCCACAACGTTCAATGAATTCTTGGGAGAAAGGAACTTTTTCCAAACAAAGGCTGTCATTATGATTCTGGTCTCCTCTCCACTCATGTCCCTGGTCGCTACAAACTGACAAAGTGTTTGCTTCCTCTGCATGGACCATTTCAGTCTTAGCTCAGTGGGTTTCAATGGCTCAGGGGGCCAGACCTGGGAGCCAGAGAGATGTGGAAGGATCAGGAGAGGGAAGAATCAGCTCTTCACCTTTGTGGTTTCTAAAGTTAAGGACTTTGATAATACAAGTTTAAGGGACTAGAAAAATGTGCTGTGGACTACACATCAGCCCTTGCTTTGAGAGGCTGTATTAGATGACAGAATTTTAAAGTCAGAAGGAAACTTAGCAATTTAATTTAGTTCCTTCATTTCACAAAGGAGGAAACTGAGGCCCAAAAAGAAGTATTTTGCCCAAGGCCATACAGAGCCAGGATTGAAGCCCAGGTCTTCTGATTTCCAGTTCAATACGCTTTGTACTTTGCCACGATTCTTTTTTTTCCCCTCTTTTTTTTTTTTTTTGAAGGGGAGAAGGCAAGGCAATTGGGGTTAAGTGACTTGCCCAAGGTCACACAGCTAGTAAATGTCAAGTGTCTGAAGTTACATTTGAACTCGGGTCCTCCTGACTCCAGGGCCAGTGCTCTATTCACTGTGCCACCTAGCTGCCCCAGCCATGCTTCTTTATCCAAATGCTCCAAGACTTCATGTAGTGCTAACATTCACTCTGGTCTTGTAGGTGAGCACCATTGTCCTCATATGAAGAAACAACAAACTTCTCATGAACCTCTGGCCTGTTGGTGGATCTACATTCTCTATCCCTTCGCTCTATATACACCCTGGGAAGAAATAGAGTCAGGACCAGGGTCTCCCCACTGAAGCACCCAGGGGTGCTCACCCAAGCTCACCTGTCACTTGTCCATTGTGTTCCTTAAGCTCATGCACCTTAGTCCACTTGGTTCCATCCTTCTTATAAATGTGGACCTCATGGTTGTTTGGACAGATAGCAATCTCTGTGGGGGTGATAAACCAAGGTCATTTGTTTTATCAAGGTCACTGTCCTGCCAGTGGCAGAGGGGGAAGAGAGAAGAGGGGAAGAAAAGAGAAGAGGGAGGCAGGGAAGCAAGGAGGGGGAGAGAGAGAAGGGAGCATTGGGAAAGGGAAGACAGGTTGGGTTCAAGTATTCTATGGATCACAAGGAAGCTGGATGAGAATGAGTGGAAGACAAATTCAACTTCAGCCCACCACGCCTAAAAAGCAGTCACTCCCCTCCCTTGCTTCCATAAAGCACACACATGTACAAGCATCCCCGGGCACATACACATGCTCACAGATACATATGATGAACCCATACCCAAACACACAGAGAATAATGAAACTAAATGCTTTGAGGGGGATGATTTTCCATCAGGCTTTGACCTAAATGGAAAACGCAGTGTAGGAAAAAGAACACTGGAATGGAAACCAAGAGACCCAGTTCAACCATGATCATTCACTGTGTGACCTGGGTCAAGAGCACTGGGTCTAGATCTGAGTTCAAATCCAGTCTCAGACACTTACTAGCTGGGTGACCCTAGGCAACCTTCTCAGCACAGGTTTCTCGTCTGTAAAATAAGGATAATAATAGCACCTGCTTCCCAAGATTGTTTTGAGGATCAAATGAGATAATATATGTAAAAACATTTGGCACAGTGCCTGGCACACAGTAGGCATTTAATAAATGCTTGTTTCTACTTTGAGGTATCATCTCACACCCATCAGATTTCTGTCACACAGGACAGAAAAGAAAAATGACAAATGCTGGAAGGGATGTGGGAAAATAGGTACACTAATGCACTGTTAGTGACTTGCCCAAGGTCACACAGCTAGTATTAGCTATAATCAATCATTCTGTAAGAGCAATTTGGAGCTATGCCCAAAGGGCTATAAAACCATGCATACTCTTTGACCCAGAAATTCCCCTACTAAGTCTATATCCCAAAAAGATCAAAGAAAAGGGGGAATGAACATATATATGTACAAAAATATTTACAGCAGCTCTTTTTGTGGTGGAAAAGAATTATAAATCAGGGAGATGCCTGTGACTGAACAAGCTATTTATGTGATTGTGATGAGGAAGATGGTTTCAGAAAAACCTGGAAAGACATGAACTGATACAAAGTGAAGTGAGCAGAACCAGGAGAACATCGTACACCATAACAGCAATGTTGTGATAACAATAACTGTGAAAGACTTGGTTACTCTGATCAAGACAATTCCAAAGAAGAATTGATGAACACTAAGTACTGAATGAAGCATACTTTTTTCATTCACTTTATTTTTCTTTCCTATTTTTTTTTTTTTTGCAGCATGGCTAATATGGAAATGTGTTTTGTATGACTTCACAGGTATAACTGATATATATTGCTTCCATTTTCACTGGGTGGGAGAGGGGCTAGAGGGAGTGAGAGAATTAGGCACTCAATATTTTAAAAAATGAATGGTAAAATTAAAAAAATTTTAATGCTTATTTCATTTTGTTTTTTCTCCCTTCCTTCTTTCCTTCCTTCCTTCCACAAAATGAGGACTGTTACCCCTTAGGAAAAGAATATCACAGAATGTCAGAGCTAGAAGGAAATTTGGAGATCATCCAGTCGTCTAATTTTATAAAACAAGCTCTAACATTCAGTGGCTCTTAGACAAAGTGGCTGTTCTGGTATGAGCAAAACCAGTCCAGAAAGGGAAAAGACAGTCCTTGGAGGAGTCAAGTTATCCTGAGGAAGGAAAAGGGGAAGAGAGATGATCTACCCAAAGCCAGTTTCCTTTGTTTCCACTAGGGTGACCCTCTTAGCCTTGGCAATAAAGGAAGTAATTTGCAAAATATTACCAAGTATTTCAAATTACATAGGGAGAAGCCAGGAATATCCTCACTGATACCTGGTACAAGTTGTGAAAACAAGGTCTTTGGCAGAAACATGGAGGATCATGGGAGTGGAATGTTGCATGCACTGCCAGATGAGGTCATTGTTAGTTTGTTTTGCTGAATTTCCTTTGCTTCTAGGGTGTATATTAGGAAATGAATGTGATATAATCTGTTTTTAATTTCATTTCACAAAGTCACAGATTTAGAGTTGGAAGAGCCCTTGGAGATTATCTTTCCAATTCCCTTACTTGTGGATGAAGAAAGTAAATCCCAAAGAAATTTCTTTGCAAATCACTTGCTCCAGGTCATGTAACTGGTAGGTAGAAGAACTGGAACTTGAACCTGGATCTTGGGACTTTAACAACTTTGAATTTCAACTATAGCATGATGCCTTTTCAATGGATGCTTGGAAAGAGCAGAGTCCAAGAGAACCAGTTGGGCTACTATGATTCAAGGATGGCATGATGGTTATGTGGGGACCAATAAAAAAACCAGCAGGTGAAGAAGGAGGAGAGTGCATATGGGAGAAATCTATGAAAAAATCATGCTATGTCTTGGCTCCTCATGCTAAGGATTAGCTCAAGAGTCCCTCTGCACAGGAACCCTAAAGTGGCCCCTCTCACAGACATCAATAAATGTCTTTACAAGAACTGCCCAAAGCTCACTTTTTTTTAATCCAATAGCAAGACAACTCAGACCAAGCCCAGTTTGGGGCTAGCCCAGTGGGACAGGTGGTGAGTGCCCAAGGGCAGCTTAAAGAAAGAGGTAAATGGGAAACTCAGAATGCACAGCAAGTCTGTAAAATGGGGGGAGCGAGTTCAAGGGCAGAGACTGAAACAGGAAGGCTGAAATAGGTGAAATGATTTACAAGGAGTCATACAATGGGTGTGTGGCAGAGGTGGTGCTAGAGAATAGGGCCCCTGACTCCTGGTCTGCCGCTCTTTCCTGAATGTCAGGACAGCAAATGAGAAGGCAAGGTAACAGTAGTAGAAATAATGATAATGATAAGAGGAGGAGGAGGAGGAGGAAGAGGAAGAGCTATTTGGAAGACACTCTAACTGTATTATCTCATTTGACCCTCACAACAGCCTGGTGAGATAGGTGCTGTTATCATTCCCATTTTACAGAAGAAGAAAGCAGGGTTGAGGTAAGGAGAGATGAGCTCTCTCACCCCAACAACATAGGCTGGCTTGTAATTTATCAGAAAATTTCCATTGTGAAAGGAGCTAAGATTTCCAGGGAAGCCAGTTAGAGACAGGACACAGACGATGTGTAGCCAAGGTCCTTTAACTCTCTCCCCTGCTTCTGCTGTGAACCTCTTTATGCAGGAATAAGAACTGAGTCCTCTGAGGACTGGGAAAGCAGAGGGTCCTGTTCCCTCCCTGAGGCTCAGAAGGAAGCTCCATTTCTGTTGCTCACATTCATGCACGTTGAACCTTTAATATTTGTACAATAATTTGGGGGCCACTCCATGAATAGGTTTTAATCTAGGGAGAGCCTAGTCAGTGAGAGACACTGCTAGGCTTCTGAGGAAAGATGATTCCTAGAGAGAAGCCAAGCAGTGGGTAAAGGAGTGCCTTCCCTAGGGCTTACAAAGCCAGGTAAGACAGCCCCTCCCTTAAAAAACTTACAGGTTAGCTGGGAAGACAAGATACAGGGGAATTCTTTATGCTACCAAGAGAATGCTTCTTCCCTTCAGAAATCCCCTTATCTGTGTACTAGCTGCAGCCCTCCCCAAATGATTGTAAGGTACTTATCAGGGATCCTAGTTTTGGGTTGTTGTTTTCTTGTTTTGTTTTGTTTTAGCATCCCCAGAACCTACCATGGTGCCCAGAACAAATAGGCTCATAATATATGTCTGTATTATTAAATAACAAGACAAGGCAGTTTGTGCTAAATGTCAAATGAATTGACCCAGACCAGGGGTGGGGAACCTTCAGCCTTAAGACCCTTAAAGATCACACTTGAGGATATAGAGGGTTACATGTGATCTCAAGGCCGCAGGTTCCCCACCCCTGGTCTAGACAAGGCAGTAGGAATCTGGGGGGAAGAGAGAGACACCATTTTGGATGGGGGGAGGGTGTGAAATGGATGTAGGGAAGCAATCCAGGAGAGCTTCACGGAAGAAGCAAGCTATGAGCTGGGCCTTCAAAGTTGAGTAGAATTTATATAGGTCAAGAGTGAGGAGAGCCATCCAAGAGGAGCAAGGAAGGTAGGAGCAAAAGGGAAGCTGGTGAAGGAGAATGTGGAAAGCCCTTCTGGGGGGATAGTGAGTAGGCCAGGTTGGTTTGGGGCAGAGTTCACATAAGGGAATACTAGAAGACAAAGTAGGTCACAAGTAGATTGTGACCAGTCTTCAATTCCTAGTGCTTCTTGAATTTAGAGGTAGAAGGGACCTTGGAGGTCATTTGGTCAAATCCCTCCTTTTTTTTAAATCTGTTTGTTTGTTTTTCCTGCCACTCCTTTTACTATGGCCCAGAGAGGTTAAGTGACTGGCCCAAAGTCACAAAGGCAGAAAATATGGGAGGTTAAATTTGAATCAGGGTCACCTGACTCCAGAGTTTTCCACTGTATCATCCATCCAACATCCCTTAAACAGGAAGCAATATGGACCAATGGGGAGAGTTCTAGTTTGACACTTCTAGGTCAGTAATTAGCTCATTAAGTGACTTTGGGAGTCACTCCTCATCTTGGGACCTCAGTTTCCTGCTCTGTCAAATGAGGGGTTGGACTAGAAGGTCTCCCAGCTCTAACTTTCTGTAATTCTTTTGGTTTGACCTCCAAATTAAAGGTTCTTAATCTTGGACCAGTGAACATGGGTTCCTTGTTTTTAAATTTTGATTACTATATTTCAATAGAATTGGTTTCTTTTGCAACCCTACATATTTTACTGTGAATATATATGTGTACATATACACATATATAAATATGTATATGTGTGTGTGTGTGTGTGTGTATCTATAAAAACTTTTTCTGAGAAGGGGCCCACAAGCTTCAGAGGTGCTCACAACACCAAAAACTTTAAGAAGCCAAGATAACCCTGAATTCTGCTTCAGCAGCTTCTCCTGGGGAGGGGCTTGGCCCTCAGAAGGTGCCCGGGGCAAATGAGCTGAATTGAGTCTAAGGGGGCACTCACGGGTTCTGTCCTTGTTCCAGGCGTGACAGCTGATGGGTTCAATCAGGAAGCTGTGGTAGGCCATGGTGGGTTCTTCTGCTGTGGCAAAGAAGAAGAGGAAGCTGTGTTAGATCACTTTGCCTCCTTCCCCCAAGTATCTTCTAAAAAGAAACTTCTACCAGTGTGGAAAAAGAGCCCAATAAGACCTGACCATTTATAGTCCTGGGCCAGAGGGCTTTGCCGGAAAGCCTGCAACTATGCAAACCCTGCCCCTACCACACCACAGCCCTACTAACTCTGAACCCTACATGGAGAAGCAGACTCTTGTGACCTGTGGCTCCTGGGGTATATTTCCCATCCATTGGGAAGGAATGGAAAGAGCCCTATCCCTTCCATCCCTTCCTTCCCCTTTTAGATCCATCCTTTAGAAATGATACTGTGTGGCACTATGTTTTATATGATGGAACATGTATAATCTATATCAAATTGCTTACTGTCTCAGGGAGAGGGTAGGTGAAGGAATGAGGGAGAAAATTTGGAACTCAAAATTTTTTAAAAAGTGAATGTGAAAAATTGTCTTTACATGTAACTGGGGGCAATAATATTATTTAAATAAATAAATGAAGAAAGAAAAGAAAATGAAAGAAGGAGGGAGGGAGGAAGGAAGAAGGAAGGAAGGAAGGAAGGAAGGAAGGAAGAAAAGAGAAAGAAAGAAAGAAAGAAAGAAAGAAAGAAAGAAAGAAAGAAAGAAAGAAAGAAAGAAAGAAAGAAAGAAAGAAAGAAAGAAAGAAAGAAAGAAAGAAAGAAAGAGAGAGAAAGTGATACTTCCAAACCACAGGCCTGACCTGTGACCCTTATGACTCCTTTACTCAATAAACTACAGTGGTTCCTATTACCTCTGAGATCAAATACTAACACCTGTTTGGCATTTAAAGTTCTTTACGACCCAACTCCAACCTACCCTTCTAGTCTTTTTATACGTTGATCTTCTTCATAAACTCTTCTGCCTAACTGAACTAGCCCGCTTGCTGCTCTCTGCCCTGTGCACGTATTGTCTTTGTATATATTCTGCATCTGCTTATGTACATTCAGTTCCCCCATACAATGTAAGCTCAAACTGAGGGATGATTTCTTTTTGGTTTTTCTATCCTAACTGCCTAGCACAGTGGGCTAGGATCATGGAAGGTGCTTAATAAATGCATGTTCAATCTTCATACATTTCTATTTATAATTGATTAGACTGGAAAAAGACCAGAGCTCGAATTTGCTTTCATTTGCTCTGCATCTTTGGGCATGTTTTAGTTGTGAGGCTCAAATTAGATAATGGATGTAATCCATTGCAAAATGCTTTATGCAAACCTTAAAATGCTATATAAATGCTTTTACCACCATCATCATCATTAGCAGCAACTACAGCTTAGTGGC
This sequence comes from Gymnobelideus leadbeateri, assembly GCA_011680675.1. NCBI lineage: Eukaryota > Metazoa > Chordata > Mammalia > Diprotodontia > Petauridae > Gymnobelideus > Gymnobelideus leadbeateri. The sequence goes on along the minus strand of WOXC01009668.1, from coordinate 483,725 downwards.
ACAGAGCTAGAGTTCCGGCCTTGGAAACAGGAAGGTTCAACTTCCTGAGTTTAAATCTGGCCTTAGACACTTACTGGCTGTGTGACTCTAGGCAAGTCACTTCATCCTGTTTGCCTCAGTTTCCTATTCTGTAAAAATGAGTTGGAGAAGTAAATGGCAAACTACTCCAGTATCCTTCCCAAGAAAACTCCAAAAGAAGAGTCAGACGTGACTGAAAAATGAACTTAACGTATGCCAGGAACTGTGCTAAGTAACAGGAAATATAAAGACTCCCCCCCCAAAGAAAAACAACCCAGTCTTTGTTTTCAAAGGAGAATTTTTCTCTCAATGAGGAAGACAGCATGTAAATAACAAGGGTACATACAAGATTTAGAGAGAGTATTTTCAGGTAATCTTCAAAGGGAAGGTACTAGGTATGGGGGGGACAGAATCAGGACTAGAAAAGACCACCTGGGGAAGGTGGGATTGGAGCTGAGTATTAAAGGAGGCCCTGGGGACAGAGAATTCTACTGGAGAAGGCAAGACAGGCAGTTAGACAAAGGAGCAAAACCGGTTTAGTTGCAACAATCATAGGCTTCTCAAAAAGATCACAGATTGACGGAGTCTCAATGCAGATCGAAGAATACTATTTTCACTTTATTTCTTCATGGCTTTTTTCCCTTTGCAAACTGTTTCTTCTTTCCAACATGCCTAATATGGAGATATGTTTTACATGATTGCACATATATAATGTCTATCAAATTGCTAACTGGCTTAGGGAGGAGGAGGGAAGGGAGAGAGGAAGAAAATCTGGAACTCAAAATTTTGTAAAGAAAATGAATGTTAAAAATTGTCTTTACTCATAATTGGAAAAAACAAAATACTATTAAAATCATAGGCTTAGAATTATAAGGGATGTCAGTGGTCAGCTAGTCCAACCACTTCCCTCCCTGCTTTATTTGGCTAATGAGGAAACTGAGGCCCTGACAAGCATCTTGTCCAAGGTCCCACTGCTAATAAGGCAAGTGAATTTCATTTTTGTCTCTTTGTCTCTAAGGCACTACACAGTGCCCAGTATAGGAAAGATGCTTAATAAATGCATATTTCCTTCCATTCTTCCCTTAATAAATATTTACTGATTGGATTCAATTGCCTAAGGAATCCTTGAATCCAGAGGAATCCAGAAGCCTTGGCTCTACCTATATTAAGCTAGCTATCAGGGGTACCTTATATTAGGGGTTTCTTACCTGGAGTCGATGGATAGATTTCAAGGGGTCTATGAACTCAGATGGGGAAAAAATAAGATCTTTATTTTCATTGACTTCTAATTGAGATTTAGCATTTCTTGCTGTAGCAAAAGACATTATTCTGATGAAGGGATCCATAAGTTTCACTCTACGGCCCAAGAGTTCTTGATACAAAAAAGGCTAAGGACCTCTGGAGTGGGGGCAGTGTTTGCTGATGAGAACTAACCAGCTTGGAAATAGTTTGTAACCCTATCTCCTATTCTACCCTGGAGCAAAAGATTCCTTCTGGATGACAAGGTTCTAGGAGTAGAGAGAAGGCCACTGTCCCAGTGACTTTAGAAGCAAAAGGGACTACATTCCAAAGACCAGAAAAACAAAGGCCCTTTAATGGTGTCATTGAAACTCCTCATAACCCTCTAATGATGTCCTCAAAGGCTTTGCTGGGGTACAAGGAGGCAATATAATAAACAGGGCCAGGACCCCATCTGCTTCATGCTATCCTGCCCCCTCCCCTCCCACCTATCTTCCTGCCAAGCCTACCCAGCTGAGCCCCCTCTGTAGCTCACAGCCACCAACCCAGCAACTCAAAGCTCACTCCTCTACTAGGACACATAAGTTGCCTCCATCCCCCACCCCTTCCCAAATTCTAACAACCCAACCATTTTTAAACAAAGGCACCTCTGACTAAGCCTTGTGTGTGTGAAGAGGGGAAATCCAAGTAAGGAGAGCTGGGGAAAATAAAGGAAACTTGATAATATCCAAAACAGGAAGCTGGTTTGAAAAAACTCATGAGAACTAGGCCACACCTCCAGAAGAAACTATTAATCCACAGGAAAAGGGGAGGGGGATGAATTTTCCTAGGGGTGGTAGAGTAGGACTGTAGTCATTCAAATCCTGAATGTCCTAAGGCTCTACAGTTTTCTTGGGTAGGTTTAGTTCATTCTTTCTGGATATAACTACACTCTATGTGAAGGAGAGTCTTCTGGAAGCAATGTCTCCCTTCACTCTCCCAGCCTCTTTTTGTCATTAAGTCAGTTCAGTCATGTCCAGCTCTTTATGATCCCATTGAGGGTTTTCTTAGCACAGATACTGGAGTGGTTTGCCCTTTCCTTCTCCAGCTCATTTTACAGATGGCAAACTAAGTCAAACAGGTTAAGTGACTTGCCCAGAGTCACACAGCTAGGAAGTGTCTGAGGCCAGATTTAAACTCAGGAATTTGAGTCTTCCTGACTCCAGGCCCCACACTCTATCCAATAAGCCACCTAGCTGCCCACCTAACTCCCTTCCATGAGCCATATGGGATGTTAACACTGGAAAGAAATTCAAAGATCAACTAATCCATCCCCTTCATTTTACAGATGAGTAAACTGAGGAGGGGAAATGTCTTGCCCAAAGTCCCATATCTAGTCAGGACAGAGAATCATAGGATCATAGTAGGCACTAAACATTGCACTGCTTGTTTCCCATCCGTGGAATGGGGATACACCATGGACCCCCAAATTCCCTGGCTTCCTTCAAGACACAGCTTAACTCCCACTTTAGCAGGAGGCCCTTTCTGGTCTTTTCATTCTTATCAGTATAATATTACCTTCCACTTAAGACTTGCATGAACTGATGCCAAATAAAGTGAGTAGAACTAGGAGGACAATTTATACAGTAACAGACATAGAGTAAGGATGATCAACTCTGAAAGACTTAGTACCTCTGGTCAACACAATGACCAATCCCAAAACCCATAGACATGCTATCTACCTCCAGAGACAGAGCTGATGGACTCACTGCAGACTGAGACCTTTCCTTCTCTCTTTTCTCTTTCTCTCTCTATTTCTCTTTATTTCTCTCTTCCTTCCTTTTTCTTTCTTCTTTCTCCCTTTCTTTCTTCCCTCTTTCTTTTTTTCTTGTTGTTTTGAATGTGTCTAATATAGAAATTTGCTTTGTATGACTATGCATATTTATCATGGATTTTGTTTTTCTTGCCTTCTCAATGGATAGGAAAAGGGTAAGAAAAGGAAGAAGGAAAAGAATTTGGAACTGAAAATAAAATAAAATTGAACTTTAAAAAATAAAAGCTTGCCTTCCATTTATATTGTATGTATCTTGTATGTACATAGTTATTTGCATATTGTTTCCTCTCATAGGAATATGAGCCTTTTTGAGGGCAGGAATTGTGTTTTGGTCTTTTTTTGTGTCCCCAGTACAGTGCCTGGCACATATGCCTACATAGCAGGAATGCTACTAGCAGCTGCTATTGGGGGTGTAAGACCAAGACCAATAATACCAGCACACAAGAAGGCTGCTAACACAGGTTCTTGATCTGTTTTTCTAAGGGAAAGACAGCGTCAAAGAGATTAGTAATCTTTAATTAAACAGTGAGAACGAGAAAGATATATGAGTAGAGAGAAGTAAGTATGCAAGAAAGAATCAATCCAATAGACAGGGCTCCAATTGTCTAAACAGAGTGATAGATATCTAATCACAAGACCAGGGAGCACCAACATCGGGGTTCACATCTGGGTGGAGGGGTTAACAAGGACTACCCAGTCTCATCTGGCCAAATTACAAACATTCTTCCCATGAGTGAGCTCCAAAGTAAAACACCAACCTCCCAGTATCTATAGTTTTCAACTAATAAGCTCAGAGCCAGAAGGCATCACAATCTGGCTGACTTGGTGCCTAGTTGGCTCAATGCCAAAAGGCATGAAAGCCTTCCTGCAAGCAAACTTCCCCATAAGCAAGCTTCCCCCTAAGCAAGGTTCTCCTTGGGCAAGTTCCTCTCCTAAGGCGCTATAAATCTCCCTGAATATATCACCTGATGGGCCTATGTGACTCAGGATGTGTCCGAGTTGTGAACTGGGCTGAAGTTCAGAGTAGTAAGACATCTGTGATTGAAATACCTGTGTACCTTTAGACCTGGGAACATGGCTCCTGTTCCAAGGAAAAAAAAGGGAACACATGATCACATAGGCCTATAAATGGACAGGGAAGATCTTATATTCCCTTAACCCTTCAGTATAATAAATGCTTGTTGACTGATTGTGACTGACTGACTAAAAATGAGGTCTCTTGAAAGCCTAGTGGTCCTTCTAAGATAGCATACATGGGCTAAAATTAGTTACCAAAATCACCACTTAAAACAAAATTCAGGGCAAGACACATCAGTAAAGCATGCTTTTAGCTTCCATGACAAAATTACTGGCAAGGTCATTGACAACCCTGGGCATAATAGATATGAGAAAAACAGACCTACTTCTACCACATCATGGCAATTCCTAAAATCTCTGGCCTTCTGACTGCCAACCTGAGCCAACTTTAAATTGAGGAGACATCAGAAAGGTTCCGTTGTCCCAAAACATCAACCCCACTCTATATGCATAAAACTCAGAAATTAGGGCACATCTAGGACAGCCTTTAGCCTACTACCACTGGGAGTTCCCTTTCCCCTTTATCTTCCCCATACCCATAAACACCCCTTCCCAAGGCGATGGTGCCCAGAATCCACTGTCCTACTTAATCACTCATACAATTTGAATTAGATAGGATATTCCTTCTGCTGAGATGGAGAACCACTAGGCCTTACCACCTTTCCTGCTACTGCCTCCTTAAATAATTAGGCTTTACCTACTGTACCCACCTCCCTCTACAACCCACCCTCATCTGACACAGAGTAACCTAAGGACCCTTGGTACTTTGCCATCCACCCTGCTGATGAACCCTGAGGAATTCCAAGCTTTTTCACCTAACCTTTTTATGTGTTGTCTCCCTTACTTAAAGTTGTGAATTCCATGACAGAAAAGTCTTGCTTTTTCTATTAGTATCCCTGATGATGTATGGGCCCTGGGAGCCCCCTCAAGCTCTCCTTGAGTCCTTGAGGTACAGGCCCTTGAACTCTGATTAAAGCATCTCATTTGATGAGGCAAGTCTGTTACTAGACTTCCCACCCTCTGTTACTAGACTTACTAGACTTCCACCCCATCAATCCACCCATGAACTAGCCTAGCCTACCATTATTTGTGGTCTCCAGGTGGCCTCACTCATTGACCTCATTAACTCCTCCTGAAGACCCTCCCCAAACTCCTCCTCTAGACCACCCCTAGATTCCTCCCACAACCTTCTGTATATAAGACCCCATACTTTCTTCATGTTTGTGAGAGTGCCATAGAATGACCTAGCACAGACTTACTTTGTGTCTAATACAAGCTAACTTTTACTAAATTTTACTTTTCTTTGGCTGAGAGAAGATGAGTCGAATTCATTTGGCAGGATCCGGTGTGTTGGTATTTTGGGGTCTCCAGAGCAACCCTAACCCTCTTAGTGGGTAACCTCTTCATCCCCAGCACAGTGTTTGATATATAAGAAATGCTTAATGCATTCTTTTTCCTTCTTTTCCTCCCTCTCCTTCCTTCCTTTCCTTCCTTTTCTTCCTTCCTCCCTCCTTTTGTTCCTTCCTTCCTGCCTGCCTCCCTTCCTTCCTTCCTTTCTCCCTTCTTTCCTTCCTTCCTCCCTTCCTTCCTCCCTTTCTTCCTCCCTCCTTTCCTTCCTCTTTCCCTCCCTCCCTCCCTTCCTTCCTTCCTCTCGTCTTTCCCCTTTCTACATCCTTGACACAATATGGTTTGTAACTTTCACAAATAGAAGTCTTGATAGGACACTGTTATTCGATTCAATTCAATTAGCATATATTAAGCAACTACTCTGTGCCAGGCATCATGGTGGGTGCTGGGTGGCAGAGGGGGGGAGGCTCAAGGATCATCCAGTTCAATTCAATAAACATTTACTGAGCACCTACTATGTACCAGGAACTGTGCCTCCTTTCTACCGGAAGGAAACAACACATGCACAATAAGGACAAAGTAAACAGAAAAGCAATACTGACCCAATTCCAAATGGCGGCAAATTAAAATAGCAAAAGGTACAAAGAAATGCTTGATGCCATCGTAGCAAGATTTTTTTAATTAACTTGTATTTGTAGTTATTTTCTAAGTGACAATTTAAATTTCTAACCCTCTATAGAATACCATGGGATTTGCACCCTGGGGCATTATACAACATAGACTATTCATCATCAAATGGGAAATTTTTTTTTCCCTATGGGAGAAAGCATCTCAAAGGCCTTGATCACTCTTTTGATCTCTTGGGTAGAATGAAGAATGAATAAGTTTCTTGTTGTTCTGACTGAACTGGGGTTGAAGCGGGGAATGGAATCTTCCTGATAAAAGAATCTCTCTCCCTGTCTTTCTGTCTCTGCCTCTCAACCCTTCCTCAGCACTTGGGACATAGCCAAGCCATTGATCAAGCTTCCCTCCCCAACTCCACTTAAGGATTAAGGGTTAAGGATCTCTACCTCATCAGGAGCTTCCCTCACTGGTTGGCCTTTACCTGCAGAGGTAGGGTGAGCTGTGTGAGTGTTTTTTCCTCCTTCCCCACCTCCCAGATGTATGGGGGTGGAGAGAACTGAGATGTGACCCCACTATCGACACTGATGGGGCAGAAGAAATAGAGGAAACTTTCAGGATAGTGGGTTTCTCTTTTCACACAGCTACAGCCTTTTATGGCATATAGCAGGGATCCAAATTCAGGTAATGTGACCCCAAAGAAGGGAATAAATATTAGGAAAGAGGTAGGTTGATGTACAAAGATAAGAGGAGGAAAACAATAATTAGGTATTGTGTAATTGTAAAGTTTAATCTTGGCTCTAGATTAGAAAAGACAAAATACACCTCCCTTCTTTCCTAGTTGGGTGGGGAGGCAGGGAGTATAGAATGTTGCATGCACTATCAAATGGGATCAAGGCATCCCTGGATTTTATTTAGCATTTTTTGTTGTTGTTGTTCCAAGGAAAGGCTCATGAAGTGAGAAAATATGATGGTATTTCTAGAGATAACTATGATGGAAAATCACAAAACATCAAAATATATTAATTTATTTTTTTAAAGAATAGTTAAAATGATAAGGGGGAAAATGAGAAAGAGAATGAGGCTAGAGCTTCTTATAATCATTAAGAGACAACTAGGATTGTTTCATCAAGAACAAGTCACAAAAAGACTAACCTCGTTGCCTCTTTTTGATAGGCTTACACATCTTATAAGCCAGGGAATGTCATAGACACACAGAGCATTTCATGGATTGTCACAAGGCATTGCGGAATGTCGCTCTGAAATCTTTGTGAACCAGATACAGTGATGTGGGTTGGACAATGGGCCCTGTTAGGGAGTTTCAGAACTAATCACACCCAAAGACACATGACTTATGGATTGATTAATCTGGAGTGCATTCTCTAGATGAGCCAATCAGGCTCTGTCCTTGGGCCTGTACTGTTCAACATTTTTTTTTTTTAAATCAAAAACCAAGATGAAGAGATAGCTGGCAAACTTATCTTTACAGAAAATACAGTGCTGAGGCAGAGAGCTAACTGGGATGGCAAACTCAGTATTGGAAAAGATCTTAACAGGTTAACATGACAGGCTGACTCTAAGCGAATGGAATATAATGGCAATAAAGGTAAAGTCTTATACTTGGGTTCAAAAACTCAATGGCACACGTTTGGGATAGGGAAACTATGATTAGAAAATAATTCATATGAAAAAGACCTGAGTGTTTTAGTGGACCACAAGCTCAATAGGAATCAACAGCTTGACATGACTGCCAAAAAAGAAAAAAATCCCTTTTCCCTTTTTTGCTCCTCTCCCTTGCTTCTGGTACCCTTTTATATGTTATCTTTCCCCATTACAATGCAAGTTCCTTGAGGACAGGGACAATCTTTATTTTTGCCTACATTTGTATTCCTAACCCTTGGTATAATACCTAACATAATCACTTAATAAATGCTTATTGACTCCTTGGAAAGTAATATAATCTTAAACCACATTAAAATAAGTAAAATGGAGGGGGTAGGGGGAAGGTAGATTTAATATCACTGGCCCCAGCAAGCCCAACTAAGTGAAATGGATAGAAGCAGGATACTATAGTGGCAAGAATGCAGAAATTGGAGGCCATGGGTTAATATTCTGACTCTGCCACTTTCTATCTGTGTGACCTTTGGCAACTCCCTAAACTTCTCTAGGTCTCAGTTTCCTCAACCATAAAAAAAGGAGTTGAACTAGATGACCCTGAAGGTCCCGTCTGTCCCTAACTCCATGACGCTCAATGATCCTAGGATCCTGAGCTACATACAGAAAGGATTTTGGTTTGATAGAAGGAAAAACTCCCAAATAATTAGAACTATTTAAAAGCAGAATTGGGTTGCCTTGTAGGTCGATAGAGTGCCTTGTCACTGGGTGGGTCTTCAAATAGAGAATGGAAGACAGATTTGTAGACAAGATTCCTGCTCAAGTAAGGAGCAAGAGGTACTGAAATGTTTAGTTTGTTTGTTGTTTGTTGTCTTAGAAAATTATAAATAAATAATTTTAAAAACCAAGACTAGAGGCTCTGAGGCTCCTTTCAACTAATAGTCTATAATACTAAAACTGTGAAAACTGATTGCGACGTGAAAACAGGAGATAGACATTCATGACTGTTAATGTTAAGTTCATAATTTAAAAAAAAAAGAAAAGAAAAAATTTTTCAAAGAGGGAGATCCAAGGCTAGAAATATCTAGATGAGGATCCATATGCTCAGGCAAACATCCAGCTGGGACCATGGAAAAAAGTTCAAGCCAATTCCAAATCGACCCCCAGCCCAGCATGTTTCCTCTTATTCAGGGATAATGAATACAGACTGGAAAGGAGCTAATTTGTAAGGGTTGTTTTTGCCCTCCTTTTCACAGACACCTTTAATTCCCTTCTGGGTATTTAGTGTGAACACACACACACACACACACACACACTCTGTGTCTCTCTTCTCTCTGTCTCTATCTCTCTATTTGTCTCTGTCTCTCTGTCTCTTCTCTGTCTCTGTCTCTCTCCCTCTCTGTCTCTCTCTGTCTCTTCTCTGTCTCTGTCTCCCTCTCTCTCTCTCTCCTTCTGTGTCTCTCTCCCTCTCTGTCTGTCTGTCTGTCTGTCTCTCTCCCTCTCTCTCTCTGTCTCCCTCTGTTTCTCTCCTTCTCCCTCTCTCTCTGTTTCTTCTCTGTCTCTATCTCTCTTCTGTCTCTGTCTCTGTCTCTCTCTGTCTCTCTCTCTGTCTCTGTCTCTCTCTGTGTGTGTGTCTCTGTCTCTCTGGCTCTCTGGCTCTCTCTCTGTCTCTGTCTCTCTCTCTCTCTGTGTCTCTGTCTCTCTGGCTCTCTGTCTCTCTCTCTGGCTCTCTCTGTCTCTGTCTCTCTGTCTCTCTGTCTCTCTGTCTCTCTCTCTCTCTCTCTCTCTCTCTCTGTGTCTCTGTCTCTGTCTCTGTCTCTCTCTCTCTCTCTCTCTTTCCCTCCCCATCCACAGTTCTGCAAAGGCAGCTTGCTCCTATTTTCTCCTGAAGCCGGATATGGACTAGACTTTGCCTCTCATGCTTCACATTCCAGAAGCTCTGACTTCTGCTGAACAGAATTTGGAGGAAGTGGCAGCTAATGGAGCCTGGGAAGAGACCACAGCCACCCCAGACCTGAGGCACATAAGGGAGCAGTTTGGCTCATCTGGAAGCTATTAAGGTTTCCCAACACCTAGAGCTGACTTCAAACACTCCCACGGGGAGCTCCTCCTTTCCTTCAGCATGCTCCTCTCTCCCTGCCCCCACCCAGTGAAAACCACAGGCTGCCCAGATACCTACCTACCTACTCAGTGTGAGCTCTTCCCTGGGAAACTGCTGTTGGGGGACTCAAACTCAGTGCTGTGCTGGAGCCAGCTCAGACCAGCTGATCCTTAAATTTTCAGTGTGAATATTTGCACTTTAGAAATCTACAAATGCCACAGATTAGGGATTGATTTATTAATTTGTTGATTGTCCAGACTTAGGAAAGTGGTGGAGAAAATATTAATAATGTGGATTAAACTTAAAGTGTGTCTGTCATCTGTGCAATTGGGGGTGGGGGAAGCAGAAGTGGTAGAAACAATTGTTAAATACTTACCAGCACACCTATACACACATTCCCCCATGAATAAAGAGGCAAAAATGGCAGAGAGGCTGAGAGAAGCATTTAAGTGTTTACTATGTGCCAGGCCCTGTGCTAAGGATTGGAAATACAAATACAAGCAATCTTGTACCCTAAAGGATCTACCCTAAAGGAGCTTACATTTTAATGCCATATGCAGGCTGCACCTGATGTAAAAGATAGCCAGGAAGCCGGTCGAAGGTCCAGTGCCAGGCAAGATAGGCCAAAGCTCACCTATTTGAGGAAGGTAGGGGGGGCCCCAGGAACTGAGTCCCAGGCATGTTTCTGACACCAACTAATCTTAGACATGAGAAGCTGGCTATCAAGAACAAGACTCCAGACCAACTGTACCCCAAAGAGATCGATGAAAAAGGAAAAGGACCCATATATACAAAAATATTTATAGTCACTCTTTTTGTGGTGGCAAAGAAATGGAAATTGAGGGAATGTCCATCAATTAGCGGATGGCTGAATATGTTGGAGAATATGATTGTGATGGGATGCTATTGTGCTATAAGAAAGGACAAGCAGGATGCTTAAAAACAAACAAACAAACAAACAACCTGGACTCACAAGAACTGATGCAAAGTGAAGGGAGCAGAACCAGGAGAACATTATACACAGTAACAACAATATTGTATGATGATCAACTGTGAATGACTTAGCTATTTTCAGCAATATAATGATTCAAGATAATTCTCTAGGATATTCTTAATGAAAAATTTCTACCTCCAGAGAAAGAACCAATGGAATATTAATACAGATTGAAGCATAGTTTGTTTGTTTGTTTGTTTTAGCTCTTTGCTATTTTTTAATTTTAATTTTTATTTAATATTATTGTGTTATTTAATTTTCTTTATTATTGTTGGGGGGGGTTGTCTGCATTTTCTTTTGCAACAAGGCTAATACAGAAATGCTTTGAATGACTGAATATAGATAATCTATATCAAAGTGCTTGCCTTCTCAAGAAGAAGGCAGTAGAATATAGAATTCAAAAGTTTTTAAAAGAATGCTAAAAAAATTTTTTTACATGTAATTGAGGGGGGAAGAAGAATTGGAATGCTAAAAAAAAAATACTAATCCAGGCTAGTTTCTTACCACTAGCCTCACCAGAGGGTGCTACAACTCTTTTTTCCTGCACATTCTCCCTACTGCTTTCCCCTAGGGACTTACTCCCAGCTATAAGACCTGGGAAGGCCATTCTGATTGGTACTTACCACAGCAAAACCCAAGTTTTCTAATCAGACACTTAAACCCAAGTTTAGTGTTCATTCCATTTATAATAAACTGCCAAATTCACCTCCCTCACCATGAACACAACGCTTCTATTAATGAACCCTAAGCTCTCCTAAGATTCTTCAGATGACTCATTAGAGCTTGTAGGCTAAAGCCTCCAGGTCTTTCACAGGAACTATTTGTGGTCTAGCCAATCCCTCTCCCATCCTGAACTTGGGCAGCTGATTTGGGGAACCCAGAAGAGCTCCTCCCTGCCTGGACTCCCAGCCACTCCCTTCTTGCAGCATCCTGCCACGCTCAGACACAGCCCTAAGAGCTGTGCTGACTCTTCTCCCTGCCTCACCAGAATCCTGAGACACCTGTGCCTGTCCTGGTCTCTAACCACCTGCCTCCCTGCCTTTCCAAATAACTGTTCTGTCTGACCCTGGCTTCTCCAGATGCTTGCTGACTATTTTCCTGGCTTCTAGGTACCCTTGGACCACATACATTCTCATATACACTGACATAGGCAAGAAATAAATTATGCAGATTCCCCTCCCTCCCCCTTTCTCTAAGAAAGGAAGGTTGGGCAAGGATAATGAATTCTGTCCATTGACAGATCTTTGCACAGGAGGGATCCCCCTTTATAAGCATCTGAAAAAACAAACCATTCAGAGAGAGGAGGACAATAGTGTAGGGGAGAAAGATGCGGGCTCCCAGTCAGGAAGACTTTTTTGAAAGTCCTAACTTGGAAACATATGAGCTGTGAGACTCTCTCAGTGCCCTAAGGTGACTCTCTAAAACTATAAATGATCAGAATAAATGGTAATTTGCTGTAGTAAAGAAAGCTTCCTCACCAGGAATTCCCTACATCAGTTTGTCATATCTAATATTTAAAAGGGGAGGGGGACGTAGGAAGTCAGGGTGACTTATTTTTAAGACTTTCCTGCAGAATGCCATTGACCTTCATGTCCCTGGGGAGATGTGGTGGAGACTGGCTCTAGTACTGAACACAGTACTTCAATCATTAATCATTTATTAAGCATCTTCTGTATGCCAGGGGTTGTGCTAAGTGCTAAGCCAGATGTGAACTGTCCTGGTATGATTTGAAAAAATGTGCCTAGAAGAGTGAAGAGGGCATTCAGAGGTGTACTGGACTTAGAGGCTGCTAGGTGGCTAGAGACAGTGCCAGGGTGGGAATTAAGAAGACCTGAGTGCAAATCCAGCCACAGATACTTATTTAGCTGTGTGACCCCGGACAAATCACTCAACCTTTGTTTGCCTCGGTTTCCTCATCTATAAAATGGTGATAATTTTAAAAAATAAAATAAAAAGGGCAAAAAATAAAATGAGGATAATAATGGTACCTATCTCTCAGGGGTAACATGAGGATAAAATGAAATAAGCCCTCTGAAAACAAGAAAGCTCTATAAATTCTAGTTGTTATAAATAATGCATATTATAAGCATTTATTATCTATTAAGCATTTGGGAGCATGGTGAGATGAGCAAAATTAAGAAAGATAATTTGTGTATGTGTTATGCATTTTTTTTTTTTGCATTTTGGAGGGAGAAAGACAGGGCAATTGGGGTTGTGACTTGCCCAAGGTCACATGACTAGTGTTAAGTGTCTAAGGCCAAATTTGAACTCAGGTCCTCCTGACTCCAGGACTGGCAGTCTATTCACTGGACCATCTAGCCACCCCTGTATGTCTTATGATTGATATAATTTCCCTGCCCCATAGTAGAATGTAAGTTCCTTAAAGGCTAGATCTGTTTTTTGTTTTGTCTTTTATCATAAATTTGGAATTGAAAGGCCCCTTAGAGATCATGTAGCCTAACCACCTCACCAAGGCTCGGAAAGGTTTATGTGGCTCGTCCCACAGCTAGCGAGTCTCCAAGGTGAGATTCAATGTAACCTTTTCTTGACTCCAAGATTAGCACCCAGTATCTAGTTCTTTGTATCTCAAAGACAGAAAAACCCCTTGCAAAATAAATAAATAAATAAACAAACAAACAAAAAAACCCTTGCATATTTAATAAATGTGAGTTGAATTGAATGAAGTGCTTTTTTGTTGTTTTTCAATTGCTTGATTTTTTTCCTGACCCCACTTGGGGTTTTCTTGGCAAAGATGCTGTAGTGGTTTGTGCCATTTCCTTCTCCAGCTCATTCTACAGATGAGGAAACTGAGGCAAACAAGGTTAAGTGACTTGCCCAAGGTCACACAGTTAGGAAGTGTCTGAGGGTAGATTTGAATTCATGAAGATGAGTCTTCCTGATTCCAAGCCCAGTGCTCTATCCACTGCTCTACCTAGAGCCCTATGGAACTTCAGGGTTTACAAAGCACCACAGTTGCCATGTGAGATAAGTAGTGTGAGTATTATGACCCCCATTTTATTTTTTATTTTCATTTATTTATTTATTTATGTTGCTTTTTGGAGGGCAATTGGGGTTAAGTAACTTGCCCAAGGTCACACGGCTAGGTTTTTGTTTGTGTGCGTTAAGTGTCTGAGGCTGGATCCGAACTCAGGTCCTTCTGACTCCAGGGCTGACGCTCTACTCACTGCGCCACCTAGCCGCCCCATATGACCCCCATTTTATAGATGAGGAAAACGGAGTTTAGTCAGGTTATACGGCATGCCCGGGGTCACACAACTAACGAGTGTCAACGGCGTTCTGAGTTGGAGACCAGCAGCCTTTTTACTATTCCAAGTTGCCTCTCAGTGTGAAATGTATGTTCCCTGATACAAAGTATAAGCTTACAACATTTTTGTTTTTGTATCCTTGCCTGATACATAGTTGTTCAGTCCTGTCTTTGTGACCCCATGGACCAATACTGTCCTTTGTTTTTTTCTTGGCAAAGATACCAGAGGGGTTTGCCATTTCCTTTTCCAGTGGATTAAAGAAAACAGGGTTAAGCTGACCCACTAGTAAATGTCCGAGGCCAGATTTGGACTCAGGTCTTCCTGACTCCAGTAGTATCAGTGGATATATACCAGTAACCTCGTAGTAGTTACTAATGCTTTTTGAATGAATGAATGATACTATGGGTAAAGTGCTGAATTTGCAGTTGAGAGAACCTGAACTCAGATCCTGTCTCCATACTACCTGGGTAACCTTCACTTTACCTCTATGGGCCTCAGTTTCTTCATCTGTAAAATGAAGGGGACATCCAATGATGTCTAAAGTCCCTGCCCTGATGAAGGACTGAGTAGCCCAGCCTGTGGAGAATGAAATGTTCACTTCAAAGAGACTCCGGGTCAATCATATGGGGTGGGGGGGGAGCACAGCACACGTGCTGGACCCCAGGGGCCAGAAATTTGACCAGGGGACCCTCAGCCTCGCTCAGCAGCTTCTTCTGCTCCTGGGCCCATTTTCCTAGAACAGAATCATCTCAGCAAAGTCGTGATTGCAGCCTTGTTTCCCTTAGAGGAATTCCATTTCCCAAACACGGCAGGGTGTGGTCAGGCAACTAGGAGAAAGGCTCCTTCTCCCCCTTCCCCTGTAAGAGAGCCAGCCACTTAGGTTAAGAGCTTCAAGCCAGTGCAGCTAGGCCCCCAACTTGGCCCTGGGGTCCTTGCAGCCAATGTGTCTGCACTGCCCCACCCTGTGGCTATATGGCAGCCAAGCCAGTGGAGAACAGGCCCCAGGGCTGCTGCTAAGTGACTAATACCTTCCACCGGCTTAGCTCAGGCCTTGGCTTCCACTGCTGGTTGTTTTTCCTGGGGTTCAGAACTTCCATGGAGAGGCACCATCCAGTTGTTCTCTGAGCTCTGAGTCTTCTTTCCCTTGTTCCTCTCCCTTCTAACTTCCAAACTTGTTTGTGGGCCCCAGGTTCAGCCTTTTTTAAAAGATTTATCCTAAAAGGATCATCAATCTAGAACTCAAAGTGACATGAGAAATCTGGGGGCAGCTGAGTGGTGCAGTTAGAATGTGCAATGGTGCAATGGCCCTGGAGTCAGGAGGACCTGAGTTCAAACCTGGCCTCAAACACTTAACACTTACTAGCCATGTGACCTTGGGCAAGTCACTTAACCCCAATTGCCCTGCCTTCTCCCCTCCAAAAAGAAAAAAGAAAGAAAGATATCATCTGATCCAATTACCTTATTCTACAGATAAAAAGAATGAGGCTCAGGGAGGATAAGGGACTTACCCAGGCTCACACAGCTATAAGGGTCTGAGGCAGCATTTGAACTTACCTGGCAACTGTAATATTATTGGAATTTAAGATCTTCCCCACCCATTAATGGGTCTCACAGGGAACCCATTAAAGTAAGCTTGTTTGGGGGAGGCTTGCTTGTAGGAGGGCTTTCATATGTTTTGCTAATTTCTGCTTGGGCAATGAGTCCAAGAGTTGTGATGCCTTCTGGCTCTGAGAAGTGTTTATATATGGGGCCATTGGGTGGTGAGGTGGGTGGAGCACTGGCTGGAGCACTGGCCCTGGAGGCAGGAGTTCAAATCCAGATCAGACACTTGATATTTACTGGCTGTGTAGCCTTGGGCAGGTCACTTAGCCCCAATTGCCCTGCCTTCTCCCCTCCAAAAAAAGCAAAAAAAAAAAAAAAAAAAGGAAGTGTATATATACTCTGAGTTGGTATTTTGCTTTGGGGGCTCTATTATGAGAAGGATCTTGTGATTCCCTGGTCAAGATTCTGAGTGGCCATATGTTCAGAGCTCCCCCACTGCTCAATATAAAGATTCTCTCAATTTAGGGATGTATGTAAAGTGTATAGTTGATTCAGGCAGTCAGAACCCTGTCTGTTGGTCGTTATTTCTGTGCTTGTATTTTCTCTGTATTTTCCCTGTTTGTATTATCTCTGAAGTTCAGGGTGCTGACTTTTCTCCTGAACTAGTGAATGTAATTTAAAAAGATTGTTGACCCCTTAAACAACTATCTTTCCTAGTAAAACAGATATAAGAACCTGTGCTAGCAGCCATCCTGGATATAGCAGTGTGGTTGCTGCCACAGCAACTCTGGACAGCTAGGTGGCACAGAGGATAGAGTGCCCAGCCTGAAGTCAAGAAGTTCTTATATCATATATATATATATACTTATACTTATATACTTCTTATATCTTAAACTCATCTTTCTGAGTTCAAATCTGACCTCAGACACTTAACAGCTGTGACCCTGGCCAAGTCACTTAACCCTGCTTGACTCAGTTTACTCATCTATAAAATGAGCTGAAAAATGAAATGGCAAACCACTCCAAACCACTCTGCCAAGAGAGGCCCAAATGGGGTCACGAAGAGTGGGACATGACTGAACCACAAAAAGTAGATGAAAAAGCCCTCTGATTTTTTAGAGGATACAAATATACCTTCACAAATGTATTTAATAATAGCTAATATTTATATGGTGCTTTCATTTGCAAAGTGATTATTACATTATTATTTCATTTGATCCTCACAACTTTGGTGAAGTAAATTCTATTATTATCTCCATTTTATAGATGAGGAAACTGAGATAGAGGTTAAGTGACTTGTCTAGGGTCACATAGCTAAGCCCTCTGTCCATTGATATAAGCAATTTTCACATGAAGAACCTTAAGTTAAATGACTTAAAAGTTAAATGACTTAAAAAGTTAAATGACTAAAGTCCCATAGTCTATGTGAAAAGCAAGACCTGAACTCAGATCTTCCTGGCTTTCCCCCCACCTCCCACTATGCTACATTGTTTCTCATGGCTATAGAGATCATATTTAAGCTCTTACTATATTCAAGTCCCTCTGGCCTCCTCCCATAGAGCTCCAATAAAGGCAATTTCAGAGATTCTGTAGATCATCAATCCCAATGTTAAGCAGTATGCTATAGTGCCATATATATTTGGACACGAGGGCCTGGGTTTCAAGTCCTCACTCTGCTACTTACTAACTCAGTGACTTTGGGCTACTTACTCAGCCACCAATTTTCTCATTTGTGAAATACGAAGGTTGGACTCAATGTCCTCTATGGTCTTTTTCCAGATCTAAATCTATGATTTATGAACCTTGTAAATACCAAATCAATACCCTTTCTCACTAACCAGAATTCTGGACTACTTCTCTTATGCCCCCCACTCCTCCATCTCCTTCCAAGTTCTTCTCAAGGACCATTAGTCACCAGAGAGTCTTAGGCAAATTGTGCTATATACTCATGCCCTCCCAAATCCTATCTTGGGAGTGATGG
The DNA here is from genome assembly GCA_011680675.1 of Gymnobelideus leadbeateri. Lineage (NCBI taxonomy): Eukaryota > Metazoa > Chordata > Mammalia > Diprotodontia > Petauridae > Gymnobelideus > Gymnobelideus leadbeateri. The sequence continues at coordinate 466,112 of WOXC01009668.1, read as the reverse complement.
AAGGTGGTAGTAAGAAGCCTTTATTGATTGATACGAGCCTCCAGTCTTTTAACTCCAGTTGGCAGGGACCACCTCTTTCTCCCCTACTTCTCCCAGTCTGCCAACATGTCAAAGCCCTAAGTCCATTTCCTAAGATCACTGGGAATCTCCCTACTAGAAGCCATCATATGCAAGACATCTGACAAGCACCCTCACTTTACACTGAAAAAACTAAAGCCCAGAGGGAAGATGACTTGCCCAAGGTCACATAGGAAAGGAAGGGCCAGAGCTGGATTTGAACTCAGACCATAGGATCACAGATCTGACACTGGAACAAACCTTGTAGACCATCTTGTCCAACCCTCTCTCATATTACAGATGAGGAAACTATCAAAGGAAGCTTAAGAATTCACCTACAGTCACACAGATAGTGTCAGAGGTAGGATATGAGTCCAGGTCCTTTGACTTGAAAGAGCTGGAGGTCTTTCCACTGCTCCATGCAGCCTCTTCTCATTCAAAATCCACTATCATCTTTCTACCTTATTGCTTCTCACACCACCTGGGACTTTCTGTTTCTTGGACCCTCCCCTGGAGCATCTGTGACCCTGTTCCATATATACCTCCTCACACCCTTCTGACTGGAAAGTGACCAAGACTGGCAAGACAGCTTGGAATCCTCCTTCTGGCGGCCAGAGGCACATCTGGGCCCACCCCCTCCCCACCTCCAGCACCATAGCTCCCCCCCAGGGAGCTGAGAGAGAAGGCTGCATCTAATTTGTTTCAACACTCCGACATTTGTTACTGGTGTTAGGGGAAAATTCTGACAAATAAAAAAAGCCCTTAACCAACAGGAAATGAGCCGGTCAAAAAAAGCCTTGAAGAACCCCAGAGAAGTTAAAAATTAATTCTCCTCACTACCCAGGCCGGAGATGATTGGATGAAAGTCTTAAAGGAAATAGGGTCAGCTCCATCCACTGGGGAAGTTGGTACTTGACACAAAGTCTTACTCAACCACAGCTTCAGAACAAGGGGGTGTGGGCTTCCCACAGAAACCTGTCGGCCCTTTCTGACAAATTCAAAAATCTGTCTTAGCCCTCTATGCCCCATCCAACTCAACTCCACCATCATGGGACCAGGCAGCTCTAACTGAAATAGCCTCTTCCCATTTTTCTCCTTTTATGGCCTTTCTGGTCAAGTTAGAAAAGATGGAGAACTGGCTGGTTTCAGGCTCTGTCAGAGCATCCACTCGGTCCTGGGGGAGATGCTGCTGACAGAAATTTTCCCTAGAGCAGAAATGCATTTTGTCCACTCCCTTTCTGGCCCTCATGGGAGCAATCTCCCTGCAATCATAAACTAGAAGTAGAAAGGGACCTTAGAAACCATTTAGTCCAACCTCCTTCATCTTGCAGATATGGAAACTGAGGCCCGGGGTAGCTAGGTAATGCACAGGTCATAAGGGGTCACAGGCAGATTGCAACCCTGAAGTTCTGTATGGGACTTTCCACTTTCATTGTCAGTTTTCAAGTGCTGTGTGAGCCCTCTCTAAATTCAGGTTTTTCTCCTCTATAAAATGAGGGGGAAGGCCAGGGGTTCTTAACATGCAGTCCAGAACCTTTTTTTTTTTTAAATTTTGATAATTGTATTTCAATATAATTGTTTTCCTTTTAATCCTATTTTATTTTATGCATTTAAAAACATTATTCTAATAAAGGATGCATAAGGACTACCAATGGTTTATGTCCATGATATAAGAAAGTTAAGATCTCCAGGGATGGGGCACTGATGGCCTCGAGGCCACATGCAGCCCTCTAGGTCCTCAAGTGCAGCCTTCTGACTGAATCTAAACTTCATAGAAGTCAAGGCTGTGAAGTCTGGATTCAGTCAAAGACCCGAACTTGAGGATCTAGAAGGCCTCATGTGGCCTCAAGGCCACAGGTTACTCACCCCTGAGTCTAACCCTTCCTAGCTGAGTTCCAAAGGCCCTAGCAGCTCCAGCATACTATGATTGGAAGCTCTTTTCCATCCTTCTTCCCTTCCCTCCACTAAGAGGAGGAAGAAGGATGAATTCTGGACACAATTCAACCACTGGCTGGGCCACTTTCTAAGGGCAAGATGGACAAAGCAGCTGTCAGCCTACTTGGTGGGTTCCTTCACCTCAAAGGAAAGGGTCAAGTCTCTGAACCAGTAGGCCACTTCCTGGAGTGACTTATAAGGCCAGGAAATTCCCTGCTACTCAAAATTATCTCTCCTACTAAAACAACAACAACAACCAAAAAAACATCTCAGGAGGAAACATTAAGTCAGAGGCAGAGCTGTCCTTGATGACTCCTGCCCAAGCCCAAGCTTCCAAGGGCCCATAACCTGGACAGACTCCTCCAGGAAAAAGATGAAGGTCTGTCATCCCCTCAAAGTGTGGCAGCTGTTGCCAAAAAGAGACCCAGAGGCTCTTTCCAAAACCATCCCTCAACATCTCCCACCCAGACTGAGACAGACTCTTTGCAACTTAATTTGTTCTTCATTTGCATTTTAACCTATTTTACCAGTGTCATTTTATTAATATGAAAATGAGTGAGGAGGGTGGGTAAAATATAACTGTGTTCTTTGTCTGGAACCTCTCTGGAAACCATCTCTGAAAGTATTAGTCATTCCCATTTTGACTCAAAGGAGCTTATTGGAATCTTTTCCCACAGCTAGTTGGAAAGCATGGGAATGATGGCAAAGGACACTGGACCTCCCTGGGAAAGGGGGAGATGAAGAGGCTTCCCCTACTTGGAGGTAGCAAGACAACAGGCATTTATCAGGCACTTACTGTGCACCAGGCCCTGTGCTAAGTGCCCAGAGCGGGGGGTTAACTTGGAACCTATCGACTTCTTTGCTTTTTTTATTTTTATATTTTAATAACTGTATTTCAATATAATTGGCTTCCTTTGTTATCTTATATATTTTAAAAATATGATTCTGAGAAGAGGTACACAGGCTTCACGGAGAAGCACTTAGCGAAAGCTTGTTTTGAAGCTCAGTGAATTCAGAGATGATTCAGCTCTAGGACATCTGAGTTATGCTGCCCAAACTCTCAAAAGATTTATTTATACCAGAAAGGCAACTTATTCATTTTACTTCAATACAAATAAAACTATGACTGCTTGGCAATGGAAATATCCATTGTGCCAGTTCTGAGAAAACCCACTTGGAAAATTGAGTCAAGATCAGAAGGAAGAATTAGTGAAAGTCTTTTTAAAAGGCATAAAGGGCAAGACAAATAATTGGATGAGCCTTATTAGTGGATGCAGAAAGATAACACAGTGGGGTGGAGGACTGGCAGGTTTACCATGCCAGGCTACCATGAGTCACAATTCTCCACCCTAGTGATAGCCCAGTCAAGTTAACACCATTGCAAAATCCAATTAAGGCTTTATTTCAAAATTACAAAATTTTGAAAGTAACTCAAATTCTATCCTTTACATGAAGTTATTTTTCAAGTTGTTTTTTTAATCAATACCTAAAAAGCTTTGCAACCATGACAAGGCTTATAAGGTCAGTGTAAAACCATATGAGGGTTTGTTGATGTTATTAAACACAATAGGAGTTTCCATTCAAAATATATTTCACATTTTGTTGTTGTTGTTGTTCATTTGTGTTCAAAGCCTCATTTGGGGTGTTCTTGGCAGAGTGGTTTGGAATGGTTTGCCATTTCCTCTCTAGCTCATTTTGTAGATGAGGAAACTGAGGCAAACAGGGTAAAGTGACTTGCCCAGGATCACACAGCTAATAAGAGTCTGAGGCTGAATCTCAGAAAGATGAGTCTTCCTGAGCCAGCCCCAGTGCGCTATCCACTGAGCAGCCTCGCTACCCACTTCATATTTAGTCCACCCAAATTCACTAACACAGCACAGTAAGCCAGTCAGCCAACCAGGGCACCATATCCCCCACACAGTACTGGAATCAATCACACTGCCCTCTCCCTACTCTCTGATTTTCCCTTTTTCCTGACTCCTTGATGATCGTGACATTCTTCTAGTCTTCACATCAATCCCTGATTTCAATGTACCTCTATCTTCCCCAGTGAATTCATCCCTGTTTTACCTCTGCAGCTGGGGCTCTTGTGAGCCTTTTTGCAAATTTCAACCTGAAACTCTTCTTTTTTATTATTGATCTCATTCCAATTCATCTTCATTTCTATTTCTAATGTTTGATCTTGGGGCTGTATCACAGTGAGACCTGCCTTGTGTCTCACTGGCAGGATGTAAGAAAAAGGGCTTTTTAATATCAAGAACTCTCTCCTCCCTTCAAATAACCTGTTATCCCCCTCTCTAATTATATAGGGTTACTATGATTAATGGAACAATAGTTTTTACTTGTTTGTTTCACCTCCTGGTTAACCAAAGGAAATTTCATAGCTAATTAAATTTCTGTCTAAGAACCTTAACCAACAAAGCTCTACTTCAGACCTTGATCTGTCCCTGGGATGCCTTTAAATACTTCATTAAGGCATGGTGTTGACCTTGAGTTCTTGAAGAACTACAGAACCCAAATTATATCAGACCCTACAAAGCTAGGAAGGCATTTAGTATGGGTCTGGCAGGGGACTGCATACCTATGATACCTTTCTTTTCTCTTTTTGAAAATCTAGGGTCAATATCCCTTTCTTTATTCAAAATAAATTAATCTTTTGTTCTTTAAAAAAAAAAAAGACCTCCCTCCTCTAACTCTAACCTATGTTGGCTTAGTGGGTGGAGGCTTGATCTGGGACGCTGGAAGACCTGACTTCACATTTGCTTCTGATACTTACTACCTGTGTGACCATGGGTAACAAGCTTGACCTCTCTGATTCTCAGGAAGATGTCTAAGACTGTAAGTTATAAATTCATTTTGGCCTTGGGGAAGATGGTCTTGTAAACAAGTAAAACATAGGACCAACTCATCTTTTTTCCTCTCCAGTAACTGGTGACCCAGTAATTCACATCCAAGCAAGAAAATACCATCAGTGAAGCCTTTTCTATAAACTCTGCTGGTATGAAATGCTATTCTATCACTGTAAATGGGTAATTGGCTCTTCTCAAGCCTAGAGAAAGGAAAATTCCTTTTCAGCCTCCTCACAGATATGGTATAAGAATAACAATAGAAAGCACTTTGGAGATCCCAGAGGACAGTTCTCCACGGGCAAATTCTTCACTTAGTGTATTTCCAGGATCAATTTTAACTGATGTAGTGGGTAGAGTTCTGGACTGGAAGTCAGGAGACTTTGCCCCACGGCAGTTCTGCCAATAAGTCTCTGGTCAGCTGTCTGTATTTCAGTTTCCTCCTCTATAAGATGGAGTTGCTAGAATAGATTATCTCCAAGCCTCCTTCCAACGCTAACATTTTCTCACTCTATGAAGGAAGGAGGGATATGCATTGTTTTTTCATAAGCCTGTGACAGGCAGGAAGATTAGGAAAGCAGAAGGAAATTTTAAGGAAAATGTATTTTTTTTTCAGGTTCAATCACTGTCCTCCTTGATCATAAACTTGCTTGAACTTCCCTGACCCCTCAAAACATTATGTCCTCTATCAATCAGTTGTATTGGTGTGTTCACCTAGGATTTAGCTGTTCTAGGAGTGGTGCATTTGTAAGAAGGGCCAGCTCCCAATACCGAGTAGATACTCAATCAGTATAGACCATGTAGGTGCTAACATCTGTGGCCCATCTGGTAGGCAGACTGTGGTCTGGACAGAGCTGATTTCTTAGGAGCAATGATAGAAACAGTTTCATTTCCCAGCTCTAGACATCTGCAGGAGAGGAACAAGACCACCTCCATCTTGAGGAACCTTGAATAAGGAACCACTGTGGCAAGCTCACTCTTATAAAACCACAAGGACACTAAGGAGGTAACCATTTTAGAATGTAAATATAAGAACTGCAGAATGTTATAACATACTTGAAATTTTTCCACTGTTGCTTAATAGACTTCCTCTAATTAACAAATTCCTCCCCCTCCCCCCAACCCCACACCATAAAAATGCATAGTTTTTCCAGGTAGAACAGAAAACAGTGTGGAGCAAAGCTGACTCTGTCTCCCCTTTTTTAAGAAGTAAAATCTGTTGGGCTTTTTATGTAACTGGTCTCAATCTAGTTCTTTGACACAACAAAGGGTATCCCCTGGGAAGCAGTAAGCTATGTTTCTTGTATGAATAGACCTACTAAATTGGCTTGTGTACTGTCAATAAAGCCCATAATTAGGTCAATTTGGTGTTTGTCTCTGTTCTTGAGATCCCAAAGCTAACCAGTACACTAAGATATTAACTTGCTTGGTCAAGGTCACAGAGGTAGCAAAAACCAGAGCATAAGGACTCTGGCTGGCCTCTGAATTCATGTCCCATTTTCTTTCTATAGCATGAGTATTATAACTGAAATAACATGTTATCTTACCTGGGAAGGAGAACACATTAGCAAAGCTTAATTTACCTGATTAAACTCATTGATATTATGAAAGATCAAGGCTCTGAGGAAATGAGACGTAAGATCTAGGTGGCACAGTGGATAGAGTTCCAGGCCTGGAGTCAGGAAGATTCATCTTCCTGAGTTCAAATCCAGCCTTAAATACTTACTAGCTGTGTGATCCCGGGCAAGTCTCCTAACCCTATTTGCCTCCGTTCCTCATCTATAAAACATGCTAGAGAAGGAAATGGCAAACCAGCATCCTTACCAAACCCCAAGTAGGTCATAGAGAACAGGACATGACTGAAAAATGACTCAACAGCAAGTCTCTAGGTAGGAGAGAATCCCAGAAGGCCCTGCAGGAGGATGACAGGATTTAGAGGCGGAAGGAGCCTTAGCAATCATTTTATCAAAATCTCCTCATTTTGCAGATGACCAAATCAAACCCAAATTTAACTAGAGGGCTAAATAACTTGGTTCAAGGTCATTCTAGGACAGCAGCAGCCAGGATTGGAAGCCAGATCTTCTGATTCCAAACTTAGCACTTGCCCCACCATACCATACTACCTTGGGAAGGAGGCTGAGTGGCTAAGAACCAGAAGGAGGGCACCAAGTGGGGGAATTCGGAGGGAAGATGACGTTTAGTGATGAATACAGGGAGGAACCACACAAACTCCAAGGAGAAGAGAAAGTAAGACAAAATTCTCATTTCTGATTTTACAAGGATTGACTATGATGCTCTTCTCCCCCAAGGAGAGAGAGAAGTTGACCACAGAACTGAATTAACTGTCAGGTATTTTATCCATAGTAGGTAGAAGATGCTTTCTTCAGTCTGGTGTTAATGAGGTATGAGCTCTGGGAGCCCCCTCGAACTCTCCTTGAATCCTTGAGGTACAGGCTCTGGGAACCTCCCTTGAACTCTGATTAAGTCATCTCATTTGGTGAGGCATTTGCATGAGGCAATAAGCCTTATCTTGTGGCTGAGCCCAAGCCTCGGTTACTAGACTTTCCACCTATCAAAATATTGATCCACCCTTGAACTGGCCTAGCCCACCATGGTCGGTAGTCTCTAGGTGGCCTCCCACCTTTAATCACTCATTGACCTCATTAACTCCTCCTGAAGACTCTCCCCAAATTCCTCCTCTAGACCACCCCTAGATTCCTCCCACAACCTTCTGTATATAAAACCCCATCTCACACCATGTGGTGTGAGAGTGCTATAGAATGACCTAGCACAGACTTACTCTGTGTCTAATGCAAGCAAACTTTTAATAAATTATTTTTTTTTGACTGAGAAGACTCAAGTCGAATTCATTCAGCAGGACCCAGTGTGTTGGTATTTTGGGGTCTCCAGAACAACCCTAACCCTCTTAGTGGGGAACCTCTTCAGTGTTTGCCTATGTATGAATGGGGAGGAGTGAGATCCTCTCTCTCTCCCTTTCTCTCTCTCTCTCCCTCCCCTCCAACTCTCTCAGGCTCTATGGTCTCTATTTTCCTGTCTCTGTCCCTGTCTCTGTTTCTCTGTCTGTCTCTGGCTCTCTCTTCCTTTCTCTCTGTCTCTGTCTCTATCTTTCTCTTTCTCTTTGTTTTTGTTTCTATCTGTCTGTTTCATCTGTCTCTGTCTCTGATTCATCTGTCTCTCTGTCTCTCTGTCTCTCTCTCTCTCAGCTAGTATCACCTTTAAACAGGTCGGGAAGAACCTTGGGATGCCAAACAACTAAGGCAGCTTTCCCCATGAGTCTTAAAGCAAATGCACACTTATCCTCTGGGAAAAAGTCATCCAATGAGCAGGGATTTGTCTCAGTAAAAATGGATGGGATGCTGGTCAGGTTTTTACGAGGGTGGTTCCTTGATGAAAGTAATCTAGAGACTGGATTTCAGTTTTCTTGTCTCTGCCACACCTAATAATAATAATCTTATTGTTCTAGGCCTGTGATTTCATTGCAATAAGGAATTGGGAGTTCTCTCTGCCAATGGTGGAAACTCCCTCTACCTTTGGATATTAACTCATCTCTAACTTAAAATCCCCCAGCACCATGGAAGCAATTTGCCTGCAGTCACAGCTACCAAGTAACAGCATTTCACACTTGATGGCTTGCAAAGTACAACACTACTCACTGAGGTGAGTAGTGTTAATATTATCCCCATTTTAAGCATAAAAAAAGAGGTTTAGTAAATGATCAAATCAAACCCAGACCTTCTGTCTCAAAGTCCGGTGCTCTCCCCTGTCCCATGCTGCCTCCAAAGGTTTGAAGGGCTATATGGAATTATTGTTGGCTGAATCAGCAGCCAGAGCCTTAAACAAAGACTTCCTGCTGAGATGGCTGTTTGTTTGGGAAGGTTCCCTGGAACAGGCCTCCTATGACTGGGTCACCCACAAGTGTATCTGCCCCAAGTTGGGACCTATTCTCTGGAGAAAAGGTATTTCATGGGCACCAAATTTTCTACTACCAAGATCCACTCCTGTGCCCCAGATCCAGCCTGGACATGTCTGCCACCCACACTGAGCAAGGTTTCAGGGACCTCTCAGAGCTAAGTCATTTATCTGCCTGTCTCCCCATCTCCCCTGCCACCCCTTTTTTATTGGACACATTTTCAAAAAATAATTACTCATCCACTGGAGGCAGACAAGGTAAAGACTTGTAAAGTGGACTCCTTTGTAGCCTAGGAAGAGCTCCAAATTATCCTAACCTCAACCCCCTTTCAGCAGCAGCAACACACTTCCTGACAGAATTGACCCACAGAACCAAGAGGTCCCTCTTATGTTGAATCCATATCTTAGGATGAATCTTCTATGCACATGAAATGTCCTCTCTCAGCAAGGCCCAAAGAAAACCAATTTAGAGCTGTAAGGGATCTCAGAAGCCATCTCATCCAACCCTCTCACATTACATAGATGGAGACTGAAACCCAAAAAGCTTAAGTGACTTTTCTAAGGTCAACAGGTAGTAAATAGCAGAACTGAGTTTTTAATCCAGGCTACAAATCCAGAAGTCTTTCCTCTGAAGCAGATTTCAACTCAATGTGAATTTCTCAGGAAGACAGTAATTGATCTCATAAAACTCCTGTAATCTTAGAGCTTAAAGGGGCTTTAGCTACCACCTAACCAATCCTTCCACAAGAGAGGAACCTGAGGTTAAAAGAGTTTAAGTAATTTGGCCATCACAGAATTAGTTCAAACTGGAAACTAAAACCCAGATCAATCAATCCAAAAGCATTTATTAATTGACCACCATGTGCCCAGCACTGTTCTAGGCCTTGGGGATTCAAAGACAAGATGATACTGTCCCTGTTTTCATTCTATTGGGAGAGAGAATGTACTGGTTGGGCTAAATGCACTGAATATATATGTACATATATATAAATATCTCTCTATATAAATATAAAATATACTGAATGAATACTAGGCAGCTGGTGGCAGAGCAGATAGAGTCAGGAAATTATCTTCAAATCAGGCCTCAGACACTTCTAGCTGTGTGACCCTGGACATGTCACTTAACCTCTGTGTGGCTCAGTTTCCTCATCTAATAAAATGTGGATAATAATAGCACCTGCCCCCCAGGGTTGTAATGAGGATAAAATGAGATAATAATGTAAAGCACTTAGTATAGTGCCTAGCACATAATAAATACTATATAAACCTTAGCTATTATTATTGTCAGCTATTAAAATAAATACAAGGGAGGCGGCTAGGTGGCACAGTGAATAGAGCACCAGCCCTGGAGTCAGGAGGACTTGAGTTCAAATTTGGCCTCAGACACTTAGCACTAGCCATGTGACCTTGGGCAAGTCACTTAACCCCAATTATCTTGCCTTCCCCCCTCCCAAAAAAAGGCAAAAAAATAAATACAAGGTAATTTAGGGAGGAAGGGCATCAATATTTGGAGGGGATTGAGAAAGATTTCAAGGGGTGCAGTGGATAGAGCACCAGCTCTGGAGTTAAGAGGACCCAAATTCAAATCAGGGCTCTGACACTTACTAGCTGTATGACCCTGGGCAAATCATTCAACCCCAATTGCCTTCAAAAAAAGAAAAGAGAAAGATTACAAGTAGGAGGCAGTGTTTAGTCTCAGTCTTGAAGAAAATACAAGATTCTTTGAGGTGGAAATAGATAAAGAAAAGCATTCCAGGCACAGGAGACAGGCAGTATTCAGGCCCTGAGATGGGAAATTAGGTGCTAAGTGAGGAACAGCAAGGCTAGTTTGATTAGCCCACCAAGCATGGGAAGGGGAGCCATGTACAATGAGACCCAGAAGGTAGACTGGGGCCAAGTTTTGAAGGACTTTAAAAGCTGGCTAGAGGTCTCCTGACTCCTAGCCAGTCTATTCCTTGCACATGATTTCTGTCCTCAGTGCAAAATCCAGGTATACTAAAAAGCATGAAGAGTGAATTGGAAAACTAAGTAGTCAACAGATTCAGGGTCCAAGGGTATGCCTTCTAGCCCTGGTTACACTTAGTTACCGAAACAATTGCTGAATAATAGGGAAGGGACACTCATTCCTACCTAGTTCACAGCCAGTAGGCTTTCTTCCAAAGCCTCTTTTCCTTCCTCCTTCTGTGGGAAGATCTGTCCTCTGTGGGAGGGTGACTCCAGGATCAGTTCTGGGGCTTGGGGAACTGGGGGCCTTGGGAATCAAGACACATGGACTTTTGGAACCAACTTTTCGGCTAACTCCTGGCATGGGCTCTTCAGCTTCCTCATTTGTGAAACCAAGGGCTTGGGTCAGGTGATCCCTCATGTCCCATCAAGCCCTGACAGTCCAAGTTCTAAAGCCCCTTAGCTCTCATGTTCTGTGTTCTGTGCTCCAAGATCTCTTTCTAATGGCCTCTTTAGATTCTAAAATTCTGTTCTAAGGGTTCTGACCTTCTATAAAAGATGCAGAGAATACTCTGTATCTCCAAAAGGCACCAAGCATTTATTAAACACTTACTATATGCCAAGTCACGTGTTAATCTCTGGAAATACAGATACAGAGTCTCCCTTTCTTTTCCTTAACCTGTGGCAGACTTGAAGATGACCCTGGGAAGGTGTTTAGGAAGTAAGAGCAGAATTCTCTAAGACATCAGGCTCATGGGGAAACGGTCTGGTTTCTAAAGGGATCCCCAATTCATATTCATAATATCTGGTCCTAGATCCTGTATATTCCAGTAGAGACAGGGAGTGGGAGGGTAGAAATAGGAAACCAGACAGGATCCAGGGAGTGGAGAGGGAGAAACTCACGAGAAGTCTCATTGAAGAAACCTCTGGGATATCCTTACTTCCAAACCTAAGGGGCAGAGATGGGAAGGGCTGGCCAAGTCACTCCACCCTCACTTTAACACTGAGGCAGAATATTCTTTTTTTTTGGGGGGGGGGGTAGAATATTCTTAATGAGTAGAAAAGCTAAACAGAAAGAAAAAAAAGAATCCCTGCGCCTTTCTGAAAGTCACACACACATACATCACAGAGATCCAGCCTTAAAGGCACCCACTCACACCTTCTTCCTTACCTTGAGCCTTGGCGGGGGGCTGCTGGATGCTCAGTCCTGGGCCAGCTTAGTTCATGGACTCTGAACAGTCCACATGAACTCAGCCCGAGCCGCTCTGGGGACTGAACACACAAGTTTGCTGTTCTCTCTGAAGTAATCTGACTTCCCTTTTCCTCCCCGAGAGTAGCAACCACTTCCTTGTGTGGGCGTTGGGGGACAGCAGCCCCAGCGAGATGCCGGCCTGCCCTGCCTCGCCTCCCGCCCTCCCTTCCTCCTGCTCTCGCTCCCGCCTTCCCTCCCTCCCTCTCTCCCTCCCTCCTACTGCTCCCTGGCTCTGCCAGGCGGCCGGCACCCTGACCACTTCCCTTCCCGCTCCTGGAAACCCAGAAGGAAAGGTGTTTCACGCCCCCTCCCACCCCCAAGCGCCTCGGAGTCTGGGACTCCCGGGGATGCTAAGAAGGCGCATCCATTCATTCCAAGCCTCAGCAGATAGCAGCCCCTCCCCACGCACTCACCGCCAGTCAGAGCAGGGGTTTTCAGGGCAGCCTCTGCCCAGAGTGAAATCTGCAGACAAGCAGCTAGGACCCAAATGCCACGTCTGCCCCTCCCCACCCCCGTGGACTTCACAACTTCAGAAGCCTGTGGTTTGTGGTAGCCTTGGGGGGAGGGAGGGGGGACAAGGGGAGGAGGATGTTACCAGTAACAGGAGGCTTCTGTTCTTAATGCTCACCCCTCATCCGATGCATTGCCTTGTGGAACAGTCGTGAGCTGGCCTCAGACTGCAGTTTATTTCTATCTGTGATCGATATATTAGATCTTGTTAGATATATTAGATGTGTGATCTTGGGCAAGGCAAGACACTTCTCTCCAAGTTTCAGAAAAGATGCAAGCTTGGATAGGTAGAGGGAGTTTCCTGATCTGGGAGTTCCCTAGACCAGTGAAACCCCAAATCTAAGGCCTGATCCTTATTTATCTATAAGTCGTCTCTCCCCAGGAGAATGCTTTCACCACAGGGACTATTTCCTTTTGGTCATGGTATCTCAAGTGTCTGGCACCCAGTAGGTTCTGGGGAAAAAATGCTAAGTTGACTTTAAAATACCACAATAAGATTTAGAATTGGAAGGGCTCTTGCCAGGTAAACTAGTTCACCTTCCCACCTTCCCCCACCCTACCCCACTCCAATTATACAGATCCAGAGACTGAAGGGAAATGACTCACCTAAGCTAACAGTCAATAAGCCTCCAAGCCAAGAATCAAATCTAGATCTTCTGACTAAAGGGACCCAGGGGGAGAAGAAAGAAAGGGAGGGAGAAAGAAAGGGGGGAAGAAGAGGGGAAGAAAGAGAGGAGTGTAGAAGAATGGATGCAGGGTTTAGAGTCAGATGACCTGGATTCAAATCCTGATTGCTGTGTGATCCTGGGTAAGTCATATAACCCCTTTTTTATGCCTCAGTTTCTTCAAATGTAAAATTAAGGCCCCTACCATCCTTTCCAGCTCAAAATCTATGATCCTGTGATAAGACTGGCAGAACTGGAACCTGAAATTTCTGAACTGTGTAGTTTTCAGAAATAGATAATCATGGAATTTTAGTCTCTTAGACTTTGAAAGATTATCTAGTCAGAGATTATCTGATCAGAGATTAGAAGGGACCTGCAGCATGTAGTCCAAACCTATCCACCCTCAAGCCCCACTTTACAGAGGAAACTGAAGCCCCAACAGTCTAAATGGCATACTTAACATTTTATGAGACAGTGTCAGACCAGTACAAGAATCCAAATCTTTTAACTGCTTAATGCTTTAAAATACATTGAAAAAAAATCATTTTCTCTCCTGCAAATTGGCCAGGACAGGCAGGCACCAGGGTGTCCCTTGCCTTGGCTCTGGGGTACATTGCAGGCAAAGAGATCAGGGAGCGGCTCAGCAGTTTGAGTAAAACCAAGGATAACCTGTGAAGTTGGCTCTTTAAACCAGTCTGACTCCCAAAATTCATCCAAGGCTTAATCCCTCACATTCCTGACCTGTTTACCTCTTCTCACCATATTCACAGCTGAGTTTTTAAGTGATTGCACAATTCTATCACTTCCTTGCTCTGGCCCCAGCCAAATTCCCTCCTTTACAGGCCTGGTACACCCAGACTAGCTCCATGCTCTGAGCTCACAGATTCCTCTGGTTACTTAGCTGATCCTGAAGAACAAGGACCAATGGACAGACTAAGGGGTGGGGTAAGGCAAGGAAGAGAGTCCCATAAAGGAACCACTGTCCTTTTCTTTCCATGAGCCTGGGATAAGAAGCCTCCTTTTCAACTAAGGTTGGGGCCAAAGGCTTCATAGGCTTGGAACTATTCCTAGGCTCAGGCATCTCTCAATACAGACCTACCAAATGTGGCTTCCATTCACCTACCCCAAATCACAGTAACTATCAATGGGGCTCAGGAGTGTGAGGGATAATTTGCAGTGAAGTTTCCCCATTCTGAAAAATCAAATCTAGAGTGGCTTCAGCATCCACTAGGCCTGTTTAGAAGTCCCCTGACCTTACAGGAATCTGGGACTTAGAGCAGTGGAGACCCTCCCCAGTGCCACCTCAGCACAAGTTATGCCAAATGAGGACAGAAGTGTTTTCTCAAATGTACATTGGGTGGTCTAGTGTTTCCTTGTTGTGGTACTTGAGGTATATTGATGCACTTAGATTGTGCACCTGACTTCCAGCCAATGGAAGAAAATGGTCAGGAGGGGGTAGGGGAGAATTCCCGTTAGGGCTTTGTAACTTCACCAATCCTTTTGTAAACTGCTCCTTCTCCCTGACCATTTGTCAGGAGGGTGACCCTTTCTCAAGATCATATTAAACCATTCTTTTCTGTTTCCTACCTTGAGAAACCTCTGAGTATTATTTGGGTAAGGATTTCTGTTGCACACAGTTTTTGGAGTGCACACAGGGGGATCCTTTCACCAACAATTTTCATGTTTAGAATAAATACATGGCAGGGCAGCTAGGTGGCACAGTGGATAGAGCACTGCCCCTAAAGTCAGGAAAACCTAAGTTCAAAAACAGCCTCAGATACTTACTAGCTATGTGACCCTGGGCAAGTCACTTAACCCTGATTGCCTCAAAAAGAAATGGTGAAAAATTCATGAAATTCACAAACTTAGTGTTATCCTCAACTCCCCAACTTCTTTCCTCACCTTATAGCCAATTAGTTGCCAACCTTGTTGAGTCTACCTCCAAGTATTTATCCCATAAATTCCCCTTATCTCCTTGCACATAGGTGCTATTTTAGGCTCTTGTTTCATATTTCCCAGACTACTAGAATCTTAATTGGCCTCTCAGTCTCAAATCAAGGAAGAAGGAAGGAAGAAGGAAAGAAGGATGCATTTATTAAATACCTACTATGTGCTATACACTGTGCTAAGAATTTTGTCTTATTTGATCCTCACAACGACTCTGGGAGGTAGGTGCTGTTATGGTTCCCTTTTTACAATTAGGAAGCTGAAGCAGACAGAGGTTAAGCAACTTGTCCAGAGTTACACAGCTAGAGTCTGAGGTCAAGTTTGGACTCAGGTCTTCCTGATTCTAGGCCCAGCATTCTTCCACTATACCACTGACCCAGGAGGAAAATGATCTGTGTTCTAGTCACTGCTCTATGACTATGTGCTTTCAACTGATCTGTGGTTAGAGATTTTGGAGCCAGGGGAAAGCTTCCCAAAACACCACAACAAATCATCTTTTTATGACAAATTCTGTAGGGTTAAATGAGGATGGAAACACCTTATCACACTGTAGTGGGGGAGAACCCCTAGAAAACAAGATCCCTCCACAGTAGGGATGAGAGGTAGAGTCAAGGGGAGACAGATACATGGACAGTTTGAGCTTGTTGTTAGGGAGAAAGGGAAAAGGGCCAGGATGGGAAGGAAATCCCATGAGGTGTGGCCAGTGTGGGAAGGAAGTTTACCATTTGGTAGCTTCCTGTTTTAACTAATATTCTTGTTAGGTAAGTATTGAATTCAGTAGTTTCTAGCTTCTAAAACATTATACGGACTTTGTAGCAAATTGTAAATTTCAGTGCCCTGGGACAAAGTCTAACTTACCCTACCCTGGTTACGCTTCTGGACCTTTGGGCAAGTCATTTATCTTTGCTTCTCAGTTCCCTCACCTATAAAATGGTGAGGGGACAGCTAGGTGGCACACTGAATAGAACACCGGCTCTGAAGTCAGGAGGACCTGAGTTCAAATCCATCCTCAGACACTTAATACTTACTAGCCATGTGACCTTGGGCAAGTCACTTAACCCCAATTGCCCTGCCTTTCCCCCTCCAAAAAGCCAAAAAAAAAAAAAAGTGATGATAATCCTGCTTTACTCATCTTTCAGGGTTTGGGTGATATCAAATTAAAGTGAGGAGAGAAGATAAAAAACATTATTACAATGTAAATTTTATTTTCATGAGTAAACAGCACCTTTATATTCCTAATAGTTTAATTTAATAAGCATTTTTAAATTATAGTGAGCACCTATTACACAGCAGAGGCAGCACACTAGACTGTGTGGGTGGATACAGAAAGATGTGAGCCTCAAGGGGCTTACAGTCTGGGGAGAATAGTCAAACACACAGGAAATACTTAGAGAGTAATAAAAATACACTGCTAAATGCCAAACAAATGAATGTTACAGACATTCTACAGTATTGTAGAATTCAGAGAGAGAATCATAGAGTCTTGAGAAGGAAGGAACCTCAGATATAATCACATTGTCCAACACCCTCATTTTTTACACATACAGAAATTGGGGTTTGGAGAGTTGAACGGCCTTAGTTAGTGGCAGAAACACAGAGATTTTAAATCAGGCCTTCGACTGCATGACCCAGTGATCCATCATATGCTGCCTCCCTTTCCAGTCACTGCAGGCCCAGAGTCATCAATTCTTTCTATCTGTGAGAAGGGCAGGGAAGGCAATTAAGAGGCCTGAATTTGGGTGGTTGATAACTATATGTGTGGAGAGAAGGGGGAATGTATGGAAAAAACATTTGGAAGTAAACTTAACAAGGGCAGCAAGGTCGCACAGTGGATAGGGTACCAGACCTTTAGTCAGGAAGACCTAAATTCAGATCCAACCTTAGACACTTCCTCGCTGTATGACCCCGAGCAAGTCACTTCACCCTGTTTGCCTCAGTTTCCTCATCTGTAAAATGAGCTGGAGAAGGAAATGGCAAACCCCTCCAGTGTCTTTGCCAAGAAAATCTCAAATGAGGTCATGAAGAGTCAGACACAACTGAAACAACACAAAAACAAATTTAACAAGGGAGTTTGGTATAGGGGAAAGGGTGTGAGGCTACAAATCAGAGGATGTGGGTTTCATTCTAGCTTTTCCGCTCACTACCTTGGGCAATCACTTAGCCTCTGTTACCTCAGCCCGCGTTGTGACTTTACAGGTCCTTTCAGTACATTTATTTGAGGTGTAGTTCTCCCTCAGACACTCTTAACAATCTATGACTCTCCTCAATATTTTGTCTGAGAGGCTGTTTCTTTTAATGCTGATTTTTAAGAATCAGTTTTCTTTATACTAAGCTTCTTTTTCTGCCATGTTTAACAACTAAAATTTCAATGTAACAAAAGGGACATTTCCTTACATCTTAAATGAGGGGGTAGGACCAGATGGCCTATAAGATCCCTTCCCACCTCTATGTCTATGATTTCTAACCCTAACACTCATATATTGAGCTCTCTAACCTGTGGCCCAGGTCCCCAATCCTTACCTCCAATCCTTATCTCTAACATGTCAGAGTCCAAATTTCTATCATGATAGCCCACATCCCAGCCCCCTGAGGACAGCAGTTCTCTCCACCATATTGGAGTAAATAGTTGCCTCAGGGTCACTGCCTGTAGCTTGTTTCTAACTGTTGGCATAATGAGATCTCTAATTGTGACAAGCCAAGCTCTCCTCAAGAGACTCCACAGGCTTAATTACATGGCAGGTAAATGAGACCTGCCTGGCAAGGGTTTATTTTGTTTGACTGGGGACCAACACATATATATAAACATATGGGAGGTGGGGAGGGAGAGATTTGGCTCTATCCATCTGATCACAGATGATGAGGTGTTGATGTGTTAACTAAATATTAATACTTGGAGCATGAACTCCTTTCTCTGATTGAATCAGAAGGGGGCTAAAAATTGGCATGTTCCTGGAGGATTTTAAACAGCTAAACCCAAGTCAGTCCAAATTGACCATGGTATCTAGCACTGGAGCTAACAGAAGGAGATGCTTCACTCAGCCATTGGTGTCTGTTCAGGAAAGAAAAAGGCACAGTGGAGAGAATAGAGACACACACCATCCAGATAGACACAGATGGAGAAAGAAAGTCACTCAAGGCTGGAAACAACTTCAAGGCATATGAAGTGACCTCTGGCAGCAAAGAAAAAATCCAGCTCTGGACTCAGGAGAGTTAGTTGACCCTCACTGTCCTGCTGAACAACTCACCCAACAGAGATGCTATAATGAAAGGGGGAGTTCCATGAAAAAAAAATTATGTATATAGCAGTGTATTAGTAAGCACCCTAGCATACCCAGGATGGCTGCTAGCACAGGTTCTTTGATCTGCTTTTCTAAAGGAAAGCAAAAAAAATGGGTTAACAATCTTACTTTAGTCAAACATATATCATTTACCTAGTTCAGTGGGAAAAGTCAGAACCCTGAACTTCAGAGAATACAAACAGAAGTTACAAGCAGACAAAAAATACAGAGAAACAGATCAACAGATGGGACTTCTAGCTGTCTGATCATTACATCCATACCTAGTTAGTTACTAGAGAGAGAAGCACCAACATCTGGGTTTTCAAAGCTGGGGGGGAGCTCAATGGCTGCCCAGAGTCTCATCTGGCCAAATCACACAACTCTCCCCAAAGTCAGCCCTAAGCAAAACCTCACATCAGGGTATATATAGCCTTCTCCAGGGTCAGAGAACATCACAACCCTCATAACTCACTACTCAATTCAAAGTAAGAGGGCGTGGGCATTCCTAAAAAAAAAAAAGCCTCTCACCACAGGTTCCATGTGACCACATTCAGCCTGTTAGGGGGCAGAGTACATTTTCAAATCAGGGAAGATCCTCAAATTCACTTAAGCCTATCAGGGGGCAGAGAAGATCTTCAAATTCCCTAGGTCTGTTAAGGGGCAGGAAAGATCTTCAAATTACCATTACCATTACAAGCAGGGATGGGGAACCACACTTGAGGATCTAGAGGGCTACATGTGACCTCAAGACCCCAGTTTCCTCACCCCTGGTATATACTATACTATTTGCAAATATAGTATGTATAGTGCTAAGGACACAGAAACTCAAAGATTGTCCCTGGTTTATTGTCTTTTTTTTTTTATGACAACAGCAATATATAATTTTATTCCAAGAACATGAAGAAAGGAGAAAGAATAGTAATTAACTCTTTCAAACAATTCCTTCCATGTATAAATTACTTTGGGAGATAGAGACATGGAAGGAAACATTTTGTTTTGTTTTTTTTTAATTAAAACTGTGATGTGTTTGGTGGAGGGCGTATTGAAAGTCTCTCAACCAAGACATATAACAACTGCTTTGAAATTTATAGTCCTAGAGTGTTTCTTGGAGCCCTTAGAAGTTAAGGGGCTTGGCTAGGGTCATGCAGCCTGGCTTATATTCTAATGGGGGAACAACATGCTTAGGAGAGCAGTGAAAAGGGAGGGATTTTTTTTTTTTTTTTGGTTTTGCAGGGGGGAAGGCAGGGCAATTGGGGTTAAGTGACTTGCCCAAGGTCACATAGCTAGTAAGAATAAGAATATTGGAGGTTGGATTTGAACTCAGGTCCTCCTGACTCCAGGGCTGGTGCTCTATTCACTGCACCACCCCAAGGGAGGGATATTTTGAGTTGGAAAATTATAGGAATATTGAATGAAGCCATAGGTGAATACAATGATAAACACTTTCCAGAAGCAATGATAGAATTGATCAGAGTATGGTTTCAGACCTCGTAAACAGGAGAGATTGGAGAAAGCATGCATGTGGTAGTATGGCCTGGCTGAGGAGAGGACCAGGCAGAGAAGAGAACTGTGGGTGGAGCCAACCCAGATGTAGCATGGACTGAGGTACCAGCAGTGAAGACAACAGAGTACCTGGTAGTTCCTGGTATGAAAGAGCTAACTCCCCAGGGCACCGCCTAGGTGACTGGTTAGCTGATGAGGAGATAGCTGTGAGAGGACTCATAGTAGATTTAACAAACGACTGACTGATTAACAAGAGTACTTATTGCACACTTACTGTATGCAAAGCACTGTGGTAAGCCCTGGGTTTACAAAAGTAAGATAATTTCTCCTCTCAGGGAGCTCACATTCTAAAGGGGAAACAACACATGAAGTTTCAACTTCTATATCTGGCCACTGGACCCAGATGGCTCCGGAGGAGAAAGTGAGGCTGGTGACTTTGCACAGCCCTGCCTCACTTAAATCCAATTCACTTGCATGTCATGGCATCACCTCCCAATGTCATGGTCCTCTTCGAAAATGAAGGACAAACAACAAAAACCACACCAACAAAAAGAAACAGCTGCAAGTGAGACAGAAAAATCCCATGGGCCTTTGGGTGCAGCAGCAAAGCAAATATTAATGCCTCTTCTTTGATGTCATTTACTGATGAAATCATATCATTTTCTGATGTTGAACCATTTGACAGTGACATGGACTTTGGTGGTCAAAATTTTTTTTCTGGGTCTGTGGTTGTACCCCCTGCAGAGGGTAATTGCCAACCTGCATCTGCACAGGGGTTGCTTCCTAGGGTGATGGTTGAGGGCACTGGGCTGGAAGCATTGCTATTTCTTTCTTTCTTTTTTTTTTTTTTGGAGGGGAGAAGGCAGGGCAATTGGGGTTAAGTGATTAGCCCAAGGTCACACAGCTAGTAAGTGTTAAGTGTCTGAGGTCAGATTTGAACTCAGGTCCTCCTGACTCCGGTGCTCTATTCACTGCGCCACCTAGCCGCCCCAGTATTGCGATTTCCAAGGCTTAGGTTCAGGGCTCTAGGTTGTCTCCACTGGGGTCTGAGGGGAGATGGTGACCATGGGAATAATGATGGTTTCACTTGCCTGGCACATCCTGCCTCCTGTCTCTCTTTCTGAGGGTGCTTTGCTGCTTTAGCTAAGCTAACTTGCCTGCCCTGTGGGTATCAGTTGGTAGGCAGGAATTTCCTTCCTAGATGATGGCTTAAGGGCTGGGCTGGAAACAGGATTAAGGGGTGTTGTCACTTCCAGGTCAGCAGTTGTTACCTGTGGCACTAAGAAAAATGGTCTCCTCCCCCAATAATTTCTCCCTTCAATGATGGCTTTGGGGCTTAGGCTGAAAGTAGGTGTGGTAGGTTAGGGGGTACTGCTATTCCAAAGGTTCTTGCATTAAGGGTCCTGGGAGAACATGCAGGTCATGGAGACCCAGCAATTCTAGAGTTATGCTGTGTTGGCCAAAAATATTACCCAAATAAGTGTCTAACCCATTGTAGTTTGTGCCCATTCTTTCCAGGGACATTATATATTTGTGGGATAATATACCCAAGGTTTGTTAGGGAAATACTTTACAGTTATTCTTAATTTGGCATTAAAAAAAAAGTAAATGTCTTTGCTTTGAGCTAATTGTAGTCTACTGGTTTAATGGGAAAAACATCATTGGAAGCTTTTGACATATTTATAGGAGTCCAGCCCCTCATGGTTCTGGAGGAGAAAGTGAGGCCAGTGACTTTGCACAGCCCTGCCTCACTTAAATCCAATTCACCTAGAACCCATGGGGTCATAGCAGTCTTTCAAGTGGCCAATGATACACATATATAGTTATCCCCTCCACATAGTGACTTTCCCCATTCCAGTTTCCATATAACGTGGATTGGCATAAGAAATTAAATGGGAATTTTGGGGGAGTTTTGCAGAAACTGCAGGTGACACGAGAAGGCTAGCAGACAAGAGAGCTTATGACCAAATACTTAAGCCAAATTTTACAATAAGGTACTGTAAGCACCCCATAAAAGAAAAAATTCAGACTTCTCTGGTATGAAGGGAGGGCCAAAAAAATGTTACAAGGATTTTCCAGATAGCAGAGGTGCTGGGCTCCTCATGCCACCCCCCCCCCCTCCACCTGGTGATGTGGAAGGGATAATTGTAATGAACAATGGACTTTCATTTGTTCTACTTGACCCTAGAGGTCAAAACTTAGAAATTTTAAGAGAAGTTTTAAGAAGCAGATTTTGGCTAATAGAAAAATCTCCACCAAAGTCTTAATACCATTGTAGAGCAGAGGTGACCCTGGGTTCTACAGGTCTAGAAGAATAAAGCACCAGTCTGTGCAATCTTTTGGAGTGGAGACTAAGAGGGCTAAGTAAAGAACAAACAAAAAGCAGAGAGAAACAGCAAACAAACAAACCTAGAAGAATAAAAAAATTACATTAAACTTAAAAATTCTTAACTTTTTTGTGTTATGGACTTGTTTGGCAAAGCCTATAGACTTATAGTCGCTTAACAAGTCACTTAACCCCAATTGCCCTGCCTTCCCCCCTCCAAAAAGCAAAAGAGTAATGCTTGTTGTCAGGGAGCTGCTTAGGATCATCTAAAGTGCTGGTCAGGGGGAGGGGAAAAAGGGTAGGGGAGAAAATTTGGAACTCAAAAATTTGTGGAACTGAATGTTGTAAACTAATGAATGGTAAGTAATATTTTAAAAATTAATTAAAAAATAATAAAGTGCTGGTCAGTTCTCTAATCGCAGTCCAGGTCATTCTTTTATGTGTCTTCAAATTCTTGTCCCAGTTCATGGTCCATCAGTAAAGCCTGTCTGAGAAACATGTACATCCCATTGAGCTGCTTGTCAAAGTCTCAGCAAGAGATATTCTCAGTGTGTGTGTGTGTATGTGTGTGTGTGTGTGTGTGTGTGTGTGTGTGTGTGTGTGTGTGTGTGTGTGATTAACTCATTCTCTTTTGAATGGCCATGAATCTCATGGTGAAGGCCCAGCAGTAGAGGGTGTCTCAAAAATCTTAGGGCAATTTAAAATGATTAAAGTGCAAAGGCTATATTTAGATTTTTGAAACACCCTATATTCTAGGATTTAGTGTAATCCATACAATGTCATGGGCAGGAGGACCTAACCATCTATAAGGAATTCCTTTTGCATTTAGAGTCCTACCCTGGACATTCTCCATGACATATGGAGCTCCCTATTTTGTGCCTCTACTAATACTTATGATCAGAGGATCATGGGTTATGTCTATTTCATGCCCTCATAAATGAAGGATTATAACTCGGCCCTTTTGGAGGTGGTACTTGGGGTTAACTCTGGATTGGGGCCCTCTCTTCAACATTCCTCAGCCTGTTAAAATTTTAATGCCGTGCTCTCTAAGGAGCACATCCTGGTGAGGTAGTGAATATAGCATCACTGTGGAAAGCCTTGAATGATAAGGAAAAGAGCTCAAACTTTGGGATACAACAGGGAGGTAGTTTACATACCCTTTGAGATAATTACTGGGGCTGTTCAAAGACTTTTTGCTCAATTCCAGGTTTTGAGCTGGATTCTAGATGGAATAACCTGCCTTGAGAGGTGGTAAGATCCCCATTGTCTCATTTAAGCCTCATGTCACTCCTTGTAAGGTAGTCAGGAGAGTTACTGGTGGAGGCCAGATTGGAACCCAAATCCTCAGAGAAAGGGACTAGAGATTGTCTTAGCAGGGGTTCTTAACCTTTTTTTCTGTAATGGACCCCTTTCTCAGTCTGATGAAGACTAGGGATCCTTTATCAGGATTTTGATTAAATGCATAAAACAAAATTCATAGGGCTACAAAGGAAGCCAATTTTACTGC
This sequence comes from Gymnobelideus leadbeateri, assembly GCA_011680675.1. NCBI lineage: Eukaryota > Metazoa > Chordata > Mammalia > Diprotodontia > Petauridae > Gymnobelideus > Gymnobelideus leadbeateri. The sequence continues at coordinate 442,412 of WOXC01009668.1, read as the reverse complement.
AATATAGTACCAAATTATTTTTTAAAACAAGCTCATAAGTGAGCAGAACTAAGAGAATATTATACACAATAACATTATTATTGTAACAACAATCAGCTATGAAAGACTTAGCTACTCTGATCAATATGATGATTTCCCACAGTTCCAAAGGACTCGTGATAAAAAAAGCTCTCCACATCCAGAGAAGTGATACATGCTGAGCACAGATTGAAGCATATTTTTTTCATTTACTTTTTTCACTTCTTCCCCCAGCCCCCACCCCTATACAGCATGACTGATGTGGAAACATTTTGCATGACTTCATATGCATAATGGGGATCACACTGCTTGCCTTCTCAGTGGGTGGGTAGAGACAGAGAGGAAGAGAATTTGGAATGAAACGTAAATTTTTTTTAAGTTCACAGACCCTAGGTTAAGAACCCCTGCTATAGCTCTCTTGAATCTCCTTATTTTATAGATAAGGAAACTGCCAATTACTCAATATGTGACCTTGGGTAAGTTATTTACTTTTTTAAAGAAAAGACAAAGATGATGATGATTATTGATTTTTGGAGGGGGCAGGACAATTGGGGTTGACTTGCCCAAGGTCACATGGCTAGCTTTTTGTGTTACATGTCTGAGGCCAAATTTGAACTCAGGTCCTCCTGACTCCAGGGCCAGTGCTCTATTCACTGCACCATCTAGCTGACTCAGAAATGATTATTAATAACCAATGATTTGAGGAGATCCAGAGTTCTCCCTCTTTTTCTAAAGTCCTCATTTCAAGGCTCAGCTTCTGAAGGACAGGAATGATGATAGCAGATAGGATTAACATTCTGCTCTAGGTGTTGCTGCCTCATCCAACCTCACAAGAAATTTGTGGTTGTTTGTCCTTCATTCTCAGAAGAAGACATCAGGGAGGGTGATGCCATGGCATGCAAGTGAATTGGATTTAAGTGAGGTAGGGCTGTGCAAAGTCACTGGCCTCACTTTTTTCTCCTGGACCATCTGGGTCCAGTGGATAGATATAGATCAGGATGACTGGAGATGGCCCAGGATGCAATGGGGTTTTTTTAAACTAAGGTCTTTAACAGATCTCAGTTTGACTGAAGTCATACCCATTCAGTGATTAAGGCTATATGAGAAATCAGGCAGAGAATGACCTCTTTTACCTAGTCCTTCCTCCCTCCCTTCTTTCCTTCCTTCCTTCCTTCCTTCCTTCCTTCCTTCCTTCCTTCCTTCCTTCCTTCTTTCCTTCCTCCCCTCCCTCTCTCCCCACACACTTCTTTCTGTCTACATATGGCATCATACTCTCACCTGCAGGTGCTTGGCCCAAAGGAATGTAAATTTGGATCACTGAAACCTCCCAGGATATCTCAGGGTTTATGGGCTAGCTTTTATTCTTAAGAACCATGCCTTAAACCCTAATCACTCTGGTTCTCTTTGATTGGTCAACAATAAGTCCCAGGTCAAGCCCCACTTGGTCATTGTTTGGACTGTGATTGACTCAGAGTGAATGTAAATAATAATTGTTTCCATTTTGGTCAGAAATCTTGAGGGTCTTCCCCTTCCATATTGACAAGGAATTTATTCTAAGGTGAATTTTCAGCCCATTGTATTCTACTCAAGCTTGGTTAGGAGATATAGATCCTTTGACTAGATTTCCTAAGGCTGGGGGTGACTTGGAATAAATGCATGTCCTCTAGTCCCTCATTAGAGTTAAATCCATTTCTCATAATAATATTCATCTCTCATTATTAACCAATCAGAGTTGATTGCCACCCTCAGAAACACCCACTCTTCCAAAGGCATATACATGAGCATACTGCCATGAGGGGGTCTCTGGCATTCAAGGGTGTCATCAACCCTTTTATTGGTAAGAAGCTAGCACTTATTATGAATAAAATGATTGATTAATTACTCAGAAATTGTCTCTCCAACTTTTTAAATGTCAGTTTCCCCTTTTACTAAATGAAGACAGGGGGTGTATTGATTATCTTTAAAGTCCCCCCCACCCCCCAGCTCTAGAATTCTATAAAATCAAGTCCAAATTCCTTATTTGGGCTTTCAAGGCCTTTCATAAACTGACCTCTGTAGCAGCAAGCACCCCAGCATCCCCAGAGTGGCTGCCAATACAGGTTCTTAGATCTGCTTTTGTAAAGGAAAGCAACTCAAAGTGGGTTAACAAGCTTACTTTAATCAAACAAACATGTTATCTAGTTCAGCGGAAAAAGGTCAGCACCCCGAACTTCAGAGTTACAGCACTTACAGATCAAACAGACAGGCTTCCAAACTGTCTAACCATTATATCAATACCAAATCACAGTTACCAGAGAGGGAAGCATCAACATCTGGGTTTTCAAAGCCGGGGGGCTCTCAACAACGGCTTCCCAGAGTCTCATCTGGTCAAATCACACAACACTTCTCAAAGTGAGCCCCAAAGCAAAGCCTCAAATCAGGGATTATATAGTCTTCTCCTGGCTCAGAGAATGTAACCACCCTCTTGACCCACTGCCCAATCACACAGCATCAAGGTGTGGTCATTCCTGAAAACCAAGCCTCCTACCACAGGCTCCATGTGACCACATTCAGCCTATTAGGGGGCAGAGTATACTTTCAAATTAAAGAAGGTTCTCAGAGTCACTTAAGTCAATCAAAGTCTCTTAAGCCAATCAAAGGGCCTAGGGGCAGGGAAGATCTTTAAATCTGCATTTCCATTACAACCTCGTACTCCTCTTTATTTAGGCTTGTCTCCTCAATGTCTCCCATACATAACAAGGTCATATCCACCTGTACACCTTTGCTCAGACCTGCAATGCTGCCCAAAGTCCTAACCATTTGTCAGGATCTAGGCCAAGGCCCACTGCTTCAGTGAAGCCTTCCCTAACTTTAGCCCTCATTGATCTGGTCTCTGAATTCCTACCACACAATCCACACCACTTAGCTTAGTGATGAACTGTCCTCTAGCTATTTTTCAACAGCCTTGTTTCCCAAACAAGCCTGCAGGCTCTTTGAAAGCAGGGGTCCCTTTTCTTTTCATCTTTCCTCACCTCCCTGTAGACCGTGACCCTGCAGGCACCCTCTTCTCTCTAGGCTTTTGTGGCACTGCTCTCTCCTGGTTTTCCTGTATGATCAAGTTTTCTTCATCCACGTCATGCCTGCTAACAGAGGGAATCCCCCAAGACTGTCCTGGGTCATCTCTTCTTCCTCCAGTTCTGTTTCCTTCTTCCTCCCATCAGCTCCCATGGTTTTAATGATCATCTCTATGCAGTTGGCTCAGATATGTTTGTCCAGTTCTAACCTCTCTACTGACCTCCAGTCTTGCCTATTAGATGCCAGCTGTCTATTGGACATCTTGAACTGTATGTCCTATAGAAACATTAAACCCAACATGTCCAAAATGGAATTCATTATCTTTTCTGCCAAATTCCTCCCCTGCCCCCACTTACTGTAAAAGGCACCATCATCCTCTCAGTCACCTAGGTTCACAACATGGGCGATTTCCTTCTCCCCCCATATATAATCTGTTACCAAGCCATGTTGACTTTTTTTTTACCAATGTTTCTCCCCCCCTCCCCATTTCCCCCTCTGAAACTGCCATCACCCTGGTACAAGTTCTCATCCCTTCATGCAAGGACAATTGCAAAAGCCTGTTGGTTGGTCTCCCTGTCTCAAGTCTCTCCCATTTCAGTCCACCATCCACTCATCTGTCAAAATGATCTTTCAAAAGTGTGAGTCTGATCATGTCACCCCCTTATTCATGAAGCTTCAGTGGCTCTCGATTATCTCCAGAATCAAATATAAAATTCTCTGTTTGGAATTCAAAGCCCTTCATATCCTGGTCCCTTCCTACTTTTCCAATAGGTGGTGGCCAATAGAATCTTTTTATACTTTACTCACCCCCATGTACTCTACAATCTGGTGACACTGACCTTGTTGCTGTTGCTGGAACAAGAAACTCCATCTCCAAACTTTGTTGGCATTTTTCAACTCTTGCCCTTGACTGGAATGCCCTCCCCTCATTCCTGCCTTCTGGCTTCCTTCAAGTCTAATATCTCACTTTCTAAGAGAAGCCTTTCCTGTTCCCTCTTCAGACTGGTGCCTTCCCTCTGCTAATTTGCTCCAGTTATTCTGTATATAGCTTGTTTGTGTGGGGCAGTTGGGTAGCTCAGTGGATAGAGCACCAGGCCTAGAGTCAAGAAGACCTGAGTTAAAATCCAGCCTCAGACACTTACTAGCTGTGTGACCTTGGGCAAGTCACTTCACCCTGTTTGTCTCAGTTTCCTTATCTGTAAAATGAGCTGGAGAAGGAAATGGAAACAGTGCAACAAAACTTGTTTGTAAATAGTATTCATGTTATTTCCCCCATTAGACGGTGAGCTCCTTGAGAGCAGGAGCTGTTTTTTACTTTTCTGTGTATCCTTAATGTTTAGTCCAGTGCCTGGAATCTAGTAGGAATTTCATAAATGTTGACAAGGATGTTGAGAGATGAGGGAATGCAGTGAGTGAAATGAAGATGAATTTTTTTTTCCTTCAGGGAATAGATGGTCCATTTTGGCTAGACCACCAGTTGCTTGAAACGTGTAATGTGAAATAATGATGGAAAAGGTCTGGAAGAACTTAAATACCAGATTGAGAAATTGGGATTTAATCTTAGTGATAATAGGGAGTCAGACCCATAACTTAGGCAAAATTTGAAAACTTAATTTTCTTGGTTTGACCATTCTACCTGGGGCTTTATGCCTTTATTCTAACAGGAGCCTCTTCATATCACAAAATACCTCTTCATATCACAAAATAAATAAAAATTATAAATTATAAACATTTATTTTAGCAGCTGTGTAGAAGGGAGTGGAGAAGACTGTAAGCAAAGAGGAAAATAATTCTATTCCAGTAAGAGTGAACAGAGGCTGAATTAGGCCGGGTATTGTGAATGGAGAGAAGACAATAGACATAAGAGATGTTATGGGGGTAGATTTTCTCAACCTGGAAAAGTACAGATTTACTTGTTAAACTGTGTCAAACTGGATTCAATGACCAAGCTGATTCATCCATTTGTACAGAATTGGTGTCCCGAAATGCCTTTTCACTTTGGTGAGGTAGAATTCTGCATGCTAAATGGCTGGCTGAATATATAATGTGTTATTGACCAATATCGAAAGTTGGCAGCCACAAAAAACAAAATATATTCTGGGCACGAGCCAACATGGCTATATATGAATGTAGGGAATGTTTAAAATAGCTCACAAGCAGAGTCAGAACAACATACATATCATGACTACAAAAAAAACCCTGGTACATAGTACAATATTTGCCCATGATTTAAAAGTGAGGAAAGGGATACAGATCAAATACAAAGCCATTGTTATTTTGTTAAAACTCCACTACTTTTCCTTTTAATCAAAATACAGTTTGGAGTTTATGGTACCATTTCACTGAGGTTTGAATTGATGATTCTCTAATAAAATAAAAAAGCTGAATCCTCTGAAAAAATTTCCAAGCCTTTAAAGAAATGAGCATGAATGCCACACAGAAAATCGCCTGCATACAAAACAAGTCATCTGATGTTCCAAGAACAATTTGGAATGCTTTCTTTGTGTTCTCATCAGGCAAACTTAACCTAATTCCCTGAAACAAGGTTTCAATACACTTGAATACTCATTCCTGGCTAGACAACTGCTGTTGCTCCCCATCTCTTGGGCTCAGTTGCCTTGAAAGAGCGATTTCTACCAGTAAAATAAAGTTGTTGTTTGGTTTTTTTTTTTGGGGGGGGGGACCTTGAATGTGGATTTAAGAGACTTGGGTCTGAATCCTGTTTCTGACATTCCCTTAAACATATTATTTCACCTTTGGTTTTTAAACCAGTCAGAATGAAGTAACTGTAGCATACCTGCCTCAGAAGCCTGCTATGAAAAAGAACTTAGTTCTTTTTTTTTTTTTTAAGCAATTGGTGTTAAGTAACTTGCTCAAGGTTACACGGCTAGTCATTATTTGTGTGTGGGTGCTCATTTTCTGAGGCCGCATTCGATCTCGGGTCATCCCAACTCTGAGGCCAGCGCTCTTACTCACTGCGCCACCTAGCCACCCCTCCTTAGTTCTTTTTTAAACTAAGTTAAATTTAGCCCTCATCTCTCAACATCCTTGTCATTTATGAAATGCCTACTAGGTGCCAGGCACTAGACTAAACACTAAGGATACACAGAAAATTTAGCATTTTAACTAAGTTAAATTTAAAGCACTTCAAAAGTGTGAATTCATATTATGGAATTTTAGAGATGTGGAAAGGGCTTTAGAACAGAGAACCTTAGAACAGACTATAGAATGTGAGAACAGAAGGGATTCTAGGGACCATTTAGTTCAACCCCCTAATTTTATAAATGAGGACACATTTGCAATGACAAGGTCTTATTCAGCTGCCAAAGCAAGATCCATAGGCATGAGATTGATTTCCTCTGGATGCCATCCACAGGGGCCACCAATGTCCCAGAAAGCTAAATTCCAACATAGTTCCACATTAATTAAAATGCTCCACATAATCTGTATACTAGGCATTTTAGGAATCTGAGCTGCTATGGAATTAATTACTAAGTATTATGGCACTATAGGACTTCTCCCATCATAAATCAAGGTTTCTGACCAATATCACTCTCTAACATTTGATTCTCCACTCCCACGTTTACTTCTGGTCAATTCCATCGACATGACAGACCCCATCACTTTACCACTTTAGGCATCAGTCTCCTTATCATATATAAAGCAAGAAAACTAGGATAATTGACCACAAGTTCTATAGGGGGAAGGACTTTTTCTCTAGGTTGTGAACTTTGCAACCATACATTTATTTACCTTTCATTCACTGTTGCATTCCATAAGGGGTAAATGATACGTGGATATATTCAGTCATTTAGCATGCAACAATGTACCAGATCAAAGTGAAAGGCATTTCAGGACACCCTTCTGTACAGAGGGATGAATCAGCTTAGTCATCAACCCCAGTTTGACACAGTTTAATAAGCCTGGTTTTTATGGTTCCAACCTGTTTCATTCTCAGGCTAGATGGTTAATTATCAGCCCTGATCCTTGTGGACACTTGATCCTTTCTATGCTCTTAATATAATCATTTCCAGGATTGAAGGGGCCATCTCAGAAGGTAGCATGCTTCCCTTGATCCCATGGCCAGAAAGCCTTCAATGTTTTGGTTATGAGAATATTGGGCAAGTCAGTCTCCCTATTTGGAACTGTTTCCTTATCTACAAAATAATGGAACTGAACTCTTCAACTTCTAAGGTGTCTCCCATTTCTAATAAGTCAAGGCAAGAGAATGAAAAGACACTGATGGAAACAATTCCAACAGCTTTCTAAAAAAAAAAAACCCTGGGGCCGGCTAGGTGGCGCAGTGAGTAGAGCGCCGGCCCTGGAGTCAGAAGGACCTGAGTTCAGATCCAGCCTCAGACACTTAACGCCCACACAAACAAAAACCTAGCCGTTGTGACCTTGGGCAAGTTACTTAACCCCAGTTGCCCTCCAAAAAGCAAAAAAAAAAAACAAAAAAACCCTGCTGGTCACTTTCCTCTTGACTAAGCTAATATTCCTCTAGCCTTCTTTTCCAAGTCATTGTGTTTATTTTTTTAACCTCCTCTTCCACTAGGCACATTAGCCTTTTTCCATCAGCAAATTTAAAGATATATTTATTTAACCTACTGGGGAAAGAATACAATTACAATATACATAATTGGGTAGATTGTGATAAGGGGCAAGAAAGGAAGCCAGGGAGGCCAGAAGGTAGACCAAAGGAAGGAGAGCATAGCATGGGAGACAGCCAGAGAAGACACCCAGAGCCAAGAGATGGGATGCCTTTTTTATTGAATAGCACTGGATCAAAGAGTGTGTGACGGAGATACATAGGAAGATGTATAGGAAGACTGGTAAAGTAGGATGGGCTAAGTTATAAAGGGCTTTGAATGCCAAGCAGAGGATTTTATATTTGATCTGGAGGCAAAAAGGATCTACAGGAATTTACTGAATAGGGGAAATGACATGCTTCCTCTAGTGATACTCTCCTTAACCTAGGAGGTACAGTAGCTAGTTTTGAGGAGCCCAAAGGTCTAGGCTAGTGCTGGACAAACCAAGGATATGTAGGTTTCCCAAAGGGGTGGCACTCTTCCTAGTAGGTGATTCCTCCACCCTCATTTCCAGTACATTCAGGAAACTCCACTGCCTACCTACAGATCTCTCACACTGAAAATTAACTAGGACCCAAAGCAGGTCCCAATCTTTATCCTAACCTTTGGGACAGTACTAGGTGCCCTTAGAATTCTGGTGCTGACATTAACAGGCTGAGAATATAACTCAGTGTTACAATCCTATTTCTTCAACATGACAATGAAAAGCACCCCACCAAATCAGATAAAGCTGTCCCCTCCATCAACCAACAATACGAATTAAATAAACTGATTCACCACAGAAAAGTCATGAAAACTATGTACATTTCCTATATGAACAAGTTTTTCACTCAAATCTAGAAGGCAGTGCAGAATAGTAGAAAGAAAGCTGGACTTAGGAGTCAGAAACCCTGTGATCAAATGCTGGCTCAGTCACTTAGCAGATATGTGAATGTGGAGATGTATAGGGTGTTCAAGAAGGACTACTAGCACCTTTGCCGAAGCCTCTTCGGGGCTGCTCATCCCCCTCTGGCATTCACCTTCACCCAACTCTCACCTGTGGCTCCCAGATGCTGTAGGATGTGGAACAGCCACACCCCAGGAAGCCCACCTCGGTAAACAAGTTCAACCAGGTTGAGGGTAACCAAGAGGCCTCAAACCCATCAGTGAGTTATAGAGATGTCTGTCTATTCCAAGCATGTGAAGACTGGTTGAATGGGCAGCTGAGAATAATTCATTCCAACTACCATGAAAGCAGTTGAAGTAAGCCCTGTGGAGAGTCAGAGCTTGATCAGACATCAAAGATGCCAGGGTCAACTACTGAATCCTGGGCCACTGGCAGTCATCTTGATTTTTGTCTTGCCACTGGACTTCAATGACTCTGGAAACATATGCAAAGTCAAGATATCACCCATTATCCATTATTTTACCCCAACATTAAGATGTTACGGATCCTCTTCAAAAACAAAGGATGAACAACATGTGAATGGGGACAAGTCCCTTAACTTTTCAGTCAAACAGACACACACACAGACACACAGACACACACACACACCCCTGTATGTATGAATATATGTATGTGTATATATATACATTTTTTGAGCAGGTCTTTTTTCAAAAGAACTGGAAACTAAGAGATAACTATCAAATGGGGAAGAACTGAACAAATTATTATATATTAATATAACAATGTTATTTTGCTGCAAGAAATAATAAAGGGGATAGTTTCAAAGAAGTCTGGAAGATTGGCATGAATTGATGCAGATTAAGGTGAACCAGGACAACATTTTATACAACAATATTGTAAAGACAACAACTTTGAAATATTTAAGAACTCTGGTTTACACAATGATCAACAATGATTCCAGAAATCATATGAAACAGCTACCTACCTCCCGACATAGAGGCGATAAGACTCAAAGTGCATATTAAGACATAGATCTTTTGGATATGGTCAAAATGGGAATTTTTTTTTACTATATATGTTACACACATATTTTAGTTTTCTCCTTTCTTCCCCCCAGTGGGGAAATGGCAGGAAGTGGAATGGAGAAAGAACAAAACAGCTTTTATTTCACTGCAAAACAATGAGATTAAATTTAACAACAACAACAAAAAAAAAATCACAAGACAAATACTTCCTGTATTTTTTTTTTATTTTTCTAGCAGACAATTTACATAAAATCCCCCTTTAATTTAGTGTGACAACTTCCCACGATAAACTACTTAAAGAGCAGCTTTGGTCAAGAATGGAATGAAACAGCCAATCAAAAAGACATCACTGCTGATTTTTTAAAACCAATACATTCACCAATTATGTTCAAAAAACAAAAACAAAACATCTGCAAGGGATATTTTCTCAGTTTTGACTTGTGGTAGGGTCTTTCCTGTGTTCATGCAAATGCTGGAGCTGCATTCTGTCAAGTGTCTGTCATGCTAGAGAAAGGAAATACAGCTTCACATGATTCGTAGCCCCTGGATCGAAGACTCTAAAGTCTGGAGAGAAGAGAGAAAATCAATTAACTAACTAGTTTTATAGTGGTAATCTGAAAATCCCCAAAGAGGCTCTTTAATAACTCCCTCTATAGTATTATGTCTAATGGAATGTTTATGAAAAGCATACTATCGACGTATTTTTATACATTTTACACATACATACATAGATTTACAGTGATACAGGCATCCATAATTGTACATAGTCAGATACTCTTCCAACTCCTAGGAAGTGGTGAGTTCTCTAACCCTTCTTTGTCTTCCCTAAGTCTCATTCTTTCTACTCTCTCACTCCCCTAATGCCAAATGCTTTCTCCCTCTCCATTCTCAGGCACTTCCTAGTTTGTCCTGAAGAACTGTAGAAGCAGAAGGACAAACTGAAGACATTTGAGACAAGGGACCAAAACATCATAAAAAATCCTGTACACAGAGTTAAATACAGGGTTATCTTAGTCCCTCTGAGAGGAAGGTAAGTGATATCTAAAGGGAAGAGAAGATGGCAGAGATATTGTATGGTTCTACCTAGATCTTTTCAGGCATTTATTTATACTCTTGCTCTGTTTTCTAAATTCTATAGATGAAAACCTCCCTAGAAATAAAAATAAATATCATGCAAGTAAACAGGTAGTGACCAGGTTATGCAAATGTTTTAGTTATTTTAAAATCTAGAGAAGTTAAACAAAGCCAAGCAGAAGAGTGCATGTGTGCATGTGTGTGTGTTGTGGAGACATGTTCATATATTTAACTTGGATATTATCTCCACATAAATAAGTTCTTCTTTCTACTGAAAGAATAAATGAGGCCTTGAGAGGTTCCTGATTACTGAAGGGTTGGTCTTAAAGCTTTTAATTGAATCACGTCTAACACTGTGTGTTTCTATTATATACCTTGGAAAAATTTTACTTGATTTCAAATATGGTTAAGGTTGCCCTACACAGATATAGTATTTCCATGTAAATGTCAGCTCCTTATTTCTACTACCATTACAAAAGTTAAAGAATACCTTGAAATCCCAAATTGTCATTGCTCCATCAATGCCAGTGGTACAAAATTTGCGGCAGTCTTGTTTGTCCACTTCATAAATAGACACTTGGCTGAAAAAGGAAGAATAAAGTGAGGGACTTCAGGGAACGTTAACACTGTGGCAGTGATCTACAGTTGTCCAATCTCTCCTGTAGCAGGTCAAGCTTTATGGCTGCTCTAGTGAATGAGCTATCCATCAACTGGAATATCAAGTCTTCCATCCAAACTGGTTTGCAGCAATCTGACTCAGAGAACACCTCACTTTGCTCTCAGGTGTCTGACAAAAACACTGAAAGGAATAAGTTCATCTTAAGCTGTGTTTCATAGATTTGTGGACAGGAGGCTCCAATGAAGAACCTCAGAGTTTGTTTCAAAACAAAAAGCAAAGATGTTCTAAGAAGTGGATTTCCAGCGAGTCTGCCAAAGAACCTGCTCAGCGATACCATGCTAATCTCCTTCATATGCTATCTAAAAGGGCAGAGTTCAGGACTCTAGTAAGAGCACAGAAACCACCACAACAGCAACATTCACAATGGGTGTTACTCGTTCAGATTTCATCAGGCCAGTGGAAAAGGCCCTAGACGTGTTCAGGTCCTGGCTCTGCTCCTCACCAGCTGTCATCTTCTCTGAAGCTCACTTTCCTCATCTATAAAACGGGGACAATAATACTAGAACAATTTACAGGACTGCTGAGAAACTCAAACGACATGATATATGTGAAAATGCCTTCTAACAGTAGAAGCACTATATAAATGTGAGTAATTATTCTAAAAGGCAAGTCGAAGTACTACAGAAACCCAACTGGCTATAAATAAAAACTGTAAGGTTTTTTCAAAACATCACGAAGTCATACCAAATGTATTTATAATACATAAACTCCAACCCTACTAAGTTTGTGGCCATTTATATCATACATTTCACCAGTAAAGACAGTATGTTACTAATTCCAAGCACAAAAAAAGAAAAAGGTAGGGAATGAAGGAATTCATCAACTTAACCAAAAACTCAACTCCAGAGCTCAAAAATAATCTTTCTTCCTTACAAGCGCAGGAACCTATCTTCTAGGCAAAGCTAAAACTTTAAAAAAGAAAATAGCTATTCCCATCTGAAAGGATTTCACCATTGGAAAAAAAAAGTACACTCTTAAAAACTTCAGGAGAGACAGTAAGGTCTATTTCCTTTCTGGTATGCAATCTGCATAGAATCGTAAGGAAAAATATGATAAGTCTGTTTGCTCTACCAAATGAGTTTGTAGAACCACTTAAACTGCACTCACTAGAAAGGACTTTAGGGGACAAATCATCTAGCTCACTCCTTTCAAAAAGTAAGGAAATTGAGGATAAAAGTCACACGGCAAATTAGTGGCAGAGCTATAACTAGAGTCTCCCAATTCCAAATCCAGCATACTATGCAATTTCAAATTTCTTCAGAGAAAAATCTAGTGCTTGCAATCCATCATAAAATTTTGGTCTCAAAAGATCAAAAGTCTAGGAAGACAGAGAATATTTTATGGCACTCTGGCTGAACAATGACTTGAATTCTCAAGAAAACCTCCCATTCTTCCCTACAGCCTGTTATTTTGATGGACAAAATTCAAGCCTTCCTTCTTATTATATAGTTACAAGTCCTTAGTGTGAAACAAGTCAAAAGAATCCATAGCTTTATCATAATGACCCTAATGAATTAGGTTTTTTCTAACCATACAATTCTCTTGTTCTTAAGTATAAGGATAGGGTTCAGGATTAGACCCATTGGCACTGGGAATACTGGTAAAAAAATTCCCTCTACCTATGCAGGCAAGCATCTTCTCTGTAACTTACAGGCTTAGAGTATTTAGAAGTTAAGTGCCTTGCCAGGGTCACACCGTAAGTATGTGTCAGAGGAGGGCCTGGAATATAGGTCTTCCTGGCTCTGAGTCTAGCCCTTTCTTCACACTATACCACTCTATATCACATCCACAACAATGAGTTAAAACCCACAGCAGAAACAGAAAGATAGAAGCATTGTTTCATAAAGAACAAAGCCATGACATTCTGCCTCATGTTTGCTTATAAGGAAACTATTAAGACACTGAAGTGAAGCTTTTGAGCATTTACTATGGTTCTGAAAACTATCTGCCAAAGTTAAATCATGGTAATGGGTTATATGGCCTTGAAATTTTGTTGCATATTTTTCACAATTCTCATAATGAACAGATTTTGCCTTTCCTATCTCAAAAGTCAGAATGACTCGAAATACTCAGGGGGGAAAAATGAAGAAGCAAAGGAAATCCAGACTCTAGTAAGTCTTTTACGTGAAGTAATGCTAGTTTGAGTGGTATGAGGTGGGAAGATGGAGGAATGGCATATCAGACACATGCAACTAGTTACAAGTTCTATTCTTGGAGTCTGATTCCCAGTGACCCTTGGCGATCAGCACCTACGTGATACTGTTTTGGTGTAGCGTGTCTAGAGCAGTGTTGCGATCCTCAGTTGTGGCTCTCTTGTCCATGTTGCGGAAGCGTTCCATGGCAGAAATGTTGCGCTGGATGCTCTGTTTTGGAATGTCTAATTTGGAGACGAAGGTCAAGGAGCCACGATCATCATAATTGAACAGCATAGGGCAGCAGTCATGGCCCTGAAACAAGACATTATTAAGAACACGGAAGGTACCATTACACATCTAGCTGATTTCTAAGTAGAACATTCATTTTTAGCATTTTTCACTATTAAAAGTGAACACAACTTTCTCTAAAGGCCTTTTATGCATTGTGAACAGCTTTATAATGTATGCATTATTCTCTTGCTGAAAAAACTACAGAGTGCCACAAGAAAAAAATGAAAAGAGATACTTACAGCAGCCACCACGCTATTCTCAGAGACAAAAGACACACTCAGGAGTGGGAGGAACTCTGTTTTCAGCTGTGAAACCCTGAACATAAGAGCACTTATTAAACAAGAACTCAAACCAACTACATAGATTTTTTACAGACACACAAGATGACAAAGAACCTATCTCTCAGGGGCTCCCAGGACACACACTTATGGTGAGTCAAATTATCAACACTTTAAAGAATTACAAAATGAGATAGATGGGTCCTATGGTAACTTTCTTGGAATCATAGGAATTTAGAGTCTGAAGGGAACTCAGAAGCCATCAAGTCCAATCCCTTAATTTTACAGATAAGCAAACTGAAGCCCAGAAAGGTTAAGGGACTGACCCAAAGCCACAGAGATAGTAAGTATCTGAGGCAGGATTTGAGCCCAGGTCTTCCTGACTTTAGGTCCAAGGCCCTTCCAATGACTTTCCATCATCGGAGAGATGAAATTTAAAGTTCTAGTCAAGATCATTCCAGATTTTATTTCCCTCTTCCTCCATTCCAGCCAAACTAGTCTATTCACTGACCTCTAAAAATGCCATGTGCTCTTCTATGCCTTTATCTTTGCTCATCCCTGCTCGCTCTTCTTGCAAGGCTCTCGTCCCTATTTAAACCCTATTTGCCCCATAAAGCCCAACCTAAATTTTATCTCTCTAAGAAGTGTTTCCTGACTACTCCAGATAAAAATGACCCGTTCCTTCACAAAATATGGGTGACACTTATTTGTACCATTTATTTGGAATTTAATCATACATAGGCTGCTGTTAGCTGTATATTTGAACTCTATAAATTCTGTGACAGGAAAGACTCATTTTATGCTATCTAGCATGGCACCTTACGTATATCAGGGACTCAATTAAAGTTTGTGGATTGACAAGGATCAATCATTTGATTTTACTCAAAAGAGGGTACATCCTTAAAGATCATTTTTTAAAAGTTGGTGTAAGGTGCTGAATTAATATTTTACTTTTTACATTCAATGTGACATCAGATTTTTACCATATGAAGTTTTCTTTCAGAGGGTATGACAAAGTACAATAAATTTATATTCTTAATAACACACTTAAGGGTTCATTATGTCTATTAAAACCACCTGGATTAAGATCAATAAAATCTACTACATTATAAACACTACAACATCATGACCTTTTTGGGAAGTATAAAAACCCTTTAAGCTAGTTAAGAAAAAAAAAAATCTCTCAAATTTGAGGTTATGCTATTACTGTGCCAGTAGAGGGAGCCAAAGTTACCCAAGAAAACGGATTTCTAGGACAATGGGATACTACATCCTATTAGTAATTAAAATAAAGAACCAGTTAACTTCAGACTCCCTTGGAAATCTGTGTTTATCAAGACAAGGTAAAAACTGATAGGAGAGGGGCAGCTAGGTGGCACAGTGAATAGAGTACCAGCCCTGGAGTCTGGAGGAACTGAGTTCAAATCCGGCCTCAGACACTTAACACTTACTAGCTGTGTGACCTTGGGCAAGTCACTTTAACCCCAATTGTCCTGCCTTCCGACTTCCAAAAAGCAAACAAAACAAAACAAAAACTGATAGGAAAAAAGATGACTTAATTGTTTTTTTCTTCAATTCTCCAACAAATATGTAAACGGTAACTCTAGTCATAGAGAACTTAAATAGTAAATGGGCTTTATCATAATTCAAGTTGTTCTAACGTATCACAGAGAAATTAGTATCAAAAATTTTAGGCATTACTTAATTGGGTCCAAATTAATGGAAATGTTGAATATTCACTTAGTAAAGAGGCCAAAAATTATCTCCTATTTAATGGACCCAGCAGATGATATTTAAAATCTTGTAAGAACCAATGTGGCAGAAAGGAAGATGTATGGAATTATGATTAACAGAATAAATTGGCTATTTTGAAGGAATACATTATCAGTACCAAATTAGACAAGTTCTCAAAGAAATTTTCAACAGTTCTTCCATTAGATATTGTTTCTGGTTATAGGAACATAACCTCTTTTTTTGAGGGGAAGGCAAGGCAATTGGGGTTAAGTGACTTGCCCAAATACAGCCAGTAAATATGTCAAGTGTCTGAGGCTACATTTGAACCCAGGTCTTCCTCGGGACTCCAGGGCCAGTGCTCTATTCACAATAACCTTTTTTCAAGTCCAAGTTTAAAAACATTTCAAAAGTTAGCTGTTACCCAGTACAAATATATCTTAAGGGACGTATTCTGTCAGTGAAAATCTCCAAATTCAAAGTCTCAATGTATTTCTGCAATTTTAAACTGAGTTAAATTCAACTGACTATAAAAGGGACCCTGTTTTGACTTTTTTTTTTGCTTTTTGGAGGGCAACTGGGGTTAAGTAACTTGCCCAAGGTCACACGGCTAGGTTTTTGTTTGTGTGTGTTAAGTGTCTGAGGCCGGATCTGAACTCAGGTCCTTCTGACTCCAGGGCCGACGCTCTACTCACTGCACCACCTAGCCGCCCTGACTTTCTTTCTTATATCCCATTTCTACAAGGGAGGAAAGGCTTCAGAAATGGAAAACACTTTATGTTAAAAAAAAAAAAAAGAATACTTACATCATGTTTTTGGAGGCATCGGCAACTGATACAGTACTATCATGGCTGACCCAAGCAAGGCGGTTTCCACTGGCAGAGAAACTAACTCCATGTACCCAACCACCACTTCCAGTACCACCAAACTCTGACATCAGTTGACCAAAAGGCATCTTGGTACCCCATGGAGTACTGGCTGGCTTTTCATCAACTTCTTTAATGTAGGCAGAAAAAACTCTAGAGAATGGGGGAGAAAAAAACTACAAATGAAAAAGAATTTAAATTAAATTAATGTAATTTTTTAAGGCTTCCAAAGCATTAAACTCACAACAATACTGCAAGATATAAAGAGCGCCATTATTAGATTCCCATTGTACAGCGGGACAATTTAAGCACAAGGAGGCTAAGTGACAATGACACAGTAAGTGGTGGGGCTACAACACTTGAAGAATCCCTTCTCCTTATTCCTAGGGCTTTACCGTATCTGAATACCTATATTTTATACACCCACACCCTTACATTCTGCTAACCCACACAACCCTCCATCCTGCTAAAGCACCATACCAATGCTTCACTGTGACACAGAGGCGACCCTGGATTCTTGGTCGAGACACAAACAGTCCAAGATTCAGTAGGTCTTAGCTGGAAAGGCTTTTGGCTATGGGATGGGGATGGATTGTCTCTGTTATCCAGGACTAAATTTGGAGATGATCATCACAAGGGTGCTTCAGGATGTGAGATGATGATAAAAGAGGACAGAAAAAAGACAACTCAACTCTTATTTAGTCCATTTTATTTGCCAATGAGGATGATCTGTGTATTGGGAAGAATGGATAAAAATGGTTATCAGATAAGAAGACAGTAAGAAAGCATTAGCTTCCCACAACGAGTTCAAACCAGTAGGCATGGATGTACTATATCTCAGGGCACTGAAAAACCTGGCAGATGTAATTGCTGCCAATGATCTTTGAAAATTTTGGAGAACAGAAGGTGTGCCATGAGAATGAACAGAGAAAAATGTCCCAATTTTCAAAAGGGAGAAAGAGGTAGACTCTTCAAAGTACAGGCTGACAGATTCCTAGCAAAAATTCTAACATATTATTAAAGAGATCCTTTAAGCTTTTGGAAAAGTCAGCAATGAACACTGACTGACAGTATGCCTTCATTAAAAACAAGTCATTCCAGGCTAAACTTGTTTCCTTTTTGTCAGGATTATCAGATTACCAGGTCAGAGAATGCCACAGATGCAGCATACCTAGATTTCAGCAAGGCATTAGACAAAATCTCATGTTATCCTTGTGGCCAAGATGAAGATATGGGCTCATATTGTTGGCTAGATCACTGTTTCACAACAAACATATCAAAAGATCAGGATGATGGACTAAATCTTACTAATAAAATGAAAATTGGAATACATTCAAAGTCCAATACAAGTTTAAAGATTCAATTGTACAACTGTAGCTAACAAAAAGTTCATATAAAAATTATTTGGGATTTTAGTGGGCAGCAAATTCAATATTATGACGATGCAACTTAAAACAATGTGTTTGTTCTGGACCTATGACTCCATTAGCACAGAAAATTCCCAGCATGGAAATTCTTTTCACAGGTGCAGATAAGCAAGTTGAACACAACTTAAAATTTTAAGAGAGCTGCCTGGGCATGAAGATGTTAAGTGATTTGCAAATGGTCACAAAGCCAGTCAGTACATATTAGAGGCAGGGCCTGAAGCTAGGTCATTCCAACTAACGCTGGCTCTCTAGTCACAATACCTACACTGCCCTTCACCAGTACACAGCAGCCAAAAATACTACCCTGAGGGGATGAAGGAAGTAACAGAACTGCTCCACTCTCCCCTGGTCAGACCATGTCTGCAGTATTGTATTCAGCTCTTGTTGCCACATTTGAAAAAGGATGCTGACAATTTGTGGAATATCAAAAAAAGAGACATCAAGAATGTGGGGAAGGAGTGTAAACTAATAAGGAACTCAGGATGTCTAGCCTAGATTAGAGAAGACTTAGAGGGGAGAGCAACAAGGCAGCCAGCATCAAGTGCCTTAAGGGGAATAACATAAAGTTAGACAAATTTTTGCTTGTGTTTACAGAGCTGGAAGCAATAGGTAGAAGTTGTAGAAAGGCATATTCAGGCTGAAATTCAGGAAAAATTTCCTAAAAAGTGGAGCAGTCCTTAAAGTAAACTGGGAGCAGGCTACAGTAGAGAGGTAGCCTTAAAGCCAGGAAGACTGAGTTCAAGCCCTAACTTTGACACCTGTGCAGCCCCTTTGCTCTAGGAAACTTTACTTTATTTACTGGCTTTTTGGAGGGGGGAAGGCAGGGCAATTGGGGTTAAGTGACTTGTCCAAGGTCACAGGGCTAGTTTTTGTGTTAAGTGTCTGAGGCCGGATTTGAACTCAGGTCCCCCTGACTCCAGGGCTGGTGCTCTATTCACTGCACCACCCAGCCACCCCTAGGCAACTTTATAAGCTACAGAAAAGGTGGCAACTTAGAGTTTCCTCATGCAGGGATTCTCTTCACTCATAAAATCCAGAGATCCAATCCTTTTCCCTAACCATAAGCAGAATAGAATGTCTTGGGTTGTAGCAAATTTCTTTTAACTGGGAGATCTTCAAGCAGAGGTTAACTAACTCTAAGAATATCGATGAATATCGAAGGAGGCAGCCCTTTAATTCTTGAGCCACATCAACTCTCAAAGACCACTTCCTGTTTGTGGGGGGTGCGGTGGAAGGACTATTCAAGGGTCCTTGAAGTACTGCTGAAACATACTCATGAAATTCAGGGATATCTAATATTGAGAAGAGGAGCTAGTATCCTAACACTTGGAAAGAATGACAATTTCATTTAAAATCAGATTTAACAGTGGAAAGTTGTGAATTAACATGAATTCATCTGGAGAAAGATATATGCACTCATAATTTCAAAAGTAAACTGGCCTAAATAATTTCACAGTATACTCATTTATATTGATTTTAAGAATCAAGGGCAAATGTCCAAAAGAAGGCACAAGAACGGCTTGGCTAAAGGAAGTAAGGATGTTTAAACTAGAAATGGGAAGACAGCACGATGGCTGTCTTCAAGAATGTGTAAATCTGTCTTGTGAAAGAGAGATTTTTCACAGATGAAACATCTAAGGCACAGATAAAGATGGAACCCTTTATTAGTTTTCAGTTTTTAAAACACAACAAAGAAATTGACACAGGAATCCAAAATTTTTAGGGCAGATAGCATGAACAAGAGTATCTGCATAATAACATAAAAAAAAATGAAAATGCTGTAAAGGGAGTAACTCCCCTCCCTCCCTTCTACTTTCATTTCACAACTAAATGTCTGCACTCTTCGTGGCTCAGTCTGCTTTTTTCCTATATTCTGAGAACATTCATCTACTCTCAATCACAGATTAAAGATAAAAGGGACTTCAGAAATCAAGTCTAATTCTTTCATTTTAAGGATAAGGATCCTGAAGGCCGGGTTATTGAGCCTAAAACTCAAGCCCTAAACTTCCTCCTGAGCACTAGTCTTAAAGCTCTCACTGCCTAATCAATGTCTTCATCTGCATATAACCTAAAAATCAATTCATCACACTGAAATTGGTTTACCCGCAAATTAGCAACCTGTCCCAACTTCCTTGTTTTATCATTCTTCCATTAGTTAATTAACTCTGCTTCTGAACACTGGAGTCATCTTTGATGCCTCCTTCCACTTTACTTGGACTCTCTATCATCAAACCCTACTGACTGTTCCTCAGTAATACATCAAATCCATCCCTTTCCATTCTCACTGCTACCATTCCATCCTTGGCCATTATTACTGTATGCCTGTACCACTGCAAAAAAGTCCACCCACCTCGACCTCAACAATGGAAGCAAGTGGTGAGCAGGGATAGTCATTAAGTCAGAGACTGAACTGATTTTATCTTAAGCTATGATGGAAGAATAATAATGAATTGATTATGATAATCAAACAGAATGAAATTATATCCAGAAAATTATATATTCAAAGGATAAAGCTTCTTTGTTACACTTTGAATCACATGTGCTATTCTGTATTTGCCATATAATGTAAACTAAACTCTATCCTGATATCATATTTTCAGATCTGTTCTAATAGAAATCATGGTGGCAGCTGTTCTCTTTCTCTTTGTTAGCAATACCTATCTTCCACTTCCAGAGAAGCTATGACATTATGTTGCATACCACAAACAATGGTAGCTGAACATACTGTAGGAACAAATAAAAATTTAGGAGACCATATGACATTCAAAACCCTAGGAAGGACTCTGAAAGATGACTGCATAGCTCTATGTTAAAATAGAATTCACTAGATAAGCCAAACTTAATTGATGCTCCCTAAGTTCCCTACTGTTAAATCTGGTTTTAAATATTTAACAAGCATTTTTTCCAAATAACCCCAGAGTAATGATACCAGCTGCCTTTTTCTTCACGTAACCTAATGGATCCCTCACATTTTTCTAATCTTACATATTCCAAATACTGTTTTTCACAGAAGGGAAGATTCAAGATTTCTGTTTCTTTGTTAGTGATATATTGATCAAGTTTAAAAAGCAATTATATTAGTATGAATCCTGCAAACTATCACCAAGCTCAACTGCATTTCTTCTGGTCTTGCCCTAAGAAAAATAACTGGTATAGATACCACTTTAAAAATAATAGTAGTTGTGCTATATTTTGTTAATCTTAATATCATAGAGGTGATATTATAAGGGCAACTGTCAGGGATGTCATGTCATATTAGAAAGAATAAATCAGTGTAAAAACTTTTTTTCCACTCTATATTGCCCATATTTTCTGATATTGGCAGGAAGATACTAAAAACAACAACAACAAAAAAGTTAAGTATAAAGGGATTTAGGTCCCAGTCTTTCTATGTTATTACTTCTTGACTTTGTTTTAAGTTTGATAATACAAAATGAGTTAACACCTAGTGAGTTGATTTGAAATCTATATATCAAATTTAGTTTTTTCTCACCTGCATTTGAAATCACAAGATCCAGCAGCCAGCAAAACATTGTTGGGGTGCCAGTCCAAACTCAGGACAGTGGAACGAATTGGCTTTTTTATGTGTTTGCTCACCCACCTAACAGCCAAAAAAAGTGATAACTTAAATATACACATACCAAGAGATGTCATTCCATAGCTCCCAATGTCACATAATTCTACTTAAGTAGATAACATCTAAGCATGAATTTCATATGTACTAGTGTGGTTAGTTATCGTGTATGAAGAATTCCTAAGTCGCTTGAAGACATCTATCTTTAAAATATTATTACTGTATAAATTGTTCTCCTGGTTCTGCTGACTTCACTCTGCATCAGTTTAAACATGTCTTCAGAAATATTTTATTCAAGAAGACTTGTATCCAGCAGGTGCTGGATACCATGAGCACCAAATAGCATAAACATTTAATTTAAATTCTAACAGAAAATGGCTGGCTATAAGAGGGTAATTTTCAGATTTGCTGCCATACATAAGAGTTAGAACAATGATTTGTTAGAGGAAAGAACAAAATTGATACCTGACTTTAAGATAAAAAGAAAATGTGCAATTGAGAAAATCCCCACCTAACCAAGTTTGATGTTAAAAAGGGAAAAGGATAAAAGAACAAAAATTTACTAAAGAATTAACATGTAAATCAACTGCCATTGTGAAGAGACCAGAAGATCCCAGAAAATACTTTAGTGAGTAAACATCTAATCCCTTACCAAATGGAAAGATGGCAGCCAAAGGGAATATAAACTAATCAGAAAAATCTTTATGGAAGAGGATAGTGAAAGAGGAACCGTATTGCACATATTTATTTGCATGTTGTCTCCCGTTAAAATAAGCTCTTGAGGGCAGGGGCTAACTTTCTTTGTGTCTCCAGCACTTCCACAATACCAGCCACATAAGAAAGTGCTTCAGAGATGTTTGCAGGCCAGCTGCTGGCTAGAGGCAAAACAAGCTTACAGAAAGCTAGATGAGACCAAATCATGCTCAGAGTATTTAAGGATGAAAGTGGAAAGAAGACAATCAACAGAAAACAACTAACTATATTTCCCTCCATCCCTATCCCACTCCCTGTTTATTCTATTTTCTCCTTTGATCCTGTCCTTTTTCAAAAGTGCTTGCTTCTGATTACCCCTTCCCCCATTTGCCCTCCCTTCTATCATCCCCCCCCCCACCTTATCTCCTTCCCCCTTACTTTCCTGTAGGGTATGATAGAGTTCCATACCCAATTGGGTATGTATGTTATTCCCTCCTTAAACCAAATCTGATGAGAGTACGATTCACTCATTCCCTCTAACCTTCCCCCTCTTCTCCATTGTAAAAGCTTTTTCTTGCTTCTTTTATTTGAGATAATTTACCCTGTTCTACCCTTCTCATTCTCCTTCTCCCAGTACATTCCTCTCACCCTCTAATTTTATTTTTTAGATATCATCCTTCATATTTAACCCACTATGCCCCCACTCTCTCTCTCTCTCTCTCTCTACACACACACACACACACACACACACACACACACACACACACACACACACTCACTCCCTTCAACTACTCTAATACTCAGAAAGGTCTCATGAGTTACAAATATCATATTTCCATGTAGGAATGTAAACAGTTCAACTTTAATAAGTTCCTTATGATTTGTCTTTCCTGTTTACCTTTTCAAAAATGCTTTTTGATTCTTGTATTTGAAAGTTACATTTTCTATTCGGCTCTGGTCTTTTCATCAAGAATCCTCAAAAGTTCTCTATTTCACTGAATGTCCATTTTCCCCCTGAAGGATTATACTCAGCTTTGCTGGATACGGCATTCTTGGTTTAAATCCTAGTTGCTTTGACCTCCAGAATATCATACTCTAAGCCCTCCAACCCCTTAATGTAGAAGCTGCGAAATCTTATGTTACCTTGATTATGTTTCCACAATACTTGAATTGTTTCTTTCTAGTTGCTTGCAATATTTTCTCCTTGTCCTGGGAACTCTGGAATTTGGCTGTAATATTCCTAGGAGTTTTCCTTTTGGGATCTCTTTCAGGAGGTGGATTCTTTCCATTTCTATTTTGCCCTCTGGTTCTAGAATATCAAGGCAGTTTTCCTTGATAAGGTCTTGAAAGTTGATGTTTAGATTCTTTTTTTTTGATCATGGCTTTCAGGTAGTTCAATAATTTTAAAATTCTCTCTCCTGGTTCTATTTTCCAGTTTAGTTTTTCCAGTGAGATATTTCATATTGTCTTCTATTTTTTCATTTTTTTGGTTTGTGCTATGATTTCTTGCCTTTTTTTTTTTTGAGGGGGGAAGCCTGGGTAATTGGGGTTAAGTGACTTGCCCAAGATCACATGGCTAGTAAGTATTAAGTGTCTGATGCCGGATTTGAACTCAGGTCCTCCTGACTCCAGGGCTGGTGCACTATTCACTGTGCCCCCTAGCTACACACTGTGCTATAATTTCTTGATTTCTCATAGAGTCGTTAGCTTCTATTTGCTCCATTCTAATTTTGAAGGAATTATTTTCTTCAGTGACCTTTTGGAACTTCTTTTCCATTTGGCCAATTCTGCTTTTTAAGGCATTCTTCCCTTCATTGGCTTTCTGAACCTGTTTTGCCATCTGAGTTAGTCTTTTTTTTTTTTTTAAGGTGTTATTTTCTTCAGTATGTTTTGGAGTCTGACTCATTTTTCAGATTTTCTTGCATCATTTTCATTTCTCTTCCCAATTTTTCTTCTACTTATCTTTCTTATTTTCAAAATTCTTTTTTGAGCTCTTCCATGGCTTGAGAGCAATTCATATTTTTCTTGGAGACTTTGGATGTGGGAGCTTTGACTTTGTTGTCTTCTTCGATCTTCTCTGTCACCAAAGTAAGATTCTATAGTCTGGTTTTTTTCCCTTGTTTGTTCATTTCCCCAATTACCTGACTTTTAAACTCTTTGTTAAGGTAGGGCTCTGTTTCCAACATGGAGGGTGTACTGTCCCAAGCTTCAGGGGTTTTTGTGCAGCTGTTTTTAGAGATACTTCTAGGGTCCTATAAATTTTTGATTATTCAAGGTGGTATGACCAAAGGAGAAGTGTTTACTCCTCCCTGGCCTGTGAGTGACCACAAGCACTCTTTTCTGCCTTTGAACTACTAAGAGAGCTCCCTCTCCACTGCCACAAGTTCCACCATGCCAGCACTCCTCTTCGCACTAGGACAGCCACCCAGGACTACAACACAGATTCAAACATGGGTAAAACAAGAGAATCCTGCCTTAGTGCCAGCAAAGATATCCCTGAAATTCCCCTCTGATCAGTTGCTCGATCCCCCCACCATCTGTGGGCCAGGAGCTCCAGGAACAGTTGCTATTGCTGTCACAACTCCAGGGCTGGGGCAGGACCATCTCTTCTCTCACCCAGGTCCAACAGATTGTTCTTTAATGACCTTCTAAGTTGTCTAGCGGCATTTATGGGTTTCCATTTATGGGTTGAGAAGTCTGGAAACCACCACAGCTGCCAATGATTCAGTCCCCTGAGACCTGTTCCAGGTCTGTGCTGGCATGTTTTGCGCTGGGCTGTGCTCCTTTCCCAGCCCAGTAGGACAGACCTTTCCTGTTGGCCTTCCAGGTTGTCTTGGGCTGGAAATTTGTTTTACTCTGTCATTTTGTGGGTTCTACTGCTCTAGAATTTGTTTAGAGTTAATTTTTTACAGGTATTTGGAGAGGTTTGGAGAAGAGTTCAAGAAAGTCCCTGCTTTTACTATGCCATTTTGGCTCTGCCCCCCAGACTTTATTATTACTTAAAAAAAATTATCAAGAGAATATCAGTAACTACAATCCACACATGTTACAAAGGGCATTCCTGATGAAAATATGAAGGGGAGGTGAAGGGAAAAAGAACAAGTGTTTATTAAGTGCCTATGATGTGCCAGGCATTGTGCCAAGCACTTTACAGATATTATCTCAGGTGATTCTCTCAACTTTGGAAGGTAGGTGCTTTTAGAATCCCCTTTTTGCAACTGAGGAAACCGGGGCAAATAGAGATCAAATTACTTGCCCAGGGTCACACAGGTAGGAAGAATCTAAGGCTGAATTTGAACTCAGATCTTTCTGACTCCAGGTCCAGATTTCTATATCACACTACATCTTTAAAGTCATACAAATAACAGAAGGAGATAGATGACAAAATCTCCCTGTACTTACTAACTTGCTGGCCATAAACAACATTTGATTTGATAGAACATAACAGTGCCTTACACTCTCCTCCAATGTTTCCTATGTACATATTAAGATCATGTTTCCTTGAACGATGCAACAAGAGAGATAACTTCTGCATTGTTTTACAAATTTATTTTTTTATTAACAAAATTATTTTTTCTCTCTTTTCCACTTATCTTCTCCCAAATTGGGGTGGATTGGTGGTGGTTGTAAGAATACCTTTATAACAAATATGCATAGTCGAGAAAAACTAATTCTCACGTTGTGTATGTCCAGAAATTACATATAATATATATATATAACACATATATAAGTATATGTGTATATATACATATATATGTATATATATACACACACACATATAAAAATTATCAATAAGGCATAAAATAGAAAAAACATGCTTGTTAAACACACCACTGTCACATAGGAGGTTCATAGTTAAGTCCAAATGAGGGAGAATCCCTATAGATGGCAATGGCCAACAATGTACTGTTTATATCAATCCCCAAAACCATGCAAAACCTTCTGAAGGAAATCCACATTCACTAAAGAGTTAAGCTTCACCATTCACACTAGAATAACCAAAGAAATAAAAAATGCCTGTTGCTCATGCTCTACTAAATCCCTGGGTAGATAGGTCATGGAATGCCATTATATATATGTTGGAAAAGCACTGCAAATGGACAACGAGACCTGAATTGACCAGAATGAAGACTGCAAATTAGACTCCCTTTAGTAAACTGGGAAATACTTTAAATGTCTCCAAATTTCTCCTTGAAACCACAGCCTAGTTTGTTAACAACAGTAGTGTTCTGGTGATGCTTCATGGTAGCAGATTACCATGAAAAACTGTGCAGGAGAAATGGCATAATGATTTATCAGAAAGATGTATAAAGGTCATGCAGTGAGAGCAAAGGATAATCAATGGAAAAAATGCTGAGAGATCACTGGATGGTCCCTCTGTAAAGGATTTATAGGAGGACATGGAACAAATACTAAAGAGCAAGGACAAGCGTCACTTATGATGAGAAGACACAATTGTGTGAGACGGACAACTGTAATGATATCCAAGTATCAACATTCACTAATTACTTCTCTTTCCTTATCTTCATCTTAGTTTACAAAGTACCTGAATCTTACAAATTCATTTTACAGTCTTCTATCAAGCTACGATTCTGTTTTCAAGGGAATAATTAAGATCTGCCTCGTAGTAGAAACTATCTTTTATGTGTTTTCTCCCCCAATTAGTGTGAACTCCTTGAGAGCAGGAAATGTTTCACTTTTTTGACTCTATCATGTAAACAGGCTTGATATTCCCCCAAATGGCTGCATTTAAGTGTATAGCAGAATGCACACAGTGAGGAGCAAGATACTTAACAACTCATAACATCATTTGATGTCTCTGGGTTGTTTAAAAAGTGATGAAACATCATCATGTAAACTAGCAGGCTATTTTAAGTTAAAAAATCAGCAGACTAGAAGTCAAGACCAGTATCTTTGTCTTCAGTTTTACCACTAACTCATGTGACCTAGGCAAATCAATACTACCTCTTCTGACTATAGTTTCTTCACTTATTAAATGAAAGGGACAGACAAAAATGACCTCTAAATTCCTTTCAGCGCTAACATATGAAATCCTTTGAAATATTATTTTACAATTGAGGAGAAGTTTCTCAATTCACAGAAAGTTAAAAAATAGAGCACATTCACCCTATTATACAGTAAAAAAAAAACAACAAAAACCTCATTTATTCAAAACACATAAACTTGGAATTTGTGAAAATTCAGACCAGAGTTGTGAAGTTTCTCTCTGAAGGTGTGCAAAGAAAAGGTTTGTTATGCATATTCACAGAAAAAATAAGATTGTACAAGGGATCTATTTCTAACCTACTTAAATATAAAAGTTTAAGCCCTTAAAAAGTTCTCAATTTACACAGAAACAACTGATGGCTAATTACAAGTAATTCTTATCTATTCTTTAAAGGAAATCTCCTCAGGAGCAACATTTTGTTCACTGTGCTTGAAATAAAACTAAATCTTTCTAAAAGGTATATATTTTATAAATCAGACTGGTTTCTTTCAAAGTACAAACTTTGAAAGTTTTATTGTATTATAAAAAAGCAAGAAGATAATTCCCTTCCTTTGCTATGTCTAAATACAACAGAAATGGCAAGGCTGTAAAAAGTACACTGCTAATTTTGGCTGAAACACAAACACTGCAGGTTACCACAAGCCATTTCCAAATTGGAGGATATTTACCACCATATCTGAAATGTGTGTCAGATGGAACAGAATTGTTTTCTTATCACAGCAAACAGGAGGGAATGGTTAAAATAAGTTCTTTAGACATGTAATAAATCTCTCTATTTTGACTGGCTCAGTTTCAAATGATTTATAAAGTACAACATTCACAATTATGCTTCCAAGATTCTAGTGAATTCTTACTGAGGGGTTTACATACTAACGTGACAAATAAAATAGATTAACAAAGAATGGGTTAGGAAAATAATCCAAAATCAATACTAGCAGAAGTCTAAGGAAATAGGTGTGGGGGAAAGGGAAAATATTAACATGTCTGTGGGCTTCTAAGTATAATTAAATCTGTAATTTATATAAAAGAATAAGAAAATAGCATCAGAGTTATAAAACTATAATTTGAAAAGAATGATGAGGGAGAACAGAGGTCTAATTTTAGAGAATGGAAAGAAGGTTGCAGACCAAAATACACAAATGGATGGTTCTGCTGAGGGAAAGATATGTGTGGCCTGATCATCTATATATACTCACAAAGAATATCTTAACAGAGTTTATAACAAATTTCAAGGGGAAAATATTCTCCAGATTAACACTCAGTTTTTTCCATAAATCAATTCTAGACACTGTTCCATGTGAGCCTCAGGATATCATACAGAATACAAAAATAGGTCAGAATGTACAATTTTACAAATTTGTTCTCATTTATTAATTCTAAATACTACTCACCAGTCATTTTCAGACTCAAAGTAGCACACAGAAATCAGTCGAGCTCCACTACCTACGGCAAATTTATTCTCCAAGGGAGACCATTTCACAAAGGTGGCTGCACGGTTAATCCTTAGGATCACCAGGGTTGGTTTCCAGATGCCATCCTTCTGACTCCAGACATAGGCATTACGGTCTGCACCACAAGTTACAATTCGATCGCTCTTGGGAGCCCAGTCAATACCTGCAATTAAAACTTCAATCAAAGTCTTAAAAAACTCGACTATGTTAAACTAAGCATAAAGTACCTGGTACTGTGTCTTTGACGTAATGTGCACTCAAAAAAAAAAGTTTGTTGAATTAAGTATCTCTACCTATATGTATGCTAAAAAAAAAAAAACCACATCCACTTGACTATTTGTATTAATAAATGTGAATAGCATGAATTTTACTATTTTAAAAAACTGCAAAATGGCTCCAGGAAAAAAAAAGCCATCAATATGGTATCTATAGGAAGCATGTCAAGTCAAGAACATTTTTATGTAGGAAGTTCCTTTATCAATATAGACTGCAACCCAGTCTAAAACTTAATAGTCTTAAAGAGTTCCCAGAAGTTCAGAAAGGTTAAGTGACTTATACAGGGTTCCACATCTGTTATATGTAAGAGGTAGGATTTGAGCCCAAGTCTTCCTGAGTCCAAATCCAGCACTCTACCCAATAGTCACATCTAAGCTTAAAGAGATATAGTTATATTAAAACTAAAACTAAAATATACCATGAAACTCCAAAATTCTAAAAGAAGCAGCAGTGTTATTTGGTAAAGTAAATTTAAAATTAGAAAAAAAAATCGAAAAAAGACAAAGAAGGGCATTACATAATGGTGAAAGAAAAAAGGAACAAAAATTTACAAATTTCAGTTTATATGCATAAAAAATTCAACACAAAAAATTTACTCATAAAATATTAACAGCAATGCAAAGTAAAATAGTAATTGGGGATTCCATCATTCCATTATCAGAATGTGATGAATCAAACAAAAACCTCAATGATAAACAAGTCACATATCCCTGGTTGATTCAGTGAAAAGAGTACTTGATGGCTTTGGAATCTGAACACCCGGATTCAAATCCCATCTATAATATTTACTAAAGTGTGGTCTTGGGCTACTAACCTTTTCAGGCCTCAGTTTCTTTATCTGCAAAATGAAGGAGTTGGACTTAATGTCCTCTGAGCTCTAAATCTATGATCCTAAAATGAAAACTAAGTGGAAAAAGAAGGAAATACAAACTTCTTTTAAGTTACGTGTATGTTTCAGATAAAAGAATAAAACACAAGCCTAGAGGCCTACCATCTCTTTTCCAGTCATGGTTTTAAGCTTTTACAACTTAGACACACTTTCCACAAGAGGATGACTGCTATAGGACAGATTTTATAATTTATAATAAATAAATACAATATAATAAATAAAAAAAAACATAAACAAACTCTCACTCCAGCCACAGATGGCCTGGACTAGGAGTTAAAAAAAAATCCTACTCCCGATTCTCCAACTACCTGGCTTTGTGACTTCAGACAAGTCAATTAACCTCTTTCAAGTTCCCCTTCAAGGTCCCTGGATTCTAATTATCATCTTAGAGGTGAGAGGGTTAGCAACAGTGGTGCTAGTGAACAGGGCTGGTGAACTCTGAACGGTCTTTTGTATATTTTTTTTTTTACTGGCTAGAAGCATCCCTGCTTCCTCATTGTTTAAAAAAAAGGGAAGAAAAGAAGAGGAAAGCCTGCCTATTTCAGAAGGCTATGATGAGACTCAATATTAATAGACTGGAAAGTTTCATAAACTAAGTTATTCTCATTATACTTCATTTTATCTACCTAGCACATTAACTGGGATATTATAAGCATTCAATAAGTATCTGTGCAAGCCTAAAAGAAAACTGGATGAAATGGAAGAACTGATTCTCCTCCTCCTCTCAAATATCCAATTACTACAACCCCAACTCAATAATTTTTATTAAAAAGTCTAGGGATGCAAAGTACAAAGACTTCTTGCTAGCACCCCACCATGCCCCCCGACTTCAGCAAATTCCTGCTCTCTAGGAACTTATTTTAAGAAAAATGCCACAAATGCTTTTTTCACTGGAAATCTCTCTCCCTGGCTTCTTATTTTTTAAGGCTAACCATCTAGCCTTATTGTGACAGCCAATCTTCACAGCCAACTTGGCAACTATCAAACCACATGGTCATGCTCAAAACTGTACAACCCCATTACCTTTCTAAATATTTGCTTGGAAGAGATGAAGAAAGGAAATACTCAGCAGGCAAGTTGTCATTTCTTCCTAATATAGCCTTGCATTTTTTCCTGCTTTCTCATTACTTTTAGGTCAATAAGTTTTGTGTGTTTTCTTTTTTTAAAAGATGAAACATTAACACAAAAGATTAAATTAATATGAGAAAAAAATGTGACATCTCTTTTGATAAGTCTGCCGTGACATTTTCCTTTCTCTGTATTAATGGACATTCTTTTAGTTTAGATAGAGCCACAACAGAAGTACTTCATCTGCTTAGTCAGTATTTGAGAAAATGACTGATCCTTGGTCTCTTGCCATAGTTATATTTAGAGTATTCCAATAACATTTTCTTCAGAACTGAAAAAAATGCTGCCTGAGACTTCTGACAGAAAACCGGCCAAAGCACAAAGGACCCCAAAATAGAGTCTAAGTAGAAAGGGGAGGGAAAAGGATATGTCTGGATAGTTCACATTTTTTGGCTATTTATTCTGTCTTTCATCTTTGGCCTATTTCAGCTTAAAAAGACATTTCCAATGTTAAAAATCCAGTTAGTGTTCCTATTTTCTACAAGAAACTTTTCCAGATCCTCTTAAGTGCTATGATTTTACTTTGTTGATTATCTCCAGTTTGTCCTCTACATAGATGTATACAGGTATCCCGTACCTTGTTTGTATATGGCTGTTTTGCATGTTGTTTCCCCCCCATTATCAAACTATAAGCACTCTGACAGCAAGGGAAGGTTTTGTTTCGGCTTTTCTTTGTATCACTAGCACTTACCATACTGCCCAGCATATAGTATGTGCTTAATAAATGCTTCTTTACTTTATTGACTTCCCAGGTCACAAGTGAAGCTAGCCAGGAAAGTTAGCCAAGAGTCCAATGACTTAAGGACTGAAAATGAAATAGGTCAGACTTAGCTAAGAGAACTCAGGTAGAAGGAAAGCAAAAAGTAAAAAGTTAAAATGATGACCTTTGGTTATACTGCCAGGGATATAATTATTATTTAGTCTCTTAATGTTTTCTACCACTGGATACATTACTACCATGACCCTAATAAGTAAAGGAAAAGTCGATAATGCAGTTTTCAGGATGGTAAATCTGCATGCTCAGAAGAGAGTTTTAGAAACTATACAAAGGGTTTTATTAAAGAAAGTTTTTCTTTGATTGCTATAGAAAGTTCTTTTTTTTTTTTTTTAACTGGAAGGTCATTATTTAAAGACCCATTATAAAGCAATGGAAGCTTAACAATATTGTCAGAAAATAACAGATACAATTTCAAATGATCAGAAGAAAAGCAATCGGCAGCAGTCTTTACTACTTATTTGAATTAAAATGTTGTGGGGATGGGATGAACTGAGAGAACAAAGGACTATAATAAACACCAAGTCCTTGGAAAAATACATAGAGTAAATTCTATATGATTAGGGCCAAATCACAACAAACAAAAGTAGATAAAGCCTGAAGCAGGGTAAAAAAACGAAATATCCATAAGGTTCAAGAATATTCTGAATAAAATAGTTCTTTAAGTAGATATTAAAAGTTGAGCCCAAAGCAAAATAACTACACATATCTCAGAAAAAGACTGAATTCCACTCTTCTGATTGGTTTTAGTAAAATTTGAAACTATAACCCGGCAATATCACTTCTAGGGTTGTATCCCAAAGAGACCATAGAAGTGGGAGGAAGACTCATATGTACAAAAATATTTATAGCAGCTCTTTTTGTGGTGGCAAAGAATTGGAAATTAAGGGGGTGCCCATTAATTGGGGAATGGCTGAACAAGTTATGGTATATGCATGTAATGTGCTATAAAAAAACGAGGAGCAGATGGACTTGATATTTTCCTGAAAAGGCTTATACGAAATGATGCTGAGTGAGCAGAGCAGAGCCAGGAGAAATCTGTACACACTTACAGACACAACATATGTGTGACGACCAACTTTGACAGACTGGACTCTTCTCAGCAATGCAGTGATATGTCACTCCCAAAAGACTCATGATGGAGAGAGAAGTCTACATCCAGAGAAAGAACTAGAAAGAACTGAGTTTGAATCCAGATAGAAGCAAACTACCTGATCTTCTTCTCTTTCTTGTTTGATTTTGTTTCCTCTTTCCCATTGTTCATTCCATCTGATACAATCTGTCTTTATAACCTGACTAATGTCTAATGTGAAAGTATTTGCAGATTCTATACTTGATTGTATGTCGCCATGGTGGGGGAGGAAGGAGAGAAAATGTGAAACTCAAGGAATTGTGGAATTGAATCTTATAAACTAAAAGTAAACAAATTAATCAAGACCAAATTTTTTTTTTAAATTTGAAACTATATTCAATAATTCACAGTAAAGATCTATGTGTGGGTTCATGCTTATAATCCCAGCTACCAGGTAGGCTGAAGCTGGAGCATCTCTTGAGCTCATGAATTCTCTGTTGAAGGTGGTTACATTGATCGGGTGTTTGTACTGAGTTAAGCACTAAAGTGGTGAGTGCCTGTGAGCAGAGGTGACCTACCAGGTTTCCTAAGCAGGGTAAATAAGCCCAAGTCAGAAATGGAATAGGTAAAAAGTTCCTTCGACAATCAGTAGTAGGACTGGGTCTAGGAGTAGTTCCTGTACTTCCAGCTAGAGACTGTCTTTAAGAAAATAAACAAAACCACCTTCTCACTTGACAGCTTCTGTTACTATCTGAAGAGAACAATGTGACAGCATATGTATCATCAGGATTTTACCTTCAAGCTGTCCACTTTAAAGGGGCTCTAGAAGAGCATCTAAAAGCAGGGACCACTATTTGTTATAATAAAAACACCCAGAAAATTCTATTGCTGCCATGTAACCTTGAGCAAGTTACTTAACCCCAATTGCTTATAAAAAGAAAAAAAAAGAAAAAAAAGAAAATTCTATTGCCTTCAGATGATTAAAAAAAAAAATCCTACAAAGAAAGGGCTACTTGCTCCCTATGTGATAATGAACAAGTCACCTTACTTGTATAAGCTTAGGTTTCTCACCTGTAAATTGTAGGAGGTAGCCATGATGCACTGAAGAGAATCCCAATTTTAGAGCTATGAGGCCAGAGTTTAAATCCTGCCTCAGCCAATATTATCTATATGACCTTGAGAAAATCACTTAACTTCTTTGGGCCTTAGCTCCCTTAACTATAAAATGAGGAGACTAGATTAGATAACTTTGAAGTCCACAGTTAGCTTTGGAACTGTGATAGAGGGTCTTAGATCTTTCAAGGTCTCTTTTAGCTTTAAATCTATGATCTTATGGCTCATCACATAAAGCAATCATGAAAATTAATGTATTCTTACTTCCACAAACTTGTGCCCACAACTTACCCAAGTCATTAAATATTACTCTGTAACTAGGCAGCAGGGCAGGGATAGGAGCATACCTTCACAGGGTTATGCTAACTTTTAGATTCTGTCCATCACCCTCTATTCCTGTCGCCTAACAAAGAATTAAAGATCAATTCTAGAAGGGGATGTTTAATTCTTTCAATTCCCATGTTCCTTTGGATCTAAGTTATAAATCCTAGCAGAACTTTAATTTTTAGGAGGAAATAAAGAGGAGCCTTTTAGAAAACACTACATTCTTCCAACACTTATGAATGGTTTGGCTCACACTTTCATGCATATATTTTTCTCCTCGAGTTGTTTCATGTGTGTCTTGGCTAACTAATCATTAAGCTCTTAAAGATAAAATCTTCTACTTCTTTAATATTCCCCATGGCAGCAACACTGCTAGGCATCTAAGAGGGATTCAACAATGTACAACAAACTGAAATCAGTAGCACAATATTTTCTCATTTATCAAGACAACCTGTAAGTGGTATAGAGCTCTAAACATCATAGGTAGCAACATGGTAGATTCACCTTACATTCAGGCCTTTTCTTGAAACCAAGGAAACGTGGTACTAAGCTCACCATAGGATTCTATTACCTGTGATGTGTCCATTGTGTTCCTTCAGTTCATGGGCTTTCACCCACTGGTTCCCATTCTTCTTGTAAATGTGGACTTCATGATTATTAGGGCTAAGGGCAATCTCTGGTAGAAATAATTTAATATGTTAACATACACAGAATAACAGTATTTTGGTTAATGATTGATCAAATGAGATAACATACGTAAATTACTTTGCAAACCTTAAATTGCTTATATAAACGAGGAATTTTTTAAAAAGTGGAGGTGAAATTTGTTTTTTCTTATCATGAAATACGAGAAATTCTATTTTAGAAGGTCTTTTTATTTTTTATTTTTTTGCTTTTTGGAGGGCAATTGGGGTTAAGTAACTTGCCCAAGGTCACACAGCTAGGTTTTTTTGTTTGTTTGTTTGTATGTGCATTAAGTGTCTTGAGGCCAGATCCGAACTCAGGTCCTTCTGACTCCAGGGCCGACTCTCTACTCACTGCGCCACCTAGCCGCCCCAGGTCTTTTTATTTTAAGGGAGTTGAAGAAAAGAATACAAATTTCAATTAACATAATTTGGTCCTATTAAGTAAGATATGGCGAAGTCCATATGGATCTTAAACTTAAGTTTTAATATCAAGACTGAAAACCCCCAAACTAGACCAAAATCTATTAAAATACTATTATATGCACATTAAAAATACAATAAAGTACCATTAACTTGTACTGGTTTTCTTTTTAAAGTTAAGCTTGTTGGAATGAACTTTCATTTGGATAATATCGAGAGTGGTTCTTGATATTAGTTTTAGAATTACAATATAGATTTTTGAGACTTTTATATGTTTAAGCTACAGTGATGATTATAACTATTCCTTACAATTATATTATATTGGGTAACATAAAGGTCCTTTTTGCATAATTGAGGTATCCTTAAGATCTATACCCAAAGCCTTAGGTCAACCATCTAATGATTCTCTATACCCAGATACTTGCTTTTTTCTGCATATATCTCTCATGAATTTTATAAAGCTAAAATTTTCAAACAGTAAAAATTAAATTCAATAAATTTTACTGAGTCATTTGAAATAAGGGGAATGAGACTCTGCATCTTTATTCTCTATTTAAATACTTTTGCAAAATGGATGTAATTATTTTTAGATGAGAAAAAAAGGACAAGAAACAACATTAAGTCTCTGTGAAACAATCAGAAAATAGAGGAGGTCCTAAATATTGAATCCTAACATGCTCTCTAAAGGGTCTACATTGAAATAACTGAAATAAATGCTCACTTCTACCAACCTCTTGGGCTAAAAGGAAGGGAAGAACAAGGGTTTAATCAGGAAAAATAAAAGTAACCCAGCTTGTTATCAATTGTATGTAAAGTAAGAGGCAATATGGTACTGAGAGAAAGCCTAAAAATAAACTAAATGTCTTTTAACAGCCTCCAGATTGTGGTTTGGAAGCTCTGGGCTCAATGGAACAGCTAGTACCTCAGGCAATAAAAGACTCTTCATTTATATCTGAAAGTCAAAAAAGCAGAGGGATAGAACAAAGATTTAGGGAAGAGAGACCTAACTTTCAGTCTTGGATCACAGAATCTTAAGAGCTGGAAAGGACCTTAGAGATCATCTAAGCCAACTCTCTCATTTTATAAATAAGGAAAGTGAGACACAGAGTGAATTGCCAAAGATTATACATTTTCTGAGAATTAAAATAAAAAGGATTAGATTACATGATCTCTAAGGTGCCTCTTGTTCTGAAGTTCTAGAACTATTAAGTGTTTTTTAGTAACCTGTCACAGAGCCCCATCAATGTCAAATAAATTCTACATTGTAGATAGAGGAAGGTACCAAAGCAAAGAAAAAAGGATACCATACTTACGAGTACGGTCTCTGTTCCAAGCATGGCAGGTGATTGGCTCTAGTAAAAATTGATGTAAGGACATTATTCTTAGTGTTTTCAAAAAGGAAAAAGCTGAAATAAATAATAAGAGAAAGCACTTTAAAAGTCATTAAAGTAGTGCTTTACCAAGGCCAGATCCTATTTGTTAAATTCACTTCAGTTAAAAAATTGGCTCTACAATTCAAAAATAGTGCTCCCTATTCATTTCAAGATGACTACTAAATGTTCTGTTACATTGTATTAAACAGATCATTCTAGAAGTGGGTAACATTTATAGAAAGAAATGAGTCATTTTTATTGAGGAACTAAAAATCAATAAAAACACACCACAAATTAATATATAAATAAGCAATAACCAAACTGCCAGATGGCTTAAAATGCTTGGGAATGATGCGAGAATAACAAAAATCATGGAAGTCTCAGATGTTCAAATGTATTCTAAATGCTGTGCATGACAGTTATGCACCACTTAAAAAATCCATTTATACCTACTTTGTGAAATATTTCATAGTCAGTATATCAAGACACTATCTTTGGGCAATTAAATTTACATAAAAGAAAATTTTATACACAGATAATAAGACAGAGGTTAATGGATAGGATAAGTAAATAACAAGTAGAATGAACTGTCCCTCATATAAAGACAATGACTGATAGACACATATACAGGAATCGATATCATATGGGCATGATGAAAAAACAGCACTGTAATATTTTCAGGCATGGTCAATGTATTGTATTGCCTGACCATACTTTTCTTTAACGAGACAGAGTTCTATCGGAGTAGAAGTAGAGAAGA
Source organism: Gymnobelideus leadbeateri (assembly GCA_011680675.1). NCBI lineage: Eukaryota > Metazoa > Chordata > Mammalia > Diprotodontia > Petauridae > Gymnobelideus > Gymnobelideus leadbeateri. The sequence goes on along the minus strand of WOXC01009668.1, from coordinate 404,817 downwards.
GAGTCACTGTAAATGATGCGAGAAAGAGAAAGAAACACTAATAAAATCTTTCAAAAAGTAGTTTACTGGGATTGTTCAAATCCCATTTCTGCCACTTGCTAACCTGTGAAGATGGGAAGTCATTTCCCTTTTAAGAGCCTTGGTTTCTTCATCTATGCTATTCGAATCATACTACTTGTACTGCTTATTTCAAAAGGTTAAGAAAGCTCCCTAAAGGCAAGCTCTATTTCTGTTTTCCTACCCTTTCTTTGTACAGAGCTCCCAGTACAACATTTATATAATATATATCTTAATAAATGTTTGTTGAATTGAAGATTCAGTGAGAGAATGTTTAAAGTGTTTTGTAAAACTTAAAAGTTATATCAAAATGGGTTCAGTTAAATATTTATATATTCCCTCTGCACATCTCAAGAGTCTGAAACGTAAATAAAGATTACTACCAACTTCATATGTATAAGGGGTATCGTATTTTTTGCTTTTGCAATGGGTGGGAGGAGAGAATTTAAAATTAAAAATAATTTTTAAAAATCTTAAAAAGAAAAGATTACTCTCTCAGGTGCAATAATCTGGATCCCTGCAAAGCCTAATCAAGTAAATCGATACTAAAATCCAAAGAATCAAATTAATTTAACTTTCACATTTAAAAAAATGCCGTATTTTTATCATTCTGCACTGATGAGAAAATGGTGAACTTGTGAAAGTTTCTCTGACAGGAACTGCCAGAGGTTGGTTTCCCTTTGCATGTCTACTGACATTATCATTATGGAAGCCATTTATGAGTTCTAGATGTAAAAATTTTGCCACTGATAATTAAGTTGGGTGGAATAGTAGATAGTAGGCTGGACCAGGAATCAAGAATATGAGTTCTGATCCTGTCTTAGAGGCTTATTACCAGATGTATAAACCTGAACAAGTCACTTAACTGCTTTGTGCTTCAGTTTCTTCATCTGTAAACTGAGAGAATGGCACCTGATGACCTCTAAAGTCCCTTCCAGCTCTCAATCTATGATCCTATGAGCTTACTCAGGCTTCAGGGTGACATCTTTTAGGCCTCCCAACCTGGACTTCCTATTCTAGAATATCACTGCCCTGAAGGTATGATTAAATTAATGAAGTTACCTCATTTGTAAAATGGATGCTTAGGCTAGACAATCTCTAATGTTCTGTAAGATTCTAACATACTTGTCAGTTTCGCACACTGAATTTGGAGTCCCAGGATCCGAATCTCAGTTGTGCTATGTATTAGTGGGTCTCTGCTAATTCCTTTAGAGACTCAGTTTCATTATCTGTAAAATAAGGGGATTGGAATCAGCAGTCTTTAAAATCTAGCTCTAAATGTTTATCGTCCTAAGATTCAACTAGTATATGAGTTAGGGGATCTTTTTGTTAAAAACCAACCTCAAAGTCAAGTTTTCCATCCCTAGAGCGCTCTGTTAGTACCTCTTTTTCGCCACCACTCCCTACACACTCAATTATACTTTTCTGAACACTGGGTGCTTCCTACACACCACTTCACCCCCACCCCCACTCCTACCTCTAGCAGAAGTCAGGAGTTATTTGACTTTCTGTCTTTAGTTTCCCCAGCACTTAGCATTGTTCCCTGGACCTCAAATTATGGGCACCCTTAACTGAAATTTAAACTTATTTTTCTCCATTATAAGCCAGTGCTTATAAATGTTTGGTAAACTGAATTGAAAATATAATCCACAGAAAATTATATCATTTCAGATGGTCACACTCATTGCAATCTTAAAATCTGACGCAGACCAAGCAGGACAACGTTAACCTAGGGTGGAGACTGAAAAGCAAAATTCTGATGCAAAGGGGAAATGAATGGAAGGGCCAGGAGAAAATAAAGGTAAAGTGAACGCTATCATAATGGCTTAGCTCTCAAAAAGAGAGGTTTAAGATAAAGTCTGGACCTGAGATTTCATTGGGATAGCAGAATACCTAGATGATGAAGAAACTCACTAAACCAATGTAGGGCAGCCCTATCGCTGCAACTTATAGACTTAGTTGCCTAGAATATTAAGTGACTTGTTCAGGGTCACACAGTCAGGATGTGTCAGACATATGGTGGCTCTCTCTACCCACTCTCTCATCAAGCTGCCTTTAATAGTAAGATTAGCTGCCAAAGCTGAAATCAAACTTGGTTTAAGATGAGTAATACTTGATACTTGCAAATATATTCACACAGCAATAAGGAATAAGCACATTCAGTCAATAAATAAAATATTAAGCTTCTAGAAGCAAGCCATGAAATAAATGTCAAAATTTACATTCTGCTCTGGGAATGAAGATAGGAAATTTACATTTTGTTTTACATGCCTTACTAGGCAAACTGCAGTAATACAGAAGGAAAAGTGTATAATCAATAGTAACAGGTCTGATGTTTAAAAAATTCATTGCACTGATTCTTGTGTTCCAAAAAACATTTCCACAAATTCATGGCACAGAACTATCTTCCTTTCCTTCAACATCAGAGCTACTTAATTTGCTCAAATTTAATCAAACAGCATATATGTTATGTCACTATGTTCCTTAATTAAAAGGGATTTAATTCACCACTGTTCCTTAGTGGAGAGCGATAATTTAAGTTTTACTTGTTAACTGAAATTCAATTCAACAAACATTTATTGAACGCCTACTAGGCACAAGGCAATGTTCTAGGAGCCTGGAATACAAAGACAAAAAACAAAATATTCCCTGCATCCAAGGAGCTTATGTTCTATTGGAGTAATAATAGCAGACATGTAAAGATTATAAGCAAGACTGAAAATTAGTATTTTAAAATGCATGCCAATAATAAAAAGTATATATTTCATGTGTGGTCATAAACAGCAGTTCCAAAGACAAAAACTTTCACTTATTTATGTAACCAGGCTAGAGTTACTTTCCAAAGAAGCAAAATTCAAACAATGGTATAATTTTAGGTTGATTTCTTATTCTGTCACATTACCCATGTTCCAAATTTGGACACATTTCCATGCTTGGTACTTCATTTTAAGTCTGCAGACCAAGAAAATTCCCATTTTTGACAATCCCTATAGATGGAGTATGTTACATTGGAAAAAAGCACAAGACCTTACGTCAGAAACCCGGGTTCAAACTTGAGCTTTTTTGAGTGTGACAATTTCCTTGGGTCTCAGTTACCCCAGCTTTAGGAGGATAATATTTATAGAGCTACCACCCAAGATAATTATGCTGGAAAGCATCACTTGCAGCTATTATTTTTATCATTAATTCACATTCATCACATAGATCATATATTTAGAGTTGGAAGGGACTTCACAGCCCACTGAGTCCAAAGTGCTTGTTTTACAGATGAGGAAAATAAGGCTCACAGAAGTTAGAGTCATGCAACTAATAGATATTTGAATGGGGACTCAAACGCAGGACTTCCTGATTCCAAACGCAGAACTTTATCCCCAAACAGGCTATCTCTGTGGAAGCACCTAACAAACCAGCACACTGACTTTGTCAAGTCCTCAACTCTCAAAGCCAATAGCTATGATTTCTGAATTATAGTCACCCTTGCCTGGTTTTAAAACTTCTTCTTCTCTGTATTTCTCTAAGAAAATGGCAGGGGAGAAGAAAACTGGAAATAATAAAGGAGAGCCTACTCCACTCAACAACCACTCACTCAACATCTGCTCTAAACTAAGCATCATAAAAAATTTCAACAAAAAATTCAACCCACATTCATTAAGCACCTGCTATAAGGCAGTGTAAAAACAGTCCAAAGAATGCTGGACTTGAAGTTAGGGGGCTTCTATCTTTAATGTCACCTACCTTGCCTAAGCTTCAGGCAACTTTCTAAGAGTTACCCACTAAATTATATATAGATGGGCTTTGATGTTTCCACACCAACTGTGTGGGGTTGCAAAAAGGAAGAAACAGTCCAGATCCCAATATAGAACCAAAGACTTACAAAGTATGGTCACTGCACTCAAGAAGAAACCTTCAAGGCATCAAATACTTTTTAAATTAAATAAACTTTACCTCTCTGGGTCTGTTTCCTCATCTGCAAAATGAGCGGTTTTTGGAGGAACATTGGTGCTCTGAATCTATGATCCTACAATATGCTTCTTTAGTTGGTGAAAGAACATAAGTACATCCAAGTAAATTCTTTTTTTGCTTTTTGGAGGGCAACTGGGGTTAACTGACTTGTCCAAGGTCACACGGCTAGTTAAGTGTTAAGTGTCTGAGGCCAGATTTGAACTCAGATCCTCCTCACTCCAGGGCCTGTGATCTATTCACTGAGTCACCTAGCGCCCCTTCTTTTTCTCATATATATATGTATATATATATATATACATATATATATATGTATATATATGATGTTTTAAGAATAGTATCATTCCAATATTTATAAAATCCTATGCCTAGAACGGGCTCCCTCCTCAAACCTACTTCAAAACCTCTGTGTGGCTTCGACTCAAATCAGGTCCCATTCCTCTGTGAATTCTCCGCAGATCCCTCCTTTCCCTGGAATTTCCTTGTTTACGTGCCTCCCCACCCCTCAGGTAGAGCAGAATTAATCACATGGTCACAGTATACAAGATCAGCTCCAAACAGAAGGCCCAGGGCCCCTGATCTGCACACCTGTGGTTCTCCACTAACCCCGCTCTAGGCGCAGGCACTTCCATGCCGCTGTGGCGGCCCCCACAGACACATGAACCTCCTCTGCAGTGTCTGAGCATCTTTAAAGACCTCTCCTCCTCTATCCTCTGCACCATGCACCATCCCCACTACAACAGGCGGCTGCCCGGGGACTGAGGGAAGGGAGCCCGGCCTCCCCCGACTTCTCCCCACACCGGGAGGAAGCCAGGACACGCCTGGAAGCCGGGATGGGCGAGGCAGGTGACCCACGCCCAGCCCCAGGCACAGCAGGGGGGGGGTTAAGGTGTCCCGCCTCAGGCTCGGAGATGGACAGACCCGGGGGCTGAACACAGAGCAGGCCGAGGGAGGAGCTGGGGACACGGCAGTTGGTGTGGGTGTGGGGGGGCGGCGGGGGGGGGCTCGGGCCCCCGCCCCAGAAACCCGAGGAAGAAGAACACCTCCCAAGGCTCAAAAGGAAGGAGGGGGACTCACCGCCCCAAGCCTCAGGTCAGGCCTGGGGGGAGGGGCAGGAGAGGGGCGGGAACTAGAGGACAGCCCGCCCACCTCCCCCCGCCCGCGGCCGGGGTCTGCCCGCCCCCAGCGGCCTAAGCCGGGTCCCGGGAACCGAAGATTAGGAAAGGGTCGAGCGACCCCGGGACGACGACAGGCAGGGTGAGGAGGAGATGAGAAGCCGATCGCCATCCCTTACCTGTGATGGGGAGGGTGCGGACGGGCCCCGGAGCGGAGGATTCGCGGACTCTGGTCAGTCGACGCGAATAAGCTCCGGCGGGCGGCGGGAGAAAGACGGAGGCCGGGAGGGAGCGGCTGACAGGGATCCCGGAAATGGGCACCGCGCCTGCGCCGCACGTCCTCCGAGCCCATCTAAGGCTGCGCAGATGCTCTGCGCAGATGGTGGGAGCCCCGGGAGGGGGAAGGGAGGATGTACGGGCATGCGCACGGGGCGCTGTAGAAATCGGGCTGGGAGCGTCTGTGGCTGACGCATGTGCAGTCAGCCTGTATGGGCCTGTTTACCCTTCTGCCAATTAGCAGACCCTTCCCCAAGGCGATTGAGAAGTACGGGGCTGGGGGGGGGGGGTTCCCGAAGGCTTCCCTCTTCCCCTCCGCGTTTTGTTCTAAGCATTTACACCCCGAACCTACGCCACGTTCTTTCGTTCGTTTATTCATTCACTCATCCATCCATCCATCCATCCATCCATCCATTCATTCATTCATTCCTTCCACAAGCCACTACTGTGTGCCCGGAGCCGAAGGCTGCCGGTCAGTGACAGGAGCAGGATAAAGTACTGCTTTCCTGCCCTGCCCAGTCTGTCTCCAGCCGACCTGTCTGCATTCTACAGTTCAGCCAGCCTGGATCCGCCCTGAATCCCAGCCCCACTCCCAGCTGACAAAGTCCAGAAAGATCCGGGTTAGAGAGTTAAGCTGAATCTGCTAAGGAAGAATTCAGTAGGGACAAAATGTAAATTCTTTTGGGTTCAAAACAATCACCTTCACCCATATTACCTGAACTACCAATAGCACTCCTGTCCTAAAGATGAAATAACTGAGGCCCCAGAAAGTTGTAGGGGGAGGTAGGGTTCTGAAGAAGATAGGTTGTCTTCTTGTTATAGTTCAGTAGTCCTACTCTTGGTGACCCCATTTGGGATTTTCTTGGCAAAGATACTGTAGTGGTTCGCCATTTCCTTCTCTAGCTCATTTTTTTTAGGTTATACATGTATAGTTATGTAAAACACTTCCATATTAGTCATTCTGTATAAGAAGACTCAAATAAAAGAAAAAAAGAAAGTAAAAAATAGTATGCTAAAAAAATTAAAAAAATTTAAAAATAGCATGCTTCAGTTTGTATTCAATCAATATCAGTTCTTTCCCTGGCCACGGATAGTTTGCTATTTCATTATGTTGGGGGAAGGGTAATAGTGATGAGGGAAGGGTAAGAGGTTCTGCCAGGGACCCTGATCACTCTCAAGTGACCAGAAATCCTGCAATTCAGTCTGGAAAGAATTCACCAGGCTCAAGCAAACTTTGAAGCCGAGATTGTAAAGTTTATTGTTACTCTGCACAGCACAGCGGGCAAGAGTTCTTAGGGAACCTGCAAACTTAAAGAAAACATAGGCATAGTTTTTAAGGAGTCAAGACAGTAAATCAGGTGTCAATTATGCTAACTAGGTGAGTAAGGGTGGGATCAGGGAGGAGTTAAGGAGTGGTCAGTGCTTAAAGGAACATGTACCTTTAATATCAACTGCGCAGGCATATTGTCCATAATTCACTGGGAAATAGCCCAAGGGGAGGCTACCTAGAGGTGTGGTTTTAGGCCTGACACATCACTTAAGTCAATCATCAGTCACAGCCACTGAGGAGTGCCCAGCCTGCCACCCATCAATGTCATGTTTGATGGATGTTGGGAACCAAGGCACAGTATGGGTATAATTGGCTAAGGAGTTAATCTATAGATAGGGTATTGAAGGATTCATGGTACAGCTGGCCACTCTACTAAGGGAGATAACATTTGCCTAAGCTAAAATGTTTATAGATAATTTAGTGAAGGATTCATAGGTAGCTTGTTATTGTTTCAAACATTGATAAACAGTTCATAAATTGTTGCTGGGCAGACTGCTGGCAGGGGGAAGGGGCAGTGTTAATGCTTTGAGACTGGGGAGGGGGGATGTATGATTTTACAGACTGCTTTTACAAATTTATTTTACAGACATAGATCCCAAAGCACCCCATTTACAAACTGATGTTACAGATTGACATTACAGGCTGATATTACAAACATAGACTTATGTTACCAAATATATATATATATATATATATGTATATATATATATATATATATATCCCAAGCACCCCATCAATTAGTCCTTGGGAATTGTCTTGGATCATTGTGTTGCTGAGAATAGCTACGTATAAAGCCAATCATGAGCAGCTCTCCTGAGGACTGCTGCTGTGAATAATTTCAAGGGTCTAATCAAATAGTATAATGAACTCTCTATTTATTCAGTAATAAATTAAAGCATAATAGTCAAGATAACAAAGCATAACATTCACAATAATATAACATAACAACATTACTAAAGTGGCCACATAGGCTTAAACAAAATATATTCATTCAGTATTTCATATGGTCATCTTTAAGGGGTAGCTGAAAGTACCAACACCATCTACCCCTAGGTCACAATAAATTACAAATCTCATCAGTCAATAGAGAGTATCCAAAGTATAGTCCTCTTTCATCTTGCCTCGAGGCTGGCTTCCAAACCCCATACTTCCTTCTCCATGGGCTGACCCCTCCCAACTCTTACCTGGATTCTCATGTAGGCAGCTTTCCCCTCCTGTTCCATATCTCAGCTCACAGGGAGTCCTTCACTTCAAGCTCTTCGAAGTTTCTGCTTCTGGGAAAACAAAACTTAACAGGGATACGACAATATTTACACACATTATCACTACTGTCATCTCAATTCACTTTCTGTCTGAGAAATCAACACAACAATAGACAGAATTTCTGTCCGAGGAAGTAACACAGATCAACAGAGTGCCAACATCACAGACATTCTCACAGTTCTGCCTGTTCTCATCTCTGCTCCTTCCCATTCCTTCCTGCTCTACCCTTCCTGTTCCAGCCTTTTGGCAAACTCCTGGGCTCCTATGTGATTATATTCAGCCTATTAAGGGCAGGGGAGATTGTCAAATTCCCTTAGGCCTATTAAGGGCAATAAAGTGTATGCTGTTTCCAATCAAAGACTCTTGATACAATCAAAATGGAAGCTCAAAGGCACTTGATTAATGAAAACTTAATCCAGAAAAACAGCAAAAAATCCAGTTTTGTTTGGCATTACACTAAGTCATTCACAGTTCTTTCTACAACATTCTCCTGGTTCTGTTCACTTCACTCATCATCAGTTCATCTAAGTCTTTCCAGGTTTTTCTGAAATCATCCTACTTGTCACTTCTTACAGCACAATTATATTCCATTATAATAAAATACTTCAGTTTTGTTTAACCATTCCTCCATTGATGGGCATTCCTTTGATTTCTGATTCTTAGCCACCACAAAAGAGCTATTATCAATATTTTTGCACAAATAAATCCTTTTCCCTTTTTTTGGATGTCTTTGGTATATACACCTAGCAGTTCTCCAGCTCATTTTACAAATGAGGAAAATGAGGCTAACAGGGTTATGCAGGTAGGATGTATGAGGACAGATTTGAACTTAGGAAGATGAGTCTTTCTCACACCAGGCCTGGCCCTCTGTGTACCATGGCACCACCTAGCTGCCTTGGCTGTTTTAGGGGACACAAACTCCATATGATTCAGCAATGTGATTGGGCAGCTAAAGCAGTTTTGGATTGTATTAAGAGAGAGATACAACCTCCAGGAATAAGGAGATGATACTCTTTCTGTACTTCTCATCTGGGCTACTATATTCTGGGTAACAGAAGCTTGAAAAGGATATCAATCAACTGGAAAGCATCCAGAGAAGGGCATCCAGGATGGTGAAGGGCTTTGAGTCTGTGAAGGATCTGGAAATGTTTGTCCTAAAGAAAAGAAGGCTCAGGGAGGTCATGGTAGCTATTTTTAAGTATTTTAAAGGATGCCATGGCTAAAAGGGTAGACTCTTCTGTTTGGCCCTAGAGGATCAGACCAGGAACAATAGTTAGTAGTCAAAAGGGTAGTATAAGCTCGACCTCAGGAAAATCTTTCTAATAATTAGATGGGCTGACTTATAAAGCAACTGGTTCTCCTTCACTAGAGATTTTCAAATATAGGCAAGATGGCCACTTGTTTGGAACTGCTAGGTGGTATAGGGGATATGGGATAGGACTTGGAGACAAAAAAACCTAGATTCAAATTCTGCCTTAAGCATTAGTTTGGGATGCTCGAGACCCCAAAATACCAACATGCTGGGCCCTGCCAAATGAATTCTACTCAAGCCTTCTTTCAGCCAAAGAAAAACAAAGTTTATTAAAGATTCACTTCTTAAGGAGCCTAAGTATTTGTGATGCTTGTATTGGACAAGTGGGTCAGAACAATCTGACACAGACTTTGAGCTAGGTCAAATCTCACCCATTTCATGGAGGCAAGATGGAGCTTATATACTGAAAGACTATGGGAGGGATCTAGGAGTGGCCTAGAGTGGAAGAGTTTGAGGAGGGTCTTGAGGAGAAGTCTAAGGAAGATCTTTGATGGAACTCCAGGAATGGGATTAAGGGTGGGCAATAGCTGAAGGCTACCTGGAGATGACAGATAATCGAGAGCTAGGCTAGGTTAAGAGATTTGGGCCTATTGATAAGAAAGCCTTATGCCTCAGGCAAATGCTTCATCAAGTGGGAAGATTCAGTGATAGTTCTAGGGATTTCCCAGAGTCTGTACCCCATCATTTTTATACACACAAAGTATATATATATATATATGTATACACACACATATATATTATATATACACACAGTAGAGAGATTTTTTTAAATGCACCTTCTAAGTTCCTATAATTCTTATAGTATTCATACACACACATGCATATAATATATATGTGTATGTATGTGTGTACATATATACACACATATACATATACACATACATACATGTATACTGTGTGTGTGTGTGTGTGTGTGTGTGTGTGTGTGTGTGTGTGTGTGCAGAGAGAGAGGTGGAAAGATGGAGAGAGATAGCATACCACCCTGGCCCCCTCTGCCTGAGGGCCAGGTAGGTTACATTTCACTCTTTCCCCAGGTTCTCCCTAATGGGAGGGAAGTGGGGGAAGGGGAGCTGCAAGGGTATCTAGGCTTTCTGTAAATGATTCCAACCCCCTCTAATGGTATTTCCTCAGTTGTAGGGGGTAGTCCCCAACATCCCAGTTCCATTTAGCCACTGACAATAAGATTAGTTTTTACACAGAAAGATTGACCTTGAGAAGGTATAATCACAAATATACAAACTTCCTCTGCCAATGTGTGGGAGGCATAATCTCCTATACCCCTTTATACCATTTCAGTCACTGGGAAGAGGAAAGGGATTAGATTTATAGTTTAGTTCAGGTCTTATACAGTACCACCCCAGTTCTAAATCCAAAACCCCTGTCTAGCTTGAGCCCCAGGGCTTTTATGCTGGCTAAACCATTTTGACTGCAGTTGTGGCTCTAAGATGACCAAAGCTTGAACTCCCAGGTCCTCTGTGGATCACCTGCAGCACCTAAATTTCAGGAGGACAAACAACACAGAACAGAAACAAACAACCCCAGGTCCATTTCTCAGTACCAGTAAAAGAGAAGGCAAAGGGGAAAGAAAGTCTTTTCCCTCTCATTGATTTGCTATGGGTGAGCTGGGATCTTCACCCTCTGGAGATACTGAAAAGAGAGCTAATGTTCAGTCTCACCAGTTTTAAAGACACAGACAGTCAATCAAAGGAGAGCACCCCCATGCACATGGAAAGGGATGCAAGGGCCTCCATGTTAGGGAAACTTTTGAGCATGCTCAAAAGGTCAACTCCATGCCCAGAGGAGTCCAGGTTTTCACATGCATGTATGTGGGTATCTATGTATATATGCATAATCCTGTAGGTATATATCTACATATATTTATATATTTGTGTATATCTATACACACATATACATACATCCTTCTGTGTGTGTATACATATATATTTACTGTTACAAATGAAAACATCTTAAAACATTTTAGTATTATTATAAGCATAATTTTGACCTGGAAAACCCCCCTGAAAGGTTCTTAGGGACCCCAAGGGGTCTCCTGCTCATATTTTGAGAACCATTGCACTATACTATACTGCTGAGGCTAGAAACAGGGAAGCAACAGACTGTGGATGGCTTTAGATGTCAGTCAGAAGAGCTTAAATTTTACCCAGGAGACAAGAGGAAGCCATTTTCCACGTTCCCTGCCACTTCTAATGACTTCTTTATTGGGTTCTTGTGCTATAGGAGTGCTATAAGAGTTATAGAAACTCAGAAGAAGATGCCTTGTTGTTGTTGTTGTTTTTTATCTTTTAAGTTTTGGAGACTGGATAAAGCAAAAATTGTTCAAATCCACCTGTGATCTTAATGGTGCAGATATTCCCTTGAAACTAATTGATATCTGCCCATCCTGGGTGACTTATTCATTTATTACTATAACTTGGGGGGGGCAGGACAGGTGTTGGTCCACTCAGTGTGCTGGGGACCTTTCTCAATTTTTTTTTTTTTTGGTCTTTTTGGAGGAGGCAAGTCAGGGCAATTGGGGTTAAGTGACTTGCCCAAGGTCACACAGCTAGTAAGTGTTAAGTGTCTGAGGATGGATTTGAACTCAGGTTCTCCTGACTCCAGGGCCACCCAGCTGTCCTGACCTTTCTCAATATCACCCAGGGTATCTAGGTGACTGCTAGGTTAGAGTGATGGACAGCAGTTAAGAAGATTTGAGTTTAAATTCTACATTAGAATTTAGGTAGAATTTGCATACTACCTACGTGATCCTAGGTAAGTTCACTTAACCTTTCTCAGGTTCAGTGCCTTTATCTGTAAAATGGGGGTGATAATATAGCACCTGCCTCTCAGGGTTGCTTTTTTTTTTTTTTTGCTTTTTGGAGGGCAATTGGGTTAAGTAACTTGCCCAAGGTCACACGGCTAAGTTTTTGTTTGTGTGTGTTAAGTGTCTGAGGCCGGATCCGAACTCAGGTCCTTCTGACTCCAGGGCCCACTGCGCCACCTAGCCGCCCCCTCAGGGTTGCTTTAAGGCCCTAATGATATAATATGTGTAAAGTGCTTTGAAAATCTTAAATATAATACATTACACATAAATGTTAGCTTTTTTATTTCTCCTAATATTAAAGGAGACCAGACTGGACAAGTATTATACTTTGCTCTCACCACATGATTAGCTCATCTTCCCCCTCTCTCCCCGAAGACTACATTTCTCTAATGACATCCTTTACTTTGATTTTTCTTTGAAGTTCCCTTTTTGCTAGATTTTGCAGCCTGATCATATCCAGCATGTGTTTCTTTATTCCATTTTCACTAATTATCATTTCACTAATTATCACTAAATTCCTTAGACACTTTCAGCCATACAACAATAGAGATCCAAAATTGCCATAAAAGTTGGGGTTTTTGTCTGGGAGAGATTTGGGGGTCATTAAAAGAAATTTGCAGTTTTATAAAGTCAATCTAACCTGTTTCTTCCTCCTCTTTAATTCTTGATCCAACTTGCTATCCATTTCAACTATCTATCCAAGATGTAATTTGGGATGAGCCCTGTAGGTTTTCAACCTGATTGCATGTCACAATAATCCTACAATATCTTCATCTACTAGACCAAACTCATGAGTGGCTATGGATCTCTTTTAGGAGATTTTGCAGTGGTCCAGGGTTTGAACTAGAACAATGTCATCCAAAACAGTAGCGTCTAGAAGACCTCATCATCCCTATAGAATTCTGCTTTAACTTGAACTATGTTTCTGGGTCTCCTGAACAGTGACTAACACCATTACATTTGGTAATCATACATCTCTGTTTTATGTCTCATCTTTTATTGACATTCAAAGGGTTGTTGAACAAAGTTACCTCTGTTGTTATGTCTTCCAAGAAATATTGAATGGTTTTAATATATGAATAGGAAATACCTTATAGGAAGAAAGTCATGTAATGACATTTTGCTCTCCTGATTTAAAGCCTTTTTTTGGTAAGCAATAAGCAATACGTACAGTAAAATCTTGTATTATCTACAACTCTCAGTCAATTGTGGGTATCTGGAATTGATCAGGGGAATTCCAATCAACTGAGACCCCCCAACCCACTTGATGAAATGACTGTAGGTAAGGAGCAGGTAATAGAGACAATGAGGTGTTATGGTTTTGCCCCATTCAGACTTTAAATGGCTTCACTCAAAGCTTATGAAATTTGTGAAACCCTGAGTGACAAACACTCTGAGTGTAAGAGTAAGAAACTGGGAATATCCCAAGTGTGAATAACCTTGCAAATGGTTCACTCTTTTCATATTTTGATGGGATACTGTAAAGGAAGTATAAAAAATATTTTTACTTCTTTATTCTATTAGGAATTAAGAAGAAACCTTTAATCTACTAGGTAGAATTACAAGATAGTCATTGAATGCTTGAAGGACCAGTCACACCCCTGTAGTCTTAAAATGTATAAGCAAGCTCTGAAAAGAGTCATCTCTGGCCATTGAAAAGGCAGCTAACTATGGAGGAAGAACCCAACTCTTGAAAGAGAATCTTTTCACCGTTGGTGGAACTACAAAATGATCTAAGCAATTTGGAGAGCAGTCTGGAATTATGCCAATATTACTACTTTCTCTATTTCCAAAGATGATTAGGGAAAAAGGAAGATTAGCTATATGTTCTGAAATGTTTATAGCAACTCTCTTTGTGGTGGCAAAGAATTGGAAATTGCAACAATGCTCATCAGTTAGGGAATGGCTGAACAAGTTTTCTATGACTGTGATAGAATACTATTGTGCTATGAGAAATGATAAATTCAACAATTATAGAAAAACATGGAAAGACTTGCATGAAATAATGAAGAGCTAAACAAGCAGAGCCAAGAGAACATTGTATAGAGTAACAGCAATATTATTTTAAGAAAGACTTTGAGAAAATGTTGTTTTGTCTGTTATAAATAAAAAAATGAATTATAATGGACATATGAAGAAAGATGCTATCTGCATCCAGCAAAAGAACTGACAAATAGAAGTATGTATAGAATATTTTACATATACATACATTATACACACACACACACACATATATACACGTACATATACACATCTATTTGTGTCTAATAGTGGTCATGGGGGGAGCAGGTGTCCCCCCAGGTATCAGACTCCTCATCCCCACCCTAAGAGCTCCAGTATTGTTGACCCTAGCTCAACACCAGATAAGCTGCTAGCACCTGAGTCCCCAGCACACAAAGCCAGTGACCAGGCCCTAGGCACCCAGCACAAGGAGCTTGAGGCAGCACCCCTTGTGATCTAGCAGGAGAGCAAACACCATGAGCAAAAAGCAGAAACAGACAGTGACCATAGATTCTTATTATGGGGACAGGGAAGATCAAGGGACAAATTCAGAAGAGGATGACATTGTCAATATACCAACATCTGAAACCTCGAAGGGGAATATAAACTGGTCCCAAGCCCAAAAAGCCTTCTTGGAAGAGGTCAAGAAGGATTTTAAAAGTCAAATAAAAGAGGTAGAAGAAAAATTAGGGGGGAAATGAGATATATGCAAGAGAGAGTCAATAGCTTGGAAAAGGAAGGACAAAAATTGACTGTAGGAAATAAGTCCTTAAAAAGTGGAATTGACCAAATGGAAAAGGAGGCACAAAAACTCACTGATGAGAAGAGCTCCTTAAAAAGAAAAATTGGCCAAATGGAAAAGGAGATACAAAATCTAATAGAAGGAAACAATTCCTTAAAAAGTAGAATTGGGCAAGTTAATGACTCTATGAAATGTCAAGAATCAGTCAAACAAAATTTAAAAAATGAAAAAAGAGAAAAAAACATAAAATACCTCATTGGTAAAACAACTGACATGGAAAATAGATCCAGGAGAGACAATTTAAAAGTTATTGGTCTTCCTGGAAACCAAAAAAGAGCCTGGACAGCATCTTTCAGGAAATCATCAAAGAAAATTGCCCTGAGGTCCTAGAACCAGAAGGTGAAATAGTCATTGAAAGAATACACCCATCACTTCCTGAAAGTGATTAATAGAGAGATTAATCCCAAATTGAAAATGCCAAGGAATGTCCTAGCCAAATTCCAAAATTACCAGGTCAAAGAGAAAATACTGCAAGCAACCAAAAGGAAACAATTTAAATATCATGGAACCATAGTCAGGATTATGCAGGATCTTACAGCTTCTACATAAAAAGATCGGGGAGTAGGGGTGGTATAATATATTTCATAAGGCAAAAGATCTTGGATTACAATCAAGGATCAACTGCCCAGCAAAATTGAGCATAATTTTTCAGGGGAGGATATGGACATTTAACAAAATATGAGACTTCCAAACCTTCATGATGAAAAGACCAGAGCTCAACAGGAAATTTGATCTTCAAATACAAGACTCAAAAGAGGCATAAAAAGGTAAACAGGAAATAAAAAAACAAAAAAAATGTTATTAATAAGAGCAAATTGTTTATATCCCTATAGAGAAGATGACACTTGTAACTCTTGAGAACAATATTGTTATTACACCATTTAAAAGGGGTATACATAGAAAGAGGGCATGGATATAAGTTGGCTTTGATGTTATGATAAAAAAATCTAATTAAGTGGTGAAAAGGGATTGTACTGGGAGAAGAAGAACAGAGGAATCAGACAGGGGTAAATTACATTACATGAAAAAGCACAAAAACTTACCCTATAGGAAGTAGGAGGGGAAAGGGGGAAAAAGGGGAGGGTAGAAGGGAGGGAAGAAGCAGTAAGGGTAAAGGGGAAGATAAAGGAGGGGACTAATAGAAGGTAGGGGAGACTGAAGGAGGTAGTGGTCAAAAGCAAAACTCTAATGAAGAGGGAAAGGGAGAAAGGAGAGAGAAACGAATATATGTGAAAAAATAGGATGGAGAAAAAGACACAGACAGTAATCATAACTGTGAATGTGAATGGGATGAACTCTTCCATAAAATGGAAGCGGATAGCAGAGTGTATTAAGAACCATCATCCTGCAATATGTTGTTTACAAGAAACACATTTGAAGCAGAGGGATACACACAGAGTAAAGGTAAAAGATTGGAGCAGAATATACTGTTTCAGCTGAAATTTAAAAAGCAGGGGTAGCAATCCTCATCTCAGACAAAGCAAAATCAAAAATAGATCTAATTAAAAGAGATAAGGAAGGAAACTACATCCTGCTAAAAGGTACCATAGACAATGAAGTAATATCAATACTAAACACATATGTACCAAGTAGTATAGTATACAGATCCTTAGAGGATAAGTTAAGTGAGTTGCAGGAAGAAACAGATAACAAAACTATACTAGTGGGGGACCTTAACCCCACCTTTTTCAGAACTAGGTAAATCTAACCACAAAATAAACTGGAAAGAAGTTAAGGAGATAAATAGGATTTTAGAAAAGTTAGATATGGTTAACCTCTGGAGAAAATTGAAGGGGGATAGAAAGAACCATATACCCATTAGGAGACATTGTGCCAAACAGAGAGCAGGCCCAGAGTTCAGCTTTAGAATCCAGTTGACAGACTTTCCTGGCTGTTTCATTTTTCCCAGAGAGAGAAGTATGAAGACACCACGAGAAGAGGACATTAGGGCCCTGCAGTCCCGGAGATGTGAGTTGCCTTGGTTGTGTAAATTCCTTATGTGTTTTCCTCTTTATTAATATATTTTATGTACCCACTCTTCCTACTGAAGCTCTGTGTATTTGTGGAAGAGTGCAGCCCAGGTTTTAGGGTATATGTTTAGTAATCAATCTTCATATTTCCATTACTGTTACAAATGGTTCCTACCTTCAAGGAGTTTATAGCCTACATGCATCATCACTGAGCTCCTGAAATTGTGGTTAGTTATTGCATTGATCAGAGTTCTTAAGTCTTTCAGAGTTGTTTATCTTTACAATATTGTTGTTGTATAAATTATTCTCCTGGTTCTGCTTACTTCTCTCTTTATAGGTTTATAGAAGTCTTCCCAGATTTCTCTGAAACCATCCCTTTATTATTTCTTCATATCATAATAGTATTCCATTACTTTAACACATCTTGATTTGTTTAGCTGTTCCCCAATTAATGGGCACCCCTTTAGTTTATAGTTCTTTTTCACTATAAAAATAACTGAAATAAATATTTTTGTAAATTAGAATCCTTTCCTTCTTTGTTTCATTTCTTTAGACTATAGGTTTGTTAATGTATTGCTGGGTCAAGGGTATATTTAGTGATATTTGGGGCATATTCCCAAATTGCTTTCCAAAATAGCTGAATTAATTCATAGCTCCACCAACAATGAAGTAGTGTGCCTGTTTTCCCACAGCCCCTCCAACATTTGTCCTTTTCCTTGTTTGTCTACTTTTCTAATCTAATGAGCAGAAGGTGAAACACCTAAATTGCTTCAAGTTGCATTTTCTGATCTTTAATGATTTGGAACATTTTTTATGTGACTTATAAGAGCTGGGATGTATTCCTTTGAGAACTGGCTGGTTATAACCTTTGACCCATAAAGGCTTTTCCTAAGTATTGTCTTTCCATAGAAAAAGCCTTGCATTTGTCACTGAAATGTCAGATGTAGGGATAACCAGGGTCTGGTGCATGTGCAGACACCATCAGCTCACTTGGATAATGTAAATTCCCTACATGGAGAGTCTGGGATGCTTACTTCCAGAATGATGATGTATAAGGGATGTGCTTTGGAAAAAGTGTGGAGCAAGCATAGATAATCAAGGCAAATTAATAAGCATTTATTAAACCAATACTATATGCCTAGCACTATGCTAAGCCATGGAAATAGAAATATAGGCTAAGAGAAAAACAGTCTCTCTCCTTGAGGAGCTTGCAATCTGATAGTGGAAGATAGCACATAGGAGGTGGGCTGTCTTGGGTTTATGGAAAAGAAAGAAGTCAGAAGAGGAGCCTAGAAAGGAAGAAGGAGTGAACATGGCTGACCTGGGCACTTTCCTTAAAATGGAATTTCCAGGAGGAACTAACCAATCAGAGAAAGGGGCTGCAGGGATGGCATGATCTTCCAGGGTGAGAAGGTTGTTGGATCATAGTAGAGAAAGAGGTCTGGAGAGTCAGAAGTGGAGGCCAGAGAGAAACAGAGTTCTGATCTGTAATGGGTTCCAGTATGCTAACCATGTAGTAAGTGGCACTCAAAAGACCCATGCCATCTTCCACCATGTATTTCTTGCCTTCATCCTTTCTGCTGCTCACATCTGGTAAAATATAATACATTGGGGCGGCTAGGTAGGGCAGTGAGTCAGAGCACCAGCCCAGAGATGGGATGACCTGGGATTAGGTTCAGCCTCAGTACTTAGCACCTACACATAAATAACCTTGAGCAATTAACCTTAACCCCAATTGCTTAAAAAAAAAAAAAGATAGTAAGGAGAAAGACTTTAGGGTTTTATCTGTTCTGAGGCCATGTGGCTCAAAGAAATGGGCTTCTGTCTTTGGCCTCTGCATTTATGCTTTTCCTTTTAAAGTAGTAGATTGGAGCCTCTGACCTTAGGAGTTCAAAAGGTCAGGAGATCATTCTGGCATCCCAGAGCCTAGGTTCTATAGCCAATGACATCTTGATGTCACAAGAAGCAAAGAGTGACCTTTGGACCCCTGGCCCAGCCAGTATCTTAGAGAAGGACTCATTCAACAGAGATGTGTCCTTTGGATTTGAACTTGGAGAGGCCAATACTATATGAAAACTGAGCTAAACTGAACCTACAAGTCCCCAGAGACTTAGGTGTAGGAGAAAGTATGCTGCCAAGATCGTAGAGGAAATATTTGTACTTTGTTCTTGCTAGATCTTCCAACTAAATATTCGTTTATAACTGTTGCTTTGGATAGAGTGCTAGTCCTAAAGTCAGGAAGACCCGAGTCAGCCTCAGACACTCACTAGCTGTGTGACCCTGGGCAAGTCATTTAACCTTTGTTTCAGTTTCCTCAGTTATGAGATAATACCTACCTCCCAGGGTTGTTATAAAGATCAAATTAAACAATAATTGTAAAGCCCTTAGCAAAGTGCATAGTAGGTGCCTATAAATGTAACCTATTGTTGATAATAATGTTATTATGTTAAGTGATTTCCTTTGTGTGACCAATTATTTAACTTCAGTATCCCTCAGAATCTCCATCAAAATGAGTCAGTAACATTTGCCACTTACCTGCCTCAATGCACTGGCATCTATAAAGGTGTCTTGTAATCTTTAAACAAAGGGATTAAAACCTCAAATATATGTTGTTTTTATCCAGATCCTTGCTTTCATCTTTGTGGGCACAGAGAACTGCCTGGGGCAGTAACCCCTTAAGTGACTTACCTATGATCACTTAGCTAGTATAGGTCAGAGGCAAGACCTGCACCCGGGTTTCCCTGACTCCAAAACAGGGCATCTGTTCACCACCAAGAGTAGTGGATCAGAACATGTTAATAAGCAATGATAATCCTTATAATTTGGGGCATGAGGTTATTGCCAAAGGAGACTCAGGACAAAAGATTCTATGCAGACAGAATTTTGTGCAGTTCAGTGCATTGGCAATTTCCCATTTCCCTCTGGAAATTCCCTCTATTAATGCTTGCTTTGAGAAAGATAAGGTCAAACTAAATGGGCCTGCCTGATGGGGAAAATGGCCATTTCCCTTTCTTTTATATTCCTTTGGTGGCACAAGTAACATTTTCTCTAACCTCAGACTCATGAATCAATTTGGCAGATGCCTTGATCTGCAGGGATGAAAGGGCTTGAAACCCTGAGGTCTGTGTGGGTTGGAGGCAAATTTGGGTCTGAAATGAACAGTAACTCTTATAATGACAGGTTATTGAGAGGCTGTCTATCAGGGATTTTCTCATCTCCTAGTGGAGAACTTTGATGTTATTTCTTAGGAACTCAATTACTGAAATTACATTTTGCATGAGAGAGTTGCATGAATCATAAATTCAGTCCAAGGAAGTATTAGAGATTTGGACTGAGGAGGGGAAAGGGTTAAGTTAAAGATGAATTGCTATATCATCATTTATTTGTTTGTTTTTTGTTAGAGAATTTAATAAAGTACATTCTTGGAGGCTATTAGATGCATGCTTCTTTACTGAATAGGAATGAGACCAGTCAGTGATGGGGCCTCTTCATCTCTATCATTAGCTTTCAACTCAAGTCCACTTCCTACATAAGTCCTTGGGGTTCTCCCCCAATCCACAATTACTTTTGTATTTACTTGTTTTTGTGTGTGTTGTTCCCCCCAATAAGAATATGGCATCTTGAGAGCAGAGATGATTTCATATTTTGGACTTTGTTTCTCCAGGACACTAGCATAGTACCTGGTATATAGTAGGCATTTAATAAATGCTCGGCTGAATTTAATTAAAATAGTATCTTGTATGGAAGCCATCGGTGATTCATGCATACTTCTCAGGTGGTTCTTTCGCCTACCAGAACCGTGAATTCACATTTAGAAGCAAATATAGCATATAAAAAGCATACCAAATTCTTGTGTCCTATATCAACTTTGTACTTGGAGAGATTGCAGGTGTATTAAGGTGGCAGGGAGGTAAAAACTGTCATCAGTCTTCTTGCTCTGAAGATGATGGTTGGGTGAATGATTGAATGGGGGAAAAAGCATTTATTAAGTGCTTACTATATGCCAAGCACTTTAAAGGGTATGCCTTTCAAGCTATTCATGATTTAAATTTTAATTCTAAAAATACACAAGAGGCTATTTACCAAGGTTTTCCTCTTCTTGGGGTGGAGAACTTCCATGTTGTTTGAAGAAGATAAGGCCTAACAGGCTGACACACTCATTTTAATGCTTATTTTATACCTAATGTAAATACACTTGTGGCCCTCCTACCACTTTCATTTCCACAAATGAAGATTTTGGCAGAGACCTGTTGAGGAGGGAGGCTCTGAGGGAAAGATAACAAATACAGACAGCAGATACTCTAGAGATAAGTTGCTCTTTGTGATCTCTAGGTTTATCCTTTATCATTCAGGATGATAGTGAATTCCATTACTAAATGATTATGTCCCTAAGAAGACTGGATATAGTCATATATGCCCCATGAGCATAACTTTCATCACTCCTGGCACACATTCCCCCAAAACTAAGTGGCATAAAAATGCTTCCATGCCTGATTTGATTTGCAAATATGATTTCCTATATACCAATAAGCAGGGCTTTGTGCTAGGGAAAGGGAGAGAAGAAGTGGATTTCATAACATTTCAAATTCAATATTATTTGTAAGTTAAGGAGGCTGAGAAATATGCCCTAATTTTTATGGCCAATCAGTCAAAGTATTAAGACTACCTTTATGTAGTCTTTCATTCAACAGACATTTATAAAGCACCTACTGTGTGCCAAGCAGAGAGGTAGCATGACATAAAGGAAAAAAATTCTTTTTGAAAAGGAAACCCTGGGTTCAAGTCTTGTCTCTGAGACATACTGACTCAATGATCCTAAGCAAATCATCTAACCTCACAGTACTCGAGGCAGCTCTTTTAAAACTATAAGTTGTAGGGGGTGGCCAGGTGGCGCAGTGAGTAGAGTGTCGGCCCTGGAGTCAGAAGGACCTGAGTTCGGATTTGGCCTCAGACACTTAATGCATACACAAACAAAAACCTAGCTGTGTGACCTTGGGCAAGTAACTTAACCCCAATTGCCCTCCAAAAAAAAAAAAAAGACTATTAAGTTGCAAAAAGGATTGACATGAATCAGCAAAGGGAGTTTCTTTAGCCAGGAATTCCCTATTCTTGTGAAATCACAGATTTACTTCATATCCTATATGCTGGGCACTGAGCTAGTGACTGAGAACAAAACAAAAAAAAAATCCTCACCCTAAAAAAGCTTACATTTCCTTGAGCTAACACTATGCTAGTCTTTTTTTTTTTTTTAAAGCAATTGTGGTTAAATAACTTGCTTGAGGTTACACGGCCAGTCATTATTTATGTGTGGGTACTCATTTTCTGAGGCTGGGACCAATCCCGGGTCATCCGGACTCCGGGGCCGGCGCTTTTACTCACTGCACCACCTAGCCGCCCCTATACTAGTCTTTGGTCTATCATCTTGGTTGAATAAGGTGCTCAAATTATGGCCTTGATCCCCAGTTTGTGCAGTTGCTGGCACTCTTTTCTATGCCTATAGTCTTCACTTCTAACCTCTTCCAACCATCCTGCTGTACACCTTTAGCTAAAATGTGAAGCAGGTGAGACAATGTATAACCCATCTCCCTGGCTTTGGTCTCCCAAAAAAACAGAACAATACTAATGGTGGGTCAGTAGTATCTTCCTCATCTTCCTGGATAAGTTCAAAGACCTACACTATGTTCTGTATATTGTAATGAAGCTTACTTTTAGAAAAAATATTGTGAAATTTAAGCCCTTGATGCAGTTCAGTGAGCAAGCAGGCCTTAGGCTAGGTTCTGGACTTGGAGACAAATACGAGACAGTCACTGCTCTCAAGAAACTTGTATTCTACTGGGCAAACCACATATACCCAGAGAAATTTAAAAATGTGTACAGAGTGAATCATTTCTTAGGATATTCGGGTAGGAGAGGGAAATAGCTATTGATGGGAAGCATCAAGAAAGCCCTCATATCTAAGAACTGGCACTTTAGCCTTAAAGTACAAGAGGGATTCAAAGAGACCAGAGGTGACGAAGAACAACAAAGTGGCTTGCTTTTCTTCTTCCTGAAATTACCAGTGCACCATCTCTGTATATGATATCTTTAATTACACATGACATCCTCCAGTAAATTCAGTAGAATGTAAGCTCCTTATGGGCAGGGATTGTTTTCCCTTTTTTGGTCTTTGTATCTCTCCCACCTAGCAAGGTACATTTTTTTTAGCAAGTCCTTAGTATATTTATGGGGCAACTAGGTGCCATGGTGGATAGAATGCCAGACTTAGATTTGATAAGATTTTTGTTCAAATTCTCTCTCAGACATTTAATAACTTGTATGATTTTGTGCATCATGTAACCTCCACCTCAGTTTCCCCATGTATTAAATGCTATTATTAGCACCTGCCTCACAGGGTTGTTATGAGGACCAAATGAGAGTGTATAATGTGATTTGCAAGTATTAATAGTTACTGATGAGGAAGATGAATTGAATTTTGTAAACCTTGCCAGGCTTGGTGCCACCAAAGTATCTTTTCCCCAGGACAAATCTCAGGAATTTTTTTTCCAATATAAAGCCCAACTTCATTTACCAGATTTTACCAATATGCCTTCCTGGTATTTCTCCTTGCATGGACACAGACTTGAAGTCCTTAGTTCACTTTATTCCCAAAATCTTTCTGGGTTCCCGACCACTAGAGGGCAACAGACTCATATATGTACACAGTCAAAAGTGACCCCAGTAGAGAATGGGGGTTCAGAAGTTCCCTTCCCAAAGAGTCTACAGGGAAATCCCTGTTTTCATTGTTCACGGTGTAGATGAGTTCTAGCCAAGCACTAAACATTTTGCCTGAATAGCCCTTTTCAGAGAGGAGAGAGACAGGATCTGTAATGTCATTGGTATAGGGATCTTCCAAGTGAGAAAATGTCCTCTGTCCATGCAGATCAAACACCTTCTTTGCAATTTAGAGTCTTAGAGAGTTGCTTAGGGCACCAAGAAATGTTAAATGACTTGCCCAATGATCATACAGCCAGTCTATGTCAAAGTGAGGACTTGAACTCAGGTCTTCCTAGCTTTGAGACCAGTGCCCTATTCATACCATACTGCTTCCCTGCCTGGCAATTTGTAGGCACATAATAAGTGCTTTTGAAAGAATGCATGTTAAGACTACATAATACATGTCAGCTGAATGGCTACGTCAGTTTGGGGAATATTTCTCAACCCCTTGACTTACAAATTGGGTATACTAATTGGGTGCAAAGAGTTTTTCCCAATGTGCATTATTTTCAAAATCTCTGATAGAAACAAAGCTTATGAGTTAAGATGACAGTGGTCCAATATTGTGTATTAACCACACATCATAAAATTTTTCTAAAATTGGAATTTACATTTGTTTATAAATCCCTTTTAGATTTAGAGGGTGCCAAAAAAAGGAAAGAAATCAAACTATTTCATGAAAAACAAAAGAAACTTTGTTGTTGATATTATTTTTACTTAAACTCATTAGGACTAAGCATCAAGATTGTCCAGATGAGAAATTATTTACAGAAAGAAGATAGCTGGCTCACACAAATTTATTACATGTTCCGTCCTTGACATGAGCATGTAAGAAGATCTCACATAAAAATAGGCCCATTGTTTCTGACAGCCTACACTGTTACAGGGTCTCAGAAAGGAGCAGCTTTGGTTACAGACCTTGCCAAGTCTGGGTGTTTAAACCTCTTAGCTTATTTCTTCATAACTATCTTTATTTTTCAGCTCCTGTCTTGTTCTGCCTTTTCTTTGCATAATACCAATCTTCTTAATAGACCCAGTTTTCTTTTTTTTTCATTATTTCTTCCATACAATGTGCTGCTGTTGAGCTCTGTGTCACCCTGGAAAGAGAGAAAGAGGAGGGGGGATGAGAAAAATGTAAATGAACTGTGATCTCTCTCTTCTCTACCCTTTCCACTCCCCACACAGGTCCCCAAAATGGCAGTTTCCCTGGACAGGTTTTTCCACAGTCATCTTCTTAATGGACACCTTGTAGTCACACCTCATCACACCCTTGCCTAAAAAAAAAAACAAAGGTGAAAGCCATTACTGTAGCATGGTGACACCTTTATTGTGAGTGTGGGTGGGACCTGTTTGCTCCTGAAATTTCTGGGAGTTGAACTGGGAATTGCACCAGGAGCCTGCCCAAGTGTGATAGTGAGGCCCTCTGGGACTAGAGTAAATACAGTTAATGTGCCTGGGAGGGAACCTGGAGGTGTAAATCAGGCTGCTCCTTTCCACTTGTTTCTACTAAGAACAGAAGCTGCTTTGGATTGGGTCCCACCAATGGCTTTCAAATTAATGTTTTTGTTTAAAAAAAAAATCCGTTGTAACAAGCACAGTATTCTTCCATCCAACTTTGCCCTCATAAATTAAATTTTGTCAGTGCATAAATATATACATTCTTTATGATATATATGTATATATATATACTGTGTGTATACACACATATACGTGTATGTATAGATATATACCTATATATCCATACACACGTGTGTAAAATACATACCTATGTGTATATACACATGTACATATATATACATACAAGCATAATTCATTTTATTGTGCTTTCCTTTATTTGCTTTGCAAATATTGTGATTTTTTTTTTAAATAAATTGAAGGTTTGTGGCAACCCTGCATGGAGCAAGTCTATCAGCACCATTTTTCCAACAGTATGTGCTCACATCATATCTCTCTGTCACATTTTGGTAATTCTTGCAATATTTCAGACTTTTTCATTATTATTATATCTATTATGGTGACCTGTGATGAGTGATCTTTGATGTATTATTGTAATTGTTTGGGGGCACCAAGAAATGTGCTCATATAAGTGGACAAACTTAATTGATAAATGTTGCTGGTGTTCTGACTGCCTGCTCCCCCATCTCTCTCTCCCTCTCCTTGGGCTTCCTTATTCCCTGAGATATAACATTATTGAAGAATATTAAATAACCTTAGCTGATAAAGCAGCAGCAGGGTTTGAGAGGATTGACTCCAATTTTGAAAGAAGTTCTAGTGTGAATAAAATATCATCAAACAGCATCACATGCTACAGAGGAATCTTTCATGAAAGGAAGTCAATCAAAGTGACAAACATCATTGCTTTATTTTTAAAAATTGCCACAACCACCTGAGGCTTCCCCAGCTACTGCTCTGCTCAATGAGCAGCCATCAACATCAAGGCAAGACCCCCTACCAGCAAAGAAGATTATGACTCATGGGAGGCTCAGATGATGATTAGCATTTTTAGCAATAAAGTGTTTTAAAATGAAGGTATATACATTGTTTTAGACATAATACGATTGCACACTTAATAGACTATAGGATGGTGTAAATATAACTTTTATGTATACTGGGGAACCAAAAATTTTTTGTGACTTGCTTTATTGCAGTGGTCTGGAACCCAACCTGTAATATCTCCAAAGTGTGCCTGTATACACATACACACACACACACACACACACACACACACACACACACACACACACACACAGACGCACATGCTCACACACACGTCTTTCCCATTTAACTGTAAGTTCCTTGTGAGAAGGAACTGCTTCCTTCTCTATAGTCTATCCCCAGCACCTAGCACAGTGCCTGGGATGTGGTAGATACTTAATAGATGGTTAGTTTGTTTTTTTTCTTTTTGGAGGGGGGAAGGCAGGGCAGTTGGGGTTAATTGACTTGCCCAAGGTCACACAGCTAGTAAGTGTTAAATGCCTGAGGCCAGATTTGAACTGAGGTCCTCCCAACTCCAGGGCCAGTGCTTTATTCACTTAATAGATGTTTGTTAATTAATTGTTGACTAGTAGTTTGGCTCTCAGCACTACTGATGCCAACTCATGGCTTCAATTTTCCCATATGAGAAGTGGAGAATTTCATTTTTACTCTGTTCTATGGCCACAGAGTGTACCCTTAGCCCCAGCCAACTGGCTTTCAGTCATGTGTCTTTGAAAAATCATAGGAACTGGATGAAAAATGAATGAGCAATCCCATAAAAATCTACCCTTTGTTTTGGCTTTTTATTTTCTGACCTGACCAGTGATTACATCGATGGAGAGAGCTCTTGGTGAAGACTTCACTCTACCAATCAATGCAGGTTGGCACTATTCTTCAACTTAAAATGTAAAGAGTCACATGGCCAGTCAGAGGTAGGACTTGGAACGAGGTCTCCCTGACCACAAGTCCAGCTTTCTGTCTTCTATGGCCCCTTCCTACTCGTGTTCCACTAACTAGTCAAGAACATCACTTTTCCATACCTACTCCAGACAGATTTGGAGCCAGTGCTGCCTCTTACTATTATGTGACCTGGGACAAGTCACTTTCCCTTGGTTTCCTCATCTGAAAAATGAAAGGGTTGGACAATCTCTGAAATTCCTTGATTCTAAGTTGTCTGGTATAGGTTGTAGGAATCAGTAAGTATGTGCCAGGCCCTGTTGCTAAGTGCTGGGGATACAATGAAAGGTAAAAGACAGTCCCTGCTATCAAGGATATCATAGGGTAATGGAAGACAATATGCAAACAACTATATATAAACAAGCTATATATAGGATAAATTGGAAATAATCAAACAGAAAGAAAGCATTAGAATTCAAAGGTGGATCTGAAAAGGTTTTCTGCAGAAGGTGGAATTTTATCTGGGATTTTAAAGAAGTCAGGGGATCCAGGAGATGGAGATGAGGAGGAAGAGCATTCCAGGCATAGGGGGATAGCCAGTGAAAATACCCTGAATTGGGAGATGGAGTGTCTTGTTTGAGAAACATCAAGGAAGCTGCAACGAGGTGGTATAGTGGATGCAGTGCTGGGCCTGGAGTCAGGAGGACCTCAGTTCAAATCTGGCCTCAGACACATACTAGCTGTGTGACCCTGGGCAAGTCACTTCACCCAGTTTGCTTCAGTTTTCTCATCTGTGAAATGAGCTAGAGAAGAAATGGAAAACCATTCCAGTATCTTAGCTAAGAAAAACCCCAGATAGGGTCAGAAATGACTGAAAACGACAGTACAACAAATGACAATCTAACAGTGTTGTATAGGATGGGTTGGAGAGTAGGGAGAGATTGGAGGTAGGTAGACCATTAGGAAGTTATTGTAATAGTTCCTACAAGAGGTAGCTAAAAGGAAGTGAAATCATGGCTGCCTAGAGTCTTCTCAGTTGTATTATAGGTATTACATGATATCTGCATGAGTAAGATATTGCTGAGGTCAAATCTCAACTTAGAAAACTTCCATCCAGGATTTCCTCCAAAAGGAGACTGCGGTACCTTAATTTCTGGCCTCCTAGAAGTGAATCCCTTATTTCCTAAATTTAACCAAAGTGATCAAAATTTCAGATTCAGAGATTTAAGAAAAAGGTCCAACACTCCATTTCCTGTTTCCCTTCATATAAATTAATATGGAAAACAAAGGGTCACCTTGAATTAAGGTCATTAGGTCTGTCATCTTTGGCCAACACCCAAACCAAATATTACTGTGGTGAAAGAAGGTGTGAAGACAAGTATGGGAACCACCCCAGACTTCCTTGAATGCCAGTTTGACCAGTTGATTAGAGGTTGGGCCAGAAAGAATTTCCAGAGCTAGTGGAGGACGTGGCAGTAGATGCTTGGGCCCTACTCTCCCTAAGTACCCAAACCAAGGCTTCATTTCTGAGCAGTTTCTAAGCTTCCCTCCTAAAAAAAAAAAATTGTATTTACTTTGTATGTATTTTGCATGTATTCCCCAAATAGCATACTAATGTCTTGAGGGCAGGGATTATTTCTATTTTTGTCTTTATATCCCCAGCATTCACTCACAATGCCTGACACATAAAGAATGCTTGTTGAATAAATGAAAGAATGAACCAGGGGTGGGGACCTGTGGCCTTCTAGGTCCTCAGGTGCAGCATTTTGATGAGGTCCAAGTTCTACAGAGCAAATCCTTTTATCAAGGGGATTTGTTCTGTGAAGTTTGGATTCAATCAAAGCACCACACTTGAGGACCTAGAGGGCCACATGTGGCCTGGAGGCTGCAGGCTCCCCACCCCTGAACTAATGAAAGTTGTCCTCAACAGCTGGCAATCTCAGGGATTCACACAAGGATCATATTTGGGCTTCCCAATTCATGGGCTCATAGATCTAGTGCCAGAAGGGATTTCAGAGGATAACCAATTCAACTCCCTCATTTTACAGATGGGGAAACTGATGCCCATGGGAGTTAAATGACTTATTGAAGGTAACACAGGTAGTAAACCATAGAAGCAGGATTTGAACTCAGATCCTCTAACTCCGGAACTAGTTCATTCCTCCTCAAACACCACTCCTCCCCTGCCTTTCCAGTTGCGTCTTCTACTCTAGACCAGTGGCGTCAAACTCAAATAGAAACAGATCCCTGTGGGCCACGGATAGATTTTGTTGTTGTTGTAATTCAGTCAGGTCCAACTCTTGGTGACCACATTTGAGGTTTTCTTGGCAAAGATACTGAAGTGGTTTTCCATTTCTTTCCAGCTCATTTTACAGAGGAAGAAAAAGAGGAAAATTGGGTGAAATGACTTGCCCAGGGTCATATAGCTAGTAAGTGTCTGAAGCCAGATTTGAACTCTAAGTCTTCCTGACTCCAGGCCCAGCATTCTATCTTCTGTGTCACCTTGCTTCCCAGATTGAGTTAGAAAATCACAAATTAACATTATCTATGTGTTTTCATTTATTTTGTTTAAAAATAATATTTATTTAAATATTTTCATTATAATAAATATTATTTTCATAAATATTATCAATAATTTAATTATCATTTGCCATTTACATCCTAATCTGGTTCAGGCTATACTTGGGAGTTTTATGGGCTCCTTGTAGCCAGAGGGCCTGGAGTTTGACTACTGTGCTGTACCCTGCTCCCCCTTCCCCATCACTGCCTTATTCCACCAGGGTATCCCTCCTCCCTTTCCAGGTCCCCTTTGTGTTTTATCTTCCCCTATTGAGATGTAAGTTCCTTAAGCATAGGGACTGTTTCAATTTTTTCTATATTTTCATCCCTCCTGCTTAGCATAGGGCCTGGCACACAGTAAGAGCTTAATAAATGCATTATCTCTCTATAAAATTCCCTACCTTAAAAGGTAAAAATCCTAAAATAATGCCTCAGCATTTATTGCATGCTTACTGTATGGCCAGTAGAATGCTAGGTGGCATGGAGAACACCAAAAAGGAAGAGAAAGTAATACCCTCCTCCCCATCCCACTCTGTCATCTCCTCTAGGAAGTCCAGGGTCCTACCAGCTATACATGTCCATCTCATTCCTCAGAAATGTTTTTTGAGGAGCCAGTCTTGGACACTTGGATGATCTCCACCGAGGTGATCCCTTTGCCAGCTACACGGTGCCGTGTCCGGAGCTTGTTCAGGGCAGTCTCAGCCATCCCTGCTCTTTCCTCAGCATCATCCAGCTCGTGCACAGTCTTCCGGTACCTGGCCAAAGTCTGGTTGGCTTGCTCCTCCTACAAAGGGAGAGGCAGAAATGCAACTCGGCTTCTAACTCTCCTGCAAAACTCTCCAATGTCATTTTAGTTTAGAAATTATTTTGGTACTTGGAACAGGATGGAAACAAAAACTTTATTCTAAGGAGCTCTAATTTCAAGTTCTTTATAGGGCCAGTTGATGACTGGCAGGCTCTGAGGGCAAGCTGTGGATGAGTCAAGTGTGTGTTGAAGGGGAAGGAGGGTGGGGCAGGAGGCAGAGGAAGCCAGGGAGGTCGTGAATGCCATGACATCAAATTGAAGGGAGCAAAAATATTCCCTGGACTTGAAATCATTCCATGCCTTAGTTAATACAAAGAATTCTTAAGGGGTGACTCTTGTTTTTTTGACATGTTCTTATCTCTGAGTGTACAGTGTGTGCTGTCTGTTAACATTTCCCAGCCCCTCAGGGTTGCAGGGCCAGTTATAACAATGGTTCCAGAAATAATCCTATGGCTGAATGCGTCTCCCCCTTGTGAGACGAGGGTAACCCAAGAGTTGGGACCACATTTTGGCTTCTTCCTTTTGAGAGGCTGTTCAGTGGGAAAGGCGGTGAGAAGGGAAGGGCAAGGGGATGATCCCCAGGACACCCACCGCCTCGTCGATTTGTCTCTTGTAGACCTTCAGCTTGTTCTGAAGCTTCTCCACTAGCTCTTGCATGCGCTGGTTGGTCTTGTGGTCTTCATCTGTCTGGAAGACCAGCTCTTTGAGGCGACGTTCATTTTTACGCAGGATTTTGACCGTCTCGACATGGCGTTTCTGTTCTGAATCTAGTTCAGTTTCCAGTTCCTTAATCTAAAGTGGAATGAGAAGGTTGGAGAAGAAAAATGCATCTGAGTAAACTAGTAACATTTTATTTTTTGATTCAGCTATAGAATGGGGAATCCCAAGAACATGGTGATCTTAGGAAAAATTTGGGGTTACAATAACCATTTCAATAAGTATTAAGTACTTGCTAGGTGCTAGACACTGTACTACAGGATATATAAAGGGGTGTGTGTGTGTGTATGTGTGTGTGTGTGTGTGAGAGAGAGAGAGAGAGAGAGAGAGAGAGAGAGAGAGAGAGAGAGAGGAGAGAAACAGAGACACAGAGACAAAGAGATGTAGAGGGAGAGAGACAGAGGAGAGAAACAGACAGAGAGGAGAGAGAGAAATGGAAAGACAGAGAAGGGGAGGTGGGGGGAAGGAGAGGAGAGAATTTTTCAGACTGGAAAGCACTATGTAGGAGATGGGACTGGGAAGTTATTTTTATGGAGGTATGGGAGTGAGAATGATAAGGAAAAGAAGGGATGTTTGGAAGCTAAATGGAAACCTAGTGGGGGAAAATACTGATGGATACAGCAATGGGGCTAAAGGCATTCTAGGTAGATGGATAATAGGGTGTTTTATAGCTTCCTGTTCTAGGGCACAGAAAGGAAAACAGAAAAGCCTTCAAGAAAGAAATTAAAGCTTACTCCTCAATGTCATTTTCCTTGACATCTGCAATTTTCAGTTCATGTCCAAACTCAGAACACATTTTTGGCAAAAGACATTCTGGCTCCATCCAGATTCCTTCCTTCCTTCCTTCCTTCCTTCCTTCCTTCCTTCCTTCCTTCCTTCCTTCCTCTCTCCCTCTCTGCCTCCCTCCTTTCTATTTTATAGGCAGTAAACACAGGGTTAGACGTGCTGATGCTTGGCAGACACTGGGCTTTCCTCTTACCTTGGCTTCCAATTTCATTATTGTGCGCTTTCCACCTTTTAGAGCCAACTGTTCAGCCTCTTCCATCTTAGCTTGCAAGTCCTTGATGGTGAGCTCATGGTTCTTTTTTATTTTCTCCAGGTGCATACAGTGATCCTGCTCTTGACGGAGTTCTTCCGCCATGCGAGCAGCCTTGGGAGGAGAAAGGAACATAGCATACGGTGAAGCAAGACAATCTGTTCTGGACCTCAGAGGCTGAAAAATGGGGTGCTCATTGTCTTTGAGGAGCTCAGTGGTCAACTGGTCAGTCCTCAGCTGGAGTGGCATTTCCAGTTGTATAGGATGGCTCAAGAGAGCATTTCCATAGGGTACCCGATGAGTACCAAGGAGTACAAAGGATGCTAATGTATAAATGGTTTGGTAGAAGCAGAAATTGGCCACTATGGGGCCGGGGGCAGGGGGTGAATACAGAAAGAGCATGCTATTTAGCGTTGGATGAGAAGTATTGAGGAAGAGGACGAGAAGCTGTAGGAAATAGGGAAATTCTGATGTCCACTTTGTATTAGTCTTGGGAACCCGCTCTGATGCAATTCCCATGATGTACAGATGGTGTTCCTTGGCAATTCAAGGAAGGGGGAAAGGACTTACATCAGTCATAGCTTTCTTGGCTCTTTCATCAGCCGTGCGGAATTCACTGATGAGCTCCTCATGTTCATTGGAGATGCGCTGGACATCTGATTCTAGTTTACGCTTGACCACCAGCAAACTTTGATTCTAAAGGAGAAGGGACAATATTGACCTAGAGGCCTAGAGGACCCTTTTATCTTTCACTCTAGGGGATGGGGGAGGAGACAAACATGGCTTAAGATAGAATGCTGTTTTGGAAAGCTTTGAATCTTCTCAGTGTTGTCCAATGGGCAGCAGCCCGAGACTCAATATTTATATGATACTATGTGCCAGTCACTGCGCTCAGAACAGGGGACACAAAGAAAGAAAAAACAAGTCCCTGCTCTCACGTTCTAACGGAAGAGAGAACACGTAAATAGCTCTGTACAAATAAAATATATGCAGAATAAATGGAAGGTCATATCCAAGGGCATCTAGGTGGTGCAATGGATAGGGCAGTGGATCTGGAGTCAGGAAGACTCTTCCTGAGTTCAAAAGTGGCCTCAGACACTTACTACCTGTGTGACCCTGGGCAAGTCACTTTACCCTATTTACCTATGTTTCCTTATCTCTAAAATGAACTGGAGAAGGAAATGACAAACCATTCCGGCATTTTTGTCAAGAAAAACCCAGAGTCACAAAGAATCAGAAACAGTTGAAATGACTGAACAACAACAATCTCAGAGGAAGAAGCTGGGAGGGACTGAAAATGTCCTCCGGCAGAAAGTGGAATTTGAGTTGAGTGTTGAAGGAAGTCAGAGAATCCAGAAGATGGAGGGGAGAGAACAGAGAACTCCACTCTTGGTGAAAAATATTCCAGTGGCACTGAGCTGGAAAATTGAGTGTTCTACACGAGGGACAAGGTCAGCACGACTGGATTGTAGATTACACAGAAGGCAGTAAAACACAAGAAAATTGGAGGTTGTTTTTTGGAGACTGAGTGAGGCAACAAGAGGGAGCTAAATGAGTATTGAATTTGGCCTTGAGTTCAAATCCCAACTTTACAACCATGAGCAAGGTTCTGAACGTCTCTTGGCCTCAGTTTCCTCATGTATAAAATTAAAGGGCTTGGTTTAGAAGTCCCTTCCAGTTCTGAATTTAGAATCCTAAGTGAGGGTTTTTTTTAACTTTCTTTCTAACTCCCAGGTTTTTTAGAGCATCATCTGAACTAAGAGTAGTCTAAGCAAGACACAGGACTATTTAATAAATACTCTGGGCTTTGAGTGAGAGTGCTTGGATTTGGAAGGTTACCACAGTCACACCTGTGTAAGCTGGGCCAGCCAGAGGCAGAGATACTGAATGCTGACTGAATGTGCTCACCTGAATGTTGACTTCATTGTGTCTCTCAGTGATCTCGACCACCTCCTGCTCCAGCAGTTTTCGAGATCTCTCGCTGCCCTCCAGGCTGGATCGAACTTCTTCTAATTCTGTCTGCAGGAGGCTCAAGCGGCGTTCCTGCAGATTATACTGTTCCCGAAGCTCCTCATGCTGCCGAGCGTCCTCATCCATTTGGATCTGGAGATCCTGCAAGAAGAAAGGGGGCGTGAAAACTGGACTGTGCTCTGCCCACCCCTACTCCAAACTCACCCTGTTCTCTCCCACCTCTACACCTTTGCTCAGGCTGTTCTCCCTGCCTGGAATCAGTCAATTAATCCATTGAGCAATTTATTTAATGCCTACTATGTGCCAGGCACTGTACAACTATTGAGACTGAGTGAAGACCAGTTATAAAATGGAGTTGGTTTGGTATGGGAATCAAGAGAACCAATAAAATGCTGTATCATGAACACTGACTCCATTTTGTGCTGCATATGTATTTTCCTCCATCTTCTTGTTTTTCTGCAAATCACCCATGGGAAACTCGATGATACAAGCCGTCTATTGTTTCATAAATGCAGGTAGATGCAATTGATCAGCATCTCTCAATTATGGGAGATGAAAGACCGCAAAACCCACTTGTCCTCTTCCCAACTTGATTAAAACTCACTCTTCCATACACCCCACCCCCAACTTGGGAAACCCCTAATATTTCCTCCAATTAGAAATTAGATTACCTAATTTTGTATCCTGGCTTATATATCCTGGTTAGTTATTTTTTTGTAATTAATTGGTCTTATTTGTTTGTTTTTAATACATAAAAACTTTCATACTGTATTCAGAGTCTTTGGACTGACTGGGGAGTCCATTGACCCATTTATTATGCCTGTTTTGCTAATTGTATAGCTCAGATTGTTTCCTCAGTTATTATCCATTATAGTAGGCACTTCCGGGCAGTGTGGGCCAGTGGAAAGGACACTGGTTTGGGAGTCAAAGGACTTGAGTTCACATCTTGCCACTTCATCTTTTAGGACCTTAGTTTCCTCATCTATAAAATGAACGAGGTTGGAACGGATAACCTCTGAGGTCCCTCCTTATCCCACTTTGCCTGCTGAATTACTTTCTATCCTGTAAAGGCCAATGCCAACACTACTCCTCCAGGAGGTCTTCCTTGATTTCTCAGGATGGCTATAACCATTCCCCACATACCTCACATATCTCCTTGTGTTTGAGCCTCCCTAACCATAGAACATTGTGTGTTAGAGTTACCTGTGTTGGTGTCTTCTCTCCTAGCAAAATCCTCTTGCACAGGCTCATGCTTTGTGAACTTTTGGGGGAATGGGGAAGTGAAGAGGTGGGGTGGGGTACAGTTCATTAAACAGATGGACAAAGAAATCAGTAAGGCCAAGGCCCCTAGTAGGCTGGACCTGGTTGAGTCAATATTCTTTAGATTTCTAAAGCTTGCTGAGGCAATCACCTGAAGGCTTGGGCAAAGTCAAGACATCCCTCAGCCCTAGATAGCCCTTGGTCCTCTTTGCCCTCCAGCTCCTCCTCCCCTCCACAGTACCTTGATTTGTTGCTGTAGCCTTTTCAGTGTCTTGACAAGCTCACTGTTGTTTTTGTTGGCATGATCCAGTTGGATTTCCATTTCATTCAGATCTGTCTCCATCTTCTTCTTGAGTCGGAGAGCTTCAGCCCGTCCCTTGGCCTCAGCCTCCAGGCTGGCTTGCAGGGACTCAATGGCCCGTTGGTGGTTCTTCCTGCCCATTTAAGTAAGAACAGCTAGTCCAGCTCTAGGCTACAGACCTATGTAAGCTAGACCTTTCTAGAAGAGGAGGCCTCTCATATACCTTGCTGATTAATTGGGGGAAGAGAGAATGAAAGAACACCTAGCCTCCAGCTGGTTAGCTTAGCTCTGTAACATAGCAGGACAATGAACTGCATCCTTGGTTTTGTGATAGATTCCTTGGGTTGTCTCTGATTCTAGTTGTCATAAAGGGTTTCTTTAAATTCTCAGAATAAAATAATTTTTAAGTTAATTTTAATTAAAAACTAAGTTGTGTCACATAATATACTGTATAATTAACCCTGCTATGGACCTGAGTGGATGTCCAGGGTATAACCCACTGGCTCCAGAACCATCTCTCCCAATGGCTAAACAGATAGCACTTTGATATGGGGTAAGGAGTGACTTTGGTTTGTTGGGGTGGGGTAGGATTACAAAATATAACAAATAGTATGTTGCAACTTCAAAAAGGCCAGGAATCCCTGGCCAAGTAGCTCTTCTGGCTGCTAGTCAAGCATGTAAGACAGTGTTCCAATGTGGACAACTTGGAAAACAGTATTCTTCTCCAAAATCACAACATCTATTTTCTATAAACTAAAAAAAAATACTAGGAAAATGTCCAGAAATTTCTTAAAGCAGGAAAACCACTTTCTTGGGTCACTGTATTAAAGTGAACTATGCCCAGATCAAAAGCTGCATTTTATTTAGTGCTTTCCCATGGGGAAAGGAAAAGAGGTTTTTCCCAGTGGAATTGCTTTGAAGAACCTGTCTTACATCCTATGCATCCCCCTTACCTTGTAGCTTCAAATTCTTCTTCCTTTTCATGGATTCTCCTATCAATGTCAGCTTTGACTTGAGCCAATTCCAGCTGAATACGTATCACTTTACTTTCTTCCACCTGCCAGAAAATATACAGTATTGTCATGGACCAGGGGGTTAGTCTCTGACCAGCCAGTTGCTGGGACTCCATGCAGAAAGAAAAGGAGGCTCCATCATCCAAAAGGAGCTGCCTGAGTGATTAATTACCTCCAGGGAAGACTCAGCTTCCTCTAGGGCCACCTGTAACTCTTCCTTCTCAATCTCTAACTTCTTCTTCAGCTTCTGAAGCTCATGGACACTCCGTCCTCCCTCACCCAACTGGTCAATTAATTCTTTGATCTCCTCTGAAAAGGAATATCATCATCATTGAGATTGTCAATGGTTGGTACAGCCTTGACCTTCGAAGAACTCATTTTGCTCAACACACAGAATGTGATATTTTCCATGGATCTATGGTCCTATTGCAGGGAGGACAAGCTTTGGCAGGGATGTCAGAGGCTATCAAGTCCAAGCTGAGACCCAGGGAAGTTAACTGCCTGTAATCATACAGGAAGTAAGTGGCATCAAAGGGATTTGAACTCTTGTCCCCTGACCCCAGAGCTTGACTATACAAGATAGAAAGGCTTCCTATGGGACTTAGCAATAGATTGTTAAAGGATCTTAGCTCTCGAGTTATTTGTCCACAGTCATAGACAGTATAAGTAGCAGAATTGGGATTTGAACTTAAGGTTTTCTGACCCCAGAATTTCTGGTCTTTCCACTGTACCATGGTTACTCCAGAGATGGAAAGGCTGCCTATCGGAGGCTAGCAACAGACTGTCAAAAGCTTTTCAGAAATGGAGGGGGATTTGGCTGTCATCTAGTACAATGTCGTCATTTCACCAAGGACCAGATCAGAGAAGTTTATCATCAGAAGACAAGCCAGAAGATAATGATTTCCTTGGGGTCCTGGAAACTCACAGAGACCCTCTACTAAGGAAGAGAGGGGTCATTTCTGTGTCAAATGAGAAGAGCACTTACAATTACATTTTTTTTTTACAATTACAGTTACATTCCTGGGGCATCAAAGTAGGCCACCTATTATCATTATTATTAGAAAGGATGACTGTGCTGGAGTTCGTCATCAAACAGGGATAATAAGGGTGCCACTCTGATCTTCCTTTGCTGGAAAACCCCATTATATGTGATTCTGTGGGAATCAATAGAAATTGATAGCTTTGAAGCCTACTTCAGAAGACATCCATTATACTACTCTATTTAACACAATAGATCAAATGTCATTACAAGAAACTTTAAGGAAATGTTCACAGGTTCCATTGGAATTTTGCTCTTTTAATGTCTTATTTATTTATTTTGAACTTAAGTATATTTATAGGGGACAAAACCAACAAACATTAAATTATCAAATTTTGATGTTTCTCCTATTACTCTGGAATCTTTGTAGATCTATGTGTATATGATCTATGTGCATATGTTGTTATACAGGTACAATGAGAAAATGGAAGGAGCATTTTTCATTGGAAGACTTGAGTTGAGTGTCTCTGATACTTCCTGAATCCCTTCTCTTAAGCAATATTCACCAGGGCAAAATTCCAATGAAATGGGAAAACTTAGATATTTCCTTAAAGCTTTGATCCACTATATTAAAGTTGCTGTTTAGTCCTTCATTCGTGTCTGACTCTTTGTAATCCCATTTGGGGTTTTCCTGAAAAAGATACCAGAGTGGTTTGTCATTTCCTTCTCCATCTAATTTTATAGATTTATAGATGAGGCAAACAGGGTTAAATCACAGAGCTAGTAAGTGTCTGAGGCCAAATTTGAACTCACGAAAATGAAACTTCCTGACTCTGGGCCCAATGTTCTTACCACTGAGCAATCCAGCCGCCCCATTACATTAAAGAGGGTAGTATTCTGTAATGGAGTGCTAGACAGAGGAGACTTGAGTTCACCTCCCACCTCAGAAACTTACTAGCTACTACTTACTAACTATATGAAGTAACAACCTCTCTGACCCTCAGTATCTTCATCTTCAAAATAGGGACAATGATATCTATATTATTCTGGATAATATAGAAATCTATTCTAGTATAGCATATTGGAAAGAGAGCCTCAAAGCCAGGGAGAGCGAGGTTCATTTCCTGATCCTGACACCTACTGGCTGTGTGACCCTGGGCAAGTCACATAACTTCTCAGGACTCCAGATAATTCTGTAGGACTTCTAAATTGTAGGTACAGATGCTGACCTGCATTGGTAGAGGGAACTTCCTCATCTTGGAATTTCATTTAACTAATTAAATCATAGGTCTAGTCGTATCCTTTAATAAATCTGTGTTATTCTAACTGCCTCACAGGGTTATTGTGAGGATCAAACAAGTTAATGTAAGTAGGTTATTATTATGTTTGCCTCTTGTTTTCGAGGAGGACCATGGCATCAGGGAGGTGATGCCATGACATTCAAGTAACTTGGATTTGAGTGAGGGAGGGCTATGCAAATTTGACAGCCTCTCTTTCTCCTCCAGAGCCATCTGGGTCCAGTGACCAGATATTCATGAGGACAATGACCCAGCATGCCCCTTAAAGTGCCATATGAATGCCGATTATTACATTATAGTTGTACTCCCAAATCCCCTTTCCCCCCCTTCAAATAGATACCCAAAAGAACGTACTGAAACCTAATTACAGAGTGTGAAGTAAGCTGGTGGCATTAAGCCTGAAAAAAAACCTGAGGCTCCCTAGGAGATGGGACTTGTCCCAGAGCCTTCAGCATCCAGCCAGGCCCCAGTGCCTCCCACCCCTCACGCTATGTGCCTTTCTGGCAGTCCCTCCTAGGCTGTGTCAGGCCTTGCCTTGCAGAGTCTTGTTCTCTTTCTTCACAGATTCCAGGTGCTCTATGGACTCTTCATAGGCCGTCTTGATCTTGAAGCTCTCGGTCATGTACATGCGGCACTCCTTCTGGGAGCTGTCCACCTCAACCTGAAGTTCTTCACACTTCTGCTGCCATTCAGCCAACATCTTGTCAAAGACTCTTTGCTTTTTGTCTAGGGCAGCGGCAGCAGCATTAGCCTAGAGAAATGAAGCTTGTGTTGTACTCTGTCTGGTCTGTCTTTTATTTTGCTTATATGATGCCTGCATGGGGACCTATATAGCCAAGGAGGGATGTGCTAGAGCCAGGTCATGCTGGTTAGTGAGAGCCTATTCTTAAATTTTCTTTGTCAGCACTTACATCTTAGAAATCAGCAAATGCTATAAATCAGGGCTTGATTTACTCTTTTATTGATTTATAGACTAAAGAAAGTAACAAGGAAAATGTTAATAATGCAGATTAAATTTAAGAGTTGGTTGTTAAATGTTTACCAGCACATCACTGCCCATAGCATAAGAAACCAACCATATCTCTCATGACAATGGTAATTTCTGGAATAAGAATACAATATATTCTTCCCTAAGACAAAACAACCCAACTTGTGATAATATATGCTACTAATAAATTCCTTGAGACTGGGTATGATTCATTTTTTGTCTTTGTACCCCTCATACCTAGCAGAGTTCATGCATGGTATGTAGTAGGCACTTAATAAGTGTTTGTTGATTGATCTATTGATCAATATATACCATTATGTAATACACAGAAGAGCCAGGTAATTCTTTTGCTGTCAAAGCCGGTCATTTCTAGAATTTTTTAAAATTTCCTTTTAATTCTTCACATAATCTCTTAGATTAAGGATGTTAATTTCTGGTTTATCCTAGACGGATTAACTTCAGCTAAATTCTGTTCAGCTGATCTTCTATAAAGATGAAGTCACCTTTGCTTGTGGATTTTGGAACATCTAATCTCAAGCATCTCCCTTGTTTTTCACTAGCCACCTACGTGGCTATGATTATGAAATTCTTTCCTCATTGGATAGGTGCTGGCTGGAAACTGGTCTGCCTTTACATATAGCATGAGGCAATAGCCTTCCATTAACCTAAATGAGATCTGTGGGCCCTGCTTAAACATCGAATTACATACTTTGGAAAGCTGGGAGATTGTTCTGAAGTAGAGAAGCATAAACATGTAATGATATGAATAACTGAGAATATCTGAGCATGAGGATAGCTTTTGGTTTCAGAGGATGGGAAATAATGGGGACCCCTAACATTTCCTCCCAGTCTGATATTGTGAAATGTTGTCTTTATCATGAGTATTGGTTTCATGTTTCATAGATAAGGTATGCACAGGAATGAGAAAGTGTGGATGGGTTGCAGTATACACTGATGGAGGAGTGCCTACATTGATGAGCTCACAGACCCAGTATTGCTTGTACTCCCTTACACTGAAGTATATAAAAGAATGGCTTATCCAATTTTGAGAACACAACAAATGAAAAAGCCCAAGGAATTTTCTGGAGCAATCGTTGGGGGAACTGGAATCAAGGTTTTATTGTCCAAAACCTTAATCCACCCAGTTGGACTCTGTTTCTTCCCAGTAACCCAACTCCTCCCAGCATCCCCCATGATGACACCATGTACTCTTTTTCCAGGCAGAAGCTCAGCGGAACCTCCTACCTTCTCCAGGTCAATAGTGAGATCTTCTACTTCTGCTTGGAGCCTCTGTTTGTTTTTTTCCAGGGAGGCAGCCCGGGCCTGGGAAGCTTCTGCAGCCTCCTCTGCTTCCTGCAGCCTGGCTGCCAGCTTCCTCCTGTGGGTACAAAGTCCAGGAGAGGTGGTTAGGAATATAAAAGGAGGCATTCCTTCACAAAGGGCTCTATTCTCAGACATCATTTTGGCCTTCGTTTGGAAAGAGATCATTAATCAAAGAGGTCAACTACGTCATTGAATAGCCTAAAATTTGGTTTTCACCTCTTTTCTCTCCCTTCACCTCCTCTCATAGTGGATAGAGTGTTAGACTTTGGGTCAGGAAAATCTTAGTTCAAATCCTGCCTCAGACACTAACTAGCTGTGTGACTTTGGGCACACAGTAAAATGTACACACGACAAAATGAGTGTTAGGCTAGATGGTCTCTCAGGTCACTTCTAGTTTCAAAATTATGATTCAGCCCTGCCTTCTAGGGACAACTCAAGACCTACTACCTCTCTGAAGTCTTGTTGGACCACTCACATCCCTGTTCCCCCTACTCTTTTTCTCCTCTGAAATCATGTGGGTCTGCCTGTCTTTACCACTCATCTGGCATTTAATTATAGAGAATTTTTACAGAGAAGAATAGAGAATTAATTACAGAGAAGCACTGCTTTTTCTTGTTCTTTATCTGTATATCTGTGTCTCCAGCTAGATTATAAGTTTCTTGAGGGCAAGGACCATGTATTGTCCTTCTTTTGTATTCCCTGTAGTGCCTAGTTCAGTATGAGACAGGGATAGATGCAATAAGTACTGAGTAAATCTGAATGAATTTAATTGTAAACTGTCCCAAGAGAAGGCAGAAGAGGAGAA
The DNA here is from genome assembly GCA_011680675.1 of Gymnobelideus leadbeateri. NCBI lineage: Eukaryota > Metazoa > Chordata > Mammalia > Diprotodontia > Petauridae > Gymnobelideus > Gymnobelideus leadbeateri. The sequence goes on along the minus strand of WOXC01009668.1, from coordinate 362,730 downwards.
AGGAGACAGAGGAAGAAGAAGAGGAGGAGGAAGGGGAAGGAGGAAGGAAGAAGGAGGAGGAGGGGGAGGAGAAAAAGGAGGAGAAGGAGGAGGAGGAGGAGGAGGAGGAGGAGGAGGAGGAGGAGGAGAAAAAGAAGAAGAGGAGGAGGAGGAGGGAGAGGAAGAATTACCAGTATGTATATAGCATTTAAGGTTTGTAAAGCACTTTACAAATCATCAGATTTGATCCTCAAAATAACTTCGTGAGGTGCATACTATTATTATCTCCATTTTAGACCTAACGAAACTGAAGCAGACAGCTTGCATGATTCGTCCAGGGCCACCTAGTAAATGTCTGAGGCAAGATTTGAACTCACATCTTCCTGACTCCAAGTCCAGCACTCTGTTCACTGCACCACCTACCTAAATGTTGCCAAAAAAGGGCTGGGAGGAAGGGATGGGTATTCAGATTAGGGGTTAGTTTCTGCTTGCTCCTGGGAACAGAAAAGATCCTACATAGTATGGACACCCCAAGGTACTGTGTCCATCATCTCAGGTTTCTTAGAATGGAAGAATGGCATTCTAAGCAGGTCATCTGTGGTCATAGAGAATCACACTTTCAAACTTCTGGATCAAGCCAGCCTTTCTTTCTCTAGTGAAGCTCAGAACCAATTCAGTTTTATTTAGCCAATATTTATTAAGCACATAGTGTATATGGAGTGCTGTGCACAGCACTGAGAAAAGTCTAGTTTAATTAAGTCATAATTTGTCTTCAGGAAGCTTTAATGCAAGGCTTCTTAATCCCAGGGTCAGAGGTCTTAGGTTATTTTGAAAAAATATATTTTGATAGTTGTACTTTTTTCTAAAAGTTTATTTATTTATTTATTTTTAGTTTTCAAGATTCACTTCCATAAGTTTTAAATTTTCTCCCCCTTCCCTCCCCAAGACGGCATGTAATCCAATATAGACTCTACATATACATTCCTATTAAGCATATTTTCACATTATTCATCTTGATAGAAGAATGAATAGTTATTCTTTAATACATCTAGTTCCTTATGCAATTCTGTGTATTTTATTTTATGCCTTTAAAAAATATTTCTAGAAGAGGTCCTTAGGCTTTATCAGGCTGCCCATGGAGTGTGTCACACACACACACACATACACACTCATGCACACATGGAAAGGTAAAGTACCCCTCTCTAGTAGGGGAATATAACAGGCAGCTGGCATATGGTGTTTACATGGGGGTAGGAACTGGACCTGTGATTCCACTGGGCTAGGCAGCTCTGTCTACCAATGCTGGTTGGCACCTTCTCTGTAACCTACAGGCTTAGGACTTGCCTAGAGTCCTGAGACATTAAGTGACTTGCCCAGGGCTGCACAGCCAGTCTGTGTCAGGGGTAGGGCTTGAGCTGAGGTCCTTCTGACCCCAAGGCCAGCTCTCTCCGCTATGCAACATTATTCCTAGTGGAGGGAAGGAAAGGGGTCTCCCCAAGTACAGCCCAAAGTCTCTGCTGGCTGACCCTCCTAGGCCAAAGACCTTGGAACAGACTACTGGCTGGTCACTGAGTTGTGTACTCTCCTTAGCTTTAGACTGGTGACTTTCTGCTCCTTTGTTTCTGCCTCTGACCTTAGCAGCACGCCAGGTAAGGTGCTGATGTGGGTCAGGGCTCCCCTCCCACCCTGCTCCCCCCGAGGCCCAAGACTCACTTGGTCTCCTCCAGCTCCTCTGTTTTCTGAATGGCATCAGTTTCATACTTGGTTCTCCACATGGTCACCTCCGTGTTGAGCTTGGACACCAGGCGCTGCAGCTCCGATTTGCCCCCTTGTTCCTCCTCTAGTTGCTCCTTTATCAGATCCAGGTCATGTTTGGTATTGGCCAGACTCACCACAGCAGCACTCCGAGACTGTGGATATCAGTTAGATTGAAGAATGTGCTTACCAACTGGTGTTAATCTCTTTCTGAGCCCTATCAGAACTTTTTTTTTTTTTAATTGTAAATACTTCAACATGGCCACTCTGGACAGTTCAGCTACCTTCAAGTCTGCCTCCCCACCTCCAACACACACACACACACACACACACACACACACACACACACAGAGCCCCTCTTTAAGTATTTTCTTTTTGGAGGGGGAAAGACAAGGCAATTGGGATTAAGTGACTTGCCCAAGGTCACACAGCTAGTAAGTGTGTCTAGTGTCTAAGACGAGATTTGAACTCAGGTCCTCCTGACTCCAGGGTTGGTTCACCGTACCACTTAGCTGCCTCCCTCTTTAAGTATTTGAAGGGCTGTCTTGGTGGGAGGGGGGCAGGGGGGGGGAACCTTGACCTGGCCCGAGGCCAGAAGGAGAAGCAAAGGTAGATCAAGAGACAAATTTAAGTACAGTATCAAGAAAAACCTCCTCCCAAAGTGGAAGGAGCTGGGTCCAGAGGTGGTGGGTTTCCCTGCAGGGAGAAGCTGGACAAGCACTTGTTTGTTGGATGTGCCATGGTAAGGATTCCCATGCATTGCCCTAGACTGTCACTGAGGCCCTTGTAGCTCTCAGATTCTGTGATTCTAACATTCTGCTTCTCAAACCTTCGACTCTTCTTCCATCTGCCTCTTGTAATCTTCCACCTGAGAGGACAGCGAAGTCTTAATCCTAAAGATTTGATTTAGCCGGCTCTGGGACTCCTCATGCTCCCGGCTTAGCTCACTGTTTTCAGCTAGAGAAGACAAAAAGATGTTCAGAAGAAAAAGTCTCTACCAAAAATCTAAGTTTCCTGAACTGACTTAAAGGAATCGTAGTGGAATGGGAGGGGAATTTGTTTTGGTTTTTGGTCTGGGCTTGTGATTTCATTGGTGTGGGGGAAATCTGGGCATGGAAGCCCCTTATGCTACTGCAGAGAAGTAGACCTCTACCTATACTCATCTCTAATTATAGTAGTAAAGAGGTGACCGGACCACTAATAAGTGACTTTCCCAGGGTCTCATGGCCAGTATGTGTCAAAGACAGGATTTAAACCCATGTCTTCCTGATTCCCTCTGTCTGGTAAGAAATACTGTGAATGAATAAGCAAAAAAGCATTTATTAAAATACTTGCTATATGTAAGACACTATGATATTATAAATATTTACTAATAAATCACTGAAGACTTCTCTGATTGAATTGAAATATGGAAAACATCGAGCAACCAGCAACTAAAATTAAACTCTAGCTGAAAGATGATACTGTGCCAAAACAATTTCCTGGGAAGAAAGCATAGGTATAATTACCACCTAGGCAATCCATCCTGTCCTCAGGGGTACATAATAACAGCATACTGAGGGGAAGGATGAAATGGAAGGGGGCCATTCCACACAATATTCTTGCAGTCCCAGATTTTAAACTTGTCCCACTGGGGAGGTGAAAGCTAGAGTTTTAAAGGGTCAGAGAATGAAGCTGTATGAACCAGAGATGAATAGCAAGGAGATTTGGCTTCCAGGTCAGGCTCTTTAAAAAAAATGCAAATACCTGAGCCTCGGTGTCCTCATCTGTCAAATGGGCATTCTAGAATCATAGACTCTCAGAGAAGGAAAAGACCTTCATGGCCATGTGCTCTAATCCTGCCTCAGAGAGATTGCATCTTACCCAAGGTCACACATCTAAGTGGTGCCAGACGTAGCACCAGAACCTAAACCCATTATCTTCAAGTCCAGTTGTGTTTATCTCCCTCCACTGAATCATGCTACCTGCCCCACAGAGATGTTGTAAAGATCTAGTGAGTCCTAGGGAGGAGAAGGAGGGGAAAGGGAAGACTATTTATATAGAATGCCTTCTATGTGCCCAGCACTGTGTGAAGCATTTTACAAATATTATCTCATTTATCCTCATAACCACCCTGGCTATTAATAGCCCCATTTCACAGTTGAGGAAACTGAAGCAAACAGAGGTTAAGTGATTTGCCCAGGATCACACAACTACTAAGTGTCTGAGGCTGGATTTGAACACAGGTCTTCCTGATTCTAGGTCCAGGGCTCTCACCAATGCACCAAAGGCAGCCATCCCTGCCAGGACAGGCTCCATCTGGCAAGATTTAACCCTCCCTGTGTTCCTTTTCACTTTACACTAGGAATGTTCTTCTTCCTCACCTCCTCTTAAAGTCATCTCCCTTTTTTTTCCTTCAAGGCTCAGCTCCAGTGATACTGCTTAGCAGAAACCTCTCCTGATTCTCCCTAGAAATCACTTTGCCTTCATTTTCTATTTGTTTGTCTGTGTACATGTTGCTGTCCACCATACAGATATCAGTTCTTCAAGAACAGGGACTGCTTAGCTTTTGTCTTAGATCCCCAGTGCCTATTGGTGTCTGGCATATACCAGTGTTTAACAAATGCTTCTAGAATTGATAACATACACGGAAAAAAGCATAACAGATGCCTTGAAATCTAATGAAAACATGAGAGAGAACACACATGAAAGATAACATACGTGAAAAGTACAGAGTTTCATAAACATTCAGATACAATTTTTTTCACATTTACAGTCGCACTTTTCAGTTCTGTGCTATTAAACCCTCTCCCGTCACAGATGAGAATTGGATGTGATTTTTTTCTCCCCAAGACCAGGGAAAACCTCAACCCATCCCAACATCTAAGACAGCATTTTCCACCCTGCATCATTCTTTGGATGGATCCTAGGGAAATGACTTTACCTTGGAGCCTGGTCCTGATAGCATTAAGCTCTGCTTGGTTTCTCTCCAGTTCGGCCACTTTGGCATTGGCCTCAGATAAACTATCTTCCAGCTTTCGGACATGAGCCTCAGCATTCACCTGAAGACAAAGACAGCACTTGAGAGTTAGAAAGAGAGCCCAGTACAAAAAGATGACCTCTTGGGGTGGCTAGGTGGCACAGTAAATAGAGTACTGGCCCTGGAGTCAAGAGGACCTGAGTTCAAATCCGACCTCAGATACTTAACAATTACTAGCTGTGTGACTTTGGGCAAGTCACTCAACCCCAATTGCCCTGCCCTCCGCTGTACAAAAAGAAAAAAAAAGATGAACTCTTCTGACTTTGTGATAAGGGAAACAACATAGGTTTGGTATCTTTTCTTTGCAATAGACGAAATTATATCTTTCGGGAGTCATGTGGGGGAAACTAAGAATAGAGAAGAGAGGTAAGAAACATGAAGTCTCCAGGTCACACATGGCCCCCTAGGTCCTCAAGTACAGCCCTTTGACTGAATCCAAATTTCACAGAACAAATCCCCTCAATTAAAGGATTTGTTCTATAAAATTTAGACTTAGTCAAGTCATACTCAAGGACCTAGAGGGCCGTATGTGGCATCAAGGCCACAGGTTTCCCACTCCTAGTTAGATTAAATAAATAAATTAAAATTTAAAATATATAATACATTCAATCTTAAATATATGTAAATAACATAAATAAAATAAGAATAAACGTGAATCTGCATGTATAATCAAGCTTGAATATATATTCTGGTTGTATATTTATATTTTGTTCTTATTTTATATTCTACCTATATATTTTCAAGCTTGAATACATTTTAAAATTCTTGTTTATTTATTTATTTGTGCCTTATCTTTTCTCTTCCATATATATGTATCAATCCAGGAGTCCCTTCCAAAATAAAGTCAAGCCCTACTATATATTATTTTTATTCTTATTCATTTATATAATATATATATAATTTATTTGTTTAGTCAAAAGGTATTGCTTCTAATGCTCTCTATTATATATATATTTATAAATGTACACTCATATATATTCATGCATACACAAATGCATTTATATATAGCCAGAGTCCCTTTATAATAAATAAATTCAAGTCTTAATATGCATTTTTATTTTCTTTCTTATTCATTTATATGTCATATATAATTTGTTTAGCCAAAAGTTATTCCCTCAGATGTTCTCTGTGTAATATATACACATGCATGCATGTATAGTTTTTAAATGTACATGTATGTATACATTTGCATATATACATATGTTTATATGTAGCTAGAAGAAGTCCTAATTAGTAAGTTCACTCTTCTTCTGTGCTCTAGCCCAGGCAGGCTCGTAGCTGAATCTGCTTGCTTAAATTACTCCCTCCTTGAGTCCTTTCCTTGGCTGGCTGGAAACCTGAGCTACATGATGGCTTCCTATGTGCTATCCCTATTTGTCTCTGTAGACTCCCATCTATGGGAAATCTTATGCGCCATATGACCCACAACTTCTGAGGCCTGGGAAGACCTTCTCTCCAATGACAAAGGGCCCTGGGGCACCTGCCTGCTTCCTCTGGAGCCAACCCATGCTCTCAGTCAGAGGCTTGGGGATGAGGAGGATGCCCAGTGCTGCCTCACCTTGGATTTCTGGACAGCCTCCATGCTGGCACTGAGGTCATCAATCTCTGCTTTCATGACCTGTTTGTCCTTCTCCAGCTTGGCCTTCACCCTCTGCAGGTTCTCCACGTGCTCCGTGAGCTCAGCCATGGAATCCGTGTGCTTCTTACGCAGGGTGGACGCAGTGGCCTCACTCTGTAAGGCTGCCTCTTCCAGCTCCCTGCGAAGCTTCAGTAATTCTGCCTCCCTCTTACGGTTCTGCTCAATCTGGAGGATTCAGAAGTGAAGGGAAAGTCAAATTTATTGAAACCTGGGAGCTTCAAACTTACACTATTTCCTCTCCCCACCCCCACCCCCACCACACCTGGAGTATTGCGTTCAGTGATGCATGCCTGGAATGGTAATAGAAATTTGAAGATCTTTCCTGCTCCTTAATAAGCCTATGCTGAACTTGAAGACCTTTCCTTATTTGAAAACATACTCTGCCCCCTAATAGGCTGCATGTGCTCACCTGGAGCCGGTGGTGGGAGGCTTGTTTTTCAGGAAGGTACAACCTTTGTTACTTTGTGGTCAAGTGGGTCATGAGGATTGTGATCTTCTCTGACCCTGGAGAAGTCCATTGAGGCAAGGTTTTGCTTTGGGGCTCACTTTGGGAAGAGTTATGTGATTTGACCAGATGAGACTCTGGGCAGCCATTGAGCCCCTGGCTTTGAAAACCCAGATGCTGGTGCTTCTCTCTCTAGTGATAACTAGTTATGGATGTAATGTTCAGACAGCTAGAAGCCCTGCCTGCTGAACTGTGTTATTTTCTCTTGTAATTTCTGTTTGTATTCTCTGAAGTTCAGGGTGCTGACTTTTCCCCCTGAACTATGTAAGTGATATATGTTTGATTGATAAAAGTAAGATTGTTAACCCTTTTTGAGTTGCATTCCTTTAAAAAGCAGATCAAGGGGCGACTAGGTGGCGCAGTGAGTAAGAGCGCTGGCCTCGGAGTTGGGATGACCCGAGATCGAATCCAGCCTCAGAAAATGAGCACCCACACATAAATAATGACTAGCCGTGTAACTTGAGCAAGTTACTTAACTCCAATTGCTTAAAAAAAAAAAGAAAGAAAAGCAGATCAAAAAACCTGTGCTAGCAGCCATCCTGGGTATGCTAGGGTGCTTGCTGCTACAGTGCCATAAGCTGGAGTGTATCCAGAGAAGGGCACACACCAGAATGGGGAAAGGCCTCGAGTCCATATTATATGAATGAAAGAAATGGGCATCTTTAGCTCGGAGACACAGGATTGGACGTGGTAGCCATCTTTAAGCTGGAGGAGGGATTAGGTGATTTATGTTTAACCTCCCAGGCATAAACAGGAGCAGTAGATGAGAGTTGTCAAGAAACCCATTTAGGCTTGATGGAAATAGAAATTTCCTCACAGTTAGGGCTCTCCATAAGTAGAATGGGCTACCTCAGGAGGTTGGAACTTCCCTTAGGGAGCTCTTCAAGCAGAAACTCAATGACAATTTGTTTTTTGTTTTTTTTTTGGAGGGCAATTGGGGTCAAGTAACTTGCCCAAGGTCACACGGCTAGGTTTTTGTTTGTGTGTGCGTTAAGTGTCTGAGGTTGGATCCAAACTCAGGTCCTTCTGACTCCAGGGCCAATGCTCTACTCACTGCGCCACCTAGCCGCCCCTGACTCAATGACAATTTGTTGGGGATATTGTGGTGTGTGTGTGTGTGTGTGTGTGTGTGTGTGTGTGTGTGTGTGCGCGCGCACGCGTGTACACATGTGTGCACCTGTGTATATTTTGCAGAGCAGTGGAAGGTATTTGTTGAATGAGATGGACACTGGAGAGTCTCACTTAACTCTAAAAATTGTATGATTTTAATTTGGCTGATGATTGTACTAGCAATGTGTGACTTAGAGCCATTCAACATACATTCATTCATTTATCAAATGCTGAGCACGCATGTGCAAGGCACCATACAAGGCTTATACCATTGAAAATATGAATATATCTAGATGTGCTAGCCTATAGAATACAATAACTTTGACCTTGGAGAGTTCTTCTCTATAAGGAGCTCAGAGTTCCTGACCCAATTCTTTCTCCCATTACTCTCCAACTGAAGGGATAGAGGCAAATAATATCATTGACATTGTATAGCTGGGGAAATTGAGGCACAAAGGTGTTAAGGAAAAGTCAGTGCTGGAGCCGGGCCTGGGACCCACATCTGTTGAGCTGAAGTCTTTCACTGTTGGGCTTAAGTAAACTACAATATCAATTCATCCAAGAGGTTAAGGGAGAATGTCCACCAGTAAGAACTCAGGAGGTGACCTTGGTATGGCCAGTATTCCTTCTTTTACTATCTTAGTAGTCAATTCCAGAAAGCAGTAATAGAACTTGTGATGAAGCACTCAGACACTGTGTACTTCAAATGCCAAGTACTAATACGAGTTGTATTTTTTTAATGGAAAAATTGTATTTTAAATCTAACAATGATACTCTTTACGTATTGGGTCAGTAGGTCTTCCAACAGAAGAGAAAACAGTGATCCTCTTCCTCTTCCCTGTTTTGTGAGTCAGCTGGGGAGGTTAACGGTGTATGTCTTGTGTGGGTATAGACACATAAGAGCTGACTAGCTTGCACAGAGATCAGACCCATAACCTTGGCCTCATTAGAACTATGCCCTAACCAAATGAGTTATAGACAAATGTAGACAACGGCTGACTTCATACTCTATTCTCCTCAGTTGACTTCAACCCAAGAATCTTCCTAGGAAGATAGAAAAGAAATTTTTAAAAGACTGGTCCTTGACCTCTCTTCAATACATCAGCACTTTACATTGTGAACTCCAGGGTAGGTGGGGGGAAGCCTTATGTCCTCTATCTATAGGTTACCTGAGCAGAGGTGGCTCCTCCAGCTTCTTCCAGCCTGTCACTGAGGTCTTCAAGGTCCCGGGACAGGTCACTACGTTGTTTCTCCACCTATGGAAGTATTTGGGGAAAGAGCCTTAGTAATAGGACTTCTCTGTGAAAATCTCTAGTCAAGGCTTCTCTTTGGGTCATCAGATCCTAGAGAGCAAAGACTATAGCTTGAGTCGTTTCTACATACTGTCATGGCTATTTAGGACATTCAATGAATGGGAATTCATCAGTCCTTTCTACTAGACTTAATGTGAATAAGTGAAAAAGCCTTAGTTCCATAGTAAATTCAGGAATGCAGTTAACTTGGGAATATATCCAAGGTCCTTAGGTTTTGGGGACTCAACGAATAAGTGGACTCTTTCAATCAGTTCTAATTCCAATAGTGTTTTGTTTTGCCAATCACTTTTTCTTTTCTTTTCTTCCTCCCCCACCTAGGCTGTCTGTACTGGATACAGCCCTAGCAAGGACCTTCTCCATCTCTTGGCTGGAACTAAGCTGCAGTTTGACTTGCATTAGTTGGATTTTAGGCTTTCTTAGCACCTCTGCCAAAAAATAAGAACTTTTTTTCCCCCAAGTTATTTTTAAATTTTAATTTATTTATTTTTAGTTTTCAACATTTAATTCCATAAGTTTTAAATTTTTTCCCCCTTCCTCCTCCCAGAATGAGAACTTTTTGCTATTACCTTTGCTCTCATAGCCCTCTCCGCTTCTAATTCTTCTTCCAGTTCCTCTATCCGGGCCTGGCAGATGCACAAACAAGAGTTTACTCTCTCGCATGAAGTTAAACTATATAAGCCCCAACCATTACCAATACAGGACAGGAACACAGTGCATACACCATTAAATTAACCAAGAAGGTAAAAGATGAGGGTCGGGAGGGAGTTAAGAAACATGCTAATCTGGGGCGGCTAGGTGGCGCAGTGAATAGAGCGCCGGCCTCGGAGTTGGGATGACCCGAGATCAGATCCGGCCTCAGAAAATGAGCCCCCACACATAAATAATGACTAGCCCTGTAACCTTGAGCAAGTTACTTAACCCCAATTGCTTTAAAAAAAAAAAAAAGAAACATGCTAATGTTCAAAAATAGGATGTTTCCTTTACATTAGAAGTATCAAATTTTAAAAAAAAAGAAGTATCAAATTTGCCACAAGCAGCCTGGAGGGATCTATTTCTATCTGAGTTTAACAGCATTGCTCTGAGAAGCCAGGTGGCACAATGGATTGAATGCTAAATCAAAAGTCAGGAAGATTCATCTTCCTGAGTTCAAATCTGGCCTCAGACACTTATTAGCTGTGTGACCTTGGGCAAGTCATTTAATCCTGTTTGCCTCAGTTTCCTCATCTGTAAAACTAGTTGGAGAATGGCAAACTACTCCAGTATCTTTGACGAGAAAACCCTAAATGAGGTCACAGAGAGTTGAGCACAACTGAAAAATGACTGAACAAGGACAACATTTGCTCTCCCATCTCAGTGTCTTTGTGTTGACTGTGTCCCATCCCTGGAATGATGTCCTTTCTCACCTTCCACTCTTGAATCCCTTCAAGGTTCAACTCAAGCACCACCTCCACCAAGAGGTCTTTCCTGATTACCTTTAGACCTACTTTGTGTTTATTATATATTTATTTAATATTTAAATAATTTGAAATATATTTAATAAATTTAAATTTAATAATTAGATTAAAATAAATTACATAAAATTTATTTTTGTATTTATTATATATTTACTCTTTACCTGTTTTATATCATAATATACTATATTGTGCATTCTTGTGTATGTTATTTTCTGTATTTGTATGTGCTGTTTTCTCTCAGTAAAATATGCAGACAGTTCTTACTTTATGCAAATTATCACTATGAAAATTAGATTTTATGTAAAAAATTCTAAAAGAAATTCACCTTCAAAAAAACACTTAACTTTGCTGTATAGAGCTGTGCTCTCCCTTTCCACTCCTGGCCCTCTGCTTTGCTCTCCATAACCTCCCCACACCCCCAAAAACCCAAACCCTCCAAATGAAGGACTGCAGAGAGACTGCTGTCACAGATCAGGGCTTGGCTTGAGACCTCCTGTGGGGAGAGAAAAGACTTTTGCCACCTCCCCTCCTGTCCTGCCTCACATATCTCTTCCACTCCTCTCTATCACCCACCATTTCCTCCCTATGAATGTGTCCAGCCCCAATATGTCTGCCCTGCCCTTCTTCCTCTCAGTTCCTGCTCTCTCCTTCCTCCTCAGTTCTCTGTCCCTACCCATCCTTTAACCCTGTGCCTGGCCCCCTCCCTCCACAGGCATTCAGGGTCCCCTGCCTGCCTTCCTCTATCTCTCCCTTCCCCACACCCCCAGGAAATTTGGATTAGGCAGGAATGGTTTTACATAGAGGTCTGCAGAATTGTCCACTTAAGTAAAGGGAGAACTGTCTATAAAATAGTTGAAGGTAAGTAGTGTTTAATTTTGTCTTTGTATTCCTAGCAACTGGCACAGTATCCAGTATAGAGTAAGCACTTAATAAGTGCTTGCTGAATTGAATTTGTACAAGAAAGTAAGATGAATATGGAAGAAGGAGGGAAGGAAGGAAGGAGAGAAGGAAGGGAAGAAAGGAAGGAAGGAAGGAAGGAAGGGAAGAAAGGAAGGAAGGAAGGAAGGAAGGAAGGAAGGAAGGAAGGAAGGAAGGAAGGAAGGAAAGGAAGGGAGGGAGGAAGGAAGGAAGGAAAGGAAGGAAGGAAGGGGAGGAAGGAAGGAAGGGAGGGAGGAAGGAAGGAAGGAAGGAAGGAAGGAAGGAAGGAAGGAAGGAAGGAAGGAAAGGAAGGAAAGGAAAGGAAGAAAGGACTTACCAAACATCTACTACTGTGCTAGGTGCTTTACAGCTATTATCTTATTTGATCCTCATAGCCACCCTGGGAAGTAGTTCATTTATTATCCCCATTTTATAGCTGAGGAAACTAAGGCAGATGGAATTATGTTATTTGCCTAGGGTTGAACAGCTAATATGTACCTGAAGTTGGATTTGAATTCAGTTCTTCCTGACTCCAGGTTCAATGCTCTATCCACTATGCTGCCATAGTGCTTCTAATATGAGCCAAGTTTGGGTGGGACTTTGACTTTGGGCACAAGCTGGCACATGGACATGCTTGCCACTGTTTGACCTTTTTCTGGGCTTCGGATCATAGGTCTAGAGCTGGGAGGGACTTGAGAGATCAACCTGTCCAATCCCTTCAATTTATAGGTGAATTTCACCAACCAGAAAGAGTTTCAAGGTAAAAAGCATTGCAGTGGGCTCTCCTCTTGGCCATGAGTCCTGCCACCCAGCTCTACCCTTTCCCCTCTGCCTCTGAGTTGGCCTGGCTTCCTTCAAGACTCAGTTCAAATCCTGCTTTGCCAGCCCCTCCCACTGCTAGTTCCTTCCCTCTGAGAGCATCTTCCATTTACACTGTATTTATCTTATATATCTCCCCATCAGAATGTAAGCTTCTTGAGGGCAAGGTCCATGGTTTTGTTTTTCTCTGTATTTCTAACCTTTGGCACATACTAAGTGCTTAATAAATGGTCAATGATTGACTTACAGACTGAGAATCCCATGGATTAAAACAAATGATGTAAAGTGGAGAAGAAAAAAGAAAATCATTCCCAGGGGATCTGGGCTTCTCTTTTCTCTCCTCACCTGGTGTTCTTTCAGTTTCCTCTGTAGTGTGGAATTCAGAGATTGCTCATCCTCATACTTGGAGTTGACAGAATTGATTTCCATGTCTCTCCTAAGGAGAAAATAAAACACGGTAAATGTCAGAGGTGGGATTTTACTCTCAGGAAAGCTAACCAGGGCCAGAATAGGATTCAAGAGAGAGCCTTGGGGGCAGAGGGGAAGAAAACAGGATGGCATTGCTCCTCTTATTGTCACTGAAGGGATATTCTTCCTTCTTCTCTCCAAGAGACCTCACTATGCAAGTGTCTTCTTGTTCTATGGATCAGTCAGATCCTTTAGCAAAATCCTCAGCTCTAGATTTATGGGGAAAGATTATCAAATGTTTTCCCTGTGAATTTGTTAGTCATTCTGGAAAGTGATTTGAAATTATGGTAAAATAATGAATAAAAGGTTCATATCTGTAGACCCAGAAATTCTACTGCTAGGCATATTCCCCAAGGAGGGGAAAGATAGAAATAAAGGTCCCAGATATATCAAAATATTCAGAGGTACTTTTTAAAAATAATAGTAAGGAATTAGAAACAAAGTAAATGTCTGTCTTTGGGGAATGGCTAAACAGATTGTGGTAAATGAATGTAGTAGACTATTATTCTTCTGTAAGAAACAATGAATATGATGAATGCAGAGGGGTATGGGAAGACATATATGAACTGGTGCCAAGTGAAGAAAGTAGAACCAGGAAAACAATATACACAATGACCACAACATTGAAAATGGAAAGAGGACCACAAAACTGATTGTTCTGTTATCATAACCTAGCTTACTTCCAAAGAAGAGATAAGAAAATATACCCTCCTTGCCCCCATCTTTGTAGAGGCAGAGGAGTACGGGTATGAAACATTGCATATACTGTTAGACTTGGTTTTGTATATTGTTTGGGTTGTTAAACTCTCTCTCCAGCAACCTTTCTGTGTTATGTTACAAGGACTACCTCTCTCAATGGGGGAGAACGAAGGGATATTTTTGGAAATGAAGGCAATGTAAAAACAAAAAAGATAAAAAAAAGTTTTTGCTTTTTTTTTTTTGAAGGGGAGAGGGCAAGACTATTGGGGTTAAGTGACTTGCCCAAGGTCACACAGCTAATAAGTATTAAGCATCTGAGGTTGGATTTGAACTCAGGTCCTCCTGACTCCAGGGCTGGTGCTCTATTCACTGAGCCACCTAGCCACCCCCCAGAGATAAAAAAAAAACAACTTTTAATGCCTGCAAAAGATTGTCAGCTTTTCACCAAAAAGTGAAAGTATATCCATGAGTCCTGCATTCAGGTGATAGGTGTTAAAAATTAGAGTCCTCAAGACATGGTTACCCCTCTGACCAGTTCATTTGGAAGACAGTACTGGGGAGACAGTGAAATGATGGAAGGAGGATTTCATGTAGAGTAAAAGGACCTGGATTTGAATCCCATCATTGCTACTTCTTTTGTGCTCCCTCTGAGTCTCATATGAGTCTCTTCATTTGTCAAAGGGGGTAGTGATACACCTTATAGTACTAACTACTTCATAGGGTTTTTCTGAAGAAAGTGCCTAGAAATGTGTGTTATTATAACTGAGGCAAATCTATACTAGGTAAATGTGTTCCCTGGGAAATTCTGAGTGCTCTATAATTAATTTGAGTTTTTCATTTTTTGTCTTTTTACCTGCCCTATGATTTCACTGGTAAAGGGAAGTCCCAGATGAGGACATTTAATTCCCTCTACCTTTGTGGGTTAGCAGAATCTCTGCAATACAGAGTTTTAGAGATTTGCCTGGGACACAGAAGTTAAATGACTTGGCTAAGACCACATCTTCAGTATTGTCAGAGGTCTGACTGGAACACTGGTCCTCTTGACTTTGAGCAGCTAGGTGGTGTAGTGGACAGAGCACCATGCCTGGAGTCAGGAAGACCTCAGGCACTTATTAGCTATGTAACCCTGGGCAAGTCACTTCCCTCAGTTGGTCTCAGTTTCCTCATTGCAAAATGAGTTGGAGAAGGAATGGTAAAACATTCCAGTATCTTTGCCAAGAAAGCCCCAAATGAGGTCACGATGAATCGGACACAACCAAACAAGATTTTTTTTTTTTTTTGCTTTTTGGAGGGCAATTGGGGTTAAGTAACTTGCCCAAGGTCACACGGCTAGGTTTTTTCGTTTGTGTGTTAAGTGTCTGAGGCCGGATCCGATCTCAGGTCCTTCTGACTCCAGGGCCGATGCTCTACTCCCTGCGCCACCTAGCTGCCCCAAAACAAGAATTTCTTGACTTTAAGGCTGATTCTGCCCTCCTCTCCTCTTCTCCCATGTCCATTTCCCCTTTTTAATGTGGTTTTTCCCCTATTAGAATGCAGAATCTAGAATTAGATTGTAAATGTAAAATTAGAATCCCTACCTTGAGAGTAGGGACTGTCTTCTTGACTTATATTTATATCCCAAGCCAAAGGACCTAGCCTTCAGTAAACACTTTAAAAATGCTCTAATGACCTCCCTCTCCACTATGTAATACTGTCTCTCTATAGCAAGAGTAGATCGCACGTAAAAGGCCCATACTTCTTAACCACCTCCTCCAGGTCTAGTTTAGCTCTCTCCATCTCATTCAGGTTATCGATGGTCATCTTCAAGTCACTCTCAGCTTTCCGGCGGGCCTTTTCTACCTCAGCCCGTATCTTTTTTTCTTGTTCCCAGTTATCTTCCAGCTGTGGAGACAAGAAAGTGAAGAGAAGGTGAGGGAGGGAAATCAGAGACAAAAACAAGGAAAAAACCCAGGCAAAAGGCATACATGATTGGTTATTTGGCCAGAATGCCACCACAAGCACTGGGGTAATGAGTAAGGCCTCCTCCACCTCCCACATCCATTCCCCAAAGAGGAGTGAGGACTTCTAAGAATTCTACACCAACTGGGTCTCACCTCGTGGATCTGGGTGCCAAGTTTGCTATTATTTTTTGTTAGATGATTCACCTTGTCTTCCTCAGCTTGTAGGTCATCAAGAGTTTTCTGGAAGGAGAAAAATCCCCAGAAGAAGCTGATGAGGGAGAGAATGTACAGAGAGGCAAGGGCCTCTCTCTTCTATAAGGAGCACCTGCCACAAGAGTTGGATGATGTAGTAACCATTGACTGAATCAATGCTGGTCCTGGGTTGCCAGCCCAGAGTTATTTTGCCCAATGTGGAAAAGAGTCAACTGCTGCTGAAAATCAACCTAAATTCCAATAGATTATTGATGATAGAACATAGATCTAGAGCTTAAAGAAGGTCTCTGCAGAGGCCATAAAGTCCAGTTGTGGAAATTGAGGCCCAGGGAAGTTGAGTGGCTTGTCCAGTGTCTCACAGATAATATCAGAAGTGGGATTCGAATCTAGGTCTTCTGTCTGCAGTGACAGCACTGTTTTATTAGTACTGAGTCTCTGCTATGCTGAACACTTATTTAGTGACTCTAAGAGAAGAGACACTTTACTCTACATTGTCAGAGACAAATAGGAGTCATCAGAATTCACCATACAGCCATCCCAGGACTCTGGAAGTAACAGCCCTCAGAAAGCTGGTGAGTCTCCCCACCTAAGTGGTTCCCTGCCTCTCTTAAAAAGCATGGGATATTTGGAATGAAACTTGAAGGTAGCCCAGCCTAACTTGGCCATATGGAATGTCAGGCCTCACACATCACTTAGTTCTTAGTCAGCAAAGGGTGAGCACCAGTCAAGTCTATATTTCTACCTGGTGAAGTTCCTCCAGAGCCCTCTTCTCCTTTTGGAGCTTGGCAATGGAGTCTTCTCGGAGGGAGAGGTCGCCACTCAAGGTTCGCACTTTGTGATCCAAGGCCTACAGGTTGGAGAGGGGAAGATACTGGTATTTATAGTGGGAAGTCATCCCAACCCTAGGAGTGTGAAAAGATCACTACAAGATAGTTCCTAAGCCCAGTCCAATCAGAAATTAGTGGGTTTGCCATGCACAACTTCTCATATGGAGAGGTAAGGCAGGCACATCAAAGGCCAAGTGGTTCTAAGACTTGTAAGTCAAAAACCAAACTTGAGTCCTGGAGTAGCATCAAGGGGTCTCCAGGAGAACGGATTCATTCCCAGAGGCAGCAATTTGACAATAAGGACGGAAGAGCACTTAAGGAGGGATCTGCTGTGCTGGAGGAGAGGGAATGAGCTAGACTTTGGGCAGGAGAGGGCTCTGTTGATTGGAAGAACTCTCTACATTGAGAGAAGGGAGTCCTGGGAACTATAGGGAAGCTGTATTTGTTTTGGCGTCAGGGGAAGGACAATAGCACCAGCATGAAACACAAGGAGCCTCAGCAGAAGGAGTCAATCCCAGGCAAGAGGATAAATGGTCAGTCTTGGATTAGAGACCTTATCCATGTATTTACCCAGGGCTCTGACTGGCAGTTTTCACTTTGGCATTAATGAATGAGCCTTTAGAATGGTGCCTGGTTAGAAATGGTGGGGATGCTGCTGGGCATCGAGAGGCAGCATTGTTGACAATGTTGGTGAATTCGGCCTCTACCTGTTTCTCCTTCTCAGTCTTAGCCAAGGTAGTTTCTACGCCCTCCAGGTCCCGCTTCAGGTCGCTCATCTCCCCTTCCAGCCTGCGCTTAGTGGCGCTGAGGGAGGCAGCGACGCCCTCCTCCTCCTCCAGCCTCTCCCGCATGTCGGAAATCTGACTTTCCAGGTCCATTTTGGTTTTCATCATTTGAGTGAGGCGCTCCTCTGCATCTGACAGGTTCTCTTGTTCCTAAGGAAAGGAAGGGCTTTCAGTAAAAGGGATGGAGTCCACAAAGGATCCCTTAACACCCTATCCACGAAGGACCTAGAGATGATTTCTGAATTGGCAAGAAGATTGCTGGTGCCCTGGCTCTGCACAAGTGGAGACTAAAGGAAAAGGCCTTTCACGTGCCTTTTGGTAATGCGTGGGAGAGGAAACAGGGCCTAGTGGCAAGAGCCTGAGGCTTCGAATCAGGGGCTCTGGGCTCTGGCCATAGCCCTGTCATTGAATAGCTATGTGAACTTAGATGGCAACGCTTTATGCCTCAGTTTCTTCCATGAAATGAGGATAGTAAACGAGGATATCTACTTCATAGGGCTGTTTCAGGGATCAAATGAGGGTAATAGATATGAAAGTGCTTTAAGAAGCAAAAAAATATATATATAGAAAGGTAGCCTACTAATTATCTGCTCAGTGACCTTAACTATGTCACCCATCCTCTCTAGGCCCCAGTTTGCCCTATTCTCAAATGGGGTTATAATACCACTTCTGATTCACAAAGATGTGGGGAGGATAAAAGTGAGATGACATTTTTTGAGAAAGCTGTGGGGAAAAAATCATCCCTATGCCAGATATTAAGAGGTTTAGGGTTGGGTGGAGGTTGGACCCAACTTTATTTTTATTTTTTAATTTTTTTTGCTTTTTGGAGGGGCTAAGACAGAGCAATTGGGGTTACGTGACTTGCCCAAGGTCACATCGCTAGTTTTTTGTGTTAAGTGTCTAAAACCGGATTTGGACTCAGGTCCTCCTGACTCCAGGGCCGGTGCTCTATTCACTGGGCCACCTAGCTGCCCCCCAACTTTATTTTTATTAACAGCATCACTGTACCATTTTACATCTGATTAAGAGGCAGTGTGATATAATAGGCAGAGAGCTGGCCTCAAAGCTGGGATGACCTGGGCTCAAGTCTTGCCTCAGACATATGTTAGCTATGTGACCTTTGACAAATCATTTCACCTCTTAGTGTTCCAGGCAACCCTCTAAGGCCCTACATTGCAGAGGAGGTACCACCCTACATTGGTAGAAGGATTGCCCTCATCTGGAAGTTCTCTATAGCAATGAAATCACAGGTCTCATCTCTGCCCCCATACAACCAATTACCACTTAACTGGATAGATAGGGAACATATCTGCCTGAATCACTTCACCCAGTGTCTGGCACGGTGCCCATGCAAAGAAAGGCTTAATGAAGGCTGTTTAGGCTTTCTCATAGGGAGGCCTGCCTCCCAGGCTGAGGTGGCATTGCCGTAGGGTGGAAAAGAAGACGAGAGAAACTTCCCATTAGTCAGACTTGCTAATAGACCAGTGTAATACAGCTTCTCAGAAAAGCTTCCTCTGCCCCATCTCTTCATTCTTTATACTGAGTGACTAATTGTCTGGCATAACTATGACCCCAGAGACTGGGAAGAGCGATGGTTCCTTCTCTTAGCAACGCCTTCTGCTCCCAGTCTCTTAGCTCACGTACTGCCTGCAGCTGGATGGTTAGGTCATTCTTCTCCTGGCTGAGTGTGGCCGTTTTTTCTTCCAGCTCCTTGACCTTGGTGATTAGCTCCTGTGCCTTGGACATGGCATTCCTCAGCTCTTCCTCCTTGGCCTTCATCTCCTCTTCCTGCCGAGCCACATTCAGAAGAGGCTTTACCTGTGCAACAAGCAATGCCCATGATGGGGTTAGAGAGAGAATTTCCTTTGGGATAGTTGCTATATCCACTATATAAGTGAAGAGGAACCAGAGAGTTCACTAGCTAGCTCTATTTGACCTTAATTACACTACTCTTGGTTTCATAAAATTGACCTCAGCCAAAAAAAGGTCATGCTTACAATGTAAAGATACCTAAATAATTGTTCTTAAGTCATCTATATGTTCTTGGGGATGTTTCTGAGAAGAGTTTTGGTTTTGAGAACTGAATTTCAGGAAATATTAAGGTTGGGTTCAAATGCCAAAGTTGAGTCTAAGACCTAATAATAGCACCTAACAGACTATGTGTCTAAGCTGCTTTTACATACTCTGAGAGGTAGTGAAGAGCCCATCTTTAAATCCATCAGTACTTTGGACATGACTATTTTGAACCTTCCACTTATACCTTAATATATAAGACAATGTGGCAGAGGGATCAGGAAGACCTGGGCTCAAATCCTATGTCTAATGTATATTTTCTCTGGGACCATGGGCCAGTCACTTAACCCATCATAGCCCCCTGACAATGCTCATGAGTTGTAAATGAGCAGTTAGGCTACATTGGTGGAAAGAATTTCCACACTGGGAAATCCTTATGCCAGTTGAATAAATCACAGGTCTGAACAATAATAACAAAAATGCAAATAAACTTTCATATCAAAACACCCTTCTTTATAGATGGGTTTTATTTGGAGTTGGTCTTAAAACATATACTCTATCAGTCTTTCACCTCTGTGAGATATACATTATCTCTGCCTGCCTCCCCCTCCCCCAGGAGAGACTTTTCCTTATTTCTAAAGTGCCCCTATTTCCTAGATTCCCTATGTGGCTAGATAGGAAAGCCAAATCCTTTCCATTTTCAAATGAGGAAGAATGACCACTCATGTTTTAATCATGTGATCACAGAATGTTAGAGCCGGGAGACACCTTAGAATAAGGGTTCTTAACCTGAGGTATGGTTGGTTGTTGGGGTTTTTTAAAAATCATTTTGACAATTGTATTCCATTATAATTGGTTTCCTTTTCAATCCTATGTATTCTTTTCTACATTTAAAAACATTATTCTGAGAAGGGGTCCATAGGCTTCACCAGACTGGTCCATGATATCAAAAACAGTTGAGAATTCCTGCCCTAGGAGTAATCTAGTCCACCCTGCCCACCATCATTCAACAGAGAAAGAAACTGAGACCCTTCCCATGATGAGGTCTTTGGTGCATTTGTAGGAGCTTGAGCTTGGGTTTGTCACATGCTTCCCCCTCACCTTATTGTAGAGTTTCCACCAGCCCCAGAACCGAAGCTGCAGGAACTTGCGAATGTTTCGCTGAATGACTTTCAGGCCTATTCTGCAATGAAACCCAAGGGATTGCATGAGTTGGGGGTGGAGGGGATGGGGAATGCAGAAATAAGGGAGTAGGTGGTAGGCATTGTCCAGACATGAAGATACATTCTAGAGATGCATCATCTCTCCTTGTTCTGTCTCGGACTGTGAGCAATGAGTCTGGCAAGACAGGAAGGGAATCAGGACAGTGATCAGAAAAATGCAGTCATCAGCAAGATAAGGGGACACATGATGAAATGCTAAGCCCATTCCTAGACAGCTGTTGGAGGTTTGGGAAAGGCGGGGCACTGACTCTAGAGAGTTCATTTATTTCTTCACTTACTGGTCCTCAGAAAATAAAAAAACGAGGATAATGAGAATATAGTGGGGTCATGGTAACCAAAAAATATTGTTATTGGTACCCAGATCATGATGGCAGGACAGAGAGCAATGAGGAATATCATGATTATGCAGGCATTGAAAGGAGTTGACTATCAGGTGTATGGGAGGAAAGACAAGGAAGGGCTGCCATTCAGGGTGGGTCCTAGACAATATTAGAATATTGGCAAAGCCTGTCTCTGCCAGATCCTGCCATTTTGAACATTCCTCTCTGTCTACCCTGAAGTGTCCAATGCTTTGATGTTTGACACTGGCTTCTTAGAGCTCTCTGGGGGTGTCCAACTGGGCCACCAGCATCCCATAACCCAGTTTTTTCCCCTCAATATTCTTCCCTTCCCTCCCCTCCATGGTAATCAAGTATTATTTGTCCTATTAATCTCTCTGCTGTGTGATGGCTGGGTGACAGCTCTGGAGGAGGAAGTGAGCCTGGTGACTTTGCACAGCCCTCCCTCACTCAAATCAAATTCAATTGCAAGTCATGTCATGACTTCCCTATGGCCTCTAAGAGTGTCGAGTAAGAAAGACAAAACGCAATCTCTGCTGGGTGACAATGGGATAGTAATTAATAAATGTCCCTTATATAGCACTTTGGGGTTTGCAAAGAACTTTACACACACACACATACTTGACCATGGATTTTATGTATGGATAATATATGAATAATATTTGATCTTCACAACAATCTTGTGAGGTAGGTGCTATCATTAACCTCAGTTTACAAATGCAGAAAGTGAGATGGAGAGAAATTAAGTGAATTGCCCCAGATCACTCAGCTAGTAAGTGTCTAAGCAGGATTTGAACTTAGGTCTTCCTGACTCTATAGCCAGGGCTCTATCTATTTCATCACCTAGCAGAGGACCCTCCTGGATGGTTCAATAAACAAAGGCAAACTCTCCAACTGATAAATAGTCAAAGGATATGAGCAGGCAGTTTTTCAATAAAGAAATCAAAACTGTATAGACTCATATGAAAAATGCTCTAAATCATTAATGATGAGAGAAATACAAATTAATATAACTTTGAGATATCACCTTACATTTATCAGATGAGTTAAAATGATAGATGCCCTTCAATCGGGGAATGGCTAGGCAAGTTGTGGTATATGGTTGTGATGGAATACTATTACACTATAAGAAATGGTGAATTGACTGATTTAAAAAAAAACATGGAAAGACTTGGTCCTATGAAGGAAGATGCTATTCACCGCCAGAGAAAGAATTCATAATTAGATATATGTACAATATGGTTTTATGTATATGTGTTTTTGTGTGTCATTATATGTATGTATGTATATGTGTATGTGTGTGTTTAATTGTAGTTTTCTCTAGGGCAGGGTGGAGAGGGAGGGAGAAAAAAATAAAAAGTATACAGCAGAGAACAAAAGAACATTTAGAAGGAACCAGTGGAAAGCAGGGTAATTGAAAACAATGTGTAGATATGTAATACATAGTTAAAAAAAAGTAAACAGTCTGAAATGGAAATCCATGGTTTTATATTGAATCCTCTGTGTTCTGCTGTGTACATAGAAGTGGTTTTTTCTTATTTTGTATTTTTGTATTTGTTTTAAGTGAATAAAAAATTCTTAAACATAAATAAAGGCAAACAAAGTTAAGTCCCAAATCAGTGATTGCCTGGCTAATAGATTCCCCCTCTCCAGTAACATAAATACATGCCTTAACCCAGCTAAAATGAATATGTCTACAAAAGATCAGTAGGAACTAGATCTAATGGTGGGAATTTCCTATATGAAGGCAAACCAGGGAAGAGAACTCTTCCAGTGCCTGCTTCAGATCCTACTTCTCTGTCATTTATCTTTTCTCTTACCTTCCAAATTTTCTCCCAACACCTCTTCTATGTTGCCACTCTCCTTACTTTCTCCCCTCAAAACCCCATCCTGCCCCCCTTCCCCCCAAGCTAAGACTGGACTATTTGTCTTCTGATCCTGGGCTGAGGAGAAGGTTGACAAGAATGAGTGAGGCTGTCAGGGCCTCTGTGTCTAGAATGGTGCAGTGGACAGAATGCTCTGAGGGCCCCGTCCCTGACTTAGAATTAGGAGAGTCCTGAGTTTAAATCTTGCCTCCGTTTCTTAGCTGGGTGATCCTAGGCAATCGCTCTCAGACTATTTCCCCATCTGTCAAATCTGCAAAAATAATAACCATAACACCTTCCTCATGGGATTGTTGTGAGAATCAAATAAGATGCCATATGCACAGTGCTTTGCAAACCATCAAGCACTCTGTAAATGCTGGTCACTGTTATCAGGCCTGTGATGCTGAAGTACCCCTAAGAGGGTGTCATCCAGCGTTTTAGGACTGGGGAAGAGACTGACGTACAATCTATTGTATTATATAGTCTTCTGGCAAATAAAGATAGAGGAACTTAGGAGTAGGTGCCTAGCTATGTCTATTAGGACATGAGTGGTTCTTTCTGCCATGTTTGGTTTGGTTAAAAAAAAGATGATACCTTCTTTCCAGCATCTTTTTGAATTCAACCCTCATTAGGAAACCCCGGAGCCGGCACTGAAGCATGGTCATGATTTTGGCCAGGCGTTCATCTCGCATGTCTTCCAGTTTGGCCAAGATTCCAGCCCGGAAAAATACCTAGGAAAGTAAGACAGCAGTGTAGAAGCCTACGTTTCTAGGAATATACCCCTTGCCTGAAGGCAGCTACTTGAGAGAGTTCAATGTTAAGTAAAGCAGGCAGTCAGTAAGTCAAAAATCATTTAGTGAGTCCCTACTATGTGTCAGGCATTGTGCTAAATGCTGGGGATAAAAAGAAAGGCTTGCCAGGAGCTCAGTCTAATGGGGGAGACAACATACAAACAACCATGTACAAACAGGGGTATACAGGATAAACTGGAAATAATTTACCGAAGTGTAATGGGAATATTTTTAAAATATGGGACTACTCATGTAGCACCTGCTTCTCAGGGTTGCTGCAGGGCACCAATGAGATGGTGAATTGTAAAGCATTTGACAAATTGGAATACCATCAGGCATTATTGACAGTTGGCTAGTTTTGCAGAGCTGCTTTATTTTTCCTTTTTCTTTTTCAATCTGTTATAAAAGATGGCTCTCTGAGTAGGTAAAGAAAAGGGAGCAGGGATTGGACCAGTGATTTCACTGGTTTAATGAATTTTCAGGTAAGAAAACACCTTTTACCAGTGCAAGTAGGCATTGGATCCATGTACTTGCTTGTACATTTTTTGGTCATGTCTGACTTCATGACCCCATCTGGGGTTTGCTTGTCTAAGATACTGGAATAGTTTGCCATTTCTTTCTCCAGCTCATTTTTACAGATAAGGAAACTGAGGCAAACAGGGTGAAGTGACTTGCCCAGGGTCACACAGCTAGTAAGTGTCTAAAGCCAGACTGGAACTCAGGAAGATATGTCTTCCTGACTTCAGGCCCAGCACGCTATTCATTGCCTTTTGTTTTTTGCTAACTGTATTTCAATATAATTGGCTTCTTTTATAAGGCTGAATTTTATTTCATGCACTTAAAAATGTTATCCTGAGAATGGGTCCACGGGCTTCACTAGACTATCAAAAGGTCCAGGACACAAAAGGTTAAGAACTCCGGTCTTAGAGAGTTGAGCAGTTATCAAACATACCCTCTGCCTACCACACACTCCCAAGTGTGGCCCAAGCCTAATTAAAATGTAACTGGGAAATATTTTTAAAAATAAAAAAAAATACAATAAAACATTGATAATGTGAACATGTGGTTTTACAAGTCACTATGCTGCTTACAGGGATCCTTATCTACAGTTTGGTGATCCCCATTTCTATTTGAATTTGACATCAATGGCCTAAAGAAATGAGAATTTGCATCACTTTCCCAGGGTCCCACAGCCAGGATATATCAGGAAGGAGTGGGGGGTGGGGTGGAGAGAGAAGGAACATATTTGAAAATGGATGTAATATAAAAAGAAAAGACCAACAAAAATAAAATCTTTTTTAAAAAGTTTATCATGGGGTGGCTAGATGGTGCAGTGAATAGAGCACCAGCTCTGGAGTCAGGAGGACCTGAGTTCAAATCCGGCCTCAGACACTTGACACACTTACTAGCCATGTGATCTTGGGCAAGTCACTTAACTCCAATTGCTCTACAAAAAGGAAAAAAAATTTTTTTAAAGCTTATCATGTTATATAAATATCAATTATGATGATAATGAGAATACATATAGATGAGGTTAGTTAGGCTGGTGAAATGTCTCAAATGAGCACATAACAGAGGTGGGGAATCTTCACCTATATCTGTGGTTCTTAGGAACTGGAAGAGTAATTCTCAGCAGGTTCCCAGCACTCAGAGTTACCATATGGGAGACACTTTGATTATAAGAAATTGGGTGCAGTGTATTTGTCTCAAGTGAGAGCAATATTATTAGTAAATTATAAGTGATATTGGCCTCACTTCTGGGAATAAATGTATATACACATATACATATAAATGTACATTATGTACACCTATACAATACATATAGGCATATAGATACATACATGTGCACATATGCATACACACATACACATTAATGTATGTGTGTATACGTACACATACATGCATACATATATCCAAACCTATACATATACACATACATATACCTATATACTTATATACATATATACACACATACACGCATACACATACATATGCATGAAGGCTGACTGAACCCCTTGTCCCAAAGGCCACTCATGGGGGATTCTGTACAGGGGATTCACATCAGGGCATGGGTTGGACTAGATGCCTTCTGAGATCTCTTTGTCACTCTGAGATTCTGTAAACAGCTGACACACACACAAGCCCAGCCTCATTCCTTCAAACCACACTGATGATTGGTATTGATCATGAAGACAAGGGAAAACGAACAACTCCATCACGTCATGGTTTCTTTTAAGGGAATACTCATCTCATCTGCCCTATCCAGCCTGTAGAAGAAGCCTAACAAAGCTTGGCTGGGCCGGGAACTGGCACAGAAACCAAGAACAACCCCAATGACTCATGAGTCAGGGTCAGGTGGTGACCTTCCTCTGAGTCAAGAATGAATCAGAGATTGGCAGGGTGCTCGGGGGCTTTGGGCTGTGGGTGGTTTGGAATGATGGGCTTGATGACCCCATGGGCCCCTCTCCCACACATGTTAATGCCACTGCCCTAGGCCAAATTCTGTTCCCTTCATGAAGCATTCTTATTATCTACATAGAGGAGTTTTTTCTTATAAGGCAACAATTGGGCCTTGCCCTTCGCCCTTCTATTGCATCTTTAGGACTTTGGACCTTTTCATCTGCCTCGAAACTGAACTCTCCTATTGGTATCATCTTCTCCAATTAGAGTATGAGGTCCTTGAGAATAGGGTCTGATTAATTTTCTATTTGTATCCCTGGCACTTGTATACTTGGCACATAGTAAATGCTTAATATTTTTTTCCTTCATTAATTCTCAGATCTTTTGGAATAATGCTAAGATAGTGCTAATTAAGGTTTAATTAATTAGAGCTAGAAGTGACCTCTGAAGTCTAGTCTAATTCCCTAACCCTTGTGGGGAGGGGAGGTCTCCCTACCTTCACTGCCCAACTGGATTCCAAGTAACAGGAATTTAACAAGGCTGAGCTCTGAGGGCCTTGCTTGTAGACATTAAGGTGATTGTGAATGTTTGACTGTGTGGTCTCTGACTATACACATACTAGTATTTCACATTTTACTGATGAGGGAACTGAGGCCCATCATGCCCAAGTTACATAGCACTAAATATCAGAAATGAGATTTGAACCAAGGTCCTCTAGACTCCAAATGCAGTATGCTTTCCATAGTGTCACTGACCATTGACTACATGAAAGAAGTAGAGTATCCAGAAAAACTTACCTTTGTGTGTCCAATTTTATATTCATTTACATCTATGTCAATAGAACCGAGCAACAGTTCTGAGGCCTTCTTATTGTCCACAAATCCCTGAGGGATCACATTGGGGTTCAACACTTGATATCTGGATAGAGAGGAAGGTAATAGAGTGAGAGGTACACTTTACTCAAGCAAGAGTCACTGCAGGACTCAAGACAGAGGTTTTCCATGTTGAAAATGCTTCCTCATTCCTCTCTCAGTGGGACAGGTTGCCTTTAAGGTTAATTGGGAGAACCAGGCCTTTCAAGTGGGAGTTTCTTCAAGGAAGAGTATATGACCACAATAGCTACTCTCCTTTCTGAGATTGGAGGGGGAGGGAGAAAAGGAAATAAAAGAAAATATTTACCAAAAAATATTTCAACCAATATATCAACCTATAAGATTTTGGGGGAGGAACACAAATGATTGCTATTGGGGATCAGAAAGGTGATGCTCACCTCTGTTTGAATTCAGGGTACTGCAATCTGTTTGGGAAACCCTTCCTGCAAATACGGATGCCTTCCAGGACACCATTACAAGCCAGCTGGTGCATGATCAAGTAAGCATCCACCACCCCTGCCAAAACAAAGCCAAAGGTAGGAGATGGGACAGATGGACAGCTCCCCACCCAAGGAGACACAGCTTGAAAGCTGGCACAGTCGATCCATTCCTGATGATGTGTGGCACCTTCGGGAGCTGGAAATGGGGTCCCCCTACCCTAACTGCCTAGCTGGATTCCAAGTCACTCTCAACAGGGCTGAGCCTCAAAGGCCTTGGTGGTAGACACGGAAACAGATTATGAATGTGTGACTGTGCCTGTGCTCGTCTCATCTGTGTGGTCTCTGACTAAGTAGGTGTCTCACAGCCTTACAAAGCCAGATACAGAATTAATTTTAGATTATTCATTGTTTGGCACCCTCACTGCCTCCTCCACTTGCTGGGTTAATTGAAAGTAGGACTCTATTGGGCAAACCACTGGTTTGGGAAACAAGCCCTTAGACTCTGAGAGCTCCCTTCCCTCTCCCCCGCCCCCAGATACTTACCTGACTGTTTGAACTCATTAGGGACGATGCATCGGACAAAATGGGGGGCAGTGCTGTGCAGGGTGGTCATCAGTTTGTTCAGCTGCTCCTGAGGGGGGAAGGGAAGTGAAGGCAGTGAGGAAATAAGAGCAGCTCTCATTTATTGATGGAAAGAAGTGTTTTGCTATTTATATAGTGCTTTACTAATGGGTCTTGTATTTCTTGCTTCTCAGTGGCTAGTTAAGGGGTGGAAGGAGGGAAAAAATTAGGAACAGAAAATAAAAATTAAATATTAAAAAAAAAGTACGTTGATGCTGGAAAGTCCATAGTTCAATGAGGACCATAGATTTAGAACTGGAAGGAATCCCAGGGGCCATTTTGTCCAACATTGTCCTTTTCCAGAGAAGGGACTGAGTCCCAGGAAGTTTTCATCATCGGCCCAGAATCACACAGGATTTGAATCTGAGCCCTTTATCTTCATGATTAGAGTCTCAGTTTTTACATGTAAGGAAATTGCTCAGTCACACAGCTGGTAAATGTTGGAGCTAGGTCTGAACCCAGACCCTCTGTCTCAAAAGTTCAGCAGTCTTTCCACTGCTCCCTCCTAACAGGCAGACAGGGAGAGCATCAGACATATTTAAATGGATTCCCACATTCAGTGGTAAAGCAATGGATCTGAATCTGCTCCTCTTCTTGACCCTAAACTTGACCCAGCCAGCCAAAGAGAAGCAGTTAGGTGATAAATGGATAAGAAGACTCATCTTCCTGAGTTCAAATCTAGCCTTAAATATTTGCTAGCTGTGTGACCCTGGGCAAGTCACTTAGTTTCTGTTTGCCTGAGTTTCCTCATCTGCAAAATAGGAGTAATAATAATAACACCTACCTCTGAGGATTGTTGGAAGGATCAAATTAAGTCATATTTGTAAAAAGTGCCTGGCACATAGTCTAATATAATACGGAAGAATAATAGCTGCATTTGTAGTGTTTAAAGGCTTACGAAGCAGTTTATTTACATTATCTCACAATGACCCCGGGACATAGGTGCTATTATTATCCCCATTTTATAGAGGAGGAAATTGAGGTCAAGTGATTTACCCAGGGTCATTCAGGTAATAAATGCCTTGGGGAGGATTTGAACTCAGGTCTTCCAGACTGGAGAGGGGCCAGTGCACTAGCCACCACTTTACATCATTACCTCAGTAGTTGGTTGTTATCTTCATTCTTGAAGAAGACTAAAATCACATCACTGTGTTGGGCCAATGTACAGTGTGTCAGACTGTGCTGATCACATCAACACAAGCTTAGAAGGCTTTACCACATGTTAGGCACAGATCGTCCACATGAACAGTTGGAGTGGAAATGTCTCTACTTTCGTGCATCTCACATTTCTTTCAAGCTCCTTCAATTCTGCTTTGCTCATAGAGCATAGCACCTTCTTTGATGCAGGCATGTCATGTTAGGCGGGCCTGTGCCAGTATTTCCCATGTCTCACAATTGATTCCAAAATTGAGAGAATGGAGAAATTTTGCATGTTATGAATAAGTTTGTCTTAGTAGTTAAGATAGCTAGAACATCTGCAGTCCTGTGTGACTCTGGGCCAATCAGAAAAACTTTCTGGGACTCTGTTCCTTCTCCCAGAAATGAGTGTGTTGGACAGAAAGGCCTCTGAAGTCATTTCCAGTTCTAAATCCATGATTCTTATCAGACTACCTACTTCACAGGATTACTGGGGAAGAAAGCACTTTATAAATAGCAAAGCAAAGCATTGCTTTTCTTTTCGCCTTTTTTTTTAGATGGCAATTAAATGACTTGCCCAAAGTCACACAGCTAATAAGTGTGTTAAGTGTCTGAGGCTAGATTTGAACTCAGGTCCTCTGACTTCAGGGCCAGTGCTCTATTCACTGCACCATTGATTAAAGTCTATAGGTCTCCAAAAGTGATTCATAGAAAGAAGGAAAAATCCATCTATGCTTACAGTCCATATGACTCTATGGTGACTTTACCTTAGCCTTCCATTTTTCTAATTCAAAACCAATTTTTTTTGTTTTATTTTTGCCTCCTTAAATTTTTTTATTGTTCTCTTTTGTTTTTTATGTCACTCTCATACTGCAACATATTCTTCTAATCTCCCCCACCCAAAAAACTATCCTGTATGACAAAGAATTTAAAAAAGAAAGAAAAAAGTTCAGTAAAACTAACACATCCATAAAGTCTGACACTGTATACAGTGTTCCATACCCATAGTCACTGACCTCTGCAAAAGGGGCAGTATATTCTCTGAGACCAAGCTTGGTCATTATAATTATCCAGGTTAAATTTTGATTTTTGATTGATATTTTATTCTTTCCATTTACATTATTATTAATATTGTATATATCGATTTCCTGGTTCTGCTAACTTCACTTTGTATTAGTTCATAAGTCTTCTGATACTTCTTGATATTCTTTATATTCAGTATTTCTTACAGTACAACATTCCATCATATTCCAATCCCACAATTCATTTAACTATTCTCCATTTTCAGTTGTGTCTGACTCTTTGTGGCCCCTTTTGGGGTTTTCTTGGCAAAGATACTGGAGTAATTTTGCCATTTCCTTCTCCAATTCATTTTACAAATGAGGAAACTGAGGCAATAGGGTTAAGTGATTTGCCCAGGGTCACACAGCTAATGTCTGAAGCCACATTTGAACTCAGGTCTTGCTGACTCCAGGTCTGAATATACTGTGCCACCTAGCTGCCCTCCTCACCCATTTAGTAGGCATCTACTTAAAAAAAAATCTTTCTTAAGTTCCTACTATACATAAAGCGCATTGGTTTCTGGGCTTCAATTTTTCTGCCTAAAACATGCAGAGATAACTCCTGCCTCACAGAGGTGTTGGTAGGAACAGAAGTACTAACCATATCATAACTGTGTCTCCAAAAGTCATCCTAGAAAGAAAGAAAAACCCATCTGCACTTATAGTCCACATGACTCTATGGTGACAGAAAAATATGTGAAGAGATTAGACATTGCTCTGGAGAGGAGTCACTCAATCTGAATTTGAACTTAAGTCTTCCCGACTCCAAGCCCAGCTCTCTATCTACTGCATTCTCTAGCTCCATTTTATACCTAGCAAGTTGTCAAAAATGATGAAAGATGGAAATAGTCTATGTTGGAGGGACTATGGGAAAATAGTCACATTAATTTACTAGTAATGGAGCTATGAATTGATCCAATAAGCCTGTAAAGTAATTTGGAATTCTGCTAAGAGTGACTAAACTATCCCTACCTTTTGACCCAGTGGACTAGGTATTACCACAAGGAAGTCAAAAACAGAAAAAGGGGTTATAATAAACTTCCTGTAGTAGTAAAAAAAAAAAAAGCAACATATCAGTTGGTGAATGGCGAAACAAATTTTGAAACAGAAACATAAGACTTATATGAATCGATACAGAATAAAGTAAGAAGAACCAGAAAACAATATACCCAAGGACTTTTGTTCAGTCTTACTGATTCTTTGTGATCCCCATTGGGGGTTTTCTTGGCAAAGATACTGGAGTGGTTTGTCATTTCCTTCTCTAGATTATTTTACAGAAGAGGAAACTGAAGCAAACAAGGTTAAGTGACTTGTCCAGGGCCACACAGCTAGTAAATGTCTGAGTCTGGATTTGAACTCATAAATATGAGTCTTCCTGACTCCAGGCCCAGCACTTTATCTACTGCACCACCTAGCTACCTATACACAAGGACTACAACAATATAAATGAAACAAACAATAAAATGAAACTTAATGCTGCATAATTATAATGACCAAGATTGACCCAGGAAAAGAAAGGAGAAAATTCAGTTCCCTCCCTTTACTATAGAGGCAGGGAAGTAAGGGATGAAGAGGGAATTATCAGGGTGGAATACTGCAGATACTGTCAGACTTGGGTGATGCATTGGATGGTTTAACTGAATGGCCTTCTTTCCGCTTTATTAATATTTGTTACAGGAGATGGCTTTCAAGGTGAGAAAGGACAGAGGAATATATTTCGAAGTAAGAATGCTTAAAAACAAAGCTTGATAAAATTAATATTTGAAAATAGAATTACAGGGGCGGCTAGGTGGCACAGTGAATAGAGCACCTGCCCTGGACTCAGGAGGACCTGAGCTCAAATCCAGCCTCAGACACTTAACACACCCAAAAACCAGCTTTTGACCTTGGGCAAGTCATTTAACCTCAATTGCCCTCCAAAAAAAAAAAAAAAAAAGAAAGAAAATAGAATTACAGAGTTTAGAACTAAAATGAGAGACTGTATGCTATAGTATATAGAGAAACAGCCTCATGATCAGGAAAGCCTGGGTCTGAGTCTTGCCTTTGGAACATACTGACTATGTGACCTTAGAGAAATAATTTACCTTTCCATACCTCTAAGCAACGCTCAGATTAGAATTCACAGAATAATTACTGATCTATATTGGCAGAAGGAGTTCCCTTACACCAATGGATTCACAGGTTTGGACCAAAAAAATTGAAAGGATGTTAGAGCTCATCCTGTTGGCAATGAGGGACCTTAGCCCCAGTGAGGTTAAGTCTCTTTCCCAAGTTCACACACAGGCAGCATGAACCCAGGTTCTCTAATTCTAAATCCAATGTTTATTCCATCTAACACACCCCCTGTGACTGACTGGATAACTGATTAACCAGATGAAATAATTCAGAGTCTGCAGCCACATCTGTTGTGCGCCAAAACAGTCACTCCAGGCAAGAGTAGCTGGTTTGGGGATACACAGAAGTGTAGAGGTAGGTGCATTGGGTTTGGGGCAGAGGCTTGGGGATCTTACCCTGTAGAAATTGGAGACAGTCATGAAGGATGACCCTCTTTTTTGCTTCTTACTTCCAGCTGAAAAAGAGAAATTAACATTCTATAAATTACTATGCCCAGAACAAGCATATAAACACTTCCACATTTGGTCGTTCTATGTTTGACTACAATAGACAACTAAGTGGTGAAGTGGATGGAGTTCCAGGCCCAAAGTAAGGAAGACCTGAGTTCAAATCTGACCTCAGATACTTACTAGCTGTGTGATCCTGGCCAGTTTACTTAAACCCTGTTTGCCTCAGTTTCCCCATCTGTATAATGAGCTGGGGAAGGAAATGGTGAACCACTCCATTATCTTTGCCAAGAAAACCCACAAAGAGTCACAAAGAGTCAGACACAACTGAAAATGACTAAACAACAGCATTTAGGAACAAATCACTTTGGGGCTTGAAAAATCTTGATGAAACCCATCAACAGTTGTCAAGAACTGGGTAGAGAAAAGACTGAAGATATGGCATCATTCCAGATAAAGGGAGGGATGAATAATTTTGAAGGAAGATAGGGAAGAATGAGCCTATTTTTATACTGAATGATTGTTATAAATTTTTTTTCATTTAATTCAATTTTATTTTAAGTTACATATTCCCCATGCCCCCTCCACCACCCACTGAGAAGGCAAGAAACAACAAACCCCATTACACATATGAAGTCATGCAAAATAAATTTCTGCATTGACTTGTTGGGGGCAGGGGCAAGGAACATGAAAAAGAAAGAGAGAGAATAAAATCATGCTTCAATATGTCCATCAGTTTTCCATCTGGAAGTGGATAGCAGTTTTCATCATTATTTCTTTGGACTTTTGGTAGATATTTGTGTTAATCAGAGCTACTAAGTCTTTCACAGTTGATTATTGTTACAATATTGCTGTTACTAAGTTCTGCTCGCTTCACTTTACATCAGTTCATATAAGTTTCCCCAGATTTTTCTAAAACCATCCCCCGCATCATTTCTTACAGCATAATGGTATTCAATCACATTCAGAAACTGTAACTTGTTCAGCCTTTCTCCAATTGTTGGGCATCCCCTCAGTTTTCAATTCTTTGCCATGCCCTTAAAAAGCTGATATACACACACACATATGTTTAGTTTTATTTTGTTTTTAAACAAGACCTGTGATTTCACTGGTGGAGGGAGCTTCCCTGGAGGAAACTCTCTATCCCCACTAGAATATGAATTTCTTGAGGGTAGAGACCATGTTTTAGCTTTTCTTTGTGTCCTCAGCAATTGGCACAGTGTCTAGCAGGGAGTAAGAAGTTAATCGAAACTTGCTGACAGACTGACTGGTTGACTGACATTAATGTAGTTCAACACCTACTCTGTAATTTTGAGTTTTAGAGTTGCCTGAGGTATTAAGAGGTTAAGTGACTTGCCCCTGGTACACGGCTAGTATATCCAAGGTAGGACTGGACTCTTCCTGATTCTGAGATCAGTTGCTTCCAAGTATTTTTTGAAACATGCAGACTTTCTTATTTGCTATTTGAAAGGACAAGATGCACTAGCATTGCCATTCTTCTCATAAAGCCCCTAATCCCTCTAGGAAATGTTCTGTCTCCCCCACTAGACCATGAGTTCCTCAAGGGCAGAGGTCATGCTTTTGCCTTTCTTGGTGTCCTTTGTATACAGCGCCAGGGCTCTGCAGGTCCAGGGAACACTGAATCAAGAGTTTTGAGCAAATAGTGCTGGTTTTAAAAAGCCTGGCTCCTTCACTCAGGCCCTGGTGATGCTGGCCTTGCCCAAAGTAGACAAGACAAGGCACCCCCAAATGACACTGGCATTTGGACCTTAGCAGGCAAGAGAAATGGGTTGTCATTTCCTTCACTTCCAGGGGGGATGATTTGTAATATCGAGTCTGTGTGCATAGTTGAGTTGTGATTTAGGAACTATCCCTTTAAGTTCTGTTCACCTGTAAAGTACTCAGACCAGGGGTGGGGAACCTACAGCTTTGAGGCCCTCTAGGTTTTCAGATTCAGTCCTTTGACTGAATCCAAACTTCACAGAGCCAATCCTCTTAATAAAAAAGGATTTGTTCTGTAAAATTGGACTCAGCCAAAAGGCCACAGCCAAGAACCTAGAAGGCCACATGTGACCTCAAGGCCGAAGGTTCCCCACCCCTGACTCAGGTAGTCTCAGTTGTAAAGACAACAATCTATCTGCAGAGCAATACATTTAGAAGACAAAAACCCTCACAGCTGTTTTAGACTCAGAAGCCAAGGCTACCTGCTTCCATTGGGCTGAGATTCCATTTCTTAGCCCTTGATGACTTTCTCATTTGCCAAGGAGCCTTCTAGCCCTAGAGTGAACACTTGGGTTCTAACTATTTACTAGCTGCATCTGAAAGGGGAGAGGTGACTGTCCCTTAACCTGTATTCCAGAGGCCACTCCTGTGTGTTGGCAAGAGCGCACCAGACCTGGATTTGAATTCTGGCTCTGCTACTTCCTAGCTGTGTGACCTTGGGCAAGTTCAGATCTCTACCTTCCTTCCCTCATCTGTGAAATGGGGATAATGAATACTTGTGCTACCAGTTCCTGAGAGAATCACATTAGCTAATGTTCATAAATTTTCTTGTCACCATAATCCCCAATAGAAATGTGATCCCTGAATAAGAGAAAATTATCCAGAGAAGTAATTTTGTTAAAATGTTAAAGATACTTCAAAACCATTGCCTTTCTCATACAGTTTCACCCCTAAGTAAGGGTGGAAACAAAGGGACCCTAGACTCCTAGACTCATCTATGGTAGAGGTAGCTGGATCTCCCTGTCCTGAGACACTCAAATCCAACCTCATCTATAAATGGAGTCCCTGGGGATGCCATCTATCCTCTGAACTACAATTCTAACACTTTGGATTAATATTACACAATTTGCACTTAAACTCTAATTTCTAATTAAACACATTAGTTTCCAGGCTGGAAAGAACCCAAAAGGTCATCTGCTCCAACCCATACCCAAACTAGAACTTCCTCTATTCCCCAACACAACGATCATCTAGCCTTTACATAAATACTTTTAGTGATGGGGAACTCACTCCCTCATTCAGCAATCCATTTTTACTCTCCTTTCATATATTCATGTCCTATTTTGTGTTTCATAGATAGATAGATATAGGCTCTCTTTTCAACTAACTAAAAGTTTCTTAAGGTTAGAAAGTGTATTGCATTTTTTCTTTTTTTGTGTCATGGTACTAAAACAACTAGCCAATGTAGTAGACAGAGCACTAGACTTAGAGTAAAGAAAATCTGAGTTCAAATTCTACCTTAGATAATTATTAGTTATGTAACCTGGGTATGTCTCTTAGCCTCCTTCAGCCAGTTTCCTCATCTATAAAATGGAGATAATAGCTCCAGCCTTGTAGGGTTGTTGCGAGGATCAATTGAGATAACACATCTAAGGCACTTTGCAAATGCTAATTATTACAATTATTATTAGCATTGGAAAGAGAGTGGTTAAATTAAGGTGGATCTCTGAGGATTTTAAATTGGGGAAAAGGTGAAATGCTCTCTCCCAGTTGCTAGTGTCTTCACTCTTAGATTACCTTTTTACTGGAGAGACAGAAAGACACAGATTCAGAGACAGAGACAGGGAGAGAGAGAGACAGATCTTGCATATACAGCTGTTTGCATGTTGTTTCTCCCATTAGAATGTGGACTTTTTTTTTTTTTGGAGGGGGGAAGGCAGGGCAATTGGGGTTAAGTGACTTGCCCAAGGTCACATGTAAGTAAATGTTAAGTGTCTGAGGCTACATTTGAACACAGATCCTCCTGACTCCAAGGACTGGTACTCTATTCACTGAGCCACCTAGCCGCCCCTGAATGTGGACTTCTTGAGGGCAAGGATTATATTATTTTCTTCCTTTCTGTCCTTAGCACTTAATGCAGTGTCTAACACCTAGTAAATACTTATGAAATGTTTGTTGATTGACTAGTAAAGAGAAGGGAAACTCATTTTCGCCTTCAAACTCCTACCAGCAGGAAAGACAATGCATGGATGTTATCAGCCATACCTGCAGCCTCCTCTTCTTTAAAGAGCATACTAAGCAGCACCAGGCTGGATTTCTGGAACAAGCCCACCACAGTTTCATTCAAGGGGTCCTTGTTCTTCTCCAGCCAGCCAGTGATGTTATACCCCACCTGGAGAGAACCACAATATAGCAATGTCCACTTTCTCCTCTCCCTGCTAACAGGGATGGATGGAGATGAGTCCTGCCCACTGATTCAAGGTGCATTTGCAGGGGGTAGCGATGGGGGCAGGGAAGATGTCAAGAGGGGAGAAAGCTGACTCATCCATATTGGCTGCCTACATTGATCCAGTTAACTAAATTCACCATTGTACATCTAGCTGGAGGAAATAAGAAGAAAGAAAATGTTCTGGGTCCTTCAGCCTGAGCACAGCCCAGGGAAAGAGAAAGGAAGCCAAAAAAACTTTTTGTTCTTTCATTTCCAATAGCAGAAAAAATGAAAAACAAAGAAAAAAACTGGTTCCCTCCTTACATCCTCGCCTGAATTTTAGGGCTCAGTTCCTGGAAATGAAGCTGATCTTCTTAGGTTTTGGGTGTTCAATAGCTATAAATAAAATGCTATTTTAATTTCAGGAGAGGGGAAGCACTGCAGTTTCTGTCCTCATCCTGTTGTCTGTTCAGGGTAGCCGGGCAATCCACTCATTGGCAGAGCTGAATTTGAGAATACCATAAAAAGCCCGTGCTTGCTGCTCTCGCCAATCAGCCTTATAGTACAGCCTCTTGACACCATTGTCCAGAAGCTCCTCTTTCCCTGCTGTCTCATTCCCAGAGGTCTCCATGAACTTGGCAAATAACGGGTGGCTAGCTCTTACAGCAACCTTTAAGTCACCCCAGGGGGAGAGGGGGAGGGTTTTTTCTTTAAGCTTGCTGAACAAAGGCTCCCTTCCCCTGTTAATTATACTTGGAGACTGTGTGTGCCAGAAATGAATGGGGAGCCAGAATCCTGGCAGCAATGATCCGCCCCCACTCTTGTCTCTCTTCCCCTCTCCAGCCTCCCAACTACATTTTCTATCTGAGCTGTCCTGGTTATGTAGATAAGTCATCTTGCTTTGCTGGTCACAATCTGTTGGAGCACCTCCCACCCCCTTTCCAATTTGGGAATTACTAATGGATTCATGACTTCTTTGCCAGTGTATTCATTTCTGGCCCACTCTCCAAGTCTGAGATGTCAAACTGAAGGCTAACAGGACTATAAACCAGGGAGGGAAAGAATGGCAGGTTCAACAGGAGAGCCAGAGATGGCTTTGAAACATTCAGTCCTTTGCTTCAATGCTTTGGAATTTTCCAGGAGGAGGAGGGAGTGGGCAGGGTGAGTGAGCAGGAGGCATGCCTCCCTTTGCTTGGCAGGTCACACTTTTCTGAAGTGTTGGTATGCTTTGCCACTAAATCTAGAAGCCTCATAGTGGCGGATTCACCCCTTCCTCACCACCTCCTCTATCTGTGGCATGTAGTACTTGGGAGTGCATTCCAGCGTGAATCTGCAATATGCTGGGTGTTTGCTTGGGTCTGGAATAATTCATCTGGAAGTGGTTTCTAGGGCTGGAACTCGACAAAGCAGATGGCTGCTGATGGACAGCTGGTGCCAGGACTTACCGTGCCAGCGTAATGGACCAGCTCAAAGTGGGCTTCAGGGCCTTTGCCTTTGCCTCCCTTTGGCTTGAGGAAGTTATTGGATTTTCCCAAGTGATTGTCATACAAGGCAGCCTTGAAAGTGGCATCTGTGGCTTTAGGGAAGACACACTGCTCTTCCAGGATGGAGAAGATACCCATGGGCTGTGGGAGGTGAAAGGGAGAGAAGGAAGCAACAGAATTTAAAAAGTGATGTCAGTTAAATAAACTCCCATCAATGCAGTGGGAAACCAGGATTCCAGGGAACCCATGATACTACTCCACCTCATGACAGAGATTGATGGATTCAGGGGGCAGAATGAGGAATGCATTTTTAGACATGGTCAATGTAGAAATATGTTTTGCTTGACTTTTTTTGGTTTTTATTTTTACAATAACAAAGTTTAAATTGTTATGTTTTGGGGAGGGAAGAGGAGGAGAGAAAATGAGTGCCTATTAATTGAAAAAATTTAGAAACATAAGATGTAGAGAGATCCAGAGGGAGTACTGCGCCTTGGGGGATGGGGAGGGGGTTGAGTGTATGACCAAGGGTAGTTTTTCCAAACATTGCCCAACATGGTGCTGAACCCTTGAATCAGTGTTTGAAAGAACTGATCAGTTCTTCCTCAAGCTCCTAGAAGCTGGTTTGGCTTTTCTTACCCGGGATCCAGAATAGATCTTGGAACAAGATCAGCCTTTAGTGAAATTGTGAAATAGAGGAAGTCTGTCTGTATTACCTCTGCTTCTCCTTCCTGTGCCCTTCCCCATTCTTTTCCCCTACTCCTATCCCTAGGCACTCAGTGTTTTCACTGAGTCCTAGGGTCCTCTTATCATAGAAATCACGTGATAAACTCATTCTTGCCAAAGTATTAAGGAAGTTAGCAATTGAAAGTATTATTCTAAACCCACACAGCCTTTTACCTTCTCAATTTCTGTAGAGGGAATCACCATCTTTCCAGTAACTCAGATTTGCAGCTTAGAAGTTCAGCTTTACACTCTCACTCACCCCCGTCCAATCAATCTCCAGCCTTGTCAACTCTTCCCCCACATCTCTCTTCTTTCCATTCCCATGGCAGCTATCCTAGTTCAAGTCTCTTCCCTGGACTATTACAGTAGCCTCCTACTTGGTCTCCTTGCCTTCAGCCTTTCCCCCTTCTCCAAACCAGCTTCCATAGAGATTCCAAAATGACTTTCCTAAAGCTGACCCTGTCACTCTCTTGCTCTTATAGTTCTAGACAGAGATTTTTTTGGGGGGGTGGGGAAGTGATGTTAGAAATCTACCTTGTGTTCCTCAAGCAGCATCATGTAGGATCACAGTAACAGGCCACTTAGTTAAGTTATAAAATCACAAATAATCAGAAGATATCCTAGCCATCTACTAAGATTCTCTCATTTTACAGATAAGGAAATTGAGGCTTAGAGAGCATGTGACTTACTACCTGAGTGACCTTGGGCAAGTCACAAGCCTCAGTTTCCTCATCTGTAAAATGAGAGAGTTGAGCTAGATCATCTCTTGTACCTTCTAGCTCTAAAGCTATGTGACACACAGTTTTTAGTACCTTCTAGCTCTGATGATATATGATTCTCTGACTTGCTAGTGAAGTGGCCTTGGGTAAATCATATTACTTGTAAAATGTAAATAGATTTGGAGCTAGAAGGGGTCTTAGAGATCACCTAGGTCAGGATCTCATTTTACAGAGAGACAGAGAATATTAGTGACTTGTCCCCAGTTACCTGGGTGGGAAGGAGGCAAGCTAGGAATTTGCAACTAGTTTCCCTGACTCTGGATCTTTTGATTATACTACACTACAGAAAGGAACAAATT
Source organism: Gymnobelideus leadbeateri (assembly GCA_011680675.1). Lineage (NCBI taxonomy): Eukaryota > Metazoa > Chordata > Mammalia > Diprotodontia > Petauridae > Gymnobelideus > Gymnobelideus leadbeateri. The sequence goes on along the minus strand of WOXC01009668.1, from coordinate 322,530 downwards.
AGACAGCACATGTGGGAGCCCACTGAAAATAGATTGTAAAGCAATATATGCATGTAAGGTATATAATACCAGGACTTTACCCCAGAGATCAAAGAAATGTGTACAAAAATATCCATAGCAATTCTTTTTGTGGTGGAAAAGAACTGGAAACCAAGGAGGATGGCCATCCACAGGGGAATGACTGAACAGGCTATGGTATATGTATGTGATGGAATACTATTGTGAAATTATGAAGGGTATAGTTTCAGAGAAACCTGGAAAGACTCATATGAACAGATGCAAAATGAAGTGAGCAGAACCAAGAAAACCATTTATACAATGATAACAAAAGACTTCTGAATTACTGGGGAACTCTGATCAACATAATGACCAAAGAGGATTCTGGAGGACTCATGATGAAACATGCTGCCTACCACCCGATGAAGAGCTGATGGACTCAGAGCGGAGACTGAGACATATTTTAGGGGAGAAGGCCAATGAGAGAATTTGTTTTGCTCGATTGTATGTCTTTAGATCATGGGGTTTTCTTTGTCTTACTTTCTCACAGAGAGAAGAATGGTTGGAGGGAGGAAACTAGAACTTTGAAAATAAAATAAAATTTAATCTAAAAAATAAGTGTTAGATATAATGAGAGTAATGATGGTCATAATTCCTTTTCTATATTTCAAGTCTCTCCTTACTGATGCATCACAGCTACCCAAAGCACTGGTCTGACTCTGTCATTCCTCACTCCAATGTTCCTATTGCCTCTAAGATAAAACACCAGCTCCTCACCTTGGCATTGAAAGCCTTTCATAATCTGCCTCCAGCCTGCTTCCCAGACACTTCACTTTACTCTCCCTCATGCACTCTCCTGTCCAGCCAAAGTGACCAACCAGCTGTTTCCTTGAACTCAACCATCCATTCCTCATGGCTATACCTTTGTATAGGCTGACCCCCCATGCCTGGAATGCACTCTTCATTTCCACCTCTTAGAATCCATAACTTTCTTCAAAGCTCAGCTCAGGTATTCCCTCTTCACCCAAGGCTTTCCCGACCCACTCTTTGTTCATGTTCTCTCCTTCCTTAATTTATCTTGTAACATACATTCCCATTGAGAGTGTTGTATGCGCAATAAAATGTGAGTTCCATTTTTTTCTTTCCCCTCTAGCTCCTTGAATGGGGGCTTAATAAATGTTGAGTTGAATTTGAATGGAAAGGGAAGAGAAGGGGAGGGTAAGGGAAGGAAAAGGGGAAAGGGGAAAGGGACAGGGAAGGGAAGGAATGAGATGATGAGATGAGATCCTGGGTTTCTAACTCTCTTGAATGTGTAGACCATTGATGAGTTCAGGTTCCCTTTTCTCTAATCTCTCTCGAAAGGAATATTACCTTTTCCAGAAGGTCAATGCAGGCTTGTAGGTCCAGACCAAAGTCAATGAAGACCCATTCAATGCCCTCCCTCTTGTACTCCTCCTGCTCCAGCACAAACATGTGATGGTTGAAAAACTGCTGAAGCTTCTCGTTGGTGAAGTTGATGCAGAGCTGCTCAAAGCTGTTAAACTGCGAAGGAAGAATTGAAAGAAGGAAGACAGTGAAAAGTAGATTCTCGGGGCGGCTAGGTGACGCAGTGAGTAGAGTGTCTACCCTGGAGTCAGCAGGACCTGAGTTTGGATCTGACCTCAGACAACACACACACAAACAAAAACCTAGCCATGTGACCTTGGGCAAGTTATTTAACCACAACTGCCCTCCAAAAAGCAAAAAAAAAAAAAAAAGAAAAGAAAAGAAAAGTAGATTCTCCTACAGAATAGGGCCACCTCGGCTTCCATGCCCCTGATGTCAAGTTGCTTAAATGCATAAAGTCATAGAGAGCCAGTGTGCAGGGACGTGCAGGTGTGGTTTCCATGTCAGCAAATCCTACTTCCAGCATACAGAGACTAGGGGCCCTGGGCAAGTCACTTCGCGTCTCTGTAATACCAATGATAGTAGCATTTATATGGTACTTTACAATTTGCAAAGTACTTTACAAATATCATCTCATTGGATCCTCACAACAATCATTATTGTCCTCATTTTATAGATGGAGAAATTGAGGCAGATGTTAAGGGACCTGTCCAGGGTCACACAGCTAGGAAGTGTCTGAGGCAGTATCTTAGCTCTGGTTTCCCTGGCTCCAAGCCCTGAGCTCTATCCACTTCAGCACTTCGGCTGCCCCAGACAATCCTCTAAGACTGTGAGTAGAAAAGGAGGTGCCAATCTGCACTGGTAGAGGGAGTGTCCATTCTAGAACTTCCCTATACCAATGAAATAACAGCTTCAATCCAATCCTCCTTCCCCAGAGAAAAAGAAATTATACAAATTAGCATAACCTCTCAGGGCTAAAAGAAATCCTATTGGAGTCTAAAGAAATTACTATGACTACTACTACTGATGAGGATGATGGTGATAGTAATTAGCATTTATTGAGTGCCTACTATGTTTCAGACACTGTGCTAAGAGCGTTGCCAATATTATCTCATTGGATTGTCATAACAACTATGGGAGGTAAAGGCTATTATTATGTTACACTTAGAGAAACTGAGGCAGATAGTGGTTAAATAACTTGTCCAGGTTCACACAACTAGTAAGTACCTGAGGCTGGCTTTGAACTCAGGTCTTCCTGACTCTAGGCCCAGGGTTCTATCTACTCTGCCACCAACTACCCCTAAGAAATGAGGCTGAAGGGGCGGCTAGGTGGCACAGTGAATAGAGCCCTGGCCCTGGAGTCAGGAGGACCTGAGTTCAAATCTGGCCTCAGACACTTAACACAAAAACTAGCCATGTGACCTTGGGCAAGTCACTTAGCCCCAATTACCCTCCAAAAAGCAAAAACAAAAAAGAAAGAAAGAAAGAAATTAGGCTGAAGGCAGGTATACATTCTTATGTTTTTGGGTGGGGGGAAGATCCTGGCCTGTGATTTCATCTCTATAGAGAACTCCTAATATGGAAGCTCCTTCTGCCAATCAAAAATTGCTTTCTAACTTAGTCTTAGAGAACTGTCTGGGGTGCCTGCAGTCACACCATTAATATGGGTCAGAGTCAGGATTTGAACTAAGATTTTCCTGACTCCAAGGTTATCTCTCTCCATCATTATGCCATCCTGCCTTTCTGGCCTCCTAATTAAAAGGAGAAAATAGATCTATGGAAATAGACCTAGAGGGATCAATAGATTGAGTGCTGAGCCTGGAGTCATGAAGACCTTATTTCAGATCCAGCCTTAGACACTTACCAGCTGTATGACTCTCTAACTAACCTCTGTTTGCCTCAGTTTCCTCAACTGCAAAACGGGGACAAAAATAGGACCTCCCTCTGTAATGTTAATGGGATGTAAGATATTCCCCTCCCATTAATAGGCCTCAGGTGGAGCCCATTGAGGGAAGCTTGCTTAGGGGAGGCTTGCTTGTAGAAAGTCTTTCACGGCTTTTGCTCATTTCTAGTTAGCACTGAGTCAGGAGAGATTGTGATGCCTTCTGACTCTGAGAAGTGTATATATACTCTGAGCTGATAATTTTGCTTTCAGGGCTCACTTATGAGAAGGATCTTGTGATTCCCTCGTCAAGATTCTGAATGGCTATATGTTCAGAGCTCCCCACCTGCTCAGATGTAAAGGCTCTCTCCATCCAGGGATATATGTAAAATGTCTAGTTGATTCAGGCAGTCAGAGCCCTGTCTGTTGGTTTTTATTTCTCTATTTGTGTTTTCTCTGAAGTTCAGGGTTCTGATTTTTCCCCTGAACAAGTGAATGTGATTTAAAAAGATTATTGAGGGCGGCTAGGTGGCGCAGTGAATGAGCGCCGGCCCTGGAATCAGAAGGGCCTGAGTTCGCCGGCCTCCGAATTAATCGCACAAAAAAAACCTAGCCGTGTAACCTGGGCAAGTTATTAACCCCAATTGCCTAAAGGGCGGCTAGGTGGCGCAGTGAGTAGAGTGCCGGCCTCGGGTTTGATGACCCGAGATCAGATCCGGCCTCAGAAAATGGACCCACGATAAATCAAATGACTTGACTAGCGTGTAACCTTGAGCAAGTTACTTAACCCCAATTGCTTTAAAAAAAAAAAAGATTATTGAACCCTTAAATAGCCATCTTTCCTAGTAAAGCAGATCTAAGAACCTATGCAAGCAGCCATCCTGGGTATGCCACTGTGGTTGACCCTCCCAGGGCTGTGAGGATCAAATGAAATAATATTTGTAAAACACTTACCAAAGTGCCTGGAACATAGTAAGCATTATGTAAATGCTAGTGATTATTTTATTAATTATTACTATGACCCCACAGTAGCAGGGTCATGATGAGAGGAGATAGACCTTTATAAGTTTACTTCTTTGCCCAGTTCCATTCATTCTCTCTGCAGAGCAGGAGAGAGGCCCAGGCCAGCTTGGACTGCTGCTCTAATGGGCTGTGTTCTAAGAGAGTCATGAACCAAGATCAGAACCAGCACGGCCCAGCCCCAGACACCAAGGTCAAAAACAGGAGAAACAGAGAGAAAAGCCTCTTGCCTCAGCAGGAGCTCAAAGTACCTCAAAGATCTCAAAGCCAGCAATGTCCAGCACCCCGATGAAGAACTGTCTCTGCATCTTGGTATCCAATGTCTTGTTAATCCTGGCCACCAGCCACTTGAACATTTTGTCATAAATGGCTTTGCCCAGGGCACCGATGGAGTTGTTGCACTGGTCCATGTTCTGACCCTTCTGCACAAACTCGTTCCCGACTTTGACTCGAGGCCTGGTGATGCCCTTCTGCAGCTCACCAGAGTTGAGACCCATGAGGTGGGCGACTTTATCAGCCACTGTTGAAGGTAAAAATGTAAAGGATCCCTGGGTGACTATACACAGTACCTCTGTGTCACATAGGCAGTACAACATAATATGGTGGTGTGATCTCAGGCAGCTATGTAGCTAGTGGAGAAAGTTACTCAGTCCTGAGCTCAAATCCAGCCTCAGACACTAGTTGTGTGATACTTAAACCTCTGCTTGCCTCCATTTCCTCACCTGTAAATTGGGGCTAATAATAGAACCTACCTCCCAAGGTTGTTGTGAAGATAACATTAGGTCATATTTGTGAAGAAATCTCAGATATCATGTTATTCTAAGCTCTTCTTTTTTCAGAAAAGAAATCAAATAACCAGAGGGGAAGTGACATGTCCAAGCTTACAAAGCTAGCTAGGAGCAGATCCAGGACCTGAATTGAGGTCTCTGGCTTCCTTCCTAGGTCAGGAACTCTCTCCACTGCACCCCACAACTTCTTCACCTATGTTACCCATCTCCCAATACCATTTGTACTGTCTGGCCCCATGCCTGAAATGCTCTCCCTCCACACTTCTGCCTCCTGGTTTCCTTGGATTTCTTCAGGATTCAGTCCATATCCTACTTTCTGTAGGAGGCCTTCCCCAGTCTTCCTAGCTTCTAGTCCCTTCCCTCTGAGACCACCTTCTACTTGTTGTTATTCAGTCATTTCAATCATATCACCATTTGGGGTTTTCTCAGCAAAACTGGAGTGGTTTGCAATTTCCTTCTCCAGCTCATTTTACAGATGAGGAAACTGAGGCAAACAGGGTTAAGTGACTTGTCCATGGTCACACAGCTAGCAAGTGTCTGAGGCTGAATTTGAACTCATGAAGATGAATCTTTCTGACTTCAGGCCCTGGTGCTCTAACCACTGCACCACCCAGCTTCCCCACCTTCCATTTATACTGTACGTATCTCCTATGGAGATATTTATTTACTTGTCACCTCTTCAATGAGAATATGAGCTCCTTGAGAGCTTTTTTTTTACCTTTTTTTACCTTTTCTTTGTATCCCCAAGCCTAAATAAGCAATGCTCATCGAGGGATTAATTGAATCTTGTCAGTGGTAGTCATGGTAACAGTCATTACATTAACATGGCCCTACTTGGGGCAGCTAGGTGGCATAGTAGATAGACCACCAACTCTGAAGTCAGAAGGACCTGAGTTCAAACCCAGTCCTGGACCAGACACTTGACATACTTACTACCTGTATGACCCTGGGCAAGTCACTTAACCCCAATTGCCTCCCCCAAACAAACAAACAAAACATGTGACCACTGCATTGATTGATTTGCTTCTGGACAGTATATTCTTGGCCAAACAACCTACCCTCGGTGGTGTCCACTTCTGCCTGTTCCTCTCTTGGTTTCTGCTTGAATTTCATGTTCCCAAAATGCATGATGCCCCCAGTTAGTTTGTAAACCCCAATCTTCTCCTCTGCTAGGAAACCCAGGACATCAAAAGCCACCTAGAAATTAGCAGGGAAGAGACACGCTCAACAAAGGGCTTGATGAAGGACTGAATCCTCATCTCACATCACCCAAGGAGAGAGTCTGCCTACATAAACACATATATGTGTATATATTCACACACACACATACCATACACACATGTGTGCATGTGTGCACACACACATCTCTATCTATATCTTCCAGAAGGTCAACAATATCCTAAAGTCAGGAATAGTGCCTTTTGCTTATTCTCAGGGAAATGTCTATCATCTTCAAACTACGACCCACAAATCAGCCCGTTTCACAACATTCATTGAAAGGCAATGTTTCAATTGTATAGACTGTCAGATTCAGTCCATATGTTGCTTTATTTTTCTGACCTATTTTTTCCCCTCTTCCTTTTTTGTTCTCTGTTAAAAGGCATGGCTTTCCGGGGGGGGGGGGCGGGGAGAGAAGAGAGGACATTTAGAGATGATGGGGATGGAAAAAAAAACAAAAGATATCCAAAAAAATTAAATTTTGAAAAGAAAGGTAATATTTCCTAGTTGAAATTCTAACTAAGACAGGACCCCATATCTCAAGTTCATTATAGATAATTGTCCAGATTTACCTTAAATATCTTGACCAAAATCACATTGGTCAGAATTTATTTCTAGTTTCGAGCTTGGCAAAATAACAATATCTATATTTTCCTGACTGTAGAATACCCTGGGGCTTTTATAATTTAAACACTGGGGAGGAACAATCCCGATCAATATTTTCCCGAGTCTCAAGTTATTGAGCGGGTGTCTGTTTAAATAGATAGATCTTCTGAGGAAATCAATTTCTTATGAGGGAACAATCTGTGCCCTAAGTTAACACCCAGCCCCCCAGTTCATTAAGACTCTGTTTACTCTACAGTATGAACTAGACTGTCTCTAGCTTTGCAGTAACAAGCTCTTTCCCTAAGCTAACATGGTTTCTGTTGCCAGGATATTTAGCTATTTGCCTGGTCCCTGCAGCAGGTCTGGACCTGGGGCCTGCCAGCAGCAACCATCCCTTCCTCCCCAGGCCCATAAAAAGAAGAATCTTCCCAGTCTAGAGCCCACACTCTTTGTATTGTACCAGGCTTCTTCCCTCAAGGTGGCCACCATGTTATCCCTTAGGTTTCTCTTTTCCAAGCTAAACATCCCCAATTCCCTCAACTGACAATTATTATTGTTGTTATTAAATTAATGTGTAATTAATATATAATTATGTTATTAATAATACTAGCATTTGAATAGTGCTTTAATGTCCACAAAGCATTTTTGCATATGTTAGTTCATTTTCATTTGATTCTCAAAACCTACCTGGCAGGTAGGTGCCACTATCATCCCCATTAGAGTCAGCTAAACGCTTATTTGTCCTTCATTCTAGAAGAGGACCATGACATCAGGAAGGTGATGCCAGGACTTGCAAGTGAGTTGGATTTAAGTGAGGCAGGGCTGTGCAAAGTCACCAGCCTCACTATCTCCTGTGGAGCCATCTGGGTCCAGTGGCCAGATATAGATCAGGACAACTGGAGATGGCTCCAGATGCAGTGGGAGACCTTAACTTTTTCCCAGGTTTCTGTTTGAGCACTCAGCCTGGAGTCAGGAAGTCCTGCATTCTAATCCAGCCTCAGACATTTACTGTGTAATCCTGGACAAGTCATTTATCCTTGGTCTGCCTCAGTTTCCTCAACTGCAAAATGGGGACAATGATAAGAGCACGTACATTCACAGGGTTGTTGTGAGGACCCAGTGAGATAATATTTGTAAAGTGTCTGGCAAATAGCAACTGTTTTCTTTCCTTCCTATTTACAAATGAGGAAGCTGAGGCTAACAGGTTTTCCCAAGGCCACACAGGAAGTAAACAGCAGAGCCAGATTTGAACTCCCAAAGGCTTTGACTCCAAATCATTACCCTATCCTCCACCGTTTCCATCATTACTTTGTACCGATTGCTGCCCGTTCACACTCACGTCTGTGATCTGTAACTCTTCCCCATCATCCATGTTATCCACAACAGTGACGCCCTGGCTTATCCAGTGGTATTCCTTGGGGTTGGGCACCAGGAGCAAACTTTCTGTAGAAAAAGAGAAATCAAGAGAACACCATGACTGACAGCCATACCAAGGGAAGTAAAAGCAGGGGCTTGTGGGTGGAAAGACAAATATCACTGTGCCCCATTGGACTGGTTACCATTAGACTTCTCATGGACCTCTTGTGAAATTTCAGAAGACATTTCCTCTGGCACTTGACAAAAGACCATACTACAGACTTGCAACAACCTAGTTAAGACTTGAGAAAGCACAAAGAGCCAGAGAAAAAAGGCTCCAATGGTGGGGGGCATCCCATCCTTCCACTTATCTTCCTTCCTATCTCCCCCTTTCTTGTCTGCCTCCCTACTCTTCTTTCTAATTATCACAAAAAAAAACCCAACCCAAGACTCAAGTGGTTGAAGGGGCCAATGTAATGATATGAGTGAGCAGGACAGTGGGTTCATTGAGTTAGAGCTGAAAGGGCCTTCCAGGTCATCTAGTCCAGCCCCATAATTTTGCAAATGAAGAAATTGAGAGCAAGAAACGTTAAGTGACCTGGGTAAGGTCACACGAGGAAGTAAGTGGTAGAACTGGGATTTGAACTCATGTCCTGTTATTTCAGGTTTGACACTTTCCACAGCACCATTTTGTCTCTTCTACTGTCCCACATGGATTCCTTTCCCTTAAATCCCAAGCCCACTATTTCTGCTTGAATAGTCTTATTCCAAAGATATGATTCTAAGCTTGAAGACATTATCAGAGACTATGAAGGCATCAATAAGACCGGCTAATAGCATGGTGAGGGCAGGATAGGGGCTCCTTTCATATTGAAAACAATGGACAAACCAGGCATTTCAATTTCTGAGGAAAGGAAGACATAGAGACAGTTCTTTACCAAGAAGTTCAGGCTTCTTATTAGAAAGGATCTGGTAGAAGATATGGTAGCCTCTCTCAGCAGCTTGCTGGGAAATGACTCGAGATTTCTCTAAGAGATCTAAAAAAGAAAAAAGTATAGATACCAGTTAATACACAATTTTTTCTTATATTAACTGTGGGGGGAAAAAAGAGAACACCTGGAGGAACAATACACACATAACACAGTTGGAAGTTGTGGGATGTCGCCTCCCTACTCTCTCAGTCCCATCCCAAGTCTTTCTCCACTGCTCTGGAACAGGAACCCCCTCCCACATCTCCACCCCTACCCCTGTTCCCAAAAGACTTTCTACAGTGCAGGTCTGGCATCAAATGCTCCTCATTGCTCTTCCACGCCTCTTCCCACACCTGCTTGTTATGAAGCAGATGTTGGGGCCCCAGGACAGAATATCACCACCAGCCATGAGGTTAGGTCTGAAGGGAGGACCTTGCATATTCTGATCATGTATTTCTCCCAATGGACCTTTCTCTAACTACTAGTGCTATACCTAGACTCATTCCTTAATAGTGCATTCTCACTCTCTTGTATCCTCTCCAACCCAATGATTCTGAATCCAATTTCCAATGTACAGTCACCTTTCTTCATCCCCATTGGTCTGCCCTCACTCTTCTCTGCCTCAACCCTACCTTTCCCTTCTCTGCAGTGTCCCACTCCAGATCTGCCCGCCCCTTCCACTGTTCCCTCTGGATCATCTGCTCCATAATTAACAAACCCCCCTTTCTTTTTCCTTTACCCCAGAATTTATTTATTTATTTTTAGTATTCGACATTCATTTCCACAAGATTTTGAGTTCCAACTTCCTTTTCTGTTAAGCCTCTTCCTCTCTCACTCCTTCCATTTTCTGTCATCCACTGAGACCTGCCTCCCTCCTGATGACATTGCTTCCCTTCAAGTATAAGCTATACCTTCTCTCATCACCCCTCCCCCTCTACTCACTGGTTGCTATAAGGGAGTTAAAATATTCCTTATTTCCCATTGCCATTCCTCTACCACCATCACTCAACAACTTCTCCTTTGAGGTTATACTATACAAATCTATTACCCTAATCCAGATCCTGGTGGCCATTATCCTCTAGTAACCATTAATCCCTAAAATGTTCTTCCTTCCTTCCTCATATGTCCAGTGCTTGGCCCATACTCTTCCTTCCTATCCCAGTTTCTGCTCCAATACTAAAGGGCTTCAGCACACGTACTGATGCTTCCTCAAATAATCTAACTTGCTAGCTCCTCAGTCTATTCAGTTCTCATGACCCACTCCTCTACTCTGCCCCAGCTACACACAGAAATGATCAAATCCTTGATCTTGCCATAACTCAAAAGTGTTCACTTCCATGTTCATAAACTTCAACATTTCTTTAACTGCTCAAAAGTTTCATCATTCTACTTTCCCTTTGTCTTATAACCCTCCACTCTGTTCTTTATCCTCACTCTAACTTCTTTTTCCTCCAGTCCTTGCCCAGACCATGATCCCTATAGCCACACTCTTCTCCTTTCCTTAGCTCGACCCCCTTGGTCCACTAATTCAATTCAACATGATCTACTCTCAAATACCTTGCTTTCCTGTTCCACTTTGCCAAACCCTGGATCATTCTCACCATTCACTTCTTTCACTTCTGTTCATGTATCCTTGAATGGACATGGAGGAAATCATAAGGCCACAATGGTAAATACTTGTTGAGTTGATTGGGTCAACTACAAAATTATGTCATCGATCTTAACTGGGCCCTCACTACAGAACAGCAGACCTTCTACCTTCCATCTATTCTTATGTAACTTGTGTGGACCCAGTCATTTACATGTTGTCTTCCCATTAGAATGATGTAATCCCCTTGAGGGAAAGGGCTATTTTTTTATTTCTTTGTATCCCTAGCACTTAACTTGTTTGTCCTCTGTTCTCAAAGAGGACCAATGATATCAGAAAGGTAACATCTTGACTTGCAAGTGAATTGTATTTGTGAACTGTGCAAAGTCATCAGCCTCACTCTCTCCTCCAAGGTCATCTGAACCCAGCTGCAAGACATAGGTCAGACTGATTGGAGATGACCCCACATGCAGTGGAAGACCTTGGATTTGTTGAGCTAAGCTTCATTTGGTGGTGGTTGATAGATTGATGGACTCAAGGCCCTTGATCATTCTGGTTACCCTTCTCTGGATGCAACCATGCCCTTCCTAAAAGTCCATTTCAACAGACTTAGGATCCCAGAAAAAGCCTCCCAAATGCTGAAAGTTAGCAGCAACTTACAACTCTCAATGTCAGCCCCAGCTAGCTTGCCAGTGGTGCCAAAGTGGATTCGGATAAACTTGCCCTGAGAAGAAGAAGAAGAAGAAGAAGAAGAAGAAGAAGAAGATGGTGATGATGATGATGGTGATAATGGTGGTGGTGGTGGTGGAAAGGGCTTGTGAGGGAAGGAAGGGCACATTCAGGTTGTCATAGAAACAGTGCATCAAGTTTGGCCTCATGTGCAGATTAGACCCTCCTCCTGAAATTCCATATGAGTTCCACATGGGTACCTTCAGGTCAGATCAGGCTATCAGTTGAACTGGAATGTTGAACTACAGGTTTTTCATGCAAATTGGTGGGAAAAGGACAAGTTTCCAGGATTAAGTCCATACCCAGTTGTCCTCTGAACTACTCCAGAGGGCAATTAGTGTAACCTTCACTGTTTTTTTTGTTTGTTTGTTTTTTTGCCATTTCAAGGATGAGGAAGAGGGAGTGGACAAGAGCCCATTTATTTATATAGAATTTTTAAGGTTTACACAGTGCTTTCCTGCTAAGAAAGGTAGTACAAGTATTATCATGTCCATTTTATGGACAAGGAAACTGAGGCTGGAAGAGTTAAGAGAAAGGGCAAAGGTTAAGCATCTAGGAAGTAAGTGGCTGAGTCAGAAGTTGAAGTAATTTGTAGTGCTTGGACTCTAAGACAGAGACGTCTGCTGCCATGTCAGTTGTATCTCAAGGCAACAAAAATAGTTTTTCCTACTTAGGAATTTGGTCAGCCTCCTCTATGTAGGGCATCCAGCCCTGTCTATATGTCAAAGAGTTGGGGCAGCTAGGTGGCACACTGAAAAGAGCTCTGGCTCTGGATTCAGGAGGACCTGAGTTCAAATCCAATCTCAGACACTTAAAACTTACTAGCTGTGTGACTGTGGGCAAGTCATTTAACCCCAATTGCCCTGCCTTCCCCCTTCCAAAAAAATTAATTGGGACTTTGAGAGATCATACAGTCTGTCCTCCTGACAACTATATCTAGTTAAATTTAAAAGATAGATATTTAATTTCCTTTAAACATCTCTTTTAAAAAATACATTTCACAATTTTTCTTGGTTATTTATATTCTATTCTGGGTCTGTGCCTTTATTGGTCTAGAGACCTCCAGGTGTACAATATCCCTCTGCCAAAACAGACAGCAACTCATCTGAAAGTCATAGTCTTAATGAATTGCCTGAGGCATGGAGAGGTTATATGTTTTTACCATGATCACATGCCTACTATGTATGAGAAACAAGACTTGGTTCCAGGTCTGTTTGACTCCAAGGCCAACCCTCTCTTAGAGGTACAGTGACTAGAGTGTTGGACCTAGAAGACCTAAGATCAAATCTGCCCTCAGACACTTACTAGCTGTATGGCCCTGGGCAGGTCACTTAATATTTCAGCCTCAGTTTCATTATCTATAAAATGGGGATAATAATAGCATTTACTTCACAGGATTGTTGCAAAGATTAAATGAAATTTTAAATATGTATATATCTTTATAAACCTTAAAAGTGCTTTATAAACACTAGCAATTATTATCATTGGTAACCTGCTCTTGAAGTTGATTTGAAGTCAGCTAGTGAGATGGGCGACCTAATGTTGACCTAAAGACATATTATAAGGTACTCACAAATCTAGAGGAATTGTTGTTCCTGGTAGTCTTGGCATTACCAAAGGCCTCCAGCACAGGGTTAGCCTGGATGATTTGATCCTCCAGGGATCCCTACCCCAGGAGAAACAGAAGACAGAACTATCAGATGTCTGCCACTCTGGGAGTCAGAAACTATGATTCTTACCACACTGACTTAATCAGGCAGTGAGCCTGTCTGCCACACAAAACACTGCTTACTATCTCTGTAAACACTCCTTCATCTTTAATAACTATCTTAAATATTTCCTATCAATCAATGTACACTCTAAAAAGATTGAAAATAATTTTTTTGTTCCTTTTATTCTAGCTAAACAAACTCCCCCCCAACACACAGCTTTTTGGCTGTGTTTCCATAGCAATCATGGGCACCTCCATGCTGATAGATTTCTTTGCATTCTTGGCTCTCATTAGCTAGAAAAAGAAGTTAGGCCTTATTTGGGGGAATCTTCTATCTGTTCAGAGAGAGCCTGCATAGGCTTTCTATGGCTGATTGTTTTTAAATTATCTTAACAAGTCAACTTCCCTCCCCAAAGTTTGACTAGTTTCTGGATGTCAAATGCAGTCCAGGGCAGGTTAAAGACTGTCCTTACAGGGAAAAAAACCGTGACCTTCTGGTGCAACTAAATCCCTCCTGAGACTGATGGGCCTTCTTCCTTCCACCCATTTGGAAAGTCATACCTTGCCATCTGAAGACTGTTTGCCAGTGCCTCCAATATTGGCAAAGTACTGAATGACCTTCTTGGTATTTTCAGTCTTGCCAGCACCAGATTCTCCACTAGAGATTAAAAAAGAAAAAAGAGGCCAATGAAGAACCAAGAGGCAGTAAACAGCATGCACAGTAACAACAAGAACCAGAATTCATGCTAAGAATGCCCATCCTTAGTAGTATCTCCTTAGTAGAATGTAAGCTCCATGAGGGCAAGAGGCTGGTTGTTTAAAAATTACTCTTTGTATTCCCAGCACCCCCATAGTGAGAGTAAAGACAGGCAAGAGGGTGATCAGAGTGCTGCGCTAATAACCTTGTAAAGTCAGGAGAAAGTAGAAGGCCTCTATCACAGATGTGGGCAGTGCTGGGAGGAGGTCAATGTCAACTTTTATCATGAGTATTTACATCTTGGGAATCAGTAAACACTACAAATTAAAGCTTGATTTATTGTTTTGTTGATTCTGTAGATTTAATTAAATGATGGGGGAAACATTGATGATACAGATTAAACTTAAAAGTGTGTCGTGAGTAATTTTGGGTCGTTGGAAGGACCTCTTGCCCCAATGAGATTGCACATCCATTTAGTATCTGGGTACACCCAAAATCCAACATGGTACCTTGTCTATGTTGGCCTAGAAATACAATTTCATCAGTATGAAGCAAATCCCTCCACTGACACATTCCAATAATCATTCTGTAACTTTGCAGTCTAGGAGAACTGCACGGAAATGTAGAAAGAATAATTAATCAAGTAAGCTTGGATGCTTCAGAGGCAGGACCTGAACCCACACCTTTTGGGCTCCAAGGTCAGCCTTCTATCTACCATCTCATATACATGAGGCATTCAGTAAATGTTTTCAGATTGAATTAGATTGGACCCTTCTATCCAGAGGCTTTGTCAGCCCTCTGACCATAGAGACAGGCCTCAGGAGATTCAGAAAGAATCTCTCTACACCCCCATCAATTAAAGAGACAGTGACTCGAGGTATTTGCTACTGTTAAACCTATTTGTAGCTTGCAAAGTTACTTACAAAGCACAGGCAATTAATGATAATTATGTGAATGTCTAATTATATGTACAAGAGACCAACATAATTATGTGTATAGACCAAAAGACAGAAGGAATACTTACGTGATTAGCATAGACTGATTTTCACGATCTGTAGGAAGGGGGAGAAAAGATACCAAGCTGCAATTAGCAAACATTTTTACTTTCCCAGTTTAGCTGTTTAGGCTTTGACTACAACCAAACCCAAACAATTATCCATCTGAGTCACCATTCTTACCCCTGCTAGAGGTCTCAGGCACAGAAGAGAATTTGTCAAGGAGACCAAGACTCACGGAATCTCCGAGTTGGGAAGTCTGAGGTCTTAGAGGTTTTCTGGGCTAATCTCCTACCTGATACATGCATCAACTCGGTAGAATCAATGACCCTGCAGCCTTTGTTTGAAGGTTTCCAATTAGTGGGAAACTTGTGACCCACCAGGCAGGCATCCCATTTTTGGATCATCTTAACCATTAGGAAACAAGGTGGCTCAATGAACAGAGACCCAGGCCTCAACTCAGGAAGACCTGAGTTCAAATCTAGCCTTAGACACTTTCCTAACTGTATGATCCTGAGCAAATCACCTTCACCTATCTGCCTCAGTTTCCTGCAAATTGGGGATAATAACCAACTCTTAGATCTGTTGTGAGGATAAAATGAGACAGCATTTGCAAAGCACTTAACATGGTGTCTGGCACACAGTAGGTGCTTAATAAATGCTTCCTTCTAGTAAGCCGAATCTGCCTCCCTCTAATTTTACCCATTGTTCTTTTTCTGTCCTCTGGACTGCAAAAAATAGATGTAATTTCCCCATGCACACACAGGATAACCCTTCAAATACTAGAAAACAATCATCAAGTGCCTCTTACATCTTTTCTCCAGGCTAAACAGTTTAACTACTTATCATATGGTGAAGGGATTGGCTTGGGTGGCTTCTAAGTTGCCTTCTAGGTCTAAAGCTATGGTTCTATGGAACAGCATTGTTTCAAGTATACCCACTATATCAGTCACCATCCTCATCACCAGATTCTCCATGTTTGTTAATGTCCCTCCTAAAGTGATGCTCATTCCACCCACTCATTGCAAAGGTGCTCATGCTTTTGGAAGACTGCATAAAATGCAGGGTTTTTTATGTTTTGCTTAGCTTTACTGAATTCTTTTAAAAAATTTTTTTTATTCTTTATCAAAAGGGATAACTGGAGTGGAGAGGAGCACCAGCCCCAGAGTCAGGATGACCTGAATTCAAATTCAGCCTCAGGCACTTGACACTTAATAGCTGTGTGATCTTAGGCAAGTCATCTAACCCCAATTGCCTTGCCTTCCCCCTTCAAAAAAAAAGTGTTTATTTTAAAAAAAAAAAGTGGTACCCAGCCCTTAACACAATGTTCCATATGTGACCCATTCAGCTCTGAGTACAGTGGAATTAATAACTTCCTTTCTCTAAATACTCTATTTCTGGCAGTATAGCCCATGATTATACCATGACACTGTGGTCTCATATTAAGCCTGCAGTCAACTCATACCCCTAGTTCTTTTATCCCAGGAGTTGCTGTGAAACCACATTGTCATCCATGTAGAATTTGTACAGTTGGTTTCCTGACTCTATGGTTGATATAAAGTCAAGAGTAATAAGCCTGATTAAAAGGCCTAGTCTGATGCCTCATGATGACATAGAGGTTTCTCTGAGCTCTTGGAGGCTTTGCCAGCCGAACCTGCCATCTATCTCCTACCCAGCATGGGATTGATGAGCTCCAACTTACCCCGTACATATCTTTTTCATAGATAGTTGTTTGCATGTCAGCTCCTCCATTTAAAATGTGAGATCCTGAAAGGCAGGAATTATCTTTGCCTTTCTTTGTGGAATGTGCCTGATATGGCCAGGGCTTAACAAAGTGCCTGGCACAGTCATTCAGTCAATCAACAAGCTTTTATGTATCAGGCACTCTGCTAAGTGCTAAAAATACAAATACAATAAAGAAAGTGTCCCTGCTTTCAAGTAGTTTACATTCTAATGGGGGAAGACAACCCATGAAAGGAAGCAGAAGGGGATGGGGAAGTGGGGGACTGTGGATAACTTAGAAAGTAATCTGCATAGGACAGGGTGGAGAAAGAAGTTCAGAAAGTCAGGAACAGAGCCTGGAGAGGAGTGAAGGAATGCACATGGCTGGCCCAGGTGGATCCTTAAAATGAAGGTTCTGAGAGGAACTAACCAATCACAAAGTGAATAGTAAATGCTTAATACAATTTTGTGGACTTGATTAGACACAATCTGGCCAAATTCAGAGTAGCTCATCTTGGCACCTTTTGACCACTACAACTCACAAAAACTATTAAGTCCATCGAAACATTTGACTATTAGGTGAAATTGAGTTTTTATGTTTGGATGCATGTAATAAAAGTCTTAAAGTTAATTATCTGAAGCTGCAACATTTTTTTCCTTTTTGGAGGGGGGATGCAGGGCAGTTGGAGTTAAGTGACTTGCTAGTAAGTGTTAAGTGTCTGAGGTCAGATTTGAACTCAGGTCCTACTAACTCCAGGGCCAGTGCTCTTTTCACTGTGCCACTTAGCCTCCCCAAGCTGCAACATTTTTACTAGCTATGATTCTCAACTGTGCATATGAAGTGTAGGCCAGACCTATGATATTTTATCAAACGAACCTAATATAGCCATGTCCCTTCTTTCCCTGAGCACCCCTTGCCCCTGTTGGTGATTTTTACATTGCAGGGATTTCCAGTATGGAAATTCCCTATACCAAGGGAAAGCAACACCTCATTTTCATCTCATCATTTCTCTCCAGGCTACACTCTAGACTTCCTCTACCATACCTCAGCTGTTCATCTTGAAGCTGACTCCAGCCCTGGAATTCTACCTTAGAAGCATCCTCCACCCCTGAGGCTTCTCCCTTCAGATGGTGCCTCCTAGAGCTTCCATTTAAGGAGAGCACACAGGCCAAGCACATCTTATTTCTCTCCAGGCTGCATTCCAGACTTTCTTTACAAGTCCTTTCCCCCAACTCCCCTTAATCACACACCTCCACTCTCCTTCCATTTTCAGCTTCCTTTTATGTATTAGAATATAAGTTCCTTGAGGGCAAGGGCTATCTTTTTGCTTGTATTCATATTCCCAGTACTTACCACTGTGACTGACATATAATAAGCTCTTAATAAATGCTTATTGATAACCTGACTTGCAGTCTTCATCTATTTATTTATACATTAATTTATTTAAGCATTTGTCCAAAAAGTTGCCTTGAGCACCAAAAAGTCATTTGACTTGGCCAAGGTTATGGTCATGCTTAGAGGTGGGACTTAGACCAAGGTCTTTCTAACTCTAAGACCAGACATCAATCCACAATGACACACTGTCTCTCACTCCATGTCCTTAATGGTAAAGAAATGTCTCTCAGACTCTCAGTGGTCCAGATGAGAAATTCTCTTCCTTAGCAAACACTTACCCATGAGCATGTCATGGTAGGCGTTGTCAGAGATGGAGAACAGGTGAGGGGGCATCTCTGTACGCTTCTTGCCTTTGTACATGTTGGCCACACGGGCACCATAGATGGGAAGCCATCTGTATGGGTTGACTGTCACACAGAATAGACCAGAGTAGGTCTGAGAGACAGAGAGAGAGAGAAAGGGAAGGAGGGAGGGAGGGAGAGAGAGAGAGAGGAGAGAGACAGAGAGAGACAGAGAGAGAGACAGAGAGAGAGACAGAGACAGAGAGACAGAGACAGAGAGAGAGACAGAGACAGAGAGAGAGAGGAGAGAGAGAGAGAGAGAGAGAGAGAGAGAGAGAGAGAGAGAGAAACACACAAAAGAAGAAAGGAAAGTCAGTCTGCCCTTCTAAGAACCTCCCATAAATAGCAAATGCAGTCTCCTGTACCCGCTCTGTTGACCTTCTCTCTGTGCCTCATTCTATTAATCACACAAGAGCGCATTCTGTCAGAATGAATGAGAGAAGGATTTTCCTTCTCAGGACCAAACCAATGTCTGTGTCTTTGTTATTATTTAAGTAAAATGCAACTTCTTTTCAATTTACTCTTTAAAGAGAGATCCTAAGCTCCCTGTTCATCCTACAGACTGGTCTGCCAGGTCATGCTCAGCCATTAGGGAAGGGCCAGTCTGGCAGTCAGGAAGGTAAATCCCATTTTGATGATTAGAATCACAAATTTAAAAATAGAAGGGCCTTCAAAATCATCCAGTCCAATTCCCTCATTTTGTAGATGAGGACCTTGAGGCTCATGGAAGTCCAAGGTCACACAGGGAGTACACTTTACATGTGTTTTCTCATTTGAACTTTACAATAACTCTCGAATGTAGGTTCCATGGGTACCCATTTTATGGATAATGAAACTGAGATTCAGAACATCTAAAGGGCTTGTCTGTGACCACATAGCTGGTGTGTGTCTGCACCCAGGATTCAAGCCCAAGTCTCTCCTGTCTCAAAGGCCAGCACTTGCTCCATTTTGTCAGGTTCCTTCTCAATTAAAGTATAAATAGGATGCTAGAAAGCTTGGGGCAGGGAAAGATTCCTTTTGATTCTCTCTTGGAAATGTTATTATAGGGATAGGATGGGGAAAGTGCACCTTCTCTGTGACATGGCCTAAGAAAAGAAACTGAGAAAAAATGTGCTTCAGTTTAGAGTGAATAGGTATTTATTAATGTTAATAATAGTGATATCTCACATTTCTCTAGGTTTGCAGAACACTTCCCTCAGAGCAGTCCCATGCAGTGGGCACAATTATTGGCCTCCTTTTCCAGATGAGGAGCTTGGAGTGCTGATTTGCCCTTGGTCACACAGCTAGTGGGTGTCTGAGATGGGTAGGATTTGAACCTGGGTCTCCTGACTCCAAGGCCAGAATTTTATCCATACCCAGTCCTTCCTGTCTGTTGAGTAAGGAGACTAGGCCATGATTTCCAAGCTGACTTAGCAGCTGAATACCAGTTTATCCCCAAACTGAAGCAACAAGGAGGTCATTCTTTCTATGGCATGAGGGGGCTAGGCCATTGTAGACAGGGTGACCTCCATCATCAGAAAGGTTTCCATCTTGTGCACCTGATCCAAAGTTGTGGCAACCCTGGGTGACTTAGCTGCCTCCTCCACTCCTCCACTTACATAGATTCTCATGTTGGTGTAACGCTGGCGGAGGTTATCCAGGACGCTGGCCTCATTCAGAAAGGTCATATCGGCCATGTCGCTGGCCTGGTAGAACTTGGGCGGATTCATCTGCTGGATGTCATCTTTCTTCATTGTAAGTGTCTGTAAGATTGCAAAAACCATCAGCATGCCCGTTATTCAGAGAATGACCCTAGCTGCTTCCATGACCCGGGAGCCCCCTCTGACTGACCACACAGCCGTCTTCCCACACTTCTCCTTCAGCCAGATTCAGTCTGGCAGCTTGAAGGGAAGCAAAAATAGTGATTGCTCTTTGGTAGACTTGGCTCCTGAGATGCTGTTGGCCAAGAAGACATGGCTATTGGCTGCTTGCCTAGAGGGGGTGGGGATGGGCTGGGGAGGGTGGTTACAGCACAGTACAGCAATCTGTTCCCATTCCATTTTTTCTTTATAAAGACACCCCCAGCCTCCCCACCAAGGCTAGAAAGAAAAAAAATAGCTTTTTTAAGAGTTAAACCCAAAAATAAGTAGATGGAAGGGTGATAAGAATCTGGCTAGGCTACCCCGAGTTCAAGATCTGACAACCACCTCTAGATATTTCTGGACTTCTGGAGTTCATCCAAACCTAATTATCTCTCTTACTAGGGGAATCAGCATTCTGTGCTTTAAAGAGGACTGGATTTGGTGCCAGGGACTTGAGTTTGAGATCCGGCTCGGCCCCTTATGTGACATTAGTGAGTCTGACCATCAGTTTCCTCATCAACAAAATGGGAATAATATTTACACTAATAGAGATTTAGATTTGAAAGGAACCTCAGAAGTCATCTCATCCAACCCAATCTGATCGCATTTTACAGATGAAGAAACTGAGGCGAGGAGGGTTATGTAACTTGCCCTAGGTCATGTGGAGATAAATGGTAGGTCAGGGATTTGAGCCCAGATCCTTGAGAGGCTTAACCTTAGCTTAATAGATAGGTCAAGGTTACGCACATACCTCTTCTCTTTAAATCCATGTGCCTCACCTGTGTATTCCAGATACTGGAAAGCAATCCAAGTCAGTACTTAATCATTTTGTGTTTAGTCATACATGGACCTGGGGGGAGGAGTATCCCTTTGAACAATATGCATCTATAATCCCCTGCCTTTCCAGAAAATGCATTTCTCCTGAGAGTGGAACTTGACTTTCATGTTCAGTAACCATATTAAGCCCAGTGCTTTGTTCCCTATGGCTTCCTCTAGCTTCTCTGCACAGAAGGTGGGGAGGAAGGTACAACTGTTGGGGGTCTCTGTGTCCCAAGGATGCTGACTTCCCTCATTAGCCAACTTAGCCAAGTAGGTGGGCAGCTATGAGCAGCTCTTATTGGGAGACACAGACTTGGAGCAATGAACAAACTGGACAGCAGAAAAAAGTGCCCTTCATAATAGGGGCCAGTCTTCCTGGGTCCTCTTCTCTTCTCCCTCTCTACGATTTCGCACAGTGATCTTGTCAGCTCCCATGGATTCAACTACTATCTCTACACTGATGATTCTTAAATGTAGGAACCTTCAGCCTCAAGGGCACATGTGGCCCTCTAGGTCCTTGAGTGCAGCTGTTCTGCGAAGTTTGGATTCAGTGAAAGAGCTGCACAATCTAGGGGTCACCCTCAACTCCCTCATGCACCCCCCTCCCCATTCAATCTGTTGCAAAGGCCTGTTGATTTTACCCTTGTAACATTTCTTTGTACAGTATATGCCTTCTTTTCTCCTCTGATACTCCCATCATGCTGGCACAAGCCCTCATATCCTCACACTTGGACTACTGTAATAGCCTGCTGGTGGGGCTTCCTGTCTCAAGTCTCTCCCCATTCCAGGCCATTCTCCACTTTTCTGTCAAAGGGCTCTTCCTAAAGAACAAATTGACAACTCTATCTCTCTCTTTCTCCTCCCCCTCTCTCCTTCGCTCTCCTTTTTACTTTCTTTCTCCCTTGCTCTTTCTCTTCCTCTTTCTCTCTCTCTCTTTTCTTGTTCTCTTTTGCTCACTCTCTCTCCCTTCTCCCTCTCTTTCTCTATTCCTCTTTCTCCCTCTCTCTCCTTTTCTCTCTCTCTCTCTCTCTCTCTCTCTCTCTCTCTCTCTCTCTCTCTCTAACACACACACACACACACACACACACACATTTAGTAAACTCTAGTGTTTACTACCAATTCCAGGATCAAATGTAAAATCTTCTGATTAGCTTATAAAGCCCTCCGTTACACAGCCCCTTCCTACACTTGCTGTCTCCTTACACCTCACTTATCCTCACATGCTCTTAGCCTCCTTGTTTTTCCTCTCCATCTTCCAATTGTCCCCCATGCCTGGAATTCTCTCCCTCTTCATCTCTACCTTCTGGCTTCCTTGGTTTCCTTCAAGTCTCAGTTAAAATCTAACCTTCCATAAGGTTTTCCCAATTCAATTCAATGCTGCTGCCTCCCCTCTGTTTATTATCATCTCCAGTCTATTCTATTTCTTGTTTGTACATAATTGTTTGCAAGTTGCCCCCTCCCCATTAAAACTGCAAACTCCTTGAGAATAGAGACTATCTTATGCCTTTCTTTGTACTTCCAGCACTTAACACACAAAATATCTAGCACATAGTAGGTGCTTCATAAGTGTTTGTTGACTAAGATGATGCTGACAATAAGAGTACGTATTTCTATATCACCTTAAGATTTATATAGCAGTTTCCTCACAACAACCCTATAAGGAAGGCAGTGGAAGTATTATTGTTCCTATTTTGTGGATGGGGAAACTAAGGCTCAGAAAAAGTTTTATGACTTGCTTGAGTTAATACAAACCAGGATGTATTAATAGGCAGGATTTGAGCCCAAGCCTTTCTGACTCCAAAGTTCTCCATCAGTCCCCTATGCCATGCCACTTCTCAAGGACCTAAGTTCAAAGCCCCTCTCTACCATTTACTATCTGGGTGGCCTTGGACAAGTTATATAACCTTGCTGGGCCTCAGTTTCCTCATCTATAAAATGAGACCATTGACTTAGATGACCTTTGAAGTACTTTCCAGCTTTAAATCTATATTGGTATTATTAGTATTTTTAGGCACTAATAATTATTAGTTATCATCAGTTGTTGATGAGAAAATTAAGGCTCAGAGAGAGAGCCTTATGATTTATCCCCATGTCACCTAAGTGGCAGAACTAGAATTCAAACCCCAGTTGATTGACACCAAATTCAATGTTTCTTCTTTCTTTTTTGGTGGGGAGAGGCAATTTGGGTTAAGTGACTTCCTCAAGGTCATGCAGCTAGTATGTGCTACGGCCAGATTTGAACTCAGGTCTTCCTGACTCTAGACCTGGTGCTCTATCCACTGTGCCATCCAGCTGTCCTTCACCACATAGTTGCCCTATAATGCTGGGCAAATTGCTTAAGTATAGTGGGCCTCGGTTTCCTCAACTGTAAAGTATGGGTGTTGGAATAGATACGACAGTCTTGGACTGGATTTTGAATCAGCACAAGTATGATACAGTGGAAAGTGCCCTTGATCTGGACTCAGAGGACCTGGGTTTGAATTCTGCCTCTGATATTTATTAGCTAGCCAGGATCTAGTCACTTTTTAAACCTTGTTTTCCTCATCTATGAAATGATAGTCTCTCTTGTCCCTTTCTGCTCTAAATTTGTTATCCTCTGACTGTTGTTATGCCATGAAGATAACTCCTGGAATTGGGGTTCATCCCCGGGGATGTCTCCCTCCTTACCTGGTTGGTGATGGTCTTGACGGTGACTTGGTCACCCTGCTCCGATTGGATCTCTCCAGCAATGAAGCCCTCCTTTTCGTCCTTCACCCAACATGACCTCTTGATGTCATAAGGCTTGTTCATAGCTTCAATCCTCTCCTTTTCAGGGGGTGCCAGAAAAGGCATGGGGTCCACATCATCCCCACACTCACCTTTGTACCCTCCAGGCATCTTGATTTAGTTAAGGAAGGAACAAAAAGTGATGGGGAGCAGGAGGCTGGATTTCCCGTGGGACTGAAGGAGGCAAGAGAAAAGAAGGGAACAGAATTTCACCAGAATAAACAATGAGGTCCTAGAGGAACTCAATTTTCTGTCTATCTCTAGGCTCCGGAAATTTTCTCTGACTGTTCCCAAGCCTGGAACACTCTCCCTCCTCCACTCCACCTACTGACCTCCTAAGCTTCCTTTACATCCCAACTGAAATTCCATCTTTTCCTGAAAGCCTTTCCCACTCCCTCTTAATTCTAGGACCTTCTCTTGTTAGATATTTCTATTTATCCTGCTTTGTATGTTTGAATGTTGTCTTCCTCTTCAGATTGTAAGCTCCTTGAGGGCAGGGAAAGTCTTTTGCCTCTTTTTTGTATCCCAAGCACTTAGTACACTGCCTGGCACATAGTAGGTGCTTAATAAATGTTTAATGATTGTTACCCGTGTGTCAGTGCCTGACATAGTACTCTGTATGTATTGGGATTTGATCAGTTCTGGTTAGATGAAATAGAACTGGTATATGTCGTTGCCTTTGTGCTTTGATTATAAGGAATGAGAGAGCCTAAGAGGAAGGGGAAATGGGGGAACTGGAAGCTCTAGAATTCAGAGCTATAGAACTAAGAACTAAAGAAGGATGTGAGAAGGCAGCATGATATAACGATAAAAGGAACAACAGCTAAGCACTTTACATATATCTCATTTGATCCTCACAACAGCCTTGGGAGATGGATCTAATTTTATTATTATCTCCATTTTATAGATAGAAGTTAAGTGACTTACCTAGGGTCACACAGCTAGGAAGTGTTTGAGGCCATATTTGAACTTAGACAGACAGATGGGTCTTCCTGACTCCAGACGCAGCACTCTCTCTGCTGTGCCACTTAGCTGCCTAAAAATTAGAGCTGTCCTAAAGTGGAATGGGCTGCCTTGAGAGGTGGTTACTTTTCCCTCTAGACAAAGGTTGAAGGATTATTTGCAAGATATCTTATAGTGGGCATTCTATGGACTGAGATGGCCTTCCAAGGAAAGAAGTCCATTTCATTTCTATTATTTTAGTGAGTTGTTCTAGGGAGGTTAAACCATTTGCCTGTGGCCATACAACCAATATGTACCAGAAGTTGGACTTGAACTCAGGGCTTTGTGATTCCAAGGCTAGACCTTTCTCCACTAGCTGAAACTGCCATCTCTTCTATGGCTATAAAATAGAGGAATAATTCTACCTATTTCACAAGGCTGTTGTAAGAAAAGGCTTTTTAATGTGCTGTGTCCAAATGGCTACAGAAAAGTGAGCTATTACTATAATTAATATGGAAAGTGGAAAGCATTCTTCTCCAATGACTCTGACTCACTTTGCCAGAAGGAGTTTACTTGAGACCAAGGAGCTTGCTTCATCATCTAAATAGATAGCTATAGATAGAGGGTCTTCTGACTTTAACCCCCTGGGGGAATCTCCATTTCCCTGCTTTGTCCTTTGATCTCCTTGATTTTCTGAGGCATGTTATAATCTCCCTTTGGTCTCAGAAGAAGCCAAGCCCTTCCAAATGGAGTGGAGTTGTGGCAAGGGACATATAGAGTTTCACAGAATGTCAGAACTGGAAGGGACTCCAGAAATCATCTCGTTTAATCTCCTAAATTTAAAGTGGAAGAAAATGAAGCCTAATATGGGAAAGGTGATTCGCCTAAGGTCATACTGGAAGCTGTCACAATTCAAACCCAGGTCTCCCTTGTTCCCACACTGGCAGTTATCTCTGGTATCTTTTTTTTTTTTGGAGGCAATTGGGGTTAAGCCCAGGGTCACATACCTAGTAGTGTCTGAGGTTAGATTTGAACTCAGCTCCTCCTGACTCCAGGACCAGTGTTCTATCCACTGTACTGATACTGTATCCACCTGGCTGTCCTAGTCTGTGGTGTCTTATTACTCCCACCATATATATCTCTTTTCCTTTCTGCCTTTCCCCTTACCTCACTCCCCCACTGTATTTCCTATTTTCTTGCTTCGCCTTTTTTCCCTTCTCCCCTTTATTTCTTTCTTCCCCATGGATGGCCAGAACTCCCAGGGGCAACCACAGACACCATCTTTATTAGAAATAAACAGACTCTGCTTATGACTTGTTCTGATTCAACAGCACATCTAATCCTTTTATAACTGACATGGTTGCAACAACAATCTCTGCATTTCTAAGTATTAATAATAATTCCTATTTCTATAGTGATTTATGGTTGCAAAACAATTTATAGACATAATCTTATTGTATCCTCATAACAACTTTGTTACAAGCATCACTGAAAACATTTGCAGATAAGAAACCTGGGGCTGGGGTAGGGGGAGGTTACAGCATCATGAATTAAAAAACTGAGGGGGGGCAGCTAGGTGGTGCCCCACCAGCCCAGGCATCAGGAGAACCTGAGCTCAAATTCGGCCTCAGACACTTAACACTTACTATCCCTGTGATCTTGGGCAAGTCACTTAACCCAAATTACCCTGCCTTCCCCCTCCAAAAATTTTTTAAAAATCAAAAAAAAAGTTTAAAAAAATCTTTAAAAAACAAAAAAAAAATTAAAAACTGAAGGGGCAGCTAGGTGATTCAGTGGATAGAGTACTGGCCCTGGATTAAGTAGAACTTGAGTTCAAATTTGACCTTGGACATTTACCAGTTGTGTGACTCTGGGCAAGTCACTTCACCCTGTTTGCCTTAGTTTCTTCATCTATAAAATGAGCTGAAGAGGAAATGGCAAACCACTCTGGTATCTTTACCAAGAAAAACTCAAATGGGATTATGGAGAGTCAGACACTACTGAAATGACTGAACAACAAGACAGGAAACCTGTGCTCAGCCTGGGTTGGATGTGTCAATTCTCTCTGATCCTCATGTGACTCCTTTGCAAAATAAGGGGACTGGATTGGATGACCTCTTAAAATGTTATCTGCCTCAAACATCCTGTGACTACTTAACACCGTCCAGGACTTGACACCTTTGACTTATCCTGGGACCTTGGACATTTCTAAAATTTCTTTCTCCTTTTTGAAACAGAGGGAGTCAGCACAATGCACAAGTAGTAAGTATACTAGAATGAAAGCAGCTGGTGGCCTGAGATGGGCATCACATTGACCCCTTCATTAGGACAACATCCCTGAGGGGCCAAGGCTTTACTCCCTCCAAGCCTACTGGGCGAAAACTAAAAACAGTGATCATTTTTACCAGGGCCCATTCCTCCAATAAATACATTCTATCTTAAGGGTCGGGACTCTGAAAATCTCTAAAGAAAGACTTAGCCCTCACCCAGTGAGTGGCTTTTGAGGTAGTGAATGAAGCCTTATAGAACGCAAGGGACTCCATTGCAACAAAAAAGTCAGTGTACCTGACCATTCAAGATCACTAACCTGCTTTTAGTCTGGTGTCGTGGCAAGGGACATTCATATTGTCTATGAGATCTATGAGAAGCTCATGCCATTTTTCATAGCCTCACTATTCTCCCAAATAATACTTAGGCCAAAGCTCTTAATCTTTTTATTATAGACCCTCTTAGGCAGTCTGGTGAAGTCTATAGGCACCTTCTCAGAAGGGCATTTTTAAATGCATTTTACTCAGGATTACAAAGGAGACCAATTATACTGAAATAATTAGGTAACTTTTTCTCTCATCTAAGTTCATGGAAACTCTGAAAACTATCCAGTTATCCATGGACTCCAGACTAAGAACCCCTGACCTATATATTACTCTATAAAAGGAGGGAGCTAGACTAGACAATTTCTGGGATCCCTTCTAGGTCACAGATGCAATCTAGTTCTACAAACTAGACCTGATTCTATGAGTCAGTCTCATGGAACACAGGACTGGATAAGCAGGCAGGAAACCTGGGTTTCAGTAGTGTGCCTGTCAGCAGCTTGAGGTATCAAGTCCCTTCACCTTCCTGGACCTCAGTTTCCTCTGTAAAAAGAGGGGGGCACAGTATGTAATGTCTAAGGTCTCTTCTAGCTCATAGATTTTGTTTCTCAGCTGATCTGACAGGTTATCTCTCTTTCTCTGTGTCTCTCCCCTCCTCCTCCTCCTCCTCCTCCCTCCTCCCTCCTCCTTTCTTCCTCCTCCTTCCCCCCTCCATCTCTCTGTCTCTCTCTTTCTGTCTCTCTGTCTCTGTGTCTCTCTCTGTCTCTGTGTGTCTCTCTCAGTGTGTCTCTGTCTCTTCCTTCTTCTTCTTCCTCCTCCTCCTCCTCCCCCCTCTTTCCTCCCCCCTATATGCCCCCTCCATCTCTGTCTCTCTTTCTCTGTCTCTGTCCTCTCTCTCTCCCCCTCGTTTCTTGCTCCCCTCTCCTGACCTCTGTGTATGTCGTTTTTATAATTTGGGGGGGATAAGCATCCACAGTCACCTGCATGAGTCTGGCCCCATATTCCTCATCAAGAGCACATCTAGCAGGGCCCAGGCCAACAATTTATCCTAAACTTTTTATCACTCCACTAAAGGCAGGCCTCACTGCCCTTAGCATCTTAACTGTATTATCCAATTTGCAATCTGGCCTTCCTGGGTTCAGCATCACAGCAGATAATATCACAAAGGACATGAGACCCAAGCCCACATGAAAAGGTATCTGTAAACCCTACTAAAAGTCATCAGAGCTATCATTAAAGCAAAATGATTGCATAAGGCTGGAGGATGAGGTGGTTTTTAATTACTCTAATGCATACAGACCAAAAAAAAAAAAAAAACCTCCCTCCATTCATTCTAATTAGAATGTCTGTACTTTTCAAGACTGGCTCTGATTCAAAGTAACTTATGTTTTCAGTAAGGGGTACCTTGAAAAGAGCTTTGACTCTGGAATCCAAGGACCTGAATTCCAATTCTGCCTCTGCCCTACTAACTGTGTGCACTTGGGCAACTCAATTTCCCTGAGCCTCAGGGTCTTCATCTGTACAATGGGGGCAAAAGTCCCTTTCATGTCTATATTTGAAAGGTCATGAAGGACAGGTAATAGAATGCCTGGGGCCACCTGGACCCTGTGTCTTTTCATGCTTTCCTGTTTGTATTCCCAGTGCTTTGTAAAGAGCAAACACTTAATAAATGTTTTTTTCATTCATTTAATCATTCCTGGGATATCTCATGCCGTACCTTCACTGCTAGTTCACCAACTCTGTCTTTCTTTACTAATGTCTTTCTTCATCAATGCCTTGATAAGCCCCTGCATCTTGTGGCATGATCCCCCAGATGATGGGTCCTCAGGGACACCTTCCATAACTTAGGTCTCATCCTCTTTTTCATCATAGACTGGTCTATATCCTGCCTTTCTACAGTGATCAGCTCATAGCTTTGTAGTTCTGCTCCATATTCTCCACTCTTCTTGCATAGACACCCCTCAAGTGGCTTCCTATCTCACTTTAGGACCATTGATGCTAAAGAGTTCCCCACATTCACCCTCTCCCCACATTCACCCTCTCCCCACCTCACCCACCCCACCAACCCTGCCTCGGGTACCTACCAAAGACCGAACTGGAAGACAGTGCCTGCCTAACAGCAGCTGGCCAGCCACTTTTATACCTGCTTAATAGGTCTGAGCCAGCATGAACTTAAAAAAGAAAAGAAAATACCTAGGATCCAGTGGCCCAGCTGAGCTCATCTTCTGAAGCATGATTGGACTCAGCCTGAGTCCCTCAGGAGGGATCAGTGAATGCTCTGTTTCTTGGGGAATTCATCTTCCCTTCAATGCCCTTCTAGGGAATCCGATGACCTCAGTCACCAAATTCAGGCTGGTTGTCTAAATAGAATTGTTGTCTAATGGATTTTTCTCTTAAAGGTACATCTTGAGCCATACCATTAAAAATGAGATCTTAATGATGGAGGGAGGTGGACAGCTCTAGAAATTATTCAGTGCCTGACACGTTGATCTGCTAGTGTACCTGGGATGAGCTTTGAACAGAGTGAAAATTTGGGACCTTTATTCCTCCAGCACTTTGGTGGGGGCTAAGAAGAAGAAGATGAGGGAGGGGAACATTATATGTGGGTCAGCCTGAGAAAGCACAGGAGTCCAGCATTATGGATTGAGATCCAAAGAAGACACTATCCTCCTGATTTTAGACCTGTTGGCCATACTGGGGAAATAAATAGCAAGGGAGTTGGATGCTCTTAAAAAATAACCAAAGCTGTCCCAGAAGAGAAGGTAAAAGAATGCACCTCCCTTCCTTCACTGGAGAACTAAGAGTCTATGGGTGAGGAAGATATGAGTTCAAATCTTGCCTCAGATCCTCATTAGCTATGATATTCTGGGTAAGTCACTTAAACTTTCTCTGCTTCATTTTCTTCACCTATATAGGGAAAGGATTTAATGATTTAATGATATCTAGGGTTTCTTCCAGCTATAAACCCATGATCCTTTGAAATTTGGTGCATGCAGGGTAACATGGCCCTTTTTTGAGAAACAGTAGAGAGTGCCAGTCTTTGGAGTCGGGAAGACCTCTATTCCCATCCTGCCTCTGACACATACTAGCTGTGAATCCAGCTCTTTCTGATTCCAAAGACTGGATCTCTCCATGCTGGTTTTCAACATAAGGCCATGTAACCCCACCCCCAAACAACAGGTGAGCCCAAACAACAGGAGCCTATAGGTTGCTGAATAGTAATCAACAGTACACCAATTAAATCACAGTTATGGGCTTCCCTAAAACACATTGCTATCCTATATGATTTCCAAAGACTCTTTCTAGCTCTAACATTCTCTCATTGCAATCCATTGTGCTAATTGAATATATTTGCCTACATCAGAGCAGGGAAAGGTATGACACAGCCCTCTCAGTGCCTCAAGGCAGGTTTTATTGTCTCTAGCAGGGGCCATACTGTAAACAGCTCGGGATTGCAAAGGTGACACTTGGCAGCTGTAGCTGGGAGTGCCAGTCCAATGGAGAGCAGCTCCCTGAAGGGCTAAGACACCAAGATGTTTTAGGCCTAACCCTAGGAGTTAATATTCCCTAAAGAATGGTGTAATGTCAGGAAGAGCTATTGAGAAGTAGGTGAGCTGAACTGCCTACCCCCTGATGCTTCCAGGGAGAAATGTTCTCAAACATACGGAGGCACCAGGATTCCTCAGTTAATGGGGCTTTCCTTCCATTACAGGGTTAGTTCCCATGTAGTCTCTGGCTGTTCAGTCTCCTCTTGAGGGTAGCTTGGTTGGAGTTCTGATCCCAGTTTATAAATAGTTCAGTGATAACCTGGAGAGAGAGGCTTGTTACCTTGGGGAGGTTAAGGTTTCCCTCATTAGATGGCTCTTACAATAATTGACAAGATGATTATTGTTACCAAGCAAGGAAAAAAAGTATTCTGGGTTCTTTTTTTCTTTAAAAATAGAGATTGATTGTCTAAATTTATCCCTCTTGGAATAATTCTGATTTAAATAATCTGGGGGAGTTTGAGGGTGTCATGATATGGAAAATCACCGTCACATGAACCCACATGATTGGGAGGAAATGTTGACGTAGTTGGAAATACTGCCTGGTGTAGGAGTACTTAACATTTTTGGAATCACAGACCCCTTCAATAGTCTGAAAAAGCCTATAGACCCCTTTTCTGAATCATGTTTTTAAATACAAAAAATATGGAGGATTATACAAAGGAAACTATGTTGAAATTATAATATTTTTTAAAATTCATGAACGCCAACATTTGCACAAACACACATATCTTACACTGGAAGAAACTGTCACCAGCATCAATCAATCAACAAATATTTTCTCAGTTCATACTATATCCAGGCACCATGCTGAGTGAAAGGGATATGATGAAAGGCAAAAATAGTCCCTGACCTCAGGGAGCTTATGTTTTTGCTCATTGTAATTCTATTTATTTTATTTTCTGCATTTTAAAACATGCATTAGGTTCATACGAGATACATACAGAGTAGACTGAAGGTAACCTTGGGAAAGGGCAGAGTGGTTTTAGCAGCTGGGGGTAGGCCTGTAAATGGCTTCTTACAGAATGTCCAGTATTGCTGAGTCTTGAAGAGATTTAGGGCTGGAAGGGACCATAGATGTCTGCAGTCCAAATGCCAGGAAAGAGTAGCAAAGAAATGAGAAGACCTGAGCCAGAGACCTTCCTCTGCCATTTCTGGTAGGGTGTCCATGGGTCAGTGACTCTAGGAGTCATACACTCCCAGGAGCCTTACTGCCATCATCTGTAAAATGGGCATAATGATATCTGCCCTGTCTCCTTCCCAGAACTATGATCAAACTCAAATGAGATTATGTAGGCAACACATTCTTCAATCCAAGAGTCTCTGATTTAGTCAGCATGAGCATTCCATTTGCTGAGGTGTATTGTAAATTCTCTCCTCTTTTATAGATGTTCTTTGTGAGCTGGGGGCGGTGGGGGGGAGGGGGAAGAAGCAAAAAAGCATCCCCTGGATCTCATCACAGTTTGCTTTACTTTTTTTTTTTTTTTTTGCAGGGCAATTGGGGTTAAGTGACTTGCTCAAGGCCACATGGCTAGTTTTGTGTTAAGTGTCTGAGGCCAGATTTGAACTCAGGTCCTCTTGACTCCAGGGCCGGTACTCTATTCACTGCACCACTCAGCTGCCCCACGCCTTATATATTTTGACTTTCCATTAGAAAGTGAATCCATTAGATTTAGAATTGGAAGGGGCCTTTGAGGTCATCCGGTCTCACCTCATCAACGTACAACAAATATCAGAGTCAGTATTTGAGCCCAGATCTTCTGACTCCATATCAAGCACACATTTCTACTTTCTACCCTACCACACATTCATCACACTCTCCTCTATATAATGATTATTTGTTTACTTGCCTTTCTCCCTGTAAGAGCATAAGGTCGTTGAGAACAGGAAAGGAATTAAGAGAGAGAAGAAAAAAATTGCAGGAAAGGGGAGGGATGGGGAGGGAAAGAAAAGCAAGGGACCACCCAGGGTTAGCTCTATTGTTCCGAAGTACTAGGTCATTTAGCTCTGAGCTAGAACACAAGAGGCGTTTTGTTGATGAGTTTTTCTGAACTTGGCTG
This sequence comes from Gymnobelideus leadbeateri, assembly GCA_011680675.1. Lineage (NCBI taxonomy): Eukaryota > Metazoa > Chordata > Mammalia > Diprotodontia > Petauridae > Gymnobelideus > Gymnobelideus leadbeateri. The sequence continues at coordinate 289,563 of WOXC01009668.1, read as the reverse complement.
CAGGGCTGGTGTTCTAGCACAGACACAGGGCTTATCAATGGACCTGCCCAAAAAAACCTTTCCAGCTTGGTATGACATTCTAGAATTTACCTCTGAAAACTCAGGGTCAACTTAATGCTAGGATGAGGCATTCCAAGAGTTCTCAAAGCATTATCTAATTAGAATATCATAACTACAAAGGACATATGAAGGGAGATGCTGTCTGTCTCCAGAGAAAGAACTGATAAATAGAAGTATGTTTCCAATGATTTTACATATATACATATTTGTGTCTAATGATAGCTATCTCTAGGGCACAGGAGAGGGAAGGAAAAAAAAAGAAATGTACATGATAATTTTATATCTAAAAGGAATAGCAAGTTGTACATAGTAGATTGGCAGTTTCATGTGCAATCATCTTTTATTTATTATACAATGTTATGGAAATGCTTGGTTTATCACATAAATTAAAAATAAAATAACTAAATTTTTTTTTAAATCAAATGTAATTATCATAGTGTATTGGGGGCAAACAGGTAACTCGTGCCCTGGGGCACTTCCAGAGTACCACACGTTCTAGATCAGAGCTAAATAGCTTAGTACCTTGGGACAATGCAACAAACCATGGGTTTTTTTTTCTACTCTGTCTTCTTCCCTGACCTTATACTGTAATAGGGAGAGAAGTAGATATACAAATAATCACAATATAAGGGAGAGTGTAATGAATGTGTGATAGAGAAGCAAGACTGCTAGATTTGAAGTCACAGGACTTCAAATAATCCTGACTGCCGTTTATTACCTGTTTGACTTTGGACAAATTAACTCACCTCTGAGCCTCAGTTTCCTCATCTCTACAATGATGGGGGTTAGACAAGACGATCGCAAAGTCCCTTCCAATTATAAACCTATGATCTTACAATAAACGGAAAATGGAAAAAGTCAAGGTAAAGGGCAAGGAGAAGTCTGAGAAGGGGGAGATCATGTTCCTTGGCAGTGGTTGGAAGGAGGGTCAGAGCACGTTTCATGGAGCAGACATGATTTTTTTTGGACCTTGAAGGAAGGAAAGGATTTTCACAGATGGAAATGGAGAAGAGAAGTCCATTCCAGCCTTGGGGGAATGGCATGGGCAAGGGCGTTCAGATAGAGAAAAGGCAGGGCAAGAAAGCTGGCTGAACATGAGGCAAAGAACACTGACTTTGGAGTCAAATCACCTATATTCCAATCACACCTCTGACACTCTGCCTTTGTGACCTTGGTCAAATAACTTAACCTCTCTGGCCCCCCTTTCTTTATCTATAAAATAATTGGATGATAAGAGACCATGGAGGTCCTTCTCAGCTCTAAGTCTGCGGCTGCTGTTTGCCCTTTGTTCTCTAAGAGGACTAGGACTGCAGGGAGGTAATGCCATGACATGAAAGTGAATTGGATTTAAGTGAGGAAGGGCTATGCAAAGTCGCTGGCCTCACTTTCTCCTTCCGGGCCATCTGGACCCAATGTCAAGATATAGATCAGGACAAATGGAGATGGCCTTAGATGCAATGGGAGACCTTGGCCTTTTTAAGCTAAGGTCTATGTTCTTAAGAAAAAGGCGTGTTGAATAGACCAGTATGGCCGAACCACAGAGCAGGGAAGGAGTAGAAAGGTAAGTAAAGTCAGAAAGTAGAGAGCCTAGAATACTAGATCAGAAATGTATACTTTTTTTTTCCAGTAGGCAATGGGGAGCCACTGAAGGTTTTTGTTTGTTTGTTTATAGTAGAGTATTGACATAATCAGGGCAGTTTGGTGGTACAGTGGATAGGGTACCAGGCATGGAGTCAGAAAGACTCATCTTTCTGAGTTCCAATCTGACCTCAGATACTAGTTGTGTGACCTTGTGCAACTCACTTCTCTGTTTGCCTTAATCTCCTCATCTGTAAAATGAACTGGAGAAGGAAATGGCACAAACCACTCCGGTATCTTTGCCAGGAAAACCCCAAATGGGGTCATGAAGAATAGGACATGACTGAAAAATGACTGAACAACAAAACTGACATAATCAGAATGTTGAATTAGGAAGCTTAACCCAGTAGCTTCATGAAAGGTGGACTGGAACTGTGACATTTTTTATTAGAGTTGTGAAGCTTATTTAATTCAATTCAATCTTTATTAAACTCCTACTTTATATAAAGCTCTTTGCTGGGGATGGCTAAGTGGTGCAGTCAATAGAGCACTGGTCCTGGAGTCAGGAGGACCTGAGTTCAAATCTGGACTCAGACACAACACAAAACTAGCCGTGTGACCTTGGGCAAGTCACTTAACCCCAATTGCCCTACCTTCCCCCTCCAAAAAGCCAAAAAGCTGAAAAGCCAAAAAAAAAAAAAAGCTCTTTGTTGGTGCTAGGGATCCAAAGACAAAGACCAATCTGTTCTTGTCCTCAAGTATCATTCTGCTGGGTTGGATACAACATGAACATAGATGAGTAAATATAGGGTGTCCCAAAAGTCATAGTGCAGTTGATGACACATGACTTTTCGGACACCCCACTTAAGGCTATTTGAGGAGGAAGAGAACACTAACAGGAGAATGAGGAAAGACTTTACACAGGAGGTAGCAGAGGGGCAGCCAGGTGGTACAGTAGCTAGAGTGCTGGGCCTAGAGTCAGGAAGACTCATCTTCTTGAGTTCAAATTTGACCTCAGACACTCACTAGTTAGTAGTGTGATCCTGGACAAGTCACTTCACCCTGCTTACCTCAGTTTCCTCATCTGTAAAATTAACCACAGAAAGAAATGGCAAACCACTCCAAGATTTTTGCTAATAAAACCCAGAATAAACTAAAAATAAATAAATTATTTTTTAAATGAAAAAAAGAAAAACCAACACCAAATGGGACCACAAAGAGTCAGACACAACTGAAAATGACTGAACAACAAACAACAAAGGAAATGGCACCTGAACTGACCTTTGAAGAAAGCAAAGAGGTAGGACTAAGTTGGGATCATATTCCAGGAATGATGGGGGCCAAGGGAGGGAGTGGCATGGGGGGAAGGGGAGGAGGTAGCCTGATGGGAGATGGAATGAAGCTAGCTTGTTCAAAAAAACTCCCTTATCACATTCTATTTATTTTGTTTTGTTCTTATCTATGGGCAAGTTATCATTCCTTTCTCTGCATTAGATTGTAAGCTTGTTGAGGGCAGAATCAGGACTATTTTCTTTTCATCATTATATCTGTAGTGTTGGACATAGCGACATACACATTAAAGGCAGCTAGTGACACAGTTGGTTAGACTACTAGGCCTGGTGTAAGGGAAGACTTGAGTTCAAAACTTACTAACTTGTGTGACTATGGGCAAATCACTTACCCTCTGTCTTCCTCAGTTTCCTTACATATAAAATGGGCATAATAGTAGCATCTACCTCACAGTGTTGTTGTAAGGATCAAATGAGAGAATGTTTATTAAAAAAGACTCTTAGCACAGTAGCTGGAACAAAGTAGGTACTTTGTAGAGACTTCTTCCCCTGCACGTAGCTAGGCATTTAATAAACATTTGTGGAGTTGAATTAAGTCTTCATGAAACTCTCCTCAGCTACTGTTTACTCAGTTCTTTTTAAATGTAGCTACTGTGTGTGTCCATCTGTTCAGGCATACTCAGGACAGAGGAGTTTGAGTTGTCCAAAATACATTCAAATTCGCACTAGCAATTCTCTAGTCACTAGAATCTTATGAAATATCTCTGGTTGGGCTTTCATAGAAGATAGCAAACAGTGGAAAGAAAAGTCCTTATGAAAACAGTGTTTTTAAGATACTCTCAGGAACAAACACTTGAAAAATGACTCTCAAGAGACTTTTTTTTTCCTTTTGTCCCTTTGCTTAAAGGGACCCTTTAAAAAATATGCTGACCTTCTTTGCTTAAATGTTTTAGCCTCATTCCCAGCTGTTGTTTGTGGCTCTTGGGGAAGACAGATCAGTGCCCTCCCAAGAGGGTTGAAGGGGTTGGTTCTTTGGCAGGAAGGCAGAAGAACTTGCTTCAGACCACGTTCACACCAAACAAGGGCACATAGGGCCCAGACCCTTAAATATCCTTCATAGTCCCAGAAGTCAAATGGAGCCAGGTCCACCTCCAGAGCAAACAGAATCAACACCATTTATGTGGAAAGAAGTAAAATGCAGAGGTCAGAGGCCCTTCCTTTCAGTCTCTGGAATTTAAAAAAAAAGAAAAATCAGAGAAAAACTTCTATGGAAAAGTAATTTGCTGTCAGCCCTGAGATATAGGGGATCTTGACTCTTTTATGAAATTTAATCAATTTGATAGGTGTTAAGTCAACAAGTATTTATTAAATGCTTACTATGTGCCTGATAGTATGCTTTGTTTTATTTATTAAGGGCCTACTATGTGCCTAAAGTTAAGTTTTAAGTTATTAAATTATTATTAAGACTACTGAAATTTAATTCAATTTGATAGGCATTAAGTCAACAAGTATTTATTAAGTGCTTACTATGTACCTGACTGTGTGTTTTGTTTTATTCATTAAGGGCCTACTATATGCTTCTTAAGTTATTTGTTTTAAGTTATTAAGCTTAAATTATTAAGGCTTGGGGCAGCTAGGTAGCAGTGAATAAGAGTGCCCCAGAGTCGGGAGGACCCGGGATCAGTTCCGGCCTCAGAAAATGAGCACCCGCACATAAAAATGACTAGCCTGTAACCTTGAGCAAGTTACTTAAGCCCAATTGCTTTATAAAAAAATTATTAAGACTCCTTACTGAAATTTAATTCAATTTGATAGGTGTTAAGTCAACAAACATCCATTAAATGCTTACTATGTGTCTAACAATGGCTTTGTTTTCTTTATTAAGGACCTACTATGTTAAGTACCTACTATGCTCAGGAAGCTCTCATTTTTGACACCTACTGACTATTTGATCCTGGGTAATGCCCTGGGCAGCTTTCCTAATGCTCTAAGTTCTCAGAGAAGGTACTGGCCTGCTTTAGTAGAGGGAAGCTCTTCACTGGGAGTTCTTTAAACCAGTGAAACCACAGGTCAAGTCCTATCCCTACTGATTAAAAAAAAAAATGAAATGTAGTTCCTACTCCCAAGGAATTTGTATCTTACAGGACAGAACTAACATTTTTCAGATAAGTAAATACAAAGCATGTTCAAAACAATATTAAGTCATTTCAAGAAGGAGAGAGCATTAACAACTGGGCAGATAAGGAATGGCCTTGTGTAAGGGGTTGTACCTAGACTATGTCTTGAAGGAAGCTAGGGATTCCAAAAGGTGAAAGTGGGGGGAGGTGTGAATGCCAGAGGGGAGTGGGGGGAGGCGTTTGGAACCAACAGTGCAGAGAATTGAGCACCAGAAAGGGAGTAAAGAACTGAGTTCTAGTCCTGGTCCTGCCCCTCAGTGTCTGACCCTGGGCAAATCCATTTTTTCCTGTGGACATCAGTTTCCTTCTCTGTAAAATGAAGGAGAGGAGGGTTGGACCTATATGATTGGGGTAAAATGCAGATTAACTTGTATAGTTAGGCATAAAATATTATGTTTCTAAGTCAAATGAAGCTCCTTAAATAATTTCTGAATATAAGATCATAGAAGAACATAGCTGAAAAGGCTATTTGGAGGCAGACCTTGCAGGTGTGCAGAATATAAATTTAAACTCTCCTCAGTTGATTATATTTTGTTCCTACAGAGCATTTTTGACATTTTAATTAGCCCAGAAGTCTTTCCCAGCCTGAAACTTGTTTTTCTTCCTATTCCTTTTTGAGTTACAAAGCATTTGGTGCTAATTTTACCAAAAGGAAAATAAAATTTGAAATGTTGAACCCGTGACTCACAAAAGATGACTAGTTTGGCCTGGAAATAAGTTTAGAGGAATTGGCCACCATCCCTTTCATCCCCCTACCTTCCTAAATCTTCTTTTCATAGTTGAATACTCCAGTAATCCATGGTTTCAAGGAGTGTGGAATTGTTGTTGTCGCTCAGTAATTTCAGTTGTGTCTGACTCTAGGTGACGTCATTTGGGGTTTTCTTGGCAGAGACACTGCAGTGGTTTGCCATTTTCTTCTCCAGCTCATTTTACAGATGAGGAAACTGAGGCAAACAAGGTTAAGTGACTTGCCCAGGGTCACACAGCTACCTGTGATGATCAGATTTGAATTCACAAGTCTTCCTGATTCCAGGCCTAGCATTCTATCCACTGTGATACCTGCTTGGAATTATAGAACTTCAGAACTGGAAGAGGTACTTAGAAACCATCTAGCCCAACCCCTCTTTCTGCAAGTGAGGAAAGTGAAGCCCAGAGGGCTTAAACAAGACTTGCCCAAGGTCACACCACTAACTATTAGCATAGGAATGACTCAAATGAAAGGCATTTTCCACTGGACTATGCACCTTCTTCCATCTCCACAGATTATAACCTCACCGTGCCTTAGTAGTGGGTCTTCATGAGTTGCTTCGGCTATTGATAGGCAAGACAGACAAGAGTCTCTGGTGACAGACAAGAACTTAGAAAGGTTGGTCTAATGGAACAAATATTGAAATTAAAAATAGGCAGACCCGACTTTGAATCTCACCTCAGGCACTTACTAGTGATGTGACCTTGGGTAAGTCATGAAGCCTCCCCAGGCCTCAGTTTCCTCATCTGTAAAAAGAGGAAGTTGGGCTGGATGACCTCTAAGGTCATTCCCAGCTCAAAATCTATGATCCTTTACTCCCTGGACAATAGTCAATCAATGCATAGCCAGCTGTGTGCTAGAAGTCTAGTAGGTTGTGATTGTACCCCACTGGCCCAGCCTTAGACAACCCAGGGTCACTTCAAAGATACCATGAGTTCATGTAATAAGATTTTTGTGGGATATGATAATACTCAAATGGCTCTGTGATATCATCAATGTGACTGTTCTTCCCAGTGATTCATATTGCAACCCGTCCACACCTGCCCATCCCTTGTAACTCTCGCTGGTGTCCTCCCATAACTTCACCACAGAAGATCCACCCAACGTACTAGCAGCCTGCCTGCTATCTCATGACACACCAAGGATCCCGGAGGATCACTCTGACTGTCCATCTGGCCTGCTTCACCCTCAACACATGGCCACCCTGGCCACATACTTTTTCAAATTTCTTCTTTTGTTATGTCTTACACTCACCAGGTACCTCTCCATTGCCTTCTGATTTTTTTTCTATTCTCCAGAATCTGTTGTAGTCTGTGTCTTGTTGACATACAGCAACACGGTTAAAATGCTGGTGGAAAAGGGTGCCATGCATGATGGTACACCTGCAATACCCACTCCAAGGGAGGCTGTGGCTGAGGATTGCTTGAACTTTGGAGTTCTGAGCTACAGTGTGCTAAACCTATTGAGTGTCCCTATTAAGTACAGCACCAACATAGTAAGCCTGAAAGAGTGGGGGGGAGCCACCAGGCTTATTAAGGGAAAGGGGAGGGGGAGAGATATAGTGTATGAACCAGCCAAGGTTGGAGATGGAGAGGGTCAGAACTCCCATGCTTTTCAACAACAGGATAAGGCTTGGGAATGGCCACTGTATTTCTTGTATGAGATAGGGAGAACTGAGGGAGGAAAAAGGAAAGAAAAGAGGAGATAAGAGGGGAAAAAAGGTGAGAGGAGAGGAGGGGAAGGGACAGAAGATGGCAAGGAAGGAGAGAGGAGGGGAGGGGAAAGAAAGAGGGGAGAGGAGGAGGAGGGAAGGGAGAGAAGGGAAGAAAGAGGAGGGGAGAGGAAGAGAGGGGGAAGGAGTGGGGAAAGGAGGGAGAGGGAGGGGAGGAGGAAGGAGAGGAGGAGGAGAGAGAGGAGAAGAGAGGAGAGGAGAGGAGGAGAGGAGAGGAGGAGAGGAGAGGAGGAGAGGAGAGAAGAGGAGAGGAGGAGAGGAAAGGAGAGGAGAGGAGGGGAGGGGAGGGGAGGGGAGAGGAGAGGAGAGGAGAGGAGAGGAGAGGAGAGGAGAGGAGAGGAGAGGAGAGGAGAGGGGAGAGGAGAAGAAGGGAGAAGAGAGGAGAGGAGAGGAGAGGAGAGGAGAGGAGAGGAGAGGAGAGGAGAGGAGAGGAGAGGAGAGGAGAGGAGAGGAGAGGAGAGGAGGAGGGAGAGGAGAGGAGAGGAGAGGAGAGGGAGAGGAGAGGAGAGGAAAGGAAAAGGAAAAGGAAAAGGAAGGAGAGGAAAGGAGAGGAGAGGAGAGGAAGGAGAGGGGAGGGGAGGGGAGGGAGGAGAGGAGAGGAGAGAAGATAGAGGAGAAGAGAGGAGAGGAGAGGAGAGGAGAGGAGAGGAGAGGAGAGGGGAGGGGAGGGGAGGAGAGAAGAGGAGAGGGCAAATGGTTCTAAGAATCACAATTACATAAGGCTGATTTTGGAGACTTTTTTGTGGGATAACAAAAATATGAATATTTCTCTTATCTGTTTACAGCATTGCATGCAACCTGCTTGGGCAAGAAAAGCCATCTCCCACGTTATTTCTTCACTCTTTTGTCTCATCTAATCTCTTCCAGAAAGATAAAGATCAAGTAGTCAGTATCATTGTCTTTCCCAGTGGAAGAAGACAATGTTCTTTGTTTCTGATTGTTTTTCCCCCCTGTGCTGGAGCTTTCATATTACATTCATATTACAGTAGGACTTAAGTTTGGCTTATTCGTAGCCGTGATGGCGATGGTAGAAGTGGTCAGATTCCTTTGCCTTGGACCCTGGTACCTCTCAGCCTAGTGTCAGGAGAAAGGGTAAAGGACTGTGCAGGAAAAATGGATTATTTTATGCCATTTGATGTGTGCTCTCATTGTTCCCAGAAGCCCAATAGGCAAAGGTCCAAGTGATGACTAAATTCTATAGATAGATGGATCTATAAGCTCTTTGGTGGGAACGTGTCCTAGACTGGTAGAGAATGAACCTTCTCCATGTCTTTCTGTTCTCTGCAATTCCTGCCCATGCCCTCCTATAAATCCTCCATGAAGGATGCAGCCCACGTCCTGGAGGTCTACCTCTGGTCCTTTTAACTCAATTCAATTTAACAAGTATTTTTAGAATGCTTATAACATGCCAAGGACTGTGCTGGGTTCTGAGGATTCAGTGACAAACAGTGCTTAGTTGTAAACATTCCAAAGCACCATTAATGACATTCACGTTATCTGGACCTCATACTCTCTTACCGAATACCAGCCTAGCTCATGTTCCAGTCTTTGAGGATGCCTTTTATGCCACTTGTCACAAGCAAGGCATTGCTGATAACCTGCTCTGGTCCATTTATCTTTCCACTGGTTCTTCTGCCATTTTGATTCTTATAACATCAGAGTATTTCAGGATTTCCAGTCATTCCAGAAAACCGGCACCAAAAAAATATTTTTTTCTTAGACTTGGGATTTCATTAGTATAAGGAATTGCCCAACAAGATACTCCCAATACCAATATAGCAGCATGTGCTCTGCTACTTAGAAATATGCCAAGCATATTGAGATGTTAAGTGACTGGCCCAGGATCACATAGCCAGAATCAGGACTTGAATCCAGACCTTCCAGTCTCTGAGGCCAGTTCTCTATCTGTGATATTTCAGCTGCCTTGTTCCACTAGGAGAATAGTAATGTTTTGGAGTGGGGGTGATAGGTTTTTCTTATATTTTGTGTCTTAGGATCATTGAGTAATTTTGATAAAGTGACAAGAGATAACAAGTAGAGACCAAGGAGAAACTCATGAATAATACTGGTAGAAATTCCTAAAACAAAAAAACAACAGCAAAACCAACAACCAAACAAACAAAAATTTCGCCCCACCCCCACCCCCAGGTATAATTCTTTTAAGAACTAAATACCGTGCTGAGGCTTTGGGATCAGCTTTATCAGGGTGACTTATACTAGAAAGGTGATGGAATTAATAAATAACCAGGCTCCAGTCTCCCGTTACTTCTTTTATTTGAAAAAAAAAATCCCATTTTCCCCTTCCTCTGGTCCTGGGCCAAGTAGCTGCTGTGGAGAAACTAAAATTAGTTCCTTAGCATTTAGCCTAGTGTGAAGTTACATTCCCCTACTCTCCTGACTCTCTAAGGCACACATACACATTGTCTGGCCAAAGGACATTGGCAGCTGCTTTTGCTGAGCACCAAAGGATTTCCACAAACTGACCTCAAGTGTGTTGCCTTTTTCAAATCTTCTGCCTGCTGAGCCATGACACCAGTCTTCCAGCCCAGAATTCTTCAAAGGCTTCTAGAGCACTGACCACAGCCCCAGTTAGTCCTCGGCATCTCACCTGACTCAGGGTTATCCAGAAAAACAAGATGTTTGTCATTTTCTCTCTCCTCCTATGCCCTTTCTTCCTTATATGACAGGGTTATATGCATTCTAGGTGGTACATTCTTCTAGTCACAGGATTTAGAGCTGGGGATAGGGAGAAAGGAGAAGGCAGCTAGGTGATGCAGTGGATAGAGTGCCAGGTCTGGGGTCATGTTCTTCCTGAGTTCAAATCTGGCCTCAGACACTTACCAGCTGTGTGACCCTGGGCAAGTCATTTAACCCTGTTTGCCCCAGTGTTCTTGTCTGTAAGATGAGCTAGAAGAGGAAGTGGGGGACCACTCCAGTTTTTGTTTGGTTTTTGTTTTTTTGCTAAGAAAACCCCAAATGGGGTCATGAAGAGTCACATGTGACTGAAATGACTGGAGAGCAAAAAGGGAGAAAGGGAGGTAACAAGCACTTTTTTCAAGCATCTCCTTACTTGCCGGGCATGGTGCTGAGCCCATTGTGAATATTTTCCTCATTTGATGCTCAAGACTCTAGGAAAGAGGTGCTAGTGTTTTCCCCTTTTTATAGTTGGGGAAACGAAGGCAGACAGAGCTTATGTGATCTGCCCAGGGTCTCACAGCTAGTAATTGTAGAAGGTTATATTTGAACAGAGACCCAGTTTGATCTCAGGTCTTCCTGACTCCAAGCCCATGATTCTACTAGACCACCTAGCTGTCCCTAAGGTCTGAAGGGGACTTTACAGATTATATCGTCCCCCTTACCCCCATTAATTTTACAAAGGAGAAAGATAAGGCCCAGAGAAAATAACATCCCATATGAGTCATGTACCTGGATACTTGTTTTCAGACTGCGGCAGCATCATTATATCTTTTTTTTTTTTTGAAAAATTGATCTCTTTTGTCTCATCACTTTCATTTCCATATATAGCCCTCCCTGCCCCACCAAGAGAATCACCCCTGGTTACAAAGAAAGAGAAACAAAGTGGCTCAGCAAAAGCAGCTGTATCACCCCAGTCTGACAGCTCGTGCAATGGGTACAGAGCCCTCTGTGAAAGAGGGAGGGAAGGGGGGAGGGGGCTTTGAGGGAGGAAGGTGCATTTTCTCATCTCTTCCTGGAGGCCAAGCTTGGTCATCATAACTGCAGAGCGTTCCATTTCGTTTTCTATTATTGCTACTGTTCTTTCCAATTCCATTGTCATGGGTATTGTGTATCACCATTACATTTTATTACTAGAATCCATTTTTGAGCAAAGGGCATTACCATCAGGTACACTTGATGTCTTTAATAAACACGTCTCATTCACAGCCACCACCAAACAATGGAAAAGGAATGTTGAAAATTTTATAGAGAATAAGCTTTGAAAAGCTTCCCCCCTCTACTCTTTTGTAGAGGTGGGGGAGTCCATGGGTGTGTAACATTATAGAAAATGTCAGATTTTTGTGACATATTGATTAGTTTTGCGGAAATTTTTTCCTCTTTGTTATAAGGGCTAGATCTCTGGGGTGTGGAAGAAAGAGGGATACAGAGGGAAATTTAGGTGATGTCAAAAAACAAGATACCAATTTTTTAAATCTATTTTTTTAAGTCTTATTCAGTATCATCCTGAGCACAGTTACTAAGAATACTACCTCTATCCCTTATACTAATTCATATTAATCATTCTATGTAACCACCTCCCAGCAACCTATCATTTGAAGATCACAGATATGATTTCTCACAGAAAACCCAGCTGACAATTTTCCACTAAAAGGGAGAGAGATTGGCTGGGGAAGGGAAGAGAACAAAACCAACATTTCAGAAGGTTGAAACTTGTGTTATTCTTCGCCAAGAAGTCTGACTTGTTTTAGAATAGTCTGGTAGTCCCAAAGTTCAACAGGCTCAGAGATAGACTAGAAGACCTCTCTAAGACCCTCCTAGACTCAAGAGTGTGTGATTTTAATAATGTTGTTAAAAAAAAATACAACCCAACTTATTATTTTGAATGATACTCTTTTATCTAATCATAAGAACTTATGCAAATGGATTATTACTCGGGTTGTCTTTTTTTTCCCTTCCAACTTGCTATCTAGAAAATAAACTTTCTATTCAGTATAGAAAATAATCAAGTCTGTTGTTTGAGAATTTCACCTTTTATCCTTAAGATTTCTGTATTTCAACATTTATCACCCAAATCTTTTCTGATTACTCTCTCTCTCTCTCTCTCTCTCTCCCCCTATATATCTATATATATCTTGTATTTACATGGTGGTTTACATGTTGTCTCTGCCATTAGAACATGAGCTCCTTGAAGGCAGAGACCATGTTATAGCCTTTATTATCCCTGGCACTCTGCACACTGTCTGCTATGTAGTAAGTGCTTGAATAAATGCTCGACTGACTGACAGATTGTCTTTTGCTTCTCTGGAGATGGTGGAGTTTGAATCAGCAGATCTAGAGTTGGAAAGGACCTCAGAGTTAATTTACTCCAACCCCCTCATATTACAAATGAGGACACTAAGCACCTAGGTGGTACACTGGATACATGGGACCTGAAGTCAGGTAATTCCACCTCAGACACTTACAAACTGTGATCCTGGACAAATCATTTTGCAATTTTGTTCCTGGTTTTGAGATGCCTCCTTATTGGTCCTAGTTCAGTCTTCTGAAGCCACATAGAACAAGTCCAAATCTGTTCCACATTATGGCCCTTCAGATATTTGAAAAGAATAATCTCCTGTCATAACTAGGAATTCTGGTGCCCAGGTCGACTTTAAGAAATGAGCTGCCTTGCTAAGTAATGAGTTCACCACTTCTGTAGCTATACCTCAGATGCTGATAAACTGAGAGAACCCTGGGAAAATCACTCTCTGAGCCTCAGTTTCCTCATCTGTCAGATGGGGATAATAATAGCACCCATATCCTGGGGTTGATGTGAGGATCAGATGAGATAATATTTTTGTTTGTTTTTTAAATTATTTTTAAATTTATTTTTGAATAACATTTTTATTTTTTCCAATTACTTTTAAAAACAAATTTTAAATTTTAACATTAATTTTTCTAAATTTTTGAATTCCAAATTCTCCCCTTTCCTGCTTCCCCTCTGCCCTTCCTGAGATGGTAAGCAATTTGATATAGGTTATATATGTACAATCATGTAAAACATATTTCCATATCAGTCATGCTGTGAAAGAAAACACAGACAAAAAAAAGAAAAAGATAAAGTGAAAAATCAATCTGCATTCAGACTCCATTAGTTCTTTTTCTGGAGGTGGGTAGTGTTTTTCATTGAGACCTTTGGTCTTAGATCACTGTATTTGAGATAATGCTTGTAAAGCACTTTATACAACTTAAAATACTACATAAATACCAACAGTTATTATTAAACCCAAGACTTTAAGTGATTTGCCTTGGGTGACACAAGGTATGAGTGGAAGAGCAGGAATTTGAATTGAGAGGCCCTGATGCCAAGTTCAATCCTTCCATCCCTCTGACCTATTGTAGAAGTCAAGAGAATAAACGAAGGGCCCTCACTGCTCTACACTCTCCCATAATTGCTATGCCTCTGGGCACTAGCTCTGAATATTACTGGTTAACAGCAATAATTAAAGAGGGCCATTAGATGTATGAATAGGATAACTAAGGCTGCTGGGAAAGCTACACGTGCAATAAGCAATGCAATATGGGGCTTTTGCCATTTCCTAAGGGGAGGCCCCTCTCCAAGCTTTTCACAGTAAAGATCAGCTTAAATCTAACACAGCAAGATCTGTGTACAATTTGTTCTGCTCCATGCATGGATGAGACCAAATACTGCTCCAGTTGTCCTCTAGTTAACTGCTATTCCCCATTGAATTTAGCACTTTGACCCTCACCCACCCAGGAATGGATCCAGTCCACTACCCCCTTCCTACCAGTTAGCCATGTTAGAAACAGCCTTTCCTCCCCTCACTTTCCTCCCCCCAATAAAGGTATAAAACCTTATCCCTCGTGCTTTAGGAGACAGAACAGAGGGACAAAGTTTATATGACAGAATATGGACTGCAGAAAATGAGGGGGCCATCAGATGAGGGCATATACCCTGCTTTGAAGGCAAGATTAAAATTCTCTATGGAAAGGTGGTTCTAATGATTTAAATAAAATGGGCACCTGGGGCTTTGTTCTAGGGCACTGACAGCTGAGGAGAGTATTTCTCGCCCATGGAGTTCTTCCCGTTTACATCTTGGCACTTCATGCTTCTCTAGTCCTGTGCCACAAAGTGCCAGTTCCTCCCCTGTTCCATTGCTATGCCCATCCTCACCTGCCACTTCGCAGATATTACTTCCTTGGACTTGTCCGACACACATCTACCTAATTTGGGTGAATTATTTTATCTGCTACCTACTCCACTCAACTAAATTCCGCCTGGGCAACAGAATTCCCAGTTATGGTTCTGCTTGGGTGAGGCAAGAGATTGCAAATATTTAAAGGGCCATAATGTGGAAAGGGCATTGTACTTGCTCTCTGTGGCTCCAGAGGGTTTGAAATAGGACCGGTGGGGAAAAGTTATAGAAAATTAGCTCAATACCAGGAAGAAATGAAAGAAACTTATAGAAAAGAAATGGGCTGCCTTGCTAAGTAATGAGTTCACCACACACACACACACACACACACACACACACACACACACACACCACCCAGAGCTATTCAAGCAGAGTCAAATTGAACACTTCTTGGGGCTGTCATAGAGGACATTCATGTATCAAATGGGATCTGTACTGGAGAGTCTTTAGAATCCTTTTCAAACTCTGGGATGCTAAATTCTGTGATTTTATAACTCTAAATACCTGTCTGGAAAAGTCTGTGGCCTGAGGTTATGGAGCTATTAGCTTTGTGAGACACTAAACTGGGAAGATCCATCTCACCATCACTTCTCTTTCTGTAAAAAGGTGTTAAGAAAAACATTAAAGGGATGTGAAGGGGTCAGGGAGAAAATAGGTCTTTTACCTTGAGGCCCAGGCTGAATTCTAACATTGTGCCACCTGGGAAGTGACCAGCCCAAGACCATCCCTAGATTCCCGCTTCATTATTCAGGACGCCTGCCTCTTCACATCAGGTGACTGGTTTTGTTTGGGTAGTGCAAGAACAATCAGGCTATATACAAGACGAATTAGGAATAATCCACAAAGGGGGAGCATGCCAGGCATGGGGCACAGCCAAGAGGAGAATGCTGGGAGATAACAATGGTTTTTTTTTTGAGGAACAGCGTGGATGGCAACGTCACTAAATCACGGAATACTGGGGGGATGGATGGAAAGTGTAAGAAGACTGGAAAGATTGGGGGACAGGAGACTTTATATTGGATCCCGGAGGTGATAGGGACCCACTGGAGTTTATAGAGCACCAGGCTAACATGGTCAGACCTATTCTTTAGAAAGATCACTTTGACAGTTGAGCAGAGGAAGGATTGGAGTGGGGAGAGACTTATGGCAAGGAAACCAACCAGCAGGATACTGCAATAATCAAGACCAGAGGTAGCTCTTGAGCCCAAGTTACCTCTTGCAAATATGGTTTGAAATTAGTGAAGCAGCTGGGTGACACTGGGGATAAAACTTTGGATCTGGAGGTAGGAGGAACTGCCCTTTAATCTCACCTCAGGTACTTACTAGCTCGTGAACCTGGGCAAGTCACTTTCTCTCTTAAAGTGTCACTTTCCTTCTCTGTCAAAGAAAGGGTAATAATAGTGCCCATCTCACAGAGCTATTGTGAGGATCAAATGAGATAATGTTTGTAAAGTGATTTGCAAACCTTAAAACTTTATATAAATGCAGGTAAAGCCAACACAGAGAGGCGATGAAGTTCAGATCAAATACATCAGTTAATGAAAGCAATATAGCAATCAGAAGCTAAGGGATACATTCCTCCTTTCTATTAACAACTGATAGACTCTTTCAGGGATTTTATATTTATATGGATGTTTATTTAGGTGTGTGTTGGGAAATGTTATCGTATCAAACAATAATGCATCAATAAATCTAATAAATGAAAAGAAATCAATGAATGTAGTAGACTTCTTTGACTTCTCCATCATGCATTGGGTACCTACCTTCCCTGTCCATTTTTTCCAGACCCCTTTCCAGCTTCTGATTTTGTGTTGCTTTCCCCCATTACATTGTAAGTTTCTTGAGAGCAGGGACTATCTTTCTTCTTTATATTTACATCTCTAGCTCTTTTTTTTTTTTTTGCTTTTTTGGAGGGAGAGGAAGGGCAGTTGGGGTTAAGTGACTTGCCCAAGGTTACGGTGTGTCAAGTGTGTGCAGCCGGATTTGAACTCAGGTCCTCCTGACTCCAGGACTGGTGTTCTATTCACTGCACCACCTAGCCGCCCCCACATCTATAGCTCTTTACATAGTGCCTGGCACATACATAGTAGGCATTTAATAATTGTTTATTGATTGATTCTTCAGATCACATTTCTTCTGGTCCAGAGGATTTCTGGAAGTTTAGGACAGAGCTTTCTCAAACCTGGAAAAGCATAGGACCAGGCTGAAGCTCTTGACTAAGCCACCAAGAGGAAAGGTTTCCTGTCCTGTGAAAACCATTTGATGGCCTTTTCCTTCTTCACATTTTGCCCAGATGACCAAGGAGATTTTGCAGTCTTTTCATTTCAGGAACCTAGCAAAAGGAAGTCCCGAAGTTCTGCTGATTGGGTCCACTACAAGTTTATGTTATCTAATCTCAGGCAGGCCCTCATTGCTAATCAGCAATTTTATTTTTCCTTTATTAACGCTATACCCTGCTTCCCTCATCTGTGAATTCCAAAATTTCTCCTCTCTCCCTAGTTACATCCTCCCCTCTCCTTCAGCAAATGATCTGACTTCCTACTCTTCTGAGAAAATCACTGAGATCTCCATCTTTTCTAAAACACACCTCAAAAATCCTCTATATCTTCATCAATCCCCTTCTCCTTGATTCCAGTCTCTGAGGTAGAGGTGACCTTTCTCTGCACCAAGGCCAAACCCATCTCACTACCTATCCCCATAATCACATTCCCTCCTATGTCTTCCAGGAATTTGCCCGTCATTCCCATTTTGTTCCAAGCTCATTATTTCCTTATCTACAGGCTCTTACCCCCAGATCTAGGGCAGTTAGGTGGCATAATGGAGCACTGAACTTGGAATGAGGAAGACTTATCTTCCTGAGTTCAAATCTGGCCTCAGCCACATATTAGCTATGTGACTCTGGGTAAGTTTGCCTCACTTTCCTCATCTGTAAAATGAACTGGAGAAGGAAATGGCAAACCACTCTAGTATCTTTGACAAGAAAACCGCAAACGGGGTCATAAAGAATAAGACATGCTCTCAAAACAAACAAAAGCAAAACAAACCTGGGGGCAGCTAGGTGGTCCACTGAATAGAGCACTGACCCTGGAGTCAGGAGGACCTGAGTAGACACTTATTACACTTGCTGTGTGACCTTGCACAAGTCATATAACCCCAATTGCCCTGCCTTCTCCCCTCCAAAAAAATAAAAAAACAAACAACAACAAAAAGAAAACCACAACTTTGCCTGCTCCAATCCTTCCATTGGGCCACCCTCCTATATCTCTCCCTTCCTTTACTTCTAAACTCCTAGAAAGAATCTCTACTTCCGACCCTACTCCTTTGCTGAAACCTCTCTCTCCAAGGCCAACAGCAATCTCTTAAATGCCAGATCTAAGGGCCATTTCTTTGTCTTCATTTTCCTTGACCTTTGTGCTGCTTTTGACATTGTTCACCCCTCCCTCCTCCTGAATCCTCTCTTGTTCCCTTGGTCTTCATTACTATCTGTTAGTTTAGTTGGTGATTTTTATTTCCTATTTGGCTGCCCTTTCTCAGTTCTCTCCTGATCTCTATTTGCAGTGTCCACCAAAGTCAGCCAACAAGCATCTATTAAGCACTTCTGTATACCAGGCATTGTGGTAAGCACTGAGGATACAAAGAAAGACGTATGTACTTTCTCTGCCCTCAATTCTACTTTTAATTCACATTCTAATGGAGAAGACAATATGCAAATAATGATAGAGATGCAAGAGATATAATAATAACAGCTAACATTTACATAATGCCAGGGACTGTGCTAAGCTCTTTACATTTATCATCTTGGTTAATCCTCACAACAATCCAGGGAGGTAGGTACCATTATTAACTCCATTTTACAGGTGTATAAACTGAGGCAAACCAAGGTTAAGTGATTTGCCTGAGGTCATACAGCTAATAGGTGTCTGAGACTGGATTTGAGTAGTCTTCCAGACTCCTGGCCCAGCATTTTATCTACCTAGCTGCTCCTACAGAGATAAGTGGAAAGTAATGTCAGAGGGAAGTCACCAGTGGATAAACCTGAGTTCAAATCCAGCCTCAGACATTAATTAGGTGTGTGACCCTGGGCAAGTCACTTAACCTCTGTCTGCCTCAGCTTCCTCAAATGTAAAATTAGGTTGTTGTGTGAAGATCAGATGAGATAATATTTTTAAAGCAATTAGCACAATGCATGGCACATAGTAAGTGCTAAATAAATGCTTGTTCCCTTATCTACTACCCTATTCCTTATCTTGATCCTCCTTGCTCCATCAGTGGCTGTTGTCTACCTCCTATCCTCAGCTATGTTCTCTCAATCAGACAAAATCAATTCATTTCAGCAAATAATGAGTAAGTACCTGTGCTTTGTACAAGGTAGCATGAAATAGTGGAGACAACTGACCTTAGAGCCAGGAAGACCTGGGTTTGAGTCATACCTCTGATATATGCTTTCTGTGTAACCCACAAGGGTAAATCACTTAGCCTCTCTATTCTCCAGACTATCCTCTAAGAAGGTACAGACCTGCATTGAGAGAGGTCATTTTTTTCTATCAATGAAAACACAGACCTGGTCCCCATCCCTATATGCAAGATACTGAGCTAGAAATTAAAACAATTCTGAGGTACCACCTCATACTGATCAGAATGGCTAATAAGACAGAAAAGGAAAATGATGAATGTTGAAGGGGATGTGGAAAAATTGGGACATTAATGCATTGTTGGTAGAGTTGTGAACTGATTCAACCAATATGGAGAGCAATTTGGGACTATGACAAAAGGCTATCAAACTGTTTTATCTCCTTTGACCAAACAATAACACTACTAGGCTTGTATCCCAAAGAGATCAAAGGAAAAGGAAAAGGACCTACATGTACAAAAATATGCATAGCAACTCTTTTTGTGGTGGAAAATAATTAGAAATTAGGGGGATGTCCATCAATTGAGAAATTACTAAACATGTCATGGCACATAATTGTAATGGAATACCATTGTGGTATAAGAAATAATGAGCACGCTGTTTTCAGAAAAACCTGTGAAGATTTATGTGAACTGATGCAACATGAAGTAAACAGAAATAGGAGAACATTGCACAAAATAACACTAATATTGTAAGATGACTGTAAATAACTCAGCTTTTCTGATGAATACGATGACCTAAGAAAATTCCAAAGGACTTATAATGAAAAAAATGCTGTCCACCTCCAGAGAAAGAACTGATAGAATCTGAATAGAAATTGAAGCATTTTAAATTTATCTTATTTTATTTTTGCTTTTTGAAGGGCAATTGGGGTTAAGTGACTTGCCCAAGGTCACACAGCTAGTTTTTGTGTTAAGTGTCTGAGGCCAGATTTGAACTCAGGTCCTCCTGACTCCAGGGCCAGTGCTCTATTCACTGCACCACCTAGTTGCCCCTGAAGCATTTTTTAACTTTATTTTTCTTGCTTTTTTTAAAACAAGATTAATATGGAAATATGTTTGGCATGATTTCATATGCATAATTGATATCACACTTCTCATCTTCCCAGTGGGTGGAGGAGGGGAGAGAAGGAAGGAGAGAATTTGAAGATCAAAAAATTTTTAAATGGATGTTATAAATAAATATATATATGAAAAAAGACACTGTACTAGGTATTAAGAATTTAAAGATCACAAACAACACTTTACTGAATGCTTTTTATTTATGTAATAAGCATTTATATAGTGCTTCAAAGTTTGCAAAATGCTTTACAAATATTATCTGATTTTATCTTTGCAATAACCCTGTGAGTTACATGCTATTATTATCCCCATTTTTTTTTTTGCTTTTTTTTGGAGGGCAATTGGGGTTAAGTAACTTGCCCAAGGTCACATGGCTAGGTTTTTGTTTGTGTGTGTTAAGTGTCTGAGGCCGGATCTGAACTCAGGTCCTTCTGACTCCAGGGCCAGTGCTCTACTCACCGAGCCACCTAGCCGCCCCCAATTATCCCCATTTTTCATATGATGAAAATGAATCTGAAAGAAGTCAGGTGACTTTCACAGGGTCACACAACTACCAAGTATCTGAATTAGAATTTGAACTCTGGTCTTTCTGATTCCAAGTCCAACACTCTTATCTATTACACCTCATATATAGTTTCTTCACTCAAGGGGTTTACTAAGAGTGAGTGTAAGACATATATAGAGATAAATGTGGTACAAAGCATGATGTAATAAGAGAGAAAAGAGAGATTTAGACCATGTGTTATAAGGAATTTAAGGAGAAAAAGATTACTTACAGCAGAAGGAATAGGAAAGGCTTCATGGAGAACGCTACACCTTGAAGAAAGATGTTGACACAGGGAGATGCAAAGACAGACTCTTTCACAAATGATATACAATCTGCCAGAATGCTCGGGGAAGGGCAGGCAGTCTGGCACAGTGGGACGACTGGACCTGGGTATGAATTCCAGCTTTGTCTCATCACCTGCCTGGTCAGTTTAATCTCCGTGGGCCTCAATTTCCTCATTTATAAAATGCAAGGGTGACACTAGATGAACTCCAAGGTAATTCCAGCACTAAATCCATGATCCTAAAATCCTATGGGAAGGAGAGGGAGTGGAGGTAAAGAGAAAAGCTTTTTTTTTCCCTAGGAGTTTGTGAAAAGGGGAAGAAATATAGTATTAAAACTTGAGGAGAGTAGAAAAGTCAAAGGAGGATTTTTTAAAATAAGCCAATCAATAAGCAATCATTAATTGCTTACTGTATGCCAGGCTCTGTGTTTAGCTGGAGATATAAAGAAAGGCAAAAATACAATCCTTGTCCTCAAGGGGATAATAAGGAAAGCAACATCCAAATAACTATCTACATACAAGATATAAAAAGATAGAGATACATATAGATAAAAAAATTATATCTATGTACAGTACACATAATTATATATTATATTAATAATATATAACATATTATTATATATTACAGATTATATAATGCATGATTATATAGATTATATAATACATAATATGCAGGTGTAATTTATATATAAATATAAATGATATATAATCCAATTGATATATAGTATATAATATAAAAGAATCCAGTTTATATACGTGAGTATAAAGATATAGATAGACATAGAGATAATGATAGATATATAGTATAAATTTCTGTGGGCCTCAGTTTCTCCATCTGTAAAATGGTAGGGTGGTACTCCAGAACTAAATCTATGATCCCATAATCTTTTAGGAAGAAGACGAAGTGGAGGTAAGAAGAAAAGCTTTTTTTCTAGGAGTTTGTGAAAAGGAGGAGAAATATATTATTACAGCTTGAGGAGAGTGGAAAAGGAATATACTATACTATTCTTCTAGTAATAAGAACAACACCGATAATGATAATAAATAGCTCACTATTATGCAGCTTGACTGGTTTACAAATTGGTCGATTAACTAAAACTCACCCTTACTTCTAGGACATCCACCCAAATATAATCTCATCCGAACCAACATACCTTGAAAGGCCTGCTTGAACCTGATTGTTAAATTTTCAGTGTGGAAATCAGTAAGCCCTACATTGCAGGGCTTGCTGTATTGTTTTGCTGCTTGTCTAGACTTAAAGTGCTGGAGGGAATGTTAATAATGCTGATCACACTTAAAGGTGTGTGTTACTATATATTTTTTTCCCCTGGTTAATATTTATTATATTTACCAGTATACTCCTACGAGTAAGGCACTGTTCTAATCACTTGGGACACAAAGTCATGAAATGTAGGACTTGTCCACCTGAAAAAATAAATCTAATTGAACCTACCCAAATCAGAGAAATATTGAGGATTTTTAAGCACTATTAGGATTGTTGATTCTGACTTCAGGTGATGAGGATAAACTAGGACCTGTGCCCCCTGCTTCTATTGTTATTGGTGGGATTTTTTTTTTTTTTTTTGCCTTTCCAATACATGAGAAGTAGCTTCTCAAATCCTCCACAAGTGCTTTTAAAAAATATTTTGGTGTTTTATTTACTCTCCTGAAAGAGGAAAGCTAAGTGCTGTATTTTAGGCACTAATAGACTTCTTTCAGAGGATATTGACGGTTCACTTAGCTTTGAAAAGCCTTTAAGAAGTTTTCCCTATTTGCTCAAAACTGAAGGCTATTTGCATAATGGGCTGGTTTCTGCAATATGAGCTTTCAGAGTTATTAAATCAGGTTTTCTTAGTACCTCTACTATGTAAGGCTTTGTTAACGTAGTCCATCATTGACTGAACTTGAAAATAATAAAGCAGGTTTGTTTTTTTTAATTCTATAATCCGGACATTTAACTTGTCTTTCCTCAGGTTAACTAAATTGAAGAGATTGTGGCCAAGTATTCCTTTTTCTCCTCTCTGCTAAATGTGTCTAAATGTGAATATGTCTTGTGTATATGTTAAACAATTCTCACTCACTCTCCCCACTGACATGGCATGTATTTGGGGGAGTATTTCATTAAAAGCCTTTGCTTTGAAGAAATAGTATAGAGAAATCACATCATGTGGATTGTTGAGGTGATGTGACCCAGTACACCAAGGATTACTGAGTAATTTAGAGACATTGCTTCCTAATGGTTTTAGATTTCAACCACTTTGGGTCCTTGTGTGGACCCATGATTTTGGATTGATATTCCCTCCACCAATACAAATCACAACTTTATCCTTTCTCATCCTGTGTAATTCTTATCCATGTTTTGCTATAAATCCTCCCACTGCCTGAATCATGGGAAGCCTTTCTTGAGTTCTGGTTCTCCTGAAAGTTACCACTATACATGGAGAATAGCTCTTTGGAAAGGGTGTTGGATTTGAAAATAGAGGATTTGGGTTTAAATTCTAGCTCTTACCACCTATATGACCTTAGGCAAGTCACTTTGCACCTGTGTTCCTCAGTTTCCCTAATGTGAAAAAAGAAAATGTTGTCTTAGGTTATTTCTGAATGACTTTCTAACTCTACAACTATGAACCTAAGAATATGCTGTTCAGGCATAGCTGCTGTCTCCATCTTACTACACAATTGACCCACCTTCTTTTATGGTTCCACATGTCCTTTGATAACATCCTTTGGGCCACCATTAGTGCATGAATGCAGAGTGCCTTGGTTCTTCCCAGTTGTCTCTCTAGCAGATTGTAATTCTAAATTGAACAAAGAGTAGCCTTTATAATTACAAGTGAAAAGTGGTCTCCCTGAAGATACTTTATCTTCTCCAGAGTTGCAGAACCACTCATAGTGGACTTTTTAAAAAACAAATTTTCATTGATATCTTTCATTTTTATATTGCTTAAATTTCTCCCTTTGTTACTCATTCTCTCTCCTCCCAGAGCCTTCCCTTATACCAGAGATTTTTAAAAAAAAGACAGAGGAAAAAAATAGCAACTAATCAGTACATGGAAAAAAAATTCTGAAAATAAATGTGGAATAGGGAATGTGGGAAAATAGCCTGTGGGGAACCCCTTCCACTTCTGCAAAGGAGCAGAACAATATGTCTTCTCATATCTCCTCTTTGAGGCCAAGTTTGCTCTTAATGATTTGGCAAAATTCATTTTGGGTTGTTTTGTGGTGTTTATTCTTCCCATTTACACTGTTGGAATCGTGCATATTGTATTCTTGGCTCTGCTTCTTTCACCTTCCTTTGGTTTATATAAGTATTCCCATGCTTTTTTATATTCAGCATAGTCATAGTTTTTTACAGCTCTGTAATATTCCATTATATTTACATACCACAATTTGTTTAGCCAATCCTCAATCAATAGACACCTTCTGTTTCCAGCTCTTTGCTATCACAAAAAGTACAGCTATAAATATTTTGATAAGTATGTGGTTTTTCTTTTTATCAATGTTACGCCTAGCCATGGAATCTTTGCTGCAAAGAGAGTGGACAGTTTAGTCTATGGTGACTTTTCAAAGATGGGAGAGCCAACCATTCAGAAGCAGCTAGTTGCTTCTGGGCTACTGATTTTCATTTGAGCTAAAGGTTGTTTTAATGCTTCAAGTACTTACTTCAATGCTTCAAGTACTCAAGTTTCATTAGTGTATTGGTGTGGGTATACCCTTCACTGATGCAGATTATGAACCCTACACAACTTAGTAGATGGTTCCATGAATTACTGTGAAAGAAAGAAAGAAAGAAAGAAAGAAAGAAAGAAAGAAAGAAAGAAAGAAAGAAAGAAAGAAAGGAAGGAAGGAAGAAAGAAAGAAAGAAAGAGAAAGAAAGAAAGAAAAGTAGGAAGGAAGGAGGGAAGGCAGGAAGGAGGGAAGGGAGGAGGGAAGGAAGGAAGGAAGGAAGGAAGGAAGGAAGGAAGGAAGGAAAGAAAGAAAGAAAGAAAGAAAGAAAGAAAGAAAGAAAGAAAGAAAGAAAGAAAGAAAGAAAGAAAGAAAGAAGGAAGGGAGGAGGGAAGGAAGGAAGAAAGCCACCTGGTGGCCGGCCATCTGTGATGTGCCTCTGAACTTAGCCCAGTTAGTCTTTGGATCATAGATATCCAGTCCATAGTGTGCCTTTATCATTGGATACGACTTTGTGATCTGAAAAGGATGCTTTTAATATTTCTGCTTTTCTGCTTTTAACTATAAAATTTTTATGTCCTAATATATGGTCAATCTTTGTAAAGGTTACCATGAACCACTGATAAAAAGGCTCATTCCTTTCTATTTCCATTCATTTCTCTCCAAATATCTATCATATCTAGCTTGCCTAAAATTCTATGCATTACATATAAAAGTCATAAAATTCTATTCACATCCAAAGATGATTAGGGAAAAAAAGAAAAGAACCTATATATTCTAAAATATTTATAGCAGCTCTCTTTGTGGAGGCAAAGAACTAGACATTGCAGGGATGCCCATTAATTGGGGAATGGCTGAATAAGTTGTGGTATATGCTTGTGATGGAATACTACTGTGCTATAAGAAATGATAAGCTCATTGATTTTAGAAAAACATAGGTGGGTTTGCATGAAAAAATGAAGGACAAAATGAGCAGAATGTAATAGAGCAATATTGTCTTAAGAACAACTTTGAGCAACTAAGTCATTTTGACTATTATAAATAATCAAATTAACTATAAAGGACATTGGAAGGAAGAAGCTATCTGCATCCAGTGAAAGAATGAATAAATAGAAGTATGTATAGAATGATTATATATATATATATATATATATATATATATATATTTATCTAATGGTAGCCATCTTTAGGGGGGGAGGGGAAGGAAGACAAATGGTAAAAAAAAATTTACACCATAACTTTATTATATACTTGAAAATAATAGCAAGTTGTACATAATGGTTTCATGTGCAGTAATCTTTTTTTAATCCTACTATGTAATGGAAATGCTTGTTTCATTTCTTAAATTAAAAATAAAATGTATACAGAAATTTTTAATTTAAAAAATCATTGGATAGGACTTGTCAGAACTTGTGATCTGATGACAAAGCTTGAGGTCACCTCTAGACCAAAATGAGGCTCTAGGAAAGGACTTGATGGGAAACACCAAGATATAGTAGATTCAATGTTGTTCCTAGAGTCAGGGAGATTTGATTTCAAATTCTACCTCTGATACCTATGTGCTCTGGGATCATCTGTTCTGCTCCTGGCATTTCTCCTGGAGTTGTTAGGCAGCAAACACCATATCAATCATTCCTCAGTCCTTTCTGAAGCCACACTGTCTCTTGGGTAGATTACCATCTTCTATGTGAAGGATCAGCCTATGAAGGAGAACTCTGGCAAGAATCTTGCCAGCAATGACTAAGAGAGAGACCCCCTGTGATTACCACAGGACAATCTATTTCCTTTACCTTCATAGAGATGGACAATGGAGGCATCCTTGAACTCCTGGGGAAATCCTCCTCTTGCCATGTAACCCAGAAAACTTCAGTTAGCTTTTATATGAGGAATGGACCCCCTACCTTGTAAATCTCAGCTGGAATATAATCAGCACCAGGTGCTTTGCCACAGGAAAGGGACCTAATAGCATTCAAAATCTCTTCTTCAGTTGATACTTCAGCTGGAGAGGGCCTGACTTCAACCTGAAGTAAATGGTCAATGACCTCGACATTGATTGATGATTGTCTCTTAAGAACTCTATGGAAGTCTTCAGCCCTTCTCTCTAGGATCATATCCTCATCACTAATCAATGTGGCTCCATCAGCACTGAGTAGTTGAAATGCTCCATAGTCCCATAAATAGCCTCTAGGACATCATAAAAATGCTTTGGATTGTGACTATAAGCATAAAACTGAATTTCATCTGCCTTCTAACTGAAGTGAGAATCCTGCATCTCTCTAAGATTTGCTTGTACTTTACTTTTGATGAAAGTAAATGCTGTCTTCTTAGAGATGGATGAACTATCCTGCTGCTAAACCCTGTGGAATTCTTGTTTTTCATTTAGCAGCTTCTGAATTTCTCCATTATTTTCATCAAATCAGTCTTGGTGTTTGTGAGTGTTCTGACCCAGATGAGCAAACGCAGTGCTACACACCAAATCTCTGAAAACTGCCCATTCCTTTTCTGCTCCACTGTTGCTAACCATGTGTTGGCTCAACTTTCCATGCAAGTTAGCAACAAACTGTTCCCATTCAGAGAAGAACTCTAATCTGTTAACATTTAATTTTTCTGGTAGTCCTTTTGCCTGGGGGATGCTGCTTTTGTTGAATGCTCCTTGGTAGTATACTTTCCAGGGATGTACACATTTATAATGATGTTGAAACACACGTTGCCAGAGCTAGCTCAGTGTTTGGGAGGCTCCAAAGGAAAGTGTGGGAGAGAAGAGGTATTAGACTGACCACCAAACTGAAGGTCTACAGAGCCATTGTGCTGACCTCATTGTTGTATGCCTGTGAAACCTGGACTATCTACCAGCACCATGCCAGGAAACTGAATCGCTTCCATTTGAGTTTTCTTAGGAAGATTCTGAAGATCCTTGGCAGGATAAGGTACCAGACACTGAGGTCCTTACTCAAACTAAACTGCCAAGAATTCAAACTCTGCTTCAGAGAGCACAACGCCAATGGATTGGCCAAGATGTTTGAATGTGAAACATATGCTTGCCAGACTATTTTATGGAGAACTCACACAGGGCAGGCAAGCATTCACATGATTGTCGGAAAAAGTGATACAATGACACTCTCAAGGTCTCTCTTAAGAACTCTGGAATTGATTGTGTGACATGGGAGACACTGGTACAGGACCGCTTAGCATGGAGTGCCCCATCAGAGAAGGTGCTGTGCTCTATGAGAAAAGCAGAATTGAAGCAGCTCAAAGGAAATGCAGGATGTGCAAATTTGAAGAATCCACCCCAAATGTTCACATGGACTATTTGTGCCTGACCTTCAGTAGAGCATTCTGAGCTCATACTGTTCTGATTAGCCAGCCACAGTCCGACACACTGAAACTTGACTCTAGCAGAGTGATGTCATTTTGGTCCTCTTCAAGAAGGAAGGACAAGCACCACCAACCACCACAGCTCTGGGATCATGGGCAAGTCATGTAAAACCTCTTTTACACTCAATTTTCTCATCTGTAAAATAAAGGGCTTGGACTCAATGGCCTCTAACTTCCCTTCCAGCTCTAAATCTGTATTCCTGTGGCTTCAGAGGAGGGAACCCCCTCCACCCCTTTTAATGATCATTTTCTAGGTCTTGATGCTTTTTTCCCAAAGAGATATAGAGGATGATATATCTATAAGTTAGTTATTTTGTAGGCTAGATGATACTGACTGAGGTGGTAGTTTGAAGGAGGAGAGGAGAGAGGTCCTGATCCCTACTTAAAGAAGACTAAGGTATCTATTGTCTGTCTCCTTTCAGGGTTGGCTTTTTGTCCTGGGGAAGTTCCAGGATTGCAGTTGTTGAACTTCAGATGAAAATTTAATTCAGCCAGCCTTCATTAAGGACCTGCTAAATGCAAGACACTGTGCTAGTTACTAGGACTGTAAAGAAGAAAGGAAAAATCAGTCCCTGCCCTCAGGGAACTTACCAAGTAGGGGATTTCTAGTTATTGAGTAAGACTTCCTTTTATCTCTCTCTAAGCTTGCCAAATATGTCTCATTGGGAGGTGAGTTCTCTCCCTGGGCTTAGAGCTTTGTCATTTGTTATTTCAAATTGGCTTTCAGAAAGTCTGTGAAGGTTTGTTTAGATTAGAAGTCTCCCACAAAAGAAGTGAATCTCATTCTTTCAGCAATACTGGGCAGTACAGTAGTGAAGTGGTGTTTATATTTTAAAGATAATTTCTTGTAATGCAATTTAAGGAGTTAAAATCTTAGGTTTAAAAAGAGATGAGGGAATGGGAGCCCAAGAACTTCTCATCAATCAATCACCAAACATTTATTAGATGCTACCATGTGCCCAAAAACTGTAGTAGGCTCTGGAGGTCATAAAGAAAAAAATTATACCCTGTCCTGGGGCAGGGGTTAATATTCTATCTGATGAACGTAGGTGGGGAAAAAAAGAGGAATCAGTTCAATTTTCTTTATGCTTGTAATTATGTGTATCTTTTATAACGACAAAAGAATTGTGGTGGTTTTTTTGGAGGCAATTGGGGTTAAGTGACTTGTCCAAGATCACATGGCTAGTTTTTGTGTTAAGTGTCTGAGGCCGGATGTGAACTCAGGTCCTCCTGACTCCAGGGCCAGTGCTCTATTCACTGCACCCCCTTTTTTTTGGGGGGGGCGACAAAAGAATTGCTGAAGGTGTACAACAAAGATGATTCTGGAGGCTCTAATACTTGACCAGCAGTAAAGTAGTAGTGTAATCAAGAGGTCACTCTTTGGTGTTGTTTGTTTGTCCTTTGTTCTTGAAATGAACCATGACATCAGGAAGATGATGCCATGACTTAAAAGTGAATTGGATTTCATCTGCATCCCTCCTTGTGACAGGAACAGCATTTCCCTGATGCTACTTCTTTCCTCCCACCTACAAGATGAGGAGACTTTACCTAAAAGAAGACAAAGCTACCCCTAGAGATCTGATTAGCCAGGACTGGAACTGGTTTCCCTATTGCAATTTCTGTCCCAGTATCACTCTCCCCTCCCCCAGAAAACATGGGGTAGACCTAAGAAAAGCTGCCTCTGGGCCATCATAATTAGGCTTGGCTTACCTGACACATTTTCCTGGTTATCTAAGGGCATAAAAAGTCTCAGGCACATGGGGTATAGACCACACAACCTTGGTGTATTTCTGAAGCCCATGAGAATAATCTCACCCAGAGGAGTTTACCAAATAGGTTTCCATTTGGAGACGTGTTGGGGCTGTGTCCAAAAAAGCGAAGTGTTATTGTGTCCTTGTTGTATATCCTTACTGTGTTAGGACAAAACAAACCTCCTTGTGTTAAATGTTTAAAAAAAAGTGAATTGGATTGAAGTGAGGAGGGTTGTGCAAGGTCACCAGCTTCAGGTTCTTCTCCTAAGCCATCTGGGTCCAATGGCAAGATACAGATCAAGATGACTGGAGATGGCCCTGACTCACAGTCCCAATCAGGCACTTTTTCTTTCTTTAAAAGTAACCAGAAAAGTACTTTGGTTTTCCTCTGTTAGGGACTTCTTCGGTGAATGAAGGTAATATTTCAAAATACTGACACAATTACTGATGAGAGTAGAAGGAATTGTAGTTTGTGGTCTCATCCTAAAATGCTGAAAAATATTCTTTCTTTGTTTTCAGAAGCTGTTGCATCCATGCTTACTTCTTTCAGTTGTTTAAGTGGTAAGAAACTAGTAACTCCTTATTTCTTTATGTGATTAGAGATCCTGAGGTACCATGGAATCCTGGGCAAGATAGTCTGGAAGCTTAAAGCAAGATCAAAATCTAGGACTATTAAGACTAAGTATATTATTTAATTCTCTAAACCAGTGTTATTTGTTCACTCTCAATCTTTTATTTTAAATTATTTCAGCATACAAATAATCTGTATTTGTTTCAAGTATTTGCCTATAACTTAACTTAAACCTTTGCCAGTCTCTTATTAATTTAATTGCATCGTCTTTGGGTTGGAAGGGGGCATATATTAAGAGGTGTTGGGGGAAATGGATTTGAGAGGGCAAAATAGTGAATTATTTTGTGGAGCTTGCTCGAGTCTGGTCAAAGGAATATAGTTTGTGATTTTTTCTGGATATATGTAATAGAAAAGTTTTTTGTCTCTTTTTAAAAATGATATTTGGGGGCAGCTAGGTGGTGGAGTGGATAGAGCACTAGCCCTGGAGTCAGGAGGACCTGAGTTCAAATCTGCTTTTTGGAGGGCAATTGGGGTTAAGTAACTTGCCCAAGGTCACAGGCTAGGTTTTTGTTTGTGTGTGTTAAGTGTCTGAGGCTGGATCCGAACTCAGGTCCTTCTGACTCCAGGGCCGACGCTCTACTCACTGCACCACCTAGCCGCCCCTCTGAGTTCAAATCTGACCTCCAACACTTAACAGTTCCTAACTGTGTGACCTTGGGCAAGCCACTTAACCCCAATTGTCCTGCCTTCCCCCCTCCAAAAAAGAAAAAAAAGTAGCTATGTTAAAAAAAAAATGTGAATTGCTTATATTATGATAATA
The DNA here is from genome assembly GCA_011680675.1 of Gymnobelideus leadbeateri. Classification (NCBI taxonomy): domain Eukaryota; kingdom Metazoa; phylum Chordata; class Mammalia; order Diprotodontia; family Petauridae; genus Gymnobelideus; species Gymnobelideus leadbeateri. The sequence continues at coordinate 258,601 of WOXC01009668.1, read as the reverse complement.
TTATGAATTGCACTGGGTTGGGTTTGCTATAGTATTTAAATACCTGATATGTGGCTACTAATCAAAAGGTGTATCTTTAATCAATTCTTCTAAAAAATTACCCTCTCGTAGTTGCTTAAAGTGTAAAAATACATTCCCAGTTCCCTTCATCTTTGTATTTACAACCACTTTAAAGTACCAGATCTTATCTAATTTAGACCCTGCTATTTCCCATTGACTTGATTTGTTTCTAGCCTCCAAAATAGCCTACAACATAATTACTGTACTTAAGACCATTGAGACTCCTTCTGGATATACTAAATTTCACTTTTTTTAAAAAAGCTCTGCCTCTTAATGAGAGGCTTCCACTGACACTGAGAGACCAAAATTCAGCTAGAATGTGTGTGATTACTCCACCAACATCGAAGAATCTACAAATTGGGCAGCCCAAAATTTATTATTAAAGACTTGCAGCAAGAATCCAGAGAGATCCTTCTTGCTTTCACAAATATGGAATAGTTTATAACAGAGTTTGGCAAACTGAGCAGCCCAATGATTTTCCCCCTAGCTTTCAAAGAAATAAAAAGGGAATTGGGATGGGGGGGGGTGGCTGTTTAAATTGTTGTATGGTATCCAATCAGTCACATTCTGAGACCCCAGCTAGAATCATTGGAGTCTTCTGGAAGGGTGAAAGGGGAGTAGAACACATCTAGCTGGGGAAATTACTGGGGCTACACACTGCAAGCTCTGGCATCATGGTTCTTCTTCCCCTAGTCCCAGACTGAATAGTCAACTATCAATTATTTTACCCAGAGCAAAGGCTAAAAAAATCTGTAGCAAAGGACAATCCAGCTGAGGAGAGAGAAGGCAAGACCACAAAAAGAGAGACCTTAAACTTCTGGATGCCACTTACCCTTTAAGTGAGATATGAGGATGCACAAAGAGGAAGAAAGAGCTGGATATGGCCAGAAAGGAGATCACCTGGGGCTAACTAGGTGTGCTAAGCTCAGCTATTATTCACTCACTGAAGAAATAAATGCTGTCTTTGTCAAATAAACCTTGATCTAAATGACTGCACCCAGGAACAAAGCCCTGGTCACTATGGCTTAGTTATGGCTCTCTCCCAGCTACTCCTTCCTTCTCTGCTACCTTTGCATTCATTAAATCAAGTCAACTAGCATTTATTAAATATGTTCTATGTGCAAGCACTGTGCTACTAGCTGAGGATAGAAAGTGATCAGTTTCTAAAGGGGGGGACAACAGGCAAACCCCTCTGTTCAAACAAAGTAACAGACATTATAAAAATGGAGGTAATCTTAGAGAGAGAGGGCTACTAAGAGGTGCCATAAAGTGCCAGGCTTGGAATCAGGAAGACTCATCTTCCTGAGTTCAAATCTGACTTCAGACACTTATGTGTGGCCCTGGGCAAGTCACTTAATCCTGTTTGCCTCAGTTTCCTCATTTGCAAAATGATCTAGAGAAGGAAATGCCAAACCACTCCAGTTATTTCTGCCAAGAAAACTCCTAAATGGGGTCACAAAGAGTCAGTCACAACTGGAAACGACCAAACAACAAAAAATCTCAGAGAGAAGGTCCTGATATATTAAGGAGGATGGGAAAAAGCTTCTTTGCAAAAGGTGGGATTTTAGGAGTCTTGGAGGAAACTAGCAAGGTCATTTTTACAATGGTTAAGCAGTGGGGTTCAGTGGATGAATTCTGGATTTAGCATCAATTGATCTAGGCTTAAAATCTGGCTTTATCACTTATGGGATTTGTTGCTAATGTTACTTTTAGGACTATGGACAACTTCCTTGATTTCCTCTAGGACTCAGTGCCTTATGGGTAAAATGAGAGTTGGCCTGGATGGCTTCTGAGACCTCTTCTTGGTCTAAGTCTATGGTCCTGTAATCATTTCCTCTCCCCTTCTACTCTGCCCAAAAATAAAATTCTAGATCTTGAAGATTCCCTTTGTTTTGGGGTGTAGGTCTGTTTTCAGTCGTGGGTTCTTCCTTACTACAGCTTCTTCTTGTAAAACAAATTTGAAGTTTTCTCTTGGAAATAGTTGAAGACTTAGGTTTGATTCCACATCCTTGCCACCTGTGAGACCTGGGGCAAGTCATTTCACTTTTTCAGTTTCCTCATCTATAAAATGATAGGATTGGATCAAGTTTTGGTTTTGTGTCGATCACCTGTAGTCCTGCTGCTGGGGAAGGCTGAGGCTGATGCATCTCTTGAGTTCTGAGGTTCTGAACAGCACTAGGTGTAAAAGCTAATGAACTGTCCACACCAGCACCAAGAGGGCATCTTTCTAGAAGCAGCTGCCTAAGGAGAGGTAAGGTAAAGATTATGTATGTATTAGTATTAAGGGCAAGTCTGGGAGTGGGGCCACTGTATTTCCATCTTGGGTAAAATAGGAAGACCTGTCTCAAAAAGTAAATGAACAAAAAATGAAAAGGTGGGCCTAGCAGCACTTGAGCTTTTTCCACTCGAGATCTGTTTTTTGCATTCCTGCAATATTTGTTGGTAATGTGTGGCGGGACGACAATGCACAATAAAAAGTGAAAACTACACATGCTTTGTGTTCAGAAGCGAGGCTGCAGTGCAACATGGGCAAGTGCTGCCAGAAACACCTTGTATTCATTACTTGTTTGATTTTTAATTAATTTTTGGTCATTGCACATTCAGAAACCTTTTCCTGCTGCCAAGTTTTTCATGATCCACATGGGGTCACAACCCACAGTTTAAGAAACACTGGCCTCAAAGACCTCCAAGATCCCTGCTGGCCCTAAGGCAATGATCCTTTAAGCTGGTAAATGATGTCTTCATTTCTTGGCTTGGAGTCATTAGCTCCTGAGCTGGTACTGTAAACACAACCTTCTTCACCTACCATTCATTTCCCTGCATTATTTAAGCTTTGACACACTACTGAGAGTAAGGCTAACTGCAATGCTGGAATTTTTCCTGAGTTTTCATGAAACCTCAGTGTTTCTTTAAATAGGACAGATGATTGTGATATACTATTCTCAATACAAAATGGAAATACCTTGTTATAGGCTGGAAGTCATTTAGAATTCTATTCACCTTCCCATCTGGGGCTGAAAATGATGACTAATGTAGCTTTGGTAACTATGTGATTATGGAAACCTTGTTAACATTGGCTACTGTGGCATGCTCAGCCTTTGTGTTTTCCCTTGTAAGCTAGCATGTAAGCAAGAGGGGTGCTCTAAGCTAAACTTCTAATCAAATAACAGAGTTTACCAAGATGTAGCCCAGAATTACTTTGTGGGCTATTTGGCAACCTCTCAGGAAAGGAGAAACCCCATTCCAGAGGGCACCAGTCCCTTGCCTTTGAGGTAAGGAAGAGAAAACTCCATTCCTTCAAGTCTCCAGCCTTGCTGCTGCTGATGTTTGTCTTTTGTTCTCAAAGAAGACCAGAAGACATCAGGGAAGCAATACTAGGACATGCAAGTGAATTGGATTTAAGTGAGGGAGGTCTGTGCAAAGTCACCAGCCTCACTTTCTCCAGGGAGTAACAGCATTCCATGGAGCACCAGGACTTCCTCCTTTCCTGGGTAGAGAAGAAAGGGCCATTTCAGCAAGTCTCCTACCTTGGGGGAAGAGGGGTGATGACATTCCTATGGTTCCTAACACTTATCCCCTCACCTGAACCCTTGAGAGAATTCCACCCTGAGATCAAGCCCCTATGGACATTAAAAACCTATCTGAACTCATTCTTTAATGATTAACAAACTCCCCACCCCAAACCCCAAACACACACACGCGCGCACACACACACACACGCGCGCGCGCACACACACACACACACACACACACATTCAAACCCCACCTTTTCCTCCTGAGCCAATGATTCTGAACTCCTGGCTATCATCATTGAAAGCTGGTTCTCAGTTCCCCACTGCCAGATCCCTTATTCCTACCCCCTTCTCCTTTAACCCCAACAGCGTCCCACTCTGAAGTTACCTCATGCCCCCTGTGATCTCTAGAATGCCTGCTTCATAGGTAATACACTTGCTTTCATCTTTTCTTTTTTCAATCTTTCCATCCTCTGGCTCTCACTGAGACCTGGTTCCCTCCTGATGATATAACTCCCTTTCCAACTCTGGCTGTACTTTTAAACTCATTATCCTGACTCACTTGTTGCTGTTGTTTGTCCTTCTTTCTTACATCAGGAAGTAGTAAGTTTCAAGTAAATTGGATTTAAGTGAGGGAGGGCTCTGACTCAGTTTCTCCTCTGGAGCCATCTGGGTCCAGTGGCAAGATATAGATCAAGATGACTAGAGATGGCTCCCAACTCAGTGACAGAAATGGGAAAGTTGAAGTACTTATTCCCCAACACCACTTCTAGGCTCTTGCTCTACCATCATCCCTCAGTAAACTCCCTCCTTTGACTTTCACTCAAATCCTATCTACCACTATGGGTGTGTTGGTAAATGTTTAACAACTAGCTCTGGTGAGATAATACACACTGCATCATTAACTTTCTTAAGTCTAAAACAAATAAGACCTTTAATGAGCTAGCTGGTTCCAATACCCCTTAGTTACCTCTCAATCAACACTCTGGGAGGTGTCTACTGACCTCCAGGACACTCCTTCCACTTTTTTCAATGAATTCAGTGTGTCAGCTCTCTCTTTCTCTTCTCCTCACTTCCAGCACTCTATACTATTTCACTTGGTGATGTCATCAGCTCCCATGAATTCATTTATCATTCCTGTATTGCTGATTCTCAAATCTACTTATCCTAACATGTCTGCTGACTTCCAGAATTGCATCTCTAACTTCCTATTGGACATCTCAAACTGGATGTTCATTAGATATCTTGAATTCAACTTGTCCAGAACTGAACTAGTTATCTTTTCTCCCTACCCGCCCTCCACCCCCAAGTCTTCCTCTCTTCCTTACTTCCCTATTACTGTTGAAGAGTTGTATTGCTGTTCAGGGAGGACTAGCACTTCTGTTGGGAGGTCTTGCTGAGCCCTTTTCAGGGCTGCTTATCCAGCTTTGGTGTCCACCTTCATTCAGCTCTCACCTGTGGCTCTAAGAAGCTGTTACATGGCCACACCCAGGTAAAACCATCTTGACAGATGGGCTAAACTGTTGAAGGCAACTGACAGGCCTAAAATCTATCGATGAGTTAGGGGGATATCTACTCCAAGCATGTAAAGACTTCCCCCTGAAGAATGGGTGGATGGGAACAATTTGTTTCAACAGCCTGGAAGGTGACTGAGGCAGGCAGACACTGAAGACACCAAGGTCACTGCATCCTAGGCCATCGTCAGTCCTTCTGACTTTTGTCTTGATGGAATTCAATGACTCAGGAAGAAAGAGTGAGGCTGAAGGCTTTGGGAAACTTTGCCTTGCTTAAATTCAAATCATCCTGTGATGTCATTGGTCCTCTTTGAAAAAGAAGAATGAACAATGTTGCTGTTGAGAGCACACCATCTTTCTAGTCAGCCAGGATCCCAACCTAGAGTCAAGTGACTCCCATGTTTTAACCTTGTTCAACCTTTGGGTACCAGTGCTCAGCCAGCCTTCAGGAGAGAGTCACTTTAAGACTAATTCCTTCTCCTGTAGACTATCCCCATAACCTGAGGACTAATCCCATTTCCTAATGATGCTATAATGGGAAGGAGCTGAGACACTGGGGGCAGCTAGGTGACTCAGTGGATAGAGTGCCAGGCCTGGAGTCAAGAAGATCTGAGTTCAGATCTGGTCTTAGACTTTTATCAGCTGTGAGACCCTGAGCAAACCACTTAATCCTGTTTGCCTCAGTTTCTTCATCTGTAAAATGAAGTTGGAGAAAGAAATGGCAAACTACTCCAGTATCTTTGCCAAGAAAACTCCAAATGGGGTTGTGAAGAGTTGGACATGACTGAAGAGATAGAACCAGGAGACACTAATCCCACCTCTTCACTGAAAGGTCTATTAATCAGAATTGTCTTATCCTCATATGTAAATTGTATTGCTCCTATTTAATAAAAGCAGCTAGGGGGAGGGGCACTCCCACAACCATAGGGCCAGGATTTTATTTTAACAGGGTCATCCTATTCTCTTCACTCTCTCACATTGTCCATATACAATCTATGGCCAGGGCCTGTCACCCTTGTAATTTCTCTTGTATTCTCTTTTGTCTCCCCCTTACTGGCACTGGTTGAGGACCCCATCACCTCATGCTTGGACTACTGAAACAACTTGCTGTTTGGTCTCCCTGCCACAGTCTCTTCTCAATCCTCTCAACAATCAAAATTACCTTCCTAAAGCCCATGTCACCCTATCCCATACTCAATAAACTCTAGTGGCTCCCTATCACCTCCAGGATCAAATATAATATCTTCCATTTGGAATTCAAAGCCCTTCATTATCTGTGTCCCACCCCCACCACATATGCTCAGCTTTCTAGTCTTCTTATACCCATCCCGACACTTCCCATGACACCAGCCTCCTTGTTCCTCAAACAAGACACTCAATCTCCTGATTACAGATGTCCTCCCCCTGGCTCTTCCCAAGCTCTCCTTTCTTATCTCTGGGTCTTCCTGGCTTCCTCCAAGTCCTGCTAAAATTTCACCTTCTAGTACTTGCTTCAGCAGCACATATACTAAAATTGGAATTATACAGAGATTAGCATGGCCCCTGTGCAAGAATGACACTCAAATTCATGAAGTGTTCTACATTTTTTGGAACTCAAGGGATTGTGAAACTGAATGTTGTAAACTAAAAGTAAATAAATAATTTTTTTTAAAAAGGAAAAGAAAAAAATTTCACCTTCTACAGAAAATTCCTAGTGCCTTCCCTCTGATGATTATTCTCAATTTATACTACATATAAATTGTTTGCACATAGTTATTTGCATATTATCTCTCTCATTAGACTGTAAGCTCCTTAAGAGTTGGGGCTGCCTTTTACCTTTATTTGTATGCCAAGGGCTTATTCTACTGCCTCCCACATAGCATATTATATAACAAGTATATATAACAATCTTTTATTATTCCATCTATCTTTCAGCCTTACAACCCTTAACCCTGTTCTTCATCTTTGCCATGCCTCCCAATCCCTTACCTCTCGCTTCTTTTCCAGCCATTACCCCTTCTCACCATACTAGCTATATTCTCTTCCCTTCTCTTTTCTGATCCTTTGATGGACTAGCCCCACATGGACTTTTTCTCTCCAGTCTCTTGCACCCTTATCCTATCACTAATCATGTCTTTCCAAGCTTCAGCCTTGAATTATTTCTACCATCTGCTGCCTTTGTTTCTGTTCACATGTTACGGAACTGAGCTCAGAAAAAAAAAATCAAAAACTGGGATGAGTCCACTACAAATTTATTTTATGAAAAGCAATCCTCTTATACAATCCTTAACTGATTCATTATCCCATTCAACCACAACAGCTATTCTAAAGCTTTTCATTACTCCTTAGTCCTCCCATGGCTCTCCCAGCCCTTGCCCTAAGAAGTTTGCTTCATAATTTACTGAAAAAATTGAGTCCATTTGCTGAGAGTTCTCTCTTCTCCCCTCCTCATCTCACATCACTCAGATGTTTTCCTCAACCTCTCTGTCTCAGATGAAGAGAGTCCTTCTTGCCAAGACAAACACTTCAAGTGTTCACATTCTATCTTCTCCAACAGATTGCTCCATCATCCACATTGTCTCATTAATCTTCTATTTCTCCTTGTCTACAGGCTGCTTTCTTGTTGCATATAAATATATCAATGTCTCTCCTAGCCTTAAAAAAAATCAACTCACTTGATCCATCCATCTCTATCCTATATCTCTCCTCTCTTTCATAACCCAGCCCTGCCTACCTTTCCAATCTTCTTATACATATATATGTATATGTATATATACTTCTTATACATATATAATATGACTAATCTCCTCCACATACTTTGAGATTTAAGGACACTGGCCTCTTTGCTATTCCACAAACAAAACACTATTCTTGGCTCTCTCTCATTTCCCTGCTTCTTCAAGTCCCAGATAAAAATTCCACTTTCTGGAAGAAACTTATCCCAGGACCTCTCAATACTAGTGTCTTCCCTTTGGGATTACCTCTAATCTTCCATGCATTCATCTTGTTCATAGTTGTTTGCATGCTGTCACCCTCAATTAGAATGTAAGCTCCTTATGGGCAGGGATTATTTTTGTATTTCTTTAGCACAGTGCTAAGAACATAGCAAGCACTTAATAAATACTTCTTGACATGACGATCTGTGGCTATATGAATGTAGAGAGAGTCAAGGCAGAATATACATATTTAGCCTTGTCTCCCACTCTTCTCCAAGGAAGACTTTCCTACCATGAGGGGAATAGGATTTTTGGGCCAGAGACCCTCACTGTGCTTTTCTCAGAGAGGGAGAGAACTGGGCTAGAAACCTACCTACCTGCTTCCTTAAATATTGTTCATTTAGGGAGTATGATCAGATTCCATCTAACTTTTTTATATAATATTTTACTTTACCCCCAATTACATGTTAAAGCAATTTTGAAACATTAAAAAGTTTTACATTTCAAATTCTATCCCTCCATTCTTCTTCTTTCCTCTCACCTGTACCTGAGATGATAAGCTATCTGATATACTTTATACATGTGAATTCATGTAAAATATTTCCATATTAGTCAACTATCCCTAAGTACCACTTTAGCCATATCCCATAAATAGGTATGTTGTCTCATTTTTGTCATTTATTTTAGTGAAATTATCAATTGTTTCTAAGATTTGTTCTTTGACGCACATATTTTTTAGGATTAGATTATTTAGTTTCCAATTAATTTTTAATCTATCTTTCCATTGCCCATTGTTGAATGGGATTTTTATTGCATTATGATCTGAAAAGGATGCATTTACTATTTCTGCTTTTCTGCATTTGGTTACGAGGTTTTTATGTCCTAATACATGATCAGTTTTTGTGTAGGTTCTATGTACAGTGGAGAAAAAGATATATTCCTTTCTATTCCCATTCAGTTTTCTCCAGAGATCTGTCATATCTAACTTTTCCAGAATTTTGTTTACCTATTTAACTTCTTTCTTGCTTATTTTTTCATTAGATTTATCTAGTTATGAGAAGGGAAAGTTGAGGTTTCCCCACTCATACTAATAGTTTCATTATCTATTACCTCCTGTAACTCATTTAGCTTCTCCTTCAAAAATTTAGATGCTAGACCATTTGGTTCATATATGTTTAGTATTGACATTACTTCATTGTCTATGGTACATTTCAGAAAGATATAGTTTCCCTCCTTGACTCTTTTAATTAGATTTATTTTCACTTTTGCTTTGTTTGATATCACAATTGTTACTCCTGCTTTTTTTTCTCAGCTGAAGCACTCCAGACCCTTATCTTTACTCTGTGTGTGTCTTTGTACTTCAAATGCATTTCTTGTAAACAATATATTGTAGGATTCTGCTTTTTAATTCATTCTTCTATGCACTTGCATTTTATGGATGAGTTCATCCCATTGACATTTACAGCTATAATAACTAACTGTGTATTTCCATCCATGCTATTTTTCCCTTTGTTTATTCCTTTCTCACTCCCCTCCCTGTTCCTTCTCACAAGTCTTTTACTTCTAACCACCATCTCCCCCAATCTGCCCTCCCTTCTAGCAGTCTTCTTTTATCCCCATCCCTTTTTACTTCCTTATAGGGTAAGACAGATTTCTGTATTCAACTGAATGTGTACATTTTTCTCTCTTTTAGTCAATTCTGATGATAGTAAGGTTTAAGCTTGCCCACCACCCCTCTGCCTTCCCCTCCATTATAATAGCTTTTTCATGACTCTGTTATGTGAGATAATTTTCCTCCTTCCATCTCCACATAAGTTGGAGTAGTGGTGGGGAGGGTGGGGTAGGGGTAGGGGGAGTGGGGGGTGGAGTTATGAAGCTAAATTAAAATGTTTGCTCCTGTCATTATGAGCACTAATCCTGGGTCATAATTATTTCTATGATCCTCTGATCTGGACACCACATTGTGATGTTGGTCACTATAACATATAACCTGGGATGTTAAGTCTGTGTGCTCGCCCCAGGATCCTCCCACTGCATCCTCTGAAATTCTATCTGGTTATCTTTCCTGTTTCCAATCACAAATTTAGCATTGTTCTTTAAATGGGTTTGAACAACTTCTGCTTAAGAGCTAATTGACTCAAAGTAATAAGATCCTCTGAGTTATTGACATGCATACATGTTTATTTATATAAATATATTGTTTTACAATTATTTATATTTTCATGTTATTGTTTTTATTTTATTAATATATTAATATTATATCATGCACTATTTTATTATTTGTTATAACTAGTTTACTTATATTTGTCAAATTATTATTCGATATTTTATTAATAGATTCTACATTATTTTATTATTTATTATGGTCGTCTATATTTATATTTGTCACGTTATTATTTATTCTTTTTATTAATATAGTATTATATATTGTTTTATTACTATTATAATTATTTGTATTTATATTTGTTATGTTATTTAATTCTAGAAATATATTCTTTTGTGCTGAGAAGATTCAGGGAGTTTTCCCACTTTCTTTTGAGAACAAGATATTGGAAAGAGGGCGGCTAGGTGGCGCAGTGAGTAGAGTGCCGGCCCTGGAATCAGAAGGACCTGAGTTCAGAGCCGGCCTCCGACACTTAATCCGCACAAACAAAAACCTAGCCCTGTGACCTTGGGCAAGTTACTTAACCCCAATTGCCCTAAAGGGGCGGCTAGGTGGCGCAGTGAGTAAGAGTGCTGGCCTCGGAGTTGGGATGACCCGAGATCAGATCCGGCCTCAGAAAATGAGCACCCACGCATAAATAATGACTAGCCGTGTAACCTTGAGCAAGTTACTTAACCCCAATTGCTTTAAAAAAAAAAAAAAGATATTGGAAAGAACACTAGTGATAATTGACATTTAGCAGATCCGAATTAAGGATCCTGGCTGTTTCATCTTGGTCAAGCCTCTTCATCTCTGTGAATCAGTTTCCTCATCTGTAAAATAAGGACATTGATGCCTAGGTTTATTGTGAAGAAAGTTCTTTAGAAGCCTAAGAGCTCTAAGTAAATTATTCTCATGGAAATTATACATTTCAGTAAGTTAGATAAACCTGACTTTTTTTTTTTCGAATCAGAAGGGTGACATGCAGTTCACTTTGGTGGATTTTATTTCTAATTAACTGATGAGGCAAAGAGAATAGTGGCAAGCGTGGAACTTCAGAAGGCAAAGAAAGAGGAACAGATCTTTTGAAAAAGAAACATGTTCAATACTCTTTTATGAGAAATAGTCTTATCAGGGGAGTTGGAAGATGTGAAATGGACCTGTGGTGAGTCACTCCAACTTAGAGGATAAATATAACCTTCTCTGGTCCTGAGATCAGAAAACTTAGATGAGAGCCCTGACTCTTGTGCGAATGAAGATGATGATGATGATGATGATGATGATGATGATGATGATGATGATGTGGTGATGGTGATGGTGATGATGATGATGATGATGATGATGGTGATGGTGATGGTGATGATGATGATGGTGATGGTGATGGTGATGATGATGATGGTGATGGTGATGATGATGATGATGATGATGATGATGATGATGGTGATGGTGATGATGATGATGATGACGACGACGACGATGACAATGGTAATTCATGTACGTATGGTGCTTTAAAGTTTACAAAGTGCTTTATGTGCACTGCCCAGTTTGAGCCCTTCACTAGCCCTGTGAAGCACATGTTATTATTTTCACCTTCATTTTACTGATGAGGGAGCCAAAAGATGAAGGGACTTGCTTAGGGTCACACAGTTACTAAATGTCTGAAGCAGGATTCAAACCCAAAACTTCCTAAAACCGACCCCATTTTTTTTTTTTTTTGCTTTTTGGAGGGCAATTGGGGTTAAGTAACTTGCCCAAGGTCACATGGCTACGTTTTTGTTTGTGTGTGTTAAGTGTCTGAGGCCAGATCCGAACTCAGGTCCTTCTGACTCCAGGGCCAGCGCTCTACTCACTGCGCCACCTAGCCACCCCCGCCAATACCATTTCTTGACTCACTGTGCCGTACTGTCTTTATATTCAGTTTAAAAATAGGGATAGTCATATATCTCTTTAGCTGTTTCACCTTGGGCAATGTCTTTAAGCCTCAGTTTTGTCATTTGTAAGTGGAAATAATAATTGTACTACCTATTTCACTGAGGGTTTTTTTGAGTATTTTGTAAACCTAAAGATGCTGTAATGAATTGGGAGTTGCTATTTTAACACTTTCTCATTCTCAGCTTTTTTAAAGGAATATACATGTATGAAATGAAAGTAAAAATGGGAGGGAGGTTCATGGGAAAGGAAGAGTCATGGTACTTATTATCATCACACAATGAAAAAATTGAAATCTGTCAAATAAACTGTACCACATCTATGGCAGAGCTTACTTAGTATTCCATAAAGTTAGTGTTTGTATCAGAGCCCCTCCTCCCCAAAGTGGCTTTGGGGCCTAGGGAAGGAGGTTGACTTTGGGAGGTAACTTTTGACCATTGTGAGCCAGACAGTAGGAAGCAGAAAACCTTTGCTTTGTGCTTGCTCAAGGCAGAAAAGTAAAAGAGGATCTTTTTTCTTGGTTGTTCAGTCAAGTTCATTAGGGTAGAAAAAGAAACTGCAAGTGAAAGTAGGTATTTCTAGACAGAGCAAAGGTTGTATTCATTTGGCGTATCTTTTGGCGTTTTATTTTTAAGGAACCTGAATAGTGTAGACCAGGTGCAGAAAAAGTTAGAAACCTCAACACATGCTTCTTTTCTCTCTTTATTCTCTCCCTAGACAAGCTCACCCACTCCCATGGATTCAATTCTCTTTATCCTAATGACTCCCAAAGATTCAACCTTAATCTCTCTTCTAAACTCCTTTCTTACATCACCTACTGAACATTACCTCATGGGCATCTCAAACTCAACATGTCCACAGTGGAATTCTATCTGCTACCATGCTGCCAAACTCCCCATTTAATTGGGATCCTCCCAGGCATCCAGGTTTATAAGCTCTCAGTCATGCTGGACTCTCCTATCATTCACCCCTCCTATCCAGTTAAGTTGTTTTTTAATTGAACCTCTGACATCTCTTCATGTCCCCTTCTCTCCATTCACATGGCCACCATCTTAGTTTTTATTCAACCCTTCATCCTTTCTTGACTGGACTGTTGTCATAGTTTTCTAGCTGTTACTCTAAGTTAGTCCTAGAAATCTTTTGCCAACAATGTCTTCCATAGAGTAGATGCTTATTAATTGACTGGTTGAATGAACAAAGGTATTGGACTTTATCTAGACCTACATTAGAACTTATCCCATTAAGGTAGATGACACTGGACTTTCCTATACCATGGAAACTGAGTATCCAAGATCTGTTTTCCAGGCTAACCATTATTACTTTCACCAAGATGTCCCAGTGTCTTCTTTTGTAAAGGAAAGATGGTTAAGGAAGCCAGCTATAGTGCATATTAATCATTCATCCTCAGAATAAAGGTTTGATACCTTTATGCTTTACCATAATGTGTTACATTTGTTATTATACTCTTTACTGTAAAGTTTTGACACATTTCTCAAGGTTGTCTCACCTCTCACACATACTGGCTCTGTGACCCAGGAAGCAGTCACTTACCATTTAATGCCCTTTCAAACAATTTTCTAAGTTTATAAGTTTCAGATAAGTTACTAGTTCACATTGCAGGTTTCCTCACCAGAACTTTCCCAGTAAAATCACAGGTCCAAATGAAAATACACACCCTAAGAAGATGCAATGATTGAGTGAAGGGCAATAAAATGTCACTATTATCTGCTTTGAAACTATTTGATCTTTCTGAGCCAAATAGCTATGGCCCATAGTAAAAGAGCTGGCATGTTACATTACCATATCGGGGATAAATCTCCTTGTTATAATCTAAGCACAGAATTCTGTTGCGGGCTAATTTTACAAAGGAGGAAATAGTCAAGGCTATGAATGGAAATGACCCAGAACTCCATTTCAAGGCCACCCAGGCAGTGAGGTACGCCTTCTGCCTCTGTCTTGTTGCATAACCCAACACTGAGCTGTTAGTAAGTAACTTGTTTCTCTTTCTCCACAGTGGCTCCATGCCCACAAACCAGCAGCAGCCTAGTCAAAAGAGATACTTGATTGCTACTTTGGGCTCTCCTTGATCACAACTTCAAGGAAACCGTGTGATGTCTGAGAAGGAATTGCTTCATTTCAACTGGCCTCTACAAGAATTTTAAGTCATAGAAAATGCCTGTAGGGAAAAATAAACATGTTGCTTCATCAACACAAGATACTACAGGCTGAGAGCTCCAATGGGTGACCCAGAGCCATGTATGCTATTAAACAATGCCAAGTACATCCCTACAAGAAAGCATCTTTCTTTCCTGCCTTTCCTCACCCTAAAGCTTGTCTTTGATTCCGCAAGAAGATGTTTTCTAGAAAAAGAAACCCATCCCTAAAAGCATTTGCTGAAACGGGATTCATTCCCAAGCTGGTGATATTTCTGAGCTTGTCTCATAGTCCTGACAGCCCAGACCCTGACAAACATTGCTCCAGGAACATCTGAAGAGACTGAGGGAATTATGGATGCCAGAGATGTCCCTCTATTGACTGAACTCCTCCTCTCTTCTCCATACTTACACATCAGTGAGCAAGCTGTGTGGGCACTAGGGAATATAACAGGTGAGCCTTCAGCTTTGCCTTCCTGGCTGACTGAGGACGCTATAACAAATAATTGTTATAAATAGTTGTTTTGAAAGGTCTGTCTGTCCTGTGTCATCCAGGAGATGGTTACTTCAGGGAGGCATAAGGAAGATTAGGCAGACAAATCTCTTGGCGGAGACAAAGTCTTCAGTTGGCTGAGGAATGTAGGCTTCCAGTATAGAAGCTGGCAAAGTCTTGCTGGAATTTCATGGAGATCTGATAATGAACACCTACCTAGCTTCTTGTGTGATTGTTAAAAAGCAAAACACTAACAGCTTGCCACCTCTATTCCCCACTCCAGAATCCCCTAGGAGTAGCCTGAAATAACTTTGGTGTCTTGTAAAGGGAAAAAAGCAACATGGTAATAGGGCTATAGAGGAAGCCTTAGGGTCAATAAGACCAGGGTTCGAATATCACCTCTGATATATATTGGTTGTTTGATCCTGAACAGGTTACTTAAGCTCTCAGTACTTCGGGCAACATGGCTATATTTTGAGGAATAGTTGTGGTTATATATTGGTAGAGAGATGTAATGAATCTAGCCTGCCCTCAAACCCAACACCCCCCTGCCCCCCGCAAAAGGGAAGGAGAGTACTAAATGGAATCAAATTATTTGGAAAGAAACCTGGAAGTCACTTTGTTTCTCTCAATTTCACCGTCTTCAAACCCCTCAAGAGACAGTTGTAGGGAGGGAAAATGCTTTTCAAAACACTAGAGAAATGTGAATTCTGGTTCATTGATGAGGACACATTGATGAAGGATTGAATGGATTAGATTATTCAGTCAAATAAAGCATTCTACTATAGCCCCATCTAGATGGCACAGCTGATAGAGCACTGGGCTTGGAAACAGGAAGACTCTTCTTGAGTTAAAATCTGGCCTCAGAACCTGGGCAAGTCATTTAACCCTATCTACCTCAGTTCCTCATATGTAAGATGCTCTGGAGAAGAAAACTACTCCAGTATCTTGGCCAAGAAAACTCTAAACAGGGTCACAAAAATGATTCAACTGAAATGAAAATATCTTGCCCACATTTGTTTATGGTTTTTTCCATTTTTTCTTCTGAAATTTTAAATTTTGATTGATGTCTTTTGTTTTTATGTCAACTTCATTTCCAAAAGTATCCCTTCTTCCTCCATTACCCAGAGAGCTGTGCTTTCTAACAAAGAATTTAAAAGGGTTTGAGTAAGAAGGGTAGTTTAGTAAAACTAACCAATAAACACATCAACCATGCCAAACAGTTGGAGTCTGACCATGTTGTGTGTCCATAGTCCCCTCCTCCTCTGCCAAAAAAGAAGGTAGAGAGGTTTTCTCATCTCTTTAGAGACAAGGTTGTCCATTATAATTAGTTTTGTTTTTCATGGGTTTAGGGTTGCTTGTCTTTCCATTTATACTGTTGTAGTTGTTGCTGTAGCCTTCTTTTAGTTCTTAGAATTCAACACTCTTGTTTAATACCCAGGTGATGGCCTTGAATTGAGAGATGCCTTTATCTTCTGTGTAGTAATACCTTCTCTCTTAGTCCTGGTCTCACCTACTAAACCTGTAAAGGTCTCTACATAGAACATATATCGCCTTGGGATTGGGGGCTTTGGAGATGGTCTTGAAATTGTAGTTCCTGGATCATGTTGACCAGCTTTCTTGAGATTTACATATTCCAGATCTAGGTCCCATTCATACAGTACAGGATAGCGATTCATTTAAAGATTGATTTGACTCTACTTAAGGACCAAGGAGCACTTTTTAAACTTTCTGCTCTGTGGCTTTTGCTTATAGAATCACCAATGTTAGAGCTGGAAGGGACCTTAGAGACCATGTAGTCCAACCCCCTCATTTTATATACAGGAAAACTAGGACCTCTCCCCCAACTCCAAGACTTTTTGTCTCATTAGAATGTAAGCTCCTTGTGAGTAGGAATTGTTTCATTCTTTGTCCTCATATCCTCAGTGCCCAGACCATTCCTGGTACCTAGTAGGTTCATAATAAATGTGGCATCTGTAGTAAATGACAATCAATAGTCAATAAACATTTATTAAGCATCTTGTTATGTGCCAAACATTATAATAAGCCCTAGGGATTCAAATAAGAAAAATAAAAGACAGTCCCTGCCCTCAAGAAGCTTACAATCTATTGAGCGAAATACAATACACAAAAGGAAACTGAAAAAGGGTAGGGGCCATGATGTTTGAGGAGTCAAGCAAAGCCACCGATGAAAAATGGAAATAAGCAGGACCTCTGATTATAGAGCCAGGCTTCTTTCAACTGTTTTGTCACCCCCATGATTTTCACTATCAAAGTAAGATTATATATACAAGTAAGGGGATGGATGAATCAAAAAATAAAGACAGAAGCCAACCTGATTATTTATTGAAAGTTTCTTTATTACTTTGAAGTCATGAGACCTGGGTTCAGATCTCACCTCAGGCACTTAAGTAGCCTGTGAACAAGTTGGTTAACGTTTTTGATCCTCAATTTCCCCGCCTGTAAAGTAGGGACACTAATACTTACACTACATAACTCACATTGTAAGATAAGCATCTGGTGATTGAAACTGCTATGCAAACATGAAGCAGTAGTAGTAGAGGAAGGGAAAGGAAGAGGAATAAGCATTTGTAGCTGTTGCTCTTCAGTCATTTCAGTCACGTCTGAGTCTTTGTGATCCCATTTGGGGTTTTCTTGGAAAAGATACTAGGGTGGTTTGCCATTTCCTCCCCTAACTCATTTTACAGATGAGGAAACTGAGGCAAACAGGGTTAAGTGACTTGCCCAGAGTCACACAGCAAGTTTCTGAGGGCAGATTTGAACTTAGGAAGATGAGTCTTCCTGACTCCAGGTTCAGCTTTCGATCCATTGCGTCATCTAGCTGCCCTTAAGCATTTATAGTAGTGACCATTAGATTAATCTTGTTAATCTCTCCACCATTCAGGAGTCATGTAAATCATTCCCTTCAAGGACATATTGGTGAAACTAGAAAGATTCCTTCCTATTGCTAGTCAATATTGTTACGTAAAGGAGGGAGCCTGGGACATATGACAAAGAACAGGATTTTACTTCTCTGTTAAATGCATTCTTTCCTTTTGGTATTAAATTTGAAGAAGTATTCTGTCAACCTCTTCATGAATTATATTTCTGTGAAATGTGATATGGACCTTGTCCAACCTCTGCTGGAATAGGAATCCATACCCTTGTGCAAAGGCAGTGAAGCAGATCTTGCCAGTTCTTCCCTAACTCTTGCAACACCAGCATCGTGAGATTCTGTCAGAAGCCTGTTGGGCTCTTTTGTATCTTACTGATGTTCCTCATCAGAATATTCACCAAGTGGTGGGACTGGGGTCTTTCCAAGGCTAATCTACTTCATAAGTAGCACATATTTGACTATTATGGAAAATCCACCCTGGTGCTCAAGTTTTCCACTGAAAAACCTTATTAAGAAATGTAAAAAAATATGGATTGATAGATAGATAGATAGATAGATAGATAGATAGATAGATAGATAGATGTATGTGTATATCTATCTATTTATATCTATCTATCTCTATCTCTATATCTATATATATTTATCTCCTCTGAAGCCATGGCTTAGGTGTGAGAGATTAGGTTCTAGTTCACTGGGATAGTAAGTGTTCTAGGCTGGTTAGTCTGCCACTGACTCATTCAGCAAACACTTATATTCTTCTGATGTGGAAGGCACATCAGAAGAATAGCTTCATTTACCCCCACAATATTGTTGTGAGATTCAGATGAGATAATGTATGTAAAATGCTATATAAATGACATTTAAATGATTTGCAAGATCCAGTCCTTCACATGATTGGTTCAGGCTTTTTTGGTAACTGCTAAACCATCTGTTGCCCTGTTCTTATCCTTCCCTAACATAAGTCCCTTTCCTCCCTTAGGAAGACCAAAAGTCTTTGTTTTTATTTTTTAAAATATAGACTACTAAGTATACTTGCTGTGTAAAATTGTGGTAGAAATAATACTTGGTTCCCTGCCTCTTTGGGGGAATACTAGTTATTCTATAAATTTATATTATATAGTTTCCATCTTACCCAAATAGATTCTTGGGAGACAGATGCCTAGGTTGGAAGAGTGAGATACTCATGCTTCTCACCCAGAGACAGTCTGAGCCTGAGTTTACCCTGAGTGCCCACGTCCCAAACCAGGAAGCCCTGTGGGTCTACCTCAGTGATTATGCTATTTGCCCTGGAAGGCCCACTGTTTTCTACCTGATACAGAAGGCCTTAGCACACAGAGTGTTCTGGCATCTGCCACTCCACCTAGTAAGTATTTGCGGGGGGGGGTCTCTGTTTCTGGACATTTCTACTTATAGCACGGGTTCTTAATCTTTTTGTGTGTGTGTTGGACCCCTTTGGCTTTCTGGTAAGTCTGTAGAGCCTTTCTTGGAATTAAAAGAAAAAAAATTTTAATTGATGGAAATGCTAAATTTCTGTTAAAGGTATAAAGATGTATTTTTTCCCTATTTAAATTTACAGACCTTCTGAGATCTATCCACAGATGCTCAGGTTAGGAACCCTTGGCTTAGCGGTTTGAAGAGCAACAAAATCTAAGAGGTGAATCCCCAAGTGTCTCATCTCTGTGGCTCATCTCTGATGACTAGTCTATCTTCTAGAGCAGCCAATAACAAATACAAAAATTACAAAACATGCTGGTGAGCAACACTGGGTAGAAAAGCAAGGAACCCTTTATTAGAAGAGGGGGAGAAGAATGGACTTTTGTGCATTTAAATGTCTCCTAGAAACATCTGAAGAAACTGTCATAGGTTTCCCTTCAGTTTCTATTATTCCATATCCCCTCCTTCCATGCAGTGGGTAACTGGTGACTGGCACAGATCACAAACCCAGGTTACCATTGATGTAGGGTTCTTGCCAGTGCATCACCAGAGGCCCTCAATCCAGAAGGAGGCTGTGTGGGTGTTCAGGACCTTGTAAACAGACTCAGCAGCTTATTACTTGTGAGCTGCAGCCATCGATGGTGGTCTGGTAAGAAATGTAAGCAGGCCCAGGTATCTTTGGCAGGAAGGTGGGGATGGGGAGGTGAGAGGATGGAAGCTCCTTTTCATGATCCAAACTATATCAGTTCCTTGAAGAATGGGTGAATAGGGTGTTGCATGTTGGTAGCTAGTAAATGTTTGCTTCAATTGAGCACTGGTTTATGTCTGCTACTAGGGACAGCAGTAGGATCTGATTGCAATTATTGGTCTTTCTCTGGATGGCTAGGGATTACTTTATTTAAACCAAATTTAACTTAGCAATTAAAAGTAAAGAATGGTGTTCATTTTGTTTTCAACAAAACCTTCATTTCCAGGCATAGTTTTTCCCCTCACCTCTCCAGCAAGCCATCCCTTGGAACAAAGAAGAGGTAAAGCAGTTCAGCAAAGTCAACACATCAGCTGTCTGATGCATATGAAATATTCCACTCCATCAGACCTTCTCAACTCTTCAACTAGCACTCTTTAGAAATAAACAAACAAAGCCCTTAAATTCTGAGGTTGGCAAAGTTTGTCTTCAGTAAACAAATGACTCATTTGCCATTCTCTGATTATAAAAGTGACTTAGTTTAACAGTATCCACATTTGCTGAATGTTTTGAAAAGTGTAATTCCCCTTCTACTGATTAATTAGGGTGAGGTGACAGAGTAAATTTTTGGTTTTAGATAAAACTAACCCAAAGGAAATAGCACATCTTGAGCAATAGCAGATTAAAAAACAGACAACTATTTGGTTATATTAAAACCATGCAAAAGAGATCCATTGGGAATAGACAAGGTGCCTTCCAACTTGTCATAATAACATGACAAAAATACCATTTTTTTTTTACCATAGAGCTACTTTTTTTTTCTTTTTGGAGGGCAATTGGAGTTAAGTGACTTACCCAAGGTAACACCATAGAGTTACTTTTATCTCTGGATAGATCTGTTTAGAAATCAAGGAACTAAATTCCACTTCAGGTTATGCCTGAACACTTTAGTGTCTTAGACTTGGTGAAGTTACTTCACCTAAATTTTAATTCCTTAACTGTGAAATGGGGCTAATGCCTTCCCCTTCCTACCAACCTCCTGGGATCACTGAGATAAAAGGGAATTCTGTGATGAAAACATTTTCAGACCCTCTAGCGAATGTGCTCTATAAATACAAAATCCTAATTAATTTAAAACTTTGGTAGCCCCATGTTCTTTCTCTATTTTTCTTAGCCACCCAATACATGTTAAAAGAGGTTCTACTTTCTGTGGCAGCTAACTAGCTTGCTCAAGGTCACCAGATAGCAAGGAAAGATCTAGAAATGTAGATAAACAAAGTTCCTAAATGCTAAGGATGATTCCTATTCAAAGAAATTCATGGATTACCCAGATAGCTTCCTATTCTGCTACTTTGCATAGTTCCTAGAGAGGAGATCCAGGTTATCTTGAATATACCTCTGAAGTCCATCCTATGTCATTAATTCTCACTGTTTCTCTTTCCTTCATCTTATGCAGATGCCATTAGCTCTGTTCATAGATGATGGAAGCAGTCCAGTTCCGCCAAGGTGTTCATGCCAATTCCATGTGTAATCTCATTAAGCCCCCCTAGAAATAGAATGAGACAGACATGACTCTTCTGCCCTTTTTTGGGTCTGTAGAGAATGTCAAGAATGTTATCTATTTCTTTTGTAGGGCGAATTCAAAGTCAAGAAGGAGGTTATTTGGACAGTGGCTAACTTCTCAAGTCAGGGAACATTGCACCAGATGCTTGAACTCATCAAGGCTGAAATTCTGAAACCTCTGCTCCATCTGCTCTCTGTCAACAACAGCAAAACTCTCCTCCTCACCCTTGGCATTATTACTCATTTCTTCCAGGTTAGATATTCAAAACTAGTTACTCCAATAATAAGGTGCTGAGAGACAAGCTCAAGCTTGATTATGCAAAACCCACCATCAGGGTGTGCTGTAAGTTGTCCTATCCTGTTCAAAGCCCATACTGACAACATGGAACCAAGAAGTAGAAATCCAAAAATCTGTTTTTGTTTTTTTAGCACTTTCTTTCCAAGGTTGTTTGTGAGGATCAAATGGAATAATATATGTAAAATTCTTTGAAAAGCTTAAAGCTTATATAAATGCTAGCTATTATTATTGCTAATAACAACCATGTAAGGGAGGTACTTCAAAATAGATGTCTAGATCTAGTTATTATTATTGTTGGGAGGTCTAGGTGGTGCAGTGGATAGAGTGCCAGGTCTGAAATCAGGAGAACTGATCTTCCTGAGTTCAAGTCCAGCATCAGACACTTCATAGCTGTGTGACCCTGGACAAATCACTTTAACCCTGTTTGCTTCAGTTACTCATCTGCAAAATGAGGTGGAGTTGGAGAAGGAAATAGCAAACTACTCTGGTATCTTTGCCAAGAAATGTACCTCCCCCCAAAATGGGGCCATTTCAGATGGGGTATATTCAGACACAATAATATTATTGTTAGTTCTATACATTAAGTGAACCTGTATTTTTAAATGAGTCACCTAGAACAATATGTCTCTTAAATGGAACATGGAACCATGTAGTACAAGCTAGAAGGATCCAGAGGTGGGAGGAATTAAGAATGTGTTTTACTTAGAATTGGTAACTTGAATATCTTGGCATTAATATATTTGCTTAACCTCCATTTTGCAAACAGTACCTACTTTAAGATTTGGGGATAAAATACAGGAGACATAGTACATGTTAACATCTAAAACATAACTTCTTCTATCCTCCAAAACCATCTTTTCATTTGGGCTTTCTTATTTTCATTACTCATTCTCTATTTTATTTTATTTTGCTTTTTGGGGGGCAGTTGGGGTTAAGTGACTTGCCCAAGGTCACAAGGCTAGTTTTTGTGTTAAGTGTCTGAGGCCAGATTTGAACTCAGGTCCTCCTGACTCCACGGCCGGTGCTCATTCTTGCTTTAATCAGCATTTGGGGATCTTGGAAGAAAGACTTGGCCTTGGTTCTTCCCTCTTCTCCACATAACATTTAGTTGCCAAGTCCTTTTGATTATTGCTTTGTAATGTTCCTCACTTGTTCCTTACTATTCCCTTACTTGAGTTTTAGAACCTTTTCCCCAGACTTGCTGTTGTGTTTGTCCTTTGTTTTCAAAGAGGACCATGGCACCAGG
This sequence comes from Gymnobelideus leadbeateri, assembly GCA_011680675.1. Lineage (NCBI taxonomy): Eukaryota > Metazoa > Chordata > Mammalia > Diprotodontia > Petauridae > Gymnobelideus > Gymnobelideus leadbeateri. The sequence goes on along the minus strand of WOXC01009668.1, from coordinate 235,760 downwards.
GAAATGATGACATCTCTTGCAGTTGACTTTGATTTGAGGGAGGGAGAGCTGTTCAAGGTCGCTTACTCCTCCAGAGTCATCTGGATCCAGTGGCCATATACTCATCAGGATGACTGGAGATGGCCCAGGATGCAGTGGGAGACCCTGGTCCTTTTAGGCTAAGGCCTTTTCAGGTACTCACTTAGAGTGAGGTAATGCCCATTCAGTGAATAGGCCTCTTTAAGAAGTGAGTCAAGGGATGACCCCTTTAATTAGAAAAAAAGGAAAGAAAATCAAGCTGGGAGGGGAAGACCCTCAAGACTGCTGTTCCAAAAGAGAAACAGTTACCATTGACATTCACTCTAAACCAAGAAGGCCCAAAATACAGTCATCAAGTGGAACCTGGGCAGGGACCTATTGTGGTCCAATCTATGAGCTTCAGAGTGAACTGGGTTTAAGGTTTTGTGAAAGCAAGAAATTGAAGGAAGGAAGGAAGGAAGGAAGGAAGGAAGGAAGGAAGGAAGGAAGGAAGGAAGGAAAAAAAGAAAAAAGGAAAGAAGGAAGGGAGGGAGAGAGGAAGGAAGGGAGGAAGGAAGGAAGGAAGGAAGGAGGGAAGGAAGGAAAGAAGGAAGAAAGGAAGGAAGGAGGGAAGGAAGGAAGGAAGGAAGAAAGGAAGGAAGGAAGGAGGGAAGGAAGGAAAGAAGGAAGAAAGGAAGGAAGGAGGGAAGGAAGGAAGGGAGGAAAGAAGGAAGGGAAGGAGGAAGGAAGGGAGGGAGGGAGGGAGGAAGGAAGGAAAGAAGGAAGGGAGGAAGGAAGGAAGGAAGGAAGGAAGGAAGGAAGGAAGGAAGAACCTAGAGAGTAAACCCCAAGTTAACACACTTGCTAAGCCTCATTAGTTAGCCTTAGAGATAACAAGTTCATTCAGGGTCTTAGCTTTCAAGCTACAACAAATCCTTGACCTTTTTGTAGCTAATTTCTGGCTAGCAAAATCACGTGACCGTAAATAACAGATCTGGCAAAGACAAGCATTGATTATGCCTGTGTCCTAGTCTAGGACTCTTGGTCTAATTCACAGGATCATAGATTTAGAGGCAGAAGGGATTTTAGAGGTCATAAATTCCAATTACTTTAAATGAGGAAACCGAGGCTGAGAGACCTTAATTGACTTTCCCAGCGTCACACACCTAGTAAGTGTCCAAGGCAGGATTTGAACTGAGTCAGGTCTGGAGATCTGTCTACTATGGCATCTAGCTGCCTCAAATTATGCCAGCAATAAAGAGAATTGTAGGGTTTTTTTTGTTTGTTTTTTACTTTAAGATTTAACTAGAATGTCCCTAATTGAATTCTCCCTGATCAGATAATTTGGTATTTCTGTTGAAATACCAATAAAGGGTGGTTTTCCTCTTCAACAAGATACTTATTCATGTTCTGTCTTGCCCACAGGCTGCAGAGAAACTAGGGGAGAAGGAAAAACCATGCTTTCCAATAGAGGAGCTTTACATTACAATTTTATGATTGCAGTTAGATCTTTCGGGCTCCCTTGGACCTCACTGAGAATTACTTTTCCAAGGTATGTATTTTAGAATTTGAGTTCATATACTGACCTCTCAGGTAAGGTGGGAGGTGATAAGAGCCCTGAAATTAGAGTTAGACGGCCTGGGTTCAGATTCTGACTCTACTTAAATACATTACTGTTTGACTTTGTAAAGTTACTTGGCTCAAGGGTTTGTTTTTTCCTCTTCCATAAAATGAAGGTGGCAGTACATTAGATGATATCCAAGGGCCCTTCTAGCTATAAACTCCACAAGTTTAGGTCCTCATCGGCAAATTGAATGAATCTGTTGGTTGCTTAGCTCAGTTAATACAGTAGCATGGTTGCCACACAGACTGCCTGAAAAAGAGCATGGTGACTATAATTGCTAACTAATTTGTCCTAGGGGAGATTTTAAAATATTAAGTACCTGATGAACAAAATGTATGGAAGGAAAACAGTTTAAATAAGACATAATCCTTCTTTTATGGAAATTAATCCTTTATTTGTATCCTTAATGCTTAGCGCAGTGGTTGGCACACAGGTGGTTGGTTAGTTATCCCTTGTACTCAAAGACCAAAGTGGCATCACTGTGTTGGTGTCAGTGTATTCAACCGTGGCTGATCAGATCCCTACAAGCTTGGAAGGTTCTACCACAGGCTGGGTACAAATAGTCCATGCAAACATTTGGGGTGGATTCTCTATATTTGCACATCTCATGTTTCTTTTGAGCTACTGCAATTCTGCTTTGCTCATTGAGTATAGAGCCTTCTTTAATGTAAGCTGGGCAGTCCTGTGTCTCCCATGTCTCATAATTGGTTTCAAAGTTGTCAGAGAGACCTTGAAGGTGTCTTTGTATTACTTCTTCTGACCTCCACCTGGGCTCTTGCCTTGTGAGAATTCTCCACAAAATAATCTTTTAGGAAAATGTACTTTTGGTATTTGGGGGGACATCTCCAGTTGTCCTGATCTATATCTGGCCACTGGACCCCGATGGCTCCGGGGGAGAAAGTGAGGGTGGTGATCTTGTACAGCCCTCCTTCGCTTAAATCCAATTCACTTGTAAGTCATGGCATCATCTCACGGATGTCATGGTCCTCTTCAAGAACAAAGGACAAGCAACAACTTTTGGCATTTGAACAACACGGCCACCTCACTATCATCGCAATCTCTGCAATTAGAGCTTGAATAATTGGCTGTTCAGCTTGAGAAAGGACCTCAGTGACTGGGATCTTATGCTGTCGGGGAACTTCACAATCTTCCCGAGACAATTCAAATGGAAGCTATTCAGTTTCCTGGAATAGTGTCCAGGTTTCACAAGCATATAACGATGAGGTCAGCACAATGGTTCTATAGATCTTCAGTTTGGTAGGCAGGCTAATAATACCTCTTCTCCCCCCTACTTTCCTTCAGACCCTTCCATATAGCCATCTGGTACAGAGTAGGTGCTTAATTTGTTGATTGTTTGATTGTTAATTGTTAATTGATTGATGGATCAGTTGATATTTACTATCTTGAGACTTTGGGCAAATCAGAATCTCCTTCGTTCTCAACTATAGTATGAGAGGCTTAAACTAAGGGATATCTGTCGTCCCTTCCGACTCTAGATCTAGGATCCTTTGAATAATAGGCACACAGATATTTTCATTAGTGAATTATAAAGGTACAAATAAGAGAGAGGCTCTTACCAACTGGGTGGGGGGAATCAGGGAAGATCACCTCATGAAGAAGGTGGTAACATTTGAGCTGAACCTTAAAGGATCAGCAAGAATTTAAGAAAGAGGAGAACAAAGTCAAGGAAGGAAGCCTAGCTCAAGATTATTGCAAAAATCCAAACTATTAGGATGATAGTGGCAGAAATGGAAAATTGATTGCAGACAAAATTGTTAGAACTTGACAATTATCTTTTTGTGCTCTCTCTTCTTCTTCTTCTTCTCCTTCTCCTTCTCCTTCTTCTCCTTCTCCTTCTCCTTCTCCTTCTCCTTCTTCTTCTTCTTCTCCTCCTCCTCCTCCTCCTCCTCCTCCTCCTCCTCCTCCTCCTCCTCCTCCTCCTCCTCCTCCTCCTCCTCCTCCTCCTCCTTCTTCTTCTTCTTCTCTTCTTCTTCTTCTTCTTCTTCTTCTTCTTCTCCTCTCTCATCTGTCAAGAAGTATTTGTTGGGGGCGGCTAGGTGGTGCAGTGAGTAGAGCGGAGGCCCTGGAGTCAGAAGGACCTGAGTTCAGATCCGGCCTCAGGCACTTAACGCACACACAAACAAAAACCTAGCTGTGTGACCTTGGGCGAGTTACTTAACCCCAATTGCCCTCCAAAAGGCAAAAAAAAAAAAAAGTATTTGTTAAACACATTTACCCTCAAGGAGCTTACATTCTTAAAAAGCAGAAAATATGTACATAAAGAGGTAAATACAAGATATATTCAGAGTAGATGTAAGGCTCCTTTATAGAGTAAGTCTCTAGCATTTAAAGGGAGTGGGAGAAGACTGGGAAAGGATTCCTGCAGATGACTTGAGCTGAGATTTTAAGGAAGCCAAGGAGTCTAAGAAGTAAAAGTGAGAAGGTAAAGAATTCAAATCCTGGGGGACAGTCAATATAAATTCACGGAGACAGAGAATGTCAACTTGTAAGGAAAGGCAATATGTCTGGATCATTGGTTGAGTGGAGGGGAATAGAGGGAGAGGAAATTTTAAAAGTAGGTGAATAAGTAGCCATGAAAAGGACTCATAGCAAGCCCTCATAGCAGAGGTGCTAGTCCTACTGAACATCCCATACATTCAAGAAGTTCTAGCACGAATAGCAGACACACCCCAGTAAAACCATCTTGACAGACTGGCTAAATCTTTGATTATATTTTTATTTTGCTTTTTGGAGGGGGTAAGGTAGGGCAATTGGGGTTAACTGACTTGCCCAAGGTCACACGGCTAGTTTTTGTGTTAAGTGTCTGAGACTGGATTTGAACTCAGGTCCTCCTGTCTTCAGGGCCAGTGCTCTATTCACTGTGACACCTAACCGCCCCTCTGATTACTTTTAAGAGAAGTTCTAGTAGGGAAGGTATCATCAAGTAGATTTTGTTTTTATGGGGAGGGGCAATTGGATATACCTAAGCAATCCACAAGCGTTTTTAAGTGCCTACTATGTGCTAGATGCTGGGGATAAAAAGACAAAAAAAAATCACTGTCCTCAAAGAGTTTACATTGGTGTTGGAGGGAGAGAGAGAAAATATACATAAATAAGTATATAGAAAATAAACACAAGTTATTTTGGGGGGGAGACGGTGAAAGGTACTAGCTGTGAGGAGAATCAAGAAAGGTATTTCTTAGAAGATGGTTATTTCAGCTGAGCTTTAAAGGAAATAAGAAGTTCTAAGAGACAGGAGAAGAATAATTGCATTCCTAGAATAGGGGATAGCACATACAGTAGCATAAAGATGGAACATGGAATGCTGAATTCAGGTCATACATTTCAAACCACAAAGTTTGTAAATGTAAATGATGTATATATAATAAGGCTTTAGTTATGCTGGAGCCATTTTGAAAAATTGTGCAGTGAGAATTGGAAACACCTTGGAAGCCAGCAAATGATATAATTCAGGGCTTGGTTTATTGTTTTGTTGATTATCTAGACTTAGGAAAGTGATAGAGAAAATGTTAATAATGCAGGTTGAACTTAAAAGTTTATTGTGGGTTGTGAAGCCAATCAGAGAAGCTCTCCTGAGGACTGCTGTTGTGAATAACTTTAAAGATCTAATCACATAGTATAGTGAACTCTCTATTTATTCAGCAATAAGGCATAACATTGACAACAATATAACACAATAACTTATTAATTAAAGTGGTCACATAGTTTTAAACAAAACATATCATTCAGTAAGTCATAGTCTCCTCAATCAATATAATGTACTCATCTAAAAGTCTTCTTTAATCTGGACTTGAGGCTGGCTTATAAGGATAGACTTATCCTTAAGTCTATCATTCTTAAGGGGTAGTGGAAAGTACAAAGGCCATCCACTCCTAGGTCATGGTAAGTTATAATATCATCAGTCACTACTGAGTACCCAAGTAAAGTTCTCTTTCATCTTAACTCAAGGCTGACTTCCAAACCCCATGGCTCCTCTTCCACATCCCCAGATTTTGCCTGGATTCACAGGTGGATAGCTCTCCACCTCTGTTCCATATTGTAGCTCACAGGGCCTATTCCACCCCAAGCCCTTCACAGTTTCTGTTTCTAGGAAAATAAAGCTCAACAGGGTTACAACAATATTTACCCACATTGCTGGCACTATCATCTCAATTCATTTTCTGTCTGAGAAATCAGTACAAATCAATAGAGTGCTTCTGTCTGACAAAGTACCACAATTCAACAGAGAGAGTGCCTCTGTCTGACAAAATAACACCAACTGACAGAATGCTGACATCACAAACTTTCTCTCTCTTAGCTCTGCTTGGTCCCAGCTCGTGCTCAAGCTTTCATCTGCTCTGCTCCTTCCTGTTCTAGCCTTTTAGCAAGCTTCTTCCACAGTGTGCTTCATGTGATGATGTTAGGCCTATTGAGGACAGGAAAGGTCTCCAAACTCCCTTAGGCCTATTGAGGGCAACAGAGTGTATATTATTTCCAACAAAAACTTGACACAATCAAAGGTGAGGCTCAAAGGCACTTGAATAGCTGAAACAAGGAGCAAAGTACTACTTTACTTGCCATTACATGGGTACATTTTTTTTTTTGAGAGCTGATTATTCATTTATTTAACAGCACACCCTTGATAAGGGTAGAAAGGTAAGTTGGAGTCAAGTTTTTAAGGCCTTTAAACAGAAAACAAGGTTTTGTATTTAACTCTAGAGGTAACAGGGAGCCACCTGACCAAGTATGTTGTTGATGGAGGAACTAGAAGGAAGAACCTGATGATACATGAGAAAGCAATGCTTACTGGAACAAGGTTCTAGAAGTGGCAGGAAAGACAGATAAGATCAAATATAAAGGTAGGAGGATTAGTTTTAGGAAGGAGTTGGGGGGAGGCAGGGGGAACTTAGAAGTATTCTAAGATAGAAGAAAATGAATGAGAATGGAAATATTGTTGAGTGTCTCTAATCTTAATCTCCTACTCCCCTAACTCATTTGCTGTCATGATGAATGGTGGCGGTGGTAGTGGTGGCAATAAAAGTAAAGTTGAGGGTTTGGGGTGGGAGCAAGAAAACGTGTTTTGACAGTTTCTGTGGAGAATAAAGAGAGGAAGGGATGCCATGCACCAGTGAGAGAGTAGTCAAAGTTATCAGCCATTAATTTAGAGTGGGTAAATGACATGACACTTTCTAATGATATTCAATAGCCAAGTGGAAGAATTGGAAGGATAGAGGGTACTTGAAATTGAGGATTTGTCATTCCTGACCTGCCAAAGTCCAGGAGGTGAGGGATTCCAGGTAAAGACTAATGAATTATTGAAGTCTTTTGTCATAGGTTCAAGATTTTGTATAAAGACAAGTCAAATAAATCTAGAAAAGATTGATCATGGAATCCAAGGTTATAATTAAGGCAAGGGGCAAGTTTAGTGGGAGAGGTGGCCAAAGAAGATAATTTTGAAACTTAGGATGTTAGAAATGATGCAGTTATATAAAACAGTAATATCTAAGGTTTAACCATGTGTAGCTGAAGTGGAGTGGAAAGGTTGTTGGAATTAAGGTATTCCGTTTTTGAGGTTTAGGGAGATGGGAGGTTGGGGGAGTGAACATAATCACTGAGGTCTTCACGGAGAGTGGTAGGGGATGGTATGGTGAAGACCATTAAACAAGACATTAATATCACAGAGGAAGTCTGAACAGCAGTCAAGGTAACAAGTGGCAAAAACACATTGCAAGAATTTCAACTTTTATGGTGGTGACTATAACATTCTGCATGGTCCTTCATGGTTCCACAAAAAGGAAATGAAGTTTCCATGAGAATTTAATACTAGTAATGTTTTCCCAAGAAGCACTTTAGTTTCACAGTTCTTACTTATTGTTACACCTTTTCAACATGAAGATAGATTTAACCTATTTTGTACTCCTCTCCACCCCTTTCTCTTTTATCCTGGGGATACTCAAGGCTCCCTTGTTCAGTTCTTATGGCTTCTGTCCATGTACATTTCAAACTACAAAAAATATTTTTGTGGTCAGATTAACTTGGGGAAGTACTGTTCAGCTACATTGTTTGGACCTTGGTTACCATAGAAATCTTTCCTTCCTTATAGTAGGACATTTAAAGATGTCAACTGGGATTCTTTTAATAATGGGTCTCTACAACATGTGAAATTGGGAGCTGGAAATATGTTGTTCTCATGAAGGACTCTTGTCTCTTCTTCTGACTTACAATATCAAGCCCCTTGTGGGGAACATAATGGCAGAATAGCCTTTTTTGGGAGGGTGTATGGATAAACTAATGCTCTAGAGTGACCACCTGAAGCCAGGCATTTCCAAATCATTTCCCAATTTTACCAGCTAATTTTTTTAATACTTTAGAATGACCTTTATAGAATATTATTTAAAGGCATGCATAATACATACATACATTCACAGAGAAATTTTGATTTTCAAATTCTTTCTCTCCCTCTTGCTCCTCCCCCCTCCCTGAGACAGAAATCAATTTCATTTAGGTTATACATGTGCAATTATACAAACCATATTTCCATATTAGTCATGTTATGAAAGAAAACACAAACCAAAAATAAAAGAGAAAAGAAAGTTTTTTAAAACTTCAAGCTGCAGTCAGACTCCATCAGTTTTTCCTCCAGAGATGGATGGCATTTTTCATTATAAGTCCTTTGGAATTTTCTTGGATCATTGTATTGAGTTTAACCTATGCTTGGCACTGCAGGTGTCAATGGTTCTGTTGACTTAGGAGTCCTAAGGTTCTTAGGACTTAGGTTCCTAAAGACCCCTCATGTTGGGACAACAGGTGTGTGTGGTATTATCCCAGGCAGTTCCCAATGCCTGGGAGAGGGAGGAGATTTAGAGGTGCAGAGAGGATTAACAGAGAGAGATTTGGGAGTTATTGTACATGAGCTACCAATAGGCACCATTTAAACAAGTCCTAAGGAAACAAACTAGTGGGTTTCAGTGGACAGGCAAGAAATATTTGTCTCCTGAAACATTTTGGTCTAATTTTGACCATTTAAAAAAATTGACAAAACTTCAATTTTCAAATGTAGCTGTGATAGTTTCAGCATTCAAATTCTTAATTTAATCTTGATTTAAAGGGGTTGCAAATTTCTCTAAATGTTAAATTTCTCTAAATGTAAAACTTCTCTTATCTGTAACATAAAAGCAAAACTGCAGAGGAAATTGGCATAGCTGCACAATAAAACTTCATGAGGTATAATTTAGCTCAGAAAGCTTCTCTGAACTGCTTTAAACTTGTGGCTGCCAGAAAGGAGAGAAAGGCATTAAAAGGAAAAAAATCAAAGCAGTAGCAAAATTTGCCTACTATATATGAAGGACAATTTATCCTACACATTTTTTGGGCTTTCATCCTTCCAACTCACAGACCAGGACTGTGGTATTATGCAGAAGGCATGGGAGATTGGGGTATAGAGGAAAAAGGAAAGGCTCTCTTTATTCTTAACTTCCTCTTAAAGGAGAAGTGGGAGGAAGGGAGGGAGAATTAAGGAATTCTGTGGGGTATGAAGTGGGAGACAATTTTAACCAAGGTAGAAGTGTGAATAAATTAAAACCCTCTAAAAATAATGGAAATGTTGTTTATTTTCTTTTTCACAAAATCCCACAAAAGAAATAGTTAAGATTTAGAAATGACAAGAACCTAGGGATAAAATGACCATGTGGTTTTTAGAATTTTGCAAAAGCAAAGGAAGAGAATCCTGAGTCTAGAAATAAATAATTGGAGTTAGGGAAGAAAAGATAGTCAAAATGCCCTGAACAGAGAGACTGAAAAAACAACATAGTTCAAGAGGGACAGGAAGCTCTAAAATCTGAAATTCTAACAAATGATGAATAAAAGGGAAAGGGGTATAAAGAAACCAATATAGAATTCCAATTAGTTCATATTTTAAAAGTATAGCTCTTAGATTGGATGAGGGGTTATCTTGTGGGACTGCTATTCTGGGGTGGTGGGTAGGGGAAAAATTGTAACTCAAAATCTGGTGGAAATGAATGATGTAAACCAGAAGTTAATAAAGCATTTGTTAAAAAAGAAAAAAAGTATAGCTCATTATTATAGAAGAGTATAGAATCCTGGACCTGGATCCAGGAAGACCCTGTCAAACCCTGCTTCTGACACCAGCAATGTGAATATGGACAAGTCACTTAACCTCTTAAGTAGCACCCTAATGCTGGCTATATCACAGGTTTGTTGTGATTTGGGAGAGTATTCCCACACTGTTGAAGTCATTCATCCTTGAACTATTGACATATGGAAAGATGAAAGGAAGATTATTATTATTAGGTCTAACAAAAGAATGCTACAAATCCATAAGAATAATTTCAGAAAGGTTAAAACCCAGAGTGGGCCGTGGCTTGTAAAACATGCGAACGGCAACAGAAAGGGATTTTTAAAAATCTATTTACGGGCAGAGCCAAGATGGTGGAGTAGAAACAGCACTTCCAAGGCTCTCTCCTCCCAGATTACCTCCAAACTATGTAAAAGGGGACTCTGAACAACTTCTGGAGCCCCAGCACCCAAAGAACGACACAGAGAAGCTATCCTCCTGCTGAGGACAGCCCAGCAGCCCTGCAGGAAGGGCCAGCGCAGCACTCTGGGAGCTGGCAGTGCAGCAGCAGAGAGCTGAGCCCAGGTCTGCTGATCTACGGTTTTAGCCCCAGGGCAGCTGGGCCAGCAACGGGCTGGAGGGACCCCAGAACACCAGCACCTGTGGCAATTCCAGAATTACCAACATAGACATGCCTAGGACAAAGTGAGAGGTTAGTGCCCTATGGACTTTGGGACCAGTATTTGGGGAGCATCGGCTTCCTCCCCTGGAGGCTAGAAGCCGCTGAGGAGACATGCCATTTTGCAGTTTTCAGTGGCGGCTCCAGCTCCTGGCCTGTGAACTGTAGGGAGATCCAGCGATCAGTCTCCAGGGGTAATCGCTCTTGCTTTAACCTCCCTGGATCTGATTGTGGGGGGGGGGGGTCGTGGGGCGGGTTTCCAGCTTGCCAGAAACGGAAGTTGTCCCCCCACACATTCAGGACAAAGATCCCCTGTCTGGTGGCAGAGTTCTACTGTGACAACAAGCCCAAAAGTCAAGTAATTAAGTGGCAACATGCCAAAACAAAGGAAGCAAAATAAACAGAAAAATGAAACATTAGACTCCTACTTTGAGGGCAAAGAGGATTGAAGCATGGAACAGTCAGAGGACTGTGAGGTCAGAAATCCTGCTCCAAAAGCCCCAAAGGAAAATATGAGTGGGTTACAGGCCATAGAGGACCTTAAGAAGAACTTTTAAAATCAAATAAGAGAAGTGGAGTAAAAATTGGGAAGAGAAATGAGAAGGATGCAGGAAAAGTATGAAATGAGGGTCAACAGCCTGACTGAGGAAAACAACACCTTAAAAAATAGACTAACTCAAATGGCAAAGGAGGCCCAAAAGGGCAATGAGGAGAAGAATGCCTTAAAAAGTCGAATTTGCCAGATGGAAAAAGAATCTCAAAAGTTCACTGAGGAGATTCATTCCTTCAGAGTTAGACTGGAGCAAATGGAAGCTAGTGACTTTGTGAGAAATCAAGATGCTGTTAAGCAGATCCAAACAAATGAAAGATTAGAAGGCAATGTGAAGTATCTCATGGGAAAAACCACTGACCTGGAAAATAGATCCAGGAGAGACAATTTAAAAATTATTGGACTACCTGAAAGCCATGATCAAAGAAAGAACCTAGAAATCACCCTTCAAGAAATTCTCAAGGAAAATTGCCCTGATGTTTTAGATCCAGAGGGCAAAATAGAGGTTGAAAGAATCCACAGATCACCTCCTGAAAAAGATCCCAAAAAGAAAACTCCCAGGAATATTATAGCCAGGTTCCAGAACCCCAGATCAAGGAGAAAATACTACAAGTAGCCAGGAAGAAACAATTTCAATATTGTGGAAACACAATCAGAATAGCCCAGGACCTGGCAGCTTCTACACTGAGGGATCGAAGGGCATGGAATATGATATTCCAGAGGGCAAAAGAGCTGGGAATGAACCCAAGGGTCACCTACCCAGCAAAACTGAGTATTTTGTTTCAGGGGAAAATATGGTCATTCAGTGGAATAGAGGACTTTCAAGCATTCTTGAGGAAAAAACCAGAATTGAATAGAAAATTTGACATCCAGACACAAGAAGTAAGAGATACCTGAGAAGGTAATCAGGGAAAAGAAATCAAAAGGAACTTATCAAAGTTAACCTATTTACATTCCTACATGGAAAAACAATAAGTGTGACTGATGAAACTTTTCTCAGTATGAAAATAATGGAAGAAGGGTATATGGTCACATGAATACATATGTGAATGTGTGTATATATGTTTACAGTTATACATGGATAGAGGGCATAGGTTGAATTTGTTGGGAAGGGATGATACTTAAGGGATGAAATTATGAGGTGAGAGAGGAAAGTGGCAAGAGGAGATGGGGAGAGACAGGGTAGGGTAAACTATCTCATGTAGAAGAAGCAAGGGGAAGTGGCTGCAGAGGAGGGGAAGAATAGGAAGGCAAAAAGGCAAAACCACATTCTCATTGAATTTGGTTCAGGGAGAGAATGACATACATACTAAATGGGATATCTCAACCTGCAGCAGAATAGGGGGAAGGGGGATGAGAGGAGGGATGATGGATGGGAGGGCATCCTTGGGGGGAGGGGAGGTTGGAAGTACCCACTATAGAAGAGGGACAGGATCAAGTAGGGAATGGACCAGGTGGGGGTTGGGATGGGTGGGAGGGAATTATAAGCAGCCTTGTACAATATATCTACTATGGTAATATTTTGCATAGCTATACATGTACAACACATACTGAATTTCTTATCTTCCCAGAGGGAATGGGTGGCAAGGGAGGAAGGGAATGGATCTGAAATTCGAGGTCTTAAAATTAAATGTTTCAAATATATATAAATACTATTATTAATACTCTTTTGCATGTAATTGGGAGATAAGATGTACAGGCATCAGGGCACAGAGATTCACCTTACTCTAATGGAAAAGTCGAAGGGGGTAAAAGAGAAGATATGGGGGAGAGCAAGATAGAGGAAGCGATATCTTGTGGGACTGCTATTCTGGGAGGGTGGGTAGGGGAAAAACGGGGGGAAAATGTAACTCAAAATCTGGCGGAAATGAATGATGTAAAACAGGAGTTAATAAAGCATTTGTTTAAATTTAAAAAAATCTATTTACAACATTGGTTAATTTTGCTGAACTGCCTTTCCCCACCTCTTTAAAGCAAAATGTTCTATAAGACAGTTCTATGGGTGGAGAGGGGCCATCTATTGGCAAATAAAGGTGATGTGAAAGGATAGAACATCAATAACATTTTAAAAAGTCTATGCTCAGTGTCAAAGGAAGAAGGAAGATGTCTACTGCTTGAGGCAGATGGTATGATGTTAACAGATGACAAGGAAAGCAGAACTATTGAACACTCCCTAGTTTGCTTCCATCTTCCCCACTGTGGATCATGGGGGTGGGGGTACGGTGGGGAGAACTAAACAAAAGTGGTTGAGGGAACTAAACCAAAAAAGGTGAAAAGGGGAGTAAAAGAGCCTCTTACAGCTTTAAATAACAGGATGTCCCAAAAGTTTTAGTGCAGTTTTAAGCTTTAATAGCCTATTTAGCTATTCATGTAAGAATTTACTTAGTCTATTTAATTTTTTAAATAGCTATTAAAGGTTTAAATTGTACTATGACCTTTGGAACACCCTGTATATCCAGGTTTCCAAGTCCAGACAAATTGAACTGTTCTGGAAACTTTAGGATTATATTAATTAGGATTATAAGGTCACAGATTTTCATTTAGAAGAAGGGACCTTAGAGACCATTGAGTCCAACTCCTTCATTTTACAGATGAGGAAACAAGGTCCATAGCAGTTAAGCGACTTGCTCATGGTCACCCTGCCTAAAAGTGTGTGAAACATGATTTAAAGCCAGGTCTGCCTAATTCTTTGTTCAGTTCTCCATGAACTACATGTCCTGCCTCTTGATTACAAAGACTGGGAGAGGTTTCAGAAGGCTGAAGATTGGCGAATGCCCTGCTTTTAAGAAAGAAGTAAGTGGGCTTAGCACAGGGAAGAAGTTTGTGTTGAGCAGGGCTACCTAAGAAGAGAATGGTTATTATTAGTCATATATTCCCAAGGAGGTCAAGGACAGAAGGAAAAGTCCCATTTATAACAAGAGTCATACTAGTACTTTTTTGGTAGCAAAGAACTGGAAACAAAGTGAGTGTCCACAGATTGGGAAATGGCTAAACAGACTGTTGTACATAAATATAATGGAATATTATCACACTGTGAGAAATGATAAATATGAGGAATTCAGAGAAACATGGGAAGACATGTACTGATGTAGTGAAGTATGCAGAACCAGGAAAACTATACACAATTGCTACAGCAATATAAATAGAAAAAAATTAATAAAATAAAAGCTATGTGGGTATGGTGACCAAGCTTGACCCCAGAGAAGATACAGAAAAATGTACCTCTGTGGTCATCGTTGTTTTTTTTTTTTAAGTGAGGGACTGACTCTCAGCTCTTCTCCTAAGCTCAGTACCAGTATCTGTTGCTTTAGTTGCAACCCTGAGACAAGATGGTAAAGGTCAGAGTTAATAGATTTGGCCATATTGGGCCACTGGTGATTAGGGTTGCATTTGTCTCAGGCAGAGTGGATGTTTCAGCCACCAATTACCCCTTCATTGACCTCAACTCCAAGGTTTCTATGATCCAATATGATTCTACCCATGGCAAGTTCGAAGGCATTGTCAAGGCTGAGAATGGAAAGCTGGTGGTCAATGGAAAAGCGTTTATTATCTTCCAGACACGATCCCACCAATATTAAATGGGGGAATGCTTGAGTAGAGTAAGTTTTAGCATCTACTGATATCTTTACTAGTATGGAAAAGTCTGGGGCTCACTTGAACAGTAGAGTTAAGCATGTTATTATCTCTGTCCTTTGTTTATGATGGGAGTAAACTATGAGAAATATGATAATTCCTTTAAGATTATCATTAATCACGATCATACACGTGTAACCTATATCACACTGCTTGCCATCTGGGGAAGGGGAGGAGAAAAACTGGAATTCAGAATCTTATAAAAAATGGATGTTGAAAATTATCTTTGCATGTAATTGGAAAATTTTTTTAAAAGATTATCAATTGCTTGGCCCCCTGGCCAGTGTCATCATGACAACTTTTGCATTGTAGAAGGACTCATGGTCACATGAGTCCATGCCATTGCTGTTACCCAGAAAACAGTGATCATTTCTCTGGTAAGCTATGGTGTGATGAGCATGGAGCTACCCAAAACAAAATCCCTGCTTCCTCTAGTGTAATTAGGTTTGAAAAGGTCAAGGATACCCACTGCATCCTGAGCCATTATCCAGTTGTCCTTATCTATATCTGGCCACATGACCCAGATGACTTTGAAGATGAAAGTGAGGCTGGTGACTTTGCACAGTCCTCCCTCACTTAGATCCAATTCACTTGCACATCATGGCATCACCTTCCTGAAGCCATAGTCCTCTTTGAGACTGAAAGACAAACTGCAACCTCTGTGAGAAGAAAAGGAGTTGCCCACTGGGGACCAAACTGGAACTGGCCAGTTGGGCAGCAGGCTTTCCTTCTTTTTCTTTCTTCTTTCTTCTTTCCTTCCTTTCTTTTTCTTCCTTCTTCCTTTCTTTTTTCTTCTTTCTTTTCTCCTTCTCCTCCTTCTCCTTCTCCTTCTTTCTTCTTCTTCTTTCTTCTTTCTTCTTCTTCTTCTTCTTCTTCTTCTTCTTCTTCTTCTTCTTCTTCTTCTTCTTCTTCTTCTTCTTCTTCTTCTCCTCCTCCTTCTTCTTCTCCTCCTTCTTCTTCCCTTTCTTTTCTTTTCTTTCCCTCTATCCACATAGAGTATCACACCCTTACCTAAAGATGCTCTGCCCAAAGGGAATGTAAATTTTTAATCTCTGAAACATTTTTCCGTCCTTTTCTCTTAAAGACCAGTCTTAACATCAATCACTACAGTTCTCATTGATGGACCAATAAGTTCCAGGTCAAGCCCTACTTGGTCATTGTTTGGGCCCTGATTAGCTCAGAATGTATGTAAATAGCAATTGTTTCTGTTTTGGTTGAAACCTTGAGAATCTTCCCCTCCCAGATCTATTTTTTAAAGCAGCCATTCTTTGTTTCATTTCTTATTAAGCTGTAATCACTTAATAGGCTTTGCCTCAGTCAAACTGAGACTTTAGATTGAAAAGGCCAGGACTCCCCACTTGGAGGCCATCTCCAGTTGTCTTGATCTATAACTGGCCACTGGACCCAGATGGCTCCAGAGGTGAAAGTGAGGCTGGTGACTTTGCATAGCCCTCCCTCACTTAAATCCAATTTATTTGCATGTCATGGCATCACCTTCCTGATGTCAAGGTCCTCTTCCAGAACGAAGGACAAACAGCAGCAAGTGCCATTAGGGCTGTGAGCAAGGTCATCCTTCAGTTGAATGGGAAACTTGAAGACATTGCCTTCTGTGTTCAGATTCCCAAAGAAACCTACCAAATATGATATCAAGAGACTGATGAAACAAGCATCAGAGGGATCCTTGAGACCATCTTGGTCTAAACAGAGGATCAGATTGTATGCTGTTATTTTAGCAGTGATATCCACTCTTCCACCTTTGACATTGGCATCTGGTTGTCTGCAATGACCATTTTGTCAAGCTTATTTCTTGGTATGACAATGAGTATGGTTATGGCAACTGTGTAGTAGACCTCATTGTCTACATGTTTTCCAAGAAGTATAGTGAAAAAATTTGGATCTTCATCCCCAGTCAAGTAAGGAGTTCCACCACTGAGGATCTTGCATTCTTTACCTAGTATAGATACCTATATTAAGGATCTCATGCCTCATTCATAGTTCTTGCCCTGAGACACACTTGTAGTAGGGGGAGAGGTACTGAGTCCTAAGTTATGTACCATCAATAAAATCACATATTCAGTGAAAAGAAGTGAGGAACTATGGGTTCAGAATGTGCTTTTAAATATGCTGAATATGCAGGATATGCTGTAAAAATATGATTGATGTATTGATTGGTTTTGCTGGATTGTTTTGTTTTTATTTCTGCTAGAAGGGATAGGGACATATTTGGAAATTTTTATGATGTAAAAGTTGAATTTAACAATAATACTTCCTCATAGAAAGGGAAGAGTAATGGGTTATATTGTGGAGCAATGAGTTCCCTTTCAATAGAAATGTTAAAGCAAACATTGGCTTACCATCTGTCAGGGGTATCAAAGAAGAGATTTCTGCACTGACTGGGAGTCTGGATTAGATGACCTCTAAAATCCCTTCCAACTCTATGATTTTATTATTCTAAGTTATCAAAACTATAACTTGTTCAAATTTCTAGCCTGGTAGTAACATGGTTTTCATTACTGTTAGCAATTGTAAAGAGGAAAAACATCTTTTTTCCTTTAGTGGGTATGCATGCATACATCTATAGAACATATAGAGTAGAAATTTTGCTTTCACAGTAGAAAATTTAAAATATTATTCTTGGTATTTGGGGGACCTCAATATACCAAATTCCATCCTACTTAAAATGTTACCTCTTTAAAAAAAATTAAGATAGCAGATCCTTTTTGTCTGAGATTGTAATCTGAGAAAAGATTTTTTTAGTTGACAGAAAAAACTCCTTAGACTTAAAATATGACCAAAAGTTTAAATACTCAGATGTTACTGTCATCTTGAATTGTTTTAACTCCTCTTTCTATATGCTTTCAGAGCCTTTCCCTTCGTATTGTTTCTCCCACCATTCCTTATAAAATTATATAATGTAATGTATAGTTTGTGTAGCATGTGTAATTTGGGGATACTTATAAAAATTTTTTTCAAGCTCCTTACCTATTGTTTTGATCTATATATAAGGAGAAGTGTTGCTTATTTTCCTGCAGCCCAGGTACCTATGAAGCTGAAGTCAGCATCAGCACTGCAATAGAGAATAATGTAAGAGTACCTACAATCTCCTTTTGTGTCTGGAGTACAAGTCTACAAAGGGAAAGCTTGCACAATTCAGACTTGTAACTTAAAGCCCTATCTCAAGAATTGCCAACAACTATGAGAAGGTAGTGACTTTCTTGGTCCTTCACAGTGTGGTCTTATTATTTTTCCTCATTGGGGTGTGGAGGTGATCATGGGTCCTACAATGTGATGTCAATGGAGTGAAAATTCTGACTGGGGGCAGCTAAGTGGTGCAGTGAGGAGAGCACTGGCCCTGGAGTCAGGAGGACCTGAGTTCAAATCTGGCCTCAGACACTTAACACAAAAACTAGCCATGTGACCTTGGGCAAGTCACTTAACCCCAACTGCCCTCCAAAAAGCAAAAAAAAAAAAAATTTTTTTTTAAATGAAAATTCTGATTGGTCCCACCAAGCAAAAAAAAAAAAAAAAGACCTCTTCAAAAACAAAATTGATTTGACGTTTTGATTTTATATACCTAAAGGAAGGATTTTATGTTGATTAGAACTGCCAACAAAGAAAATTAACACTATTTGTCATATATCCCTAAAGAGGTCAAAGACAGAAAGGTTTTATATACATATATATATACAGATATACATATATAATATATATATATAATATGCACACACACATAAAAAAGTCAAACTTACACTTTTTAAGGTAGCAGAGGTATCCCTCCTCCCAGCCATCCCATATAATAAGAGACATTTTAGAGCTCTTTTTCTTAGAGAAAAATGAGAAATGCAATGAGCAAAACCAATCAATACATCAAAAAAATTTGAATATATGTAATTTTCCAGAATTATTACCTTCTACCTCTACAAAGAAGTAGGGGAAAGTGTATTCTTTTATCTCATCTTTGGAAACTTGCTTATTCTTTATAATTTTGCAGTATTCATTTTGGGTTGTTTGGTGGCTATTTCCATTTGCTTTGCTGTAATGGTTGTGTATATTGTTTTCTTGGCCTTCCTTACTTCATTTTGCATCAGTTCATGTAAATCTGTGGTTCTCTGTATTCATCATATTTGTTGTTTCTTTTTGCACAGCAATATTCATTTGTACAATTATGTTCATGTAACACACTTTATTTAACCCTTGCCCAGCTGCAAAGACTTCTAGTATGGACCCAATGATTAGAATCTGTTTGTTGTTTGAAAAGCATCATAGATAAGTTTGAAGAGACTCCTTGTCAGTGGGTTATGAATTTTTTCAGGCACAACAATTGATGAAGACAATACAAAGGTTCCGGGGGGTAACAATCTGTATTGGCAGAGGGGATCCTTATACCCATGAAGTGATAACATTTAAAAATTATGGAAAGTGCATAATTTATAGAATTCTCTGACTTGTGAACTTAGCTAAAAGTTATGAAGTTATAGTCCATTATTACATTTATAGTCTGAAATTATACAGAACAAAAGGATCTGTTGATAAGATGGCCAGACCTTATACATTCAAATGATAAGGAATTATTATTGCATTGAGCTTTATCTTTTCTCTTTCTAAGTCTTAGATTTTTACATCTCTATACATTTCATGGAAAGAAAGCCTTGTCATATTTATTGGATTGGTAAATAGTTGCTGATACGGTGCTAATTTTAAGAAAAGGTGAGGGAAAGTAAATCCTCTTTTGTGTGAACAAAAAACCGGGGTACTATCCATGGCCAAATTTTATGGGAGTTCTTCTGCAGAGTTAAATAAGAAGCAAATCTGACCCAGCAATTTCACCCTGCTGTCCTTAAATATGATCATTCCTCTTCACTTTCCCTACGGCATGACTGTAGGCAGCAGGCCACCAACAGGCATAAATCTGCTGGCTTAATTAGTGTTACAGTGCTGGTCTTTATCAACAGCCTTAAAGAACTCCGACCTGAGGCACCTGTCAAGTGGCAACTTTTTTCTTCCTTCTATTGAACCAATTTTTCCTAGAGGAATAGCACTTCCCCTAAACACACTTGAGTTCCTTCCTCCAAATGCCAAAAGAAGGAGCTCGGTCAGGATCTTGGATAACTCTAATCCTTGATGCTCAGGCCCCTTCTTCTCTCTAAACAACCCCTCTCCTGACTTCTAAACATGGCTTAGTACTACAGAGAGTTAGGTTAGGGGAATAGAGGCTCCTTTAGGGTAGGAGATCCATTATCCTGAAAGATTCCAAAGAAATTGGCTAGTACATGCTAAGGAAGCCCCACCCTCTCCACAATGTAAGCACTTTCCTTTGACCAACCCACTATGACTAAAATATTCCATTCAGTAGCATAAATTATTTAGGGTACAAGGCCCTATTCCTTGACCTTCAAATCTTTAATAGCATGCCTGACCTTATTAGTTGTTTCAATTGGACTGTAGAATTTATTTCTTAATTGTCTTTTCTCAGCTTTAGCCAAAAGAGTAGAGAATCTAACTCCTATATGTAAAAGGTAATTTAAAAAAAAATGTCTTTCCTCTCTGTAGTCAGGTTCTTTCTTCCCTAGTGACAATAAAACTGTTTTCCCATTTAGTCCGATAGAATCCCATATACTCTGGAGAGCCACTGAAGCGTTGGCACTGTGCTTAGTTAAGACATCACAGACCTTTCTCTGTGAACAGATTGCAATGTCTAGAATGATTATACCTCTAAGTGACAACCTGGAGATGGAAATGAACGGTAGAAAAATATGCAGCCTGTGGAGAAGGGAGAATGGTGCAAGCCTTTTGAAAATCAAAGGTGGGTGAAGCTTTACTAAAAATAAATGCCTCTATCTAAAAACTAGTCTCAAGTTCATTTAAATTAGTGTACATAGCAAGACTTTATTATTTCTATTATCACTTTTCAATAATTTCTTTAGAGATTTGCTACCAAAAAAAAAAAACAACCTCTAAATGCTTTGTAAATCTTCTACATATGAAGTGGGAAATAATCTATGATAAAAATCTAGCACAAGAAGGAATGTGAATTGATATTATAGATATCAATTGGCCAATACGAATTTATGAAGCACCTACTGTGTGACAGGCATTATATTTAGTGTAAGAGATACAAAACCAGAAAGGAAATAACTCTTGCCCTTCAGGAGACTTATATTTGAATGAGGCTAAAGTAAATATAGACAAAATAGGTACAAAGTGATTTTGGTGGGAAAGGCACTAGCAGGTGGGGACATCAGGAAAGATTCCTTATAGAAGGTGGTACTTGAGCCAAGTTCTGAAGGAGACTTGGGAAAGTAACATATTCACTTACATACATATAATGAATAGCACAGTGTTTTTAAAAAATATAGTGCCTGGGAGGAATATGAATAGGAAGGTGTGGCTGTTCCCCTAAACTGGAGTGACTGAACCAGTGTCCAAATGGCTAGATTGAAGGATGTGGTTAATCCAATAGGTAATCCACTTGTGTTGGAAGATGCACCTAATAAAATCAGGTGCTTGAATTGAAATAGCAGTTTTTATAAATATTTCTTCAAGAAAGCTGATGATAAGGAACAGAGAAGTAGTAACTATTAATTATATATCATCTAAACCCCACACAAACCAGCTGCTATTAGATCCTGAAGTAACTTAATTTGTTTAATGTTAGTGATTTTAAATAAGGAGATTCAGCTACTATCCTTTTCTTTGTATTTAGGAAATCTTTGGCACATTTATATGCCCTTGTTTCTATTTCTGTATAACCAGGGCAAGATTAAAAAATGTGCATACAATTCAGCCGTGCTGGTTCTCATCCGAAAAGAGCAGATGATTTCAATTTAAATACAGCGTGCATAAGGCAGGGTTTCCAGTTCAATACAACAGCCAGGCTGGGGAATTAGGTCACCTCCTTGCTTGCAGAAAATACGTTCTACATGTGAATATTTTCTCTAGCCTATTTTTGATTATCCGTGTATAGATTACCTACTTTGTAAATTAATGGTCTAGTTTATTCTTAATTATCAACTATCTTCTATTGTATTACTGGGCTGTGGGCTCTGGCACAGAGGCTGTGAACAAACCCAGTTTAATTCAACAAACTTTCATTTAGCACCTATTCTGGATAACACAAGAGGAACAAAAACTAATTTAAGTATCAGTCTAAGCAAAGCAAGTAGCAAATTTTAAATCTACCATAAAAGTAATAACAAATAAGCTTTGCCTCAGATTCCTCTTGACCATAAGGACTGGGATACACTTTGGGAGCCTCTCAGTTTCAGTAACTGGAGCCACTAGCTCCCCTTATGATGCATTAAAGGGCACACAAAGATTCACTTCCAAACCCACAGAATTTCAAGATACTCTAGAGAAATTTCTTCCATTTCAGGGAACCAGAAACTTAAAGTACAATCCTGGGTAGAGAAAGATCCAGGAAGGGGAAGGCTCTTTCAATGACAACTATACTGCAGTCAATATTCTACTGCACTGCTGCTTCTGTCCTCCACTCCCAGCAGGCTTTACAGGCCCTTTTCATTACTGTTGGCTGTCCTTAGCTCTGCTTTTCTAGTCTTTCCTGTTTGGTTCACCTCCAGCAAATGGTGTACAATAGAGAGACCTTGGAACCATTCCTCAGCTAACAGTGTCACAGCTCTTTCTTGACACAGCTCCAGATTATGTGAAGATAAAAATTCTGGTCTTCTACTTGTATGAACTGATACAGAGTGAAGTGAGAAGAACCAGAACAATTTATAAAATAGCAACATTTTAAAAAAATGAACGACTTCAAAAGACTTACAGCTTTGATCAATGCAATGATCCCAGAGGACAAATAATGAAGCATGTTACCCATTAGACAATGGACTCAATATACAGAATGAGACATAATTTCAAAATTCTTAGTGCAGTTTTAAATTTAAATAACTGTAACCCTTGGCTCACAGAATGATTTACATGGAACTATCCTCACTGGTGGAGATTGATTTCTTGATGCCCCAGCCTGCAAGAGGGGTGGAGTTGGTAAGAACTTGAGAGAGATCCTGGTCTTTTGGCTTCTAGCTTCAAGGGAAAAGGTACATATTTCCAGACCCTCTTCTGGTTTCTGAAAGGAGAGAAAAACTCTGGGAAGAAGTCAACAAGCAGAGAAACCAGGACTTCAATCATGTTGGCTTCTTCCTTGAATCTTTTCCTTCAGGGACCTGAAAAGAGTCTCTTTGAAGTGATAAATTTAGAGGAATAAAACCAATTCCTTGCTCTCCTATGTAGAGACCAGATATTCACTTTGAAGTCACTTAATTTGACCAGAAACAGAGCAGTTTCTCTTCCAGTAGAATCATTCATTTTTATTTCACAATAATTTGGCAAGTATACTCCTAATTATGATTAAATTTAGTATAATATTAAAATGTTAACCCAAACTTTTTTACTCCATCATATAGCTATATATCAACATAACTATAAAAGTTCTGCATGCATATATTAAATCTATTCTACCTCAGGCACTTAACTAGTTATTAAACTTCTTTGGACTTCAGTGTTCTTATATATAAAATGAGGATACTGGGCTCAATGAGCTCTTAGGTTCCTTCCAACTTATTATACATTAACCTATATTAATGGGTTAATAAGTAAAAGGAGTCTAAGGTATCTCTGTCTCCCACAGGAGAGACAGCATTATTTTGAGTTTGGCAGAACAATAAATAAAGCCAAGTATCCATGTAGGTAAGAGAATATTGGAAGAAAAATGCTAGGGACCAAGAAATAGGCTAGTCAGATAACTAGCAAAGAGTTTAGCTTACACGGCAAGTAACAGCTCATTGAAATTCAAAAGACAAAGTTGTCTTAGACAGTGGAAGAGGGTGAAGCCCTGCCTACACCAAAAGAGAAAAAAATCTGACTCCTTCAGAATTCAGCAATAGAAAATCTAGATTTGGAGTCACTGCTCCAAGTATCCAGACTAAAGACACTCAGTGAAAATGCCTAAAGTTCATACCCATAGAATGTGCTCATTAGAATCAGACTATTTAGACTACAGAGATCATATTGTCCAGAGGTGTCAAACACACTAGGGTATTCGAGTTACAGCATTCCTGAGTACAGCTGAACCAAATTAAAATGTAATTGGTAAATATTTAACAAAAATAAATAAAAATACAATAGAACATAGATAATGTGAATCTGTGGTTTTCCTGATGTACAATTTAGTGGATCCAGTTTCTATTTGAGTTTAATACTATGAATGTAGTCCAAACCTTGTATTTTATAGATGAGGAAATTAAAGTTGAAACATTTGTTCAAGACAAATCAGTAAGAGGCAAGAGCATCCTAATCAATGCATCTCAGAAAGAAGTATGTTGTAGTAGAAAATGAAATGAATTTATAGTCAGGGTACCTAGTTTGGAATCCTGCCACTGCCACTTTCTTTCTTGAGTCATCTTTATTGAATGTCTCTGGGCCTTTGTTGTTTTGTGTCAAAATGAAAGGATTCAGTCAGATGATCTCAAGATCTAAATCCTACATATGTCTACCAGTCAATCAATCAATCAATCAATAAGAATTTATTAGGCACCTACTTGCTCTATAACAACAAAACTGAAACAGTCTCTACTCTCATGGAGCTTACATTCCATAAGGAAAGAGACAACATAAACAAGGCGATTTCGGGCAAAATTAGGAAAGGTGGATATGGAAGGATAAAGGATATGGAAGATGGCACCTGAACCAAGTTTTAAAGGAAATTAGGAATTTTAAGAGATGAAGAGGGGGTGGTGGTGAAGTACATTCAGGCCATCAAAAGGTCATAGAGACAGGAAATTAGTGTTATGAATGAGGAACAATGAGGACGTTAGTTTGTCAGAATCATCAAATTTGTTAAGGAGAATGTTTATTAAAGCTAGACAGGTAAGTCAGGGTCAGATTTTGAAGAACTTTTAAAACTTGCCATGTTATATTTTGTCCTGGAGGCAATGGGCAGCCACTAGAGCTGAGTAGGGGAGTCACATGGTCAGATATATGTTTAAGGAAAATTACCTAGGCAGCAATGTATAAGATGGACTGGAGTAGGGAGACACATGAGTTAGAGAGACTAATTTGGAGATAATTTGCAATAAATTTAGGGCCTGATTAAGTAGGTGAGTTTGTGAGTAGAGAGAAGGGGTAAAAATGTGAAGGATTTAGACATAGTTTGAAAAGTCTCTGGATCATCCAGTTTGAAATATACAATAGTTCATTGGTGATGCAGGATTGAAAATCTGGGAAGAGCCTGAGGGCTGGATGTACAAATCTGTGAATCATAAGCATAGATAACATAGACCTAGCCAGATCAACACCAATTGCCAACAAACTGCCACTATAAGGCAGATAAACCCTGGGTTTGGCACCATCTCCCTCCCCCACACCATCAGTTCTGTTTCTGTCCAGGTTCTAGAAAACATCATCCCAGGAAGCCATCCTTGTGGATATGTGACCTGGCAATTGCTTCTGTGGGTTCTAGAATTCCCTGCATCTTCAACATGCCGAGTTACCGAAGATCCACAAAATAAAATTCTCGACATCAGAGTCCTTGGCATTGTCAAAGGGTTCAACATCTGAATTGGATATGATCATCAGCAAAATGACATGAAAAAATATACATTACCATCTGCTTTACCACTGCACCCTAAGGACCATAGTATCTTTCCATCTGAGTTGTAGCTGAAATCTCCAATATGTATTATCTCATATATTAGAATGTGAACTCCTCAAGTGTAGGGGCTGCCTTGCTTTTCTATTGGATTCACAGCCCTTATCACAGTGCTTTGCACACAGTGTTTAACTGATGCATTTTCATTCATTTATTTATTCATAGAGTTTATAATTAAAGCCACAGAGAATAAGTTCATCAAAGGAGCGAGTGTAGAGAGAAAAAGGACTCTAGAATAGAGCCACAGGGAACACCTAGTTAGGAGGCATGAAATGTATGATGGATCAGGAAGGGAGACAGTAGTGGTTAGTTAGAAGAATAACAAAAGAGTAGACTTAGAAAAGCTGGGGGATGGTGGAGGGGGAAAGTATATAGGAAGAGACCTGAGTCCATTAAGAGTATTACCTTCTGAGATGACTTGACACAAGGGGGAGGGCTATCATTCAGAGTTCTTGGCTACAAAATAGCAGTCCATCAAGCCCACAGAAGGAGTAAAAAGATGGTATGGAAGGCGCCGTGTTACCCCTGTACATCCAGCTTTTCCTGTTACCATTTCCCTGTTTTTTATGGGAATTTGTCTTTGTATGAAAACCTGCTATGGCGTGCAGGAATATTAGAAATAGGAACAAATGGATAGGATGGATACAATTCACATAAGTCTTCCCATGCTTAAGATTTCTGTGAAGCTCAAATGAGATGATCTACTATGCTTTGCAAAATTTACAGCATGATAAAAATGACGTGTTTTTTTTTTTTAATGACAATTACTATAAGCTCCAGGGTACCAGAAACAAGCTGAGAACCTTTAAGAAGTCCCTTTCACAAATAGCTGACATGGTTTCATCAAGAACAGGTCATGCCAGAATAACCTTGTTTCCTTTTTTGATAGGGTTACTAGACTGGTAGATCAGGGGAATGCTGTAGATACAGCATTCTTAGATACTAGCTTCACTTTTTGTAGTAGCAAAGAAATGGAAACAAAGTAGATTCTCATGCATTGAGGAAAAGCTAACCAACTTGTGGTACATGAATGTAACAGAATTATTACTTTCCTATAAGAAGCAATAAGCATGAGAGAAGCATGGGAAGACTTGTATGAATTAATAAAAACTAGAGCAGAACCAGGAAAACAACATGTAACTACAACAATTCAAAATGGAGAGAACAAAAGCAGCGGAAATGAATGCTATGAAATAGTATTGACCAAGCTTGTGCTCAGAGATATAAGAATACAACTCCTGCTGTTCTTTGCATAGGTGAGGGACTATGCCTGTGGAACATTATAGAGTGTCAGGTTTTTTCCAAGATGTTGGTTAGTTTTGTTGAATTAATTGTCAACCCTCCCATATCATTCTTAATTTTAAGGGATGGCTCTCTGGGAAAGGGAAAGGGGAGCCGTGTATTGGGAAATGTTGGTAATAAAGTTATCAATTAAAATTTATTTGAAAACTTGAAAAAAAAGTATGATGGATACGGAGACAAACTGATAAAGAGTAAAGGAAGCAGACAATATACGCAATGATTACAATTTAAAGGGAAGGAATAAAAACAACTTTTAAAATGCTGTGAAATTACAATGCTGGAACTTGGCCTCTGAATAAATGAAAAAGTATTTATTTATTACTTGCTGTATACCAAGCACTGAGTATACAAACAGAAAATCAATATGGTCTCTGCTCTCAAGGAGTTCCCACTCTACTCGGGGAATATAACACATTAAAAAAAGTTCAGTCCTAAAGGTGCAGCAGGCAGTGGAATGGCAAAACTCAGAGGTCCTTAGGTTCCATCTATAGATTAGATGACAGCACTGGCATTCTTGAGAGCATACCCAGTGATCCTCCATCTCACCAGAAGAAATAGGATTGCTAAGCTTCACTAAAGCTGTGTGTGCAGTCAAGTAGCTGGGATGGGATCTGGATGGTCTGGGTCTGGGTCTGGGGACAAAGAGAAGGCAAGGGGCAAAGCAGGAAAAGTACCAGCCTATCTCCTCCCTTTCTTTTTAAACAGAAGTGGAAATCATGAGTGTGGATACCTGTACACCTTGGACCTGGTGTGTTGGTTAGTTTTGTTGAAATGCTTTTTTCCTTAAAAAAAGAAAACCTTTGTTATAAAGGATAACTCTCCAGGAGGAGAGTGGAGAATTATAGCAGGAATGTGGATAATATAAGAATAAGATATCAATAAAATTTTTGAAGTATATGGTCATTCAACAAAAATGATTCTATTAAGAATTTTACTACTGACAGAAATGGAGTGATTGGCTTTATTTTCTCTATAAAGACACCTAAGTATCTTGTTTCCAAAGGAAGTTTAAACTATCAAAAATTCATTCCCCTTCCCACAAGACTGGCATATCAGGGCTGTGCCTATTATTCAGCACAAAAACACTGACTATTCTGAGAGTTCACAGAGTATTTGTTTGAATGCAGAATTCTTAACCCTCTTCTGAATCTCGGAGTAGTACACACAGTAGGTGTGCCCGGGGACTTACTGATCTGGGTATTGCTAGTTTCATCTCATATTTTAAAACACCCGAGATATGGCAACTTCCTGTCTGTCAGTAACACACACACTAAGCAGGAAGCACCGGCACAATGGCACAGCCGGGCACCGGTGCGTGCCCTCGAGGAGTGCGCGGGCTAGTCGGGCTGGTGAAGCCAGGAGGGCAGTCAGGGGCTGGCATGGGACCCAGGGGGTCTGGGAAGAACAGGGGAGGGGGGAGAAAGAACGAGCCTAGAGGGGCTTCTAGGAGACCACGTGGTGCCCCGGGGAGCGGGCACTCACTAAGGGTCACCGGCACTTAGGTGGCGCCTTGACGTTGGCAGAGCATCCTCCCTCACACAGCGAGGCAGGCTCGCCCCAGAGCAGCCCCCGGTGCAGGAGGAACCTGCCCGGCGCAGGAGGGACCCGGGACTTCCAAAGGCAGCTCCAGAAGCCAGTGCCATTGTTAGCGCCGTCCAAGCCTCCCCGACCCCGCCACAAGGTCGCGGCCCCCGGGCGGGCGCTTCCGCCATTCGCGGGGCCTCTTCCCGCGTTCTCAGGTGCAGCCGATAAGACTCAACACGTGCGGCTGTAAAAATGGAGGCAGCCCCACTCCCCCCGCCAGGCTCCGAGGAGACCCGCAATATGGCGGCCAACAAGCCCCTTCCCCGCCTCCCCGAGGGGGGCGACGTCAGCGGCGCCCTCTGCGTCTCCGCCTCACGTTCGGGGCAGGCCGCTCGCACGCACGGGCTGGGCGGGGGGAGGGGGACGGCACGGCCGCGGGAGCGCGCCGCGAGGGAGGGAGAGGAAGGAGGCCGCCGAGGGCGCGCGCGTCGCGAGGAGGAAGGAGAGGAGAGGAGGCGCGGCGGCGGCGGCGGCGGTGGCGGGAGCGCGCGCGGCTCCGGGAGGCGGCGGCGGCGGCGGCGAGGGCGGCGCTCGCTCGCTCGGCGGCTGGTCTCGGGCTCCGAGGAGGCGGAGGCGGAGGAGGAGGCGGTGGCTCTCGACTGGGGGTTGGTTGGGAGGGCGGGTGGGGGGTGGTGGGAAATTTGCTCCTCTCCGGGCTCGATCGTGGGGCCCGCCCCCTTCCCCCCCACCCACCCTGCCCCGCTGTTTGGAGTTTGTGGCCCGGAGGCTCGGACCCGGGGATCCTCGGCGGAGCCTTAACCTTGAGGAGGAAGAGGAGGAGGAGGAAAGCAGGGGCCGGGGCCGAGGCGGGGGCCGGACTCGGACGGGCTGTGGCGGATCCTTCCCCCCCGGTCGCTGGCAGGAGATGTCGAACCCCGGGACTCGGAGAAACGGCTCCAGCATCAAGATCCGGCTGACAGGTACCAGCGCGCGGGGGGCGGGAGAGGGCGAGGCGCCCCTGGCCGGACCCCCGGCCCGGGCCTCTGCGGGCCGTGCACTGCCAGCGTCCTCCCGTCCCCCAGGACTCGGTCCTGCACCCCCTTGCCCATATCCCCGCGCCCCGGGGCAGCCCGCGCCCCGGCTCCCTTCCTTCTCCCTTCCTTCTCCCCTCCCCTCCCCCAGCCTCGGTTCTGGCAGCCGCACAAGTCCCGGCTCCTCGATTCACTCTCGTTTCTTCAATGAAATTTCCATGTTTCCCCCGTCGGCTCCGTAGTGATCCCCATAGGGGTGAATGGGGAAGCCCTGGGGTGCGCATGCGCTATTGCGGGGAGGGGGCGGGGTGGTGCCGGCGGTGGGGGGGAAGGGGAGGGGGTTGTGGTGTGGACAGTGTCTGCTGCTGGAAGCTGTCTCTGGCTGGCAGGCTGCAGACATCCTGTGTCCAGCGCGTCCAGCCCAGCATCCTCCTTCTCCCCCACCTCCACCTCCACCACCCCCTCCCTCCCCGCACTCCCCTCTCCCACACTGCAGGCCCTGGGATTTGCGTGTTGAGATCTGTGCTTAACGCGGAATCATTACTCTGCAAATACATTTCTGCCAGGGGACTTTCCAAGCTAGAAAATTTCCTGCCAAAAGTTATGTCCGATCCCTATCAGGAGTTTCCCTTCATGGTTTTTCTTCTGCTCTCTGGCACACGCAAGAAAAGCCCTCAAATCTGTATTTGTTCAATTCCCGTCCAAGGAGTTTGATTTAAAAACCAAAAAAGAAAAAAAAGGGAGAGGATCGAGCCCTAAGGACAAACGCATAGCGTGGTCAGGGCATTTAAAAGTATTTGTAAAAACATCTGTAGGTAATTTTTTTTAAGCCATATGTTCTGTTTGAAAACCCACTGTTGCCTGTTGTAGGATCTGTTTCCTGTTTAAATAAAAGGACTTGTGAGTTCTGTTTACAAAGCTGACAGAATAATGAATTATTAATGATTCAGGCCCAGACTGGGGTTTTGTAAGGCAACAGGTGTATCCTCCAGGATCTTTGTTCTTGGAGGAGCCATTATGCTGTGCTCGGGCTTGGATGTGAAACACTTCTTACTATTTTTAAGTTGAGTTGCTTTTATGGGTGCGTAAAATGTCATGTTTTTGACATTATAATACTTGTAAAGTTTAATTACAAGACAGCCTTAATTTGTTTCCCAGTTACAATGCAATCTATTATAGACATCAAATCAGTTACTCTTTTACTGTTAACTGCATGTGTGTGTTTTGATAGAAATGC
This sequence comes from Gymnobelideus leadbeateri, assembly GCA_011680675.1. Classification (NCBI taxonomy): domain Eukaryota; kingdom Metazoa; phylum Chordata; class Mammalia; order Diprotodontia; family Petauridae; genus Gymnobelideus; species Gymnobelideus leadbeateri. The sequence goes on along the minus strand of WOXC01009668.1, from coordinate 205,446 downwards.
AGTATGGTTAGAGTGTCTCTGAAATAAACATTTTCCCTTTTTATTTTTTTTTTTTGCATTTGTTGAGTGTGCTTTTATGAATTGTAGTTGATGATCTTTGACCTGTACTTCTCTTCCCCACCCCCCAAGTAAAAGAACAGGGTTTGTCTTTCTCTTCACCCCACCCCCCCCACCCCCATATACTGGTCTGTTCAGGATTTTAAATGTGATAGCTGCAGAAATACTTTTAAGAGCTTATGGATGGCATTTGATATTAAAGGATTAAATGATCAGTATTTTTTCCAAAGTGCTTCCCCCCCCTCCCTCCCAGCCTAAATTGCTGAATACCTAATGGATTTGAGTCAATCTGTGAATGTAATTGTTCTTGAAACAGGAATTGAGAGCTTAGTAATAGTTGTGTAACAGACATGATGGCAGTTGTCTGTTGAACATTAACTCGTGTGAAAAAGTTGGAACTAAATAGTTTAAAAATAAAATTGGTTTTAGTCCATTTTTAAAGTTGGGAAGTTTGAAGTTTTTTCACTTCTGATTTATTGTACATCTTAATTAAATGTTTTTGATAAAAAGGTTGCTAAGTTACTTCAATAACATTTGAAAATATGAATTTTAGAGAGGTGTTTTGGTTAGTAAATAACATGCAGCATGATTAAATACAGATTATGAAGACATTAGGGTTGGAAAAGATATTTAGGATTCTTGGCTGCAGGATTTTATGTTAAGTGGAAGGAAAGTGTTTTGAACCAGAAGTGAAGGAGATCAAAATTCTAGCCCCAGGCCTGCCATTGACCAACTTTGTGACTTCTTCATCTTGTAAAATAAGGAGATTGGACTAGACTGGTACTTCTAACTTTTTCTGTCATTGACCACTTAGCAGTCTGGTGAAAACTGTGGGACCCCTTTTCAGAATAATGTTTTTAAAAACATAAAACTGCATAGTATTACAAAGGAAACAGTTATATTGAAATAGTTAACAGTGTTTTTAAAAGATGTTTATGAACCACGCATTAAGAACACCTTGATTAGCCTAATATTCAAGGTAGTTTTCTGGCCCTAATAGTCATTGTTACCTATTCTAAATTACTGGTGTATATGTGTTTTTGGTTATTAAATTCCATGCTCTATAGCTAAGCTTTAAGAGCGACAACTACATGATGATACCCTATATGCAGAAACTTTGGCTTAAAGTAGGATACCTTGAATTTGATTTATGACAAACACGATTTAGTCTAGTGACAATTCCTAATTATTTTTGCCATGATGATGAAATTTCTTTATTTTGTATTTTTGAAAATGGTTGTGTAAATCCACTTTATGATGAATTTGCCTCCAAAGGGATAATTTATAAATGTGCCCTGGATATTAGTGGACATCTTAATCCCTTATATTTAGATAAAAGATGTGAAATAAATGCTGCCATAATTATGTTAGTTTGAAATAGTTTATAGTGGTTCCAATAGTTCATTGAATATATTTGATGCAAAATACTTAAATAATTGTGTATTTTAAAACATTTTGTAAATACTTTTTCCCAATTAAATTATTATCTCCTTGTAGTCAGGGGTTGTTTTTGGCCTTTTTTGTTTCCCCATGCTTCACTCTGTTCCTGGCACATAGTATGCACTTAATAAATGCTTGTTGAATTCCTTTCCACAAAAAGCAGACAAATATGTCTCAGAAACAATTTGATTTTAAATTTAAGCAGGTTTTGCAAAACCTTTGTTCTTATGTGTCATATAAATGAATACCAGACGCTTTTATTTTGCCCATTTTAGGTAAGAGTGGAATTTTTGTGAGTTCTGAGTGCTAAGAAATGCAGTCCCTTTCTTGAAAGGACAGCTTTTTCCTATTGTTACCAGTCAGTCAAAATCCCGGATCTATTATCTAATATACTTTTGTTGTCTTTTGAAAGTTCTGACTCTAAACTTTCTATATAAGGGATTTCTAGGGGTGGATGGGAAATTCAAGGTATAATCTGCTCTGACTATATAAAGTGTGGAGAGTTATTATTTTTATAAGTTGTCTCATATTTGAAGTTATGGTGATTTAATTGTTGGTTTCCCATTAATGTGGCTTTTTGATATATGTTTGTATAATGACTGCCAATAAAGTTTTTTTGATCAATAGCAGGTAAGCTTAGCTTTTTTGGTGTTTGCTCAGAAATATTTGCTAATGGTAGACATACTAAGAGGTCCTTGACTACTGGCCTCACTTCTGTGGGAAAGGTACATGAATTTGTTTTTAGCAAACTTAATACATTAAATGATTAATTGTTTTTTCAACCTATTTATATGTGACATAGCACAACAAAATTTACTACATTTTTTTCTCAGGAGTACACAAGTTATGAAATTCAAATTGCTCTCCATGGTTTCTAGTCCATCTTCTACCTACCTTTCAAATTGATACTCCCTAAAACACAGCTCTGATCATGTCTCTCTCACACTCACACACACACACACACACACACACACACACACACACACACACCTCACTCAGAAATCTTTAGTGGGTGGGTCCTTAATTGTCTCTAGCATAAAATAAAATATCATTTAAAGTTCTGTACTGCATGACTACCCCTGACTTCAGACCCTTTATGTATGTATTCTGTTCTAGTAAGACTGACCTCCTGCTAGCTGTTCCTTGTATAAGGCATCCCCCATTTCCTTGTCTTGGCACTGTCGGGAAGTCGTAGTGTATGCATCCTCGCTCCCACTCTCGTTTTTGGAGGGCTCAGCTTCACTTGAGGCATATTTCACTACCTTGTTATTATGCTGTCCTTGAAATGATTATATATATTTACCTTCTGGTGAGAAAAAGTTCATGCTTGATCCACTCCAGGAGAATGAAAGCTCCTTGAGGACAAGGGCTCATTTCTTGTCTTTGTATCCATAGTGCCTCACACATGATGTCTTTTGCTCTTTGTAGACCTTTAAATGTTTGTTGAATTGAATTGAAATCTCTTAGTGAAATTCCCAAAGGCTGTAGTGTGAATTGGTCTTGGGACTGTTGTAAAAACATTGTGTATGTTCTTGATTGTTCTCATTTGGTGGCCCCATCCCCTTTGACAGACTTAAATATGGATGTGGTCCAGAGCTGCATAGGATGGTCTAGTTACCTAGTATGAATAGAAGGATTTTATTATTGGGTAAGAACATCCTTTCTATGAGATCACACATCCTCCTAAGGAATTTAGTATCACATCAGCAATCCTCTCAGTTTTATTGATTCCTTCTGTTTGTTTTCTTAAAGTTGCTAAGCCATTTTCCCGATTGAATCTTCATGGAATGATCATGGGATGATTTTCAAGTGTTTGTAAATGGTTTTGTTCCTAGCTGATTTTTAAAAAGTTCAGACTCTCCATTTTTTATACTCTTCATTTAAGCCATCATTCTTCATATTAGCTTTGGTTTATATCCTTAAGACGTTTTTCTTTATGTGTCTTTTTATATGGCAAACACCACAACTCCTGTTCTGAAGTATCTAAATTTTATTTTACTTTTCTATTCTGGGTTGGTTTTTTTCCTGCAAATTTTTTTATTCTGAATATTCTCCCTCCCCTGCTTACATGTTTTGAAACAACCTGGTAGAACGAAAACAATGGATTCAATGGTGATAAATGAGTCTTAATTATTTGTGAAGGTAACATTACTTTTCCAGGAAAAAAGTCTGTGCCATAATATTTCAACTTGGCCCATTTGGATACTTCTTGTTCAGTTGTGTCTGACTCTTCAGGACCCTGTGGACCATAGCACACTAGGCCCTTTTATCCTCCACTCTCTCTCAAAGTTCATCCAAGTTCATGTTTGTTTCCGTGATACTATCTATCCATCTCATCCTTTGCTGTCCCCTTTTCCTTTTGCCTTCAGTCTTTCCCAACATTTGGGTCCCATTTTGCCAAGCTGCTTGAATGAAGGCTGTTTGTTAAAATTAAAATGGCTGTTTCAGACTCATTTTTGGGAAAGTTTGTTAAAATTAAATGGCTGTTTCAGACTCATTTGTGGGAAAGGAAAGTTTTTCCTTAATCTGGAAAAATAACATTTTGATCCTTTGTGATGCCATTTTTACTTATTTCAGTTTCTACATGAGAAAAACTTACAGAATTTCAGGGTTTTCTAGTTGGATGCAACATTTCTAATACTAAAGCTAGATTAGTTTGAGAAAAATAATCATTTTAAAATACATGCTGATGAGTAAAATGAATTATTTCTCACCAGAGAGCTTAAAAGGTTGTTTGCCCTTTTTAGTGAGTAAATTCCACCCCCTCCAAAAAAGCCTCTAGTTTAAATTGACTTATTGTCCTGGACTCTGAGGCTACTGTAGGCAGAAATACACAGAAGTATTTTGTATTGGCAGAGCAAGATTTTAAAACAGATGAACAAAAATGTTTAAACATTCCTGCACAGGCAGGCATTTCTTACTGTGTCTGCACATGCAGTGTATGTAACACCATTGATGTGTTTAGACTAAGTGGAATGTTGGTTCCATATTTGTGGATAAGACCGCCCCTTTTATTGTTTCAGAATAAGGCTCAAATAATGTGCAGCCAGTGAGTCTATGGTAATGCACATCACTTCATCAACTCCAGCTGTGTTCACCTCTATCACAGTTGAAAGGAATTCTAATTGGTTAAGGAATGTCTGTAACATCATGGATCAGTGGGCATGAGCCTGTTATGCTGGATGCTGTGTGATGCACTTCAGATGTTTGAAGATCATGAGCCTGAACCTTGTAGTTTGCTTTCAAGGGACTTGGGATGTATTATTGTAAATCTGGGTATTCAGAGTAGTAATTCCCTTTTTTCTTGTGTTTCAAAAACCTACTGAGTAATGTAAAGGAGATAGCGATTTCTGGTGACTTGAGCATTGTATTAGAGGTTCAGAAGTCTGGATTTTATTTCTTGTTCTGCTAGAACTTTACAGAAGATATTTGAGCAAATTATGATCTTTTATGCCTCAGTTTCCCTGTGTTAATGTCAATGATACTTGCTTCCTACTCAGTCTTATAAGGATTTCTAAGGGGAATGATTAGAAACTATTTAAAACTATTTTGTTTTAATTAGGCAAGGTCAGCCTTCTTACCTCACTCCCCATGCCCTGTCCCTCAATTGAAAATGCAAGTAAAACAAAGCCCATTAGAAACATGTATCAATCTTAATGTGAAGATATTTGTAGATCCTGTATTTAAGTACATGCTGCCATTGTGGGGGGGAGAGGAAGGGGTAGAAAATTTGAAACTCAAGGCACTGTGGAACTGAACGTTGTAAACTAAAAGTAAGTAAACAAATCAATTTTTAAAAAAAGAAACATGTATCAATCAAACCAAATTTCCACATTGGGAAGGTACAAAAAAAATTTTTTTTTGCCTCATTCTACATTCTGAGTCCTTTATCTCTCAAAAAGTGACATAACATGTTTCATCTTTAGTCCTCTGGAATACTGGTCATTGTGCTAATAAAGATTTGGCACAATAATATTCCATCACATTTGTATACTATAACTTGTCGCTATTTCCCAGTTTGTGGACACTCCCTCAGAGTCCCATCTTTTGCCACCTCAAAAAAATAAATATTTTTGTACATTCTTAGTGTTTGTTTTGTTTAGGATTAACTCCTTAATCTGACCTCCCTCTAATTCCCACTCCTGGTTTCTTTCATTTCCCTTTTATTTTCTTGTTGAGTAAAATATATTTTTGTGCTCAACTCTGTGTGTATGTAATTCTTTCTTCCTTCTTTTGAACATATGAGAGTGAGATTCAAGTGTCAGCCACTTCTTTCTACCCCCTTCTCTTTGTATCCTTGGGCACCTAAGTTTGTGAGATAATTTTCCATAATCCTAATCAACCTGGGCCCACCCTACCCCCCATTCCTCTTCCACTGAAAATCATTTTTTTCTTAAGATTATCAAGAGATGAAACATTTCCAGGCCTTGTCTAATTGAGCTCCTGTGAACCTTAATGATGATAAGATTGAGAAGGGACACATGTATCATCTCCATATTTGAATGTAAACAATTTATCCTTATTTAGTTTATCGTTCATTCATGTTTACCTTTTCATGTTTTAATTCACTCCTATATTTGAACTTTGGAGTTTCTCCTCAGCCCTGGTCTTTTCATCAGGAATGCTTGGAAATCTTCTGTTTGTTAAAGGTCCAGTTTTTTTTTTTCTTCCGGTACCATTATACTCAGTTTTGATAGGTGAGTTGTCTTTGGCCCTGTGGCTTCTGGAATATCATATTCCAAGCTCTCTGCTTCTTTATAATGGTGGCTGCTAAATTGTGTGTGATCTTCTTTTTTGAATTCTTTCTTTGTGACTGCTTGCAGTATTTTTTCTTAGATCTGGAAGCTCTGGATTTTGGCTATGATGTTCCTGGAAGTTTCATTTGGGGGTTTCTTTCAGGAGGTGACTGATGAATTCTTTCTATTTCTACTTTGCCCTCTGGTTCTCAGAGATTTGGACAATTTTCTTTTAAGATTTATTGAACTATAATGTCTGGACTCTGGTCGTGGAGTTCCGATAGTCCAGTGATTCTTAATTTTTTTTCCCTTTCATCTCTTTGCTATGAGATACTTAAATTTTTTTTTTCTTTTTCTTTTCCCCTCAGCATTTGAATTGTGTTTTAATATTTCTTGTTGCCCCATGAAGTAATGAAGTCATTTGCTTGTTTTTGGTCTATTCTAACTTTCAGGAAGTTTGATGTTTGGATGAGGTTTAGTACCTCTTGTGCCAAGCTGTTCATTCGTTTTCCAATTCTTTCTTTAGTACTCCTCTTTTCTTTTCCAATTTTTTTCTTCAGGCACTCTTATTCCATTTATAAAAACATTTTAAAGCTTTTCTTTAACTCTTGCTTCTTCTCTTCTAGGAATTCTAGTTCAATTAAAACATGCTGTTGTTTATCTCTGAGGTACTGCTTGTAAATGTTTTGGAGTCATTCTTTTCTGCATTTTGTCTTGAACATCTTTGCCACTATAAAAGCCCATTATGGTGGGGATCTTTTGTTGTTGTTTGTTTGCCCATTCTTCCAGCCTGCTTTCTGACTTTGGACTTGGTGTTAGGGCTGGACTCTGTCACACTTCTGGGGGTAAGGTATGGACTGGTTCTGTTGCTGCTTTCTTAGGGAATTGATTGTTGAGACAGACTGGGAACCTGCAAGCTTTCAGTGCTCCCAAAGTGGTCTGATTCAGGGCAGTCTGATGATTGCTTCCCCCAGGTCAGAACTCTGCAAGTTCCAGACCTGGGTTTGGGTCTGTGCAGAAATAGATTGTTATTGGACTCAGTCTGTATCAGCCACCTGGAAAGTTTTATTGGTTTAGAGTGGCTGAATTGTACGCTCCGCTTTGCCCTGGGTTACCTGACTTGGTTATTTGTTCCTTTGCAGACTGGGCTAGATGCTTTGAGACTTGCTAGATGCTCTCTACTTGGAATCTTAGCATACTAATGCTGCTGCTTGTTTCTGAACTTCCTACTTTGTCTATATACCATTCAGGGCCTCCTTGCATAAGAACTCCACTTCTCTAAACAGGTCCCCTTCTAGTCCTGAATCCTTGACCAGGAACTGGGTAGTGGGTGACAGAGCTGCCAGTTTGTACCAGTCCTCACCCCATTTAATGATCTGGTATGCATCTGAGACCTCCTTGTCTTGCTGTAGTCTCTCCCTGGGTACTGGAAGCTTAGCTAGGCAAATGACTCACTGTGACTTTTTCTGGATTTCCTTGTAAGATTCAGTCTGATGCATTTATTCTTCTTTTTAAGAAGTTTTTATTGATAGCTTTTGTTTCCTACATCATCAACAGTTATGCCAGGCATTTGTTCCACTTTACCTCCCAGAGAGCCATTGAATACAGCAGTGTTTTTTTAAAGAGTTAAAAACAATTGACCTGATCAATATATCAAAAAAGTCCAAAATGACATTTGATATGCCTGTGGACCTCTCATCTCCCAGGTGGACTGGGAGTGTCGTCTTACATCTTCTCACTTGAGTCCTACTTGAACCTTACAGTTTTGTTACATTTATTTCTGATTTATTGGTGTGTCATTTTTTTCCATTTACACTGTTGTAGTCACTGCATATTGCTTTCTTGGCTCTTCATACTTCACTCTGAATCAGTCCCTATAGACCTTTCCATGCTTCTCTGTATTCATCACACATATAATTTCTTTTTTTTTTCTTTTTGGAGGGGGGAAGGCAGGGCAGTTGGGGTTAAGTGACTTGCCCAAGGTCACACGGCTAGTAAGTGTTAAGTGTCTGAGGTCAGATTTGAGCTCAGGTTCTCCTGACTCCAGGGTGGTGCTCTATTCACTATATTACCTAGCTGCCCCCATGTAATTTCTTACAGCACAATAATACTCCATCACATTCATGTAACACAGTTTGTTCACCCATTTCCCAATTGATGGACATTTACTCTGTTTTCAATTCTTAGCTATCATGAAAAGGGTTGCTATAAATATTTTGGTGTATTTACGGATTTTTCTCCTGTCAGTGGATTCCTCGGGATATAAGCTCATTGATGGAATCTTTGGTTCAAAGGATATGAACATTTCAGACACATTGCTTGCATAATTCCAAATTACTTTCCAAAATGATTGTGCCATTTCACATCTCTACCAACAATGCATTAATGTGCCCAAGATTCCACAAAAAACTTCTCCCCCCTCCCCCAAATATCGATCACTGTTTCTTTTTGTCATTTTTGCCAGTGTCCAGGGTGTGCAGCAAAACTTCACTTTAGTGATTTGGAATGCTCCTTCATGTGGTTGTGAATACTTTGCAGTTCTTCCATGAGAACTGTTTTTTCATATCCTTCGACCATTTGTTTATTATGGAATGGCTACTAATCATATGCATTTATTAACTGTTTATATATCTTGGATATCAAACTCTTATCAGATAAATTTGACACAAAGATTTTTTTCCCCTTTCATTCACTTCCCTTATCCTAGGTGCATTAATTTTGTTTGTGCAGAAGTTTTTCCATTTCAATTACTCAAAAGTTATCTATTTTGTCTTTTCTAATTGCCTCTCTCTTGTTTAGTTAAGAATCCATTTTCTACCTATAGCTGTGAAAAGCATATGATCTGTTTCTCTTTTAATTTTTTTTGTAGTATGATCTTTAATATTAAGGTCACATAGCCATTTAGAATATGTTGTGTGATATTGTGTAAGATGTTGGTCTTAAGCTCAGTTTCTTCCAGACTGCTTTCCAGCTTTCCTAGCAGCTTCCACCAAATAAGGAGTTGCTTCCTGGGCAATTTAACCTATCGAAGATAGATTATTGAGCTCCAGTCTGTTCTGTTGATATCTCTCTCCCTTTTTCAGGCAATATCAGATATTTTGATGACTGCTGTTCTGTAGTACAGTTTTAGTCTGGAAGTTCTATTCCCTCTCTGTCGCTACCTCTTTTCATCATTTCCTTCAATATTCTACATAATTTCTTTTTCCAAATGAATTTTGCTATTACTTTATCAAGTTCTATAAAGTATCCCTTTGGCAATTAAATTAGTATAGTACTTTAGTATTAAAAATGTAAATTAATTTGGGTAATATTATTTTTATTATATTGGCAGAGCCTAGACATGAGCACTGAATATTCTTCTATTTAAGTTATTCTCTTACCTGGTGTATTTTCTAGATCTTTTTGAAGTAGTGTGTGGGGTGGAGCTCATTGTACTGCTTTCTATTGTTCCCCCTTCTAGGCTCTGCCCCAGATTATATTTTTTTAAAGTGGGTTGCACTTTTGGGGGAAAGGTACTATGCAAATAACTATTTTAGATTATTTCCTATTCCTACTTCCAGCATATAAAAGTAAAATTAATTAAGTTCATGAGAAAAGTGGATTACCTTGCAGAGCTCTAGACTCTTAATGTAGATAAATATTTTCAGTACAGTTATATTTATTCTGTACTCAGAAAGTTTTAATGAAAATACAGTATTGTATAGGGCAACTGGTAAACTAGTTCTTAATATTAATAAATAAGGCTTTTAGATGTTTGAAGGGAGACACAAAAGACAGTAAATTATCTTTTTTAACCTTGCAAAGAAGAATGTCAGTTTGGATTTAGCTTTTTTTTTTTCACCAGAAAGTGTATGTATTCTCTGATACAAGCAAGATACTTATTGATGTAATGAAACATTAATGTACTATAATCGACAAATATGTCATTTATTCAGAGAAGCAGGTGAAGATTTATATGAATTAATCCAAAGTTGAGTAAGCAGAACAAAGAAAAATAATAGGCTAAAACAGTGTAAATGGAAGAACAACAAAACAATAGAAATGGAATCCTATGAAATGATAATGTCCAAGCTGGGAAAGCTAGCTTGTACAGGGAATAAAGTGTTGGATTTGAGGCAAGAAAGACCTGCCACTGACATATACCAGTTTTGTGTCTCTAGGAAAATCATGTAACTGCTCACATCCTCAGTTTCTTCATCTATTAAATGGGGATGATAATAGCACCTACCCAGCTGGGCTTTTGGGAGCCTCAAATGAGATACCTAAAGCATTTTGCAAACTCTAAATGTTAGCTATGATTATTATTATGAATTATGTTATGTATGTATATTATGCCCTTTGCAGACATGAGGAGAATGGGTATGGAACACAGCATTTAATATTAAACTTGTTGATATCTTGGTTAGTTTTACTGAATTGCTTTTTCCTTTTTTAGTCTCCCTTGAACAAGATGGTTTTCTAGGAATGGAAGAGAGGAAGGGATGTATTGGAAAATGTAGGTGACATCAAAATAACAACAAAAAAAAGGCAAATGAATAAAAACAATATTATCCTGCTTCTTTCCAGTTTCAAAACTTGTCTGCCCTGGATTGAATTTATGTAATGAACTAGGCACAGGGTTTGGATTAGGAAAGTTTTCTTTAAAGTTGTGGTGTCATTTATTTGGAATTTGACTTTGGGGACATCTCAGAACTTTGTGCAGATTTCCTCATTTCTGGTTAAAATTCTAAGAATAACTGTTGCTTTCTTAAAAGTTGTTGATTATTTCTTATTTATTCAAAGAGATTGTTTTGTCTGCCTCTCAATATGGTTTAGAGCCTGATAAATTTTAGTCTTATATTGTGTTTTTTGATACCGCAGCTTTCTGAAGACTAGTCCCTGTATATATTTTACATTACATTTTTCTTTTATTTCCAATTTTAGAATCTAATTCCAAAGTCATACTAGGTTATATTTCCAAATACAATACCAACAGGTTCCAAAATCTAAGATACGTATGGTCTTAGCTGGGCTTCATTGTCATCTTTGGTCTCTTTTTAAGCAAAAATCAGCCCTTCACAGAAAGACTTCTCTCCTCTATTTTTAGACCTGTTGATCTATTTTATTCTTAACACAAAGCACCTAAAAATTGTGATTAGTCTTTTGGGAGTTTGTTGCTTTGTCCTTTGTTCTTGAAGAGGACTGTGACATCAGGAAGGTGAAGCCATTGCTTGCAGGTGACTTGGATTTAAGTGAGGGAGGGCTGTGCAGTCACCAGCCTCACTTTCTCCTCCAGAGCCATCTGGGTCCAGTGGCCAGACATAGAACAGGATGACTGGAGATGGCCTGAGTCTTTTGGGAGGTGGGGGGGGATGAAAAAGAGGGGCTCATAGCTATTGGCCTAAATGAGTTTAAGGTTTTTTTGTGTAATCACAAAAGCATTGAAGTGTGCTTAATTAAATTATAATACTTTAATACCTTAGAATGATTTTAGTCCTGGGAGGGACCTAAGGGTCATCTAATCTAACTCTCATTTTACACATAAAGAAAATGAATCTCTGGAGGAAAAGTGACTTGTCCAAGGTCACAAAGCTAATAACTAGCAGAGGTAGGATTTGAACCCAGGTTCTCTGACCCCAGACAGGCTCCATGCTGCTTCCAATTATTTGAAAAGACCTCTGATTTCATTAATATGTGGGTATGCCCTTAAACTGAAATAGGTTTCAGTATCACCTCACCCTAGTTGCCAAGTGAACCAGGCTGTTTGTTGGATAACCGCCTGTGGCCCTCCCCATCTTCAGAACCTTTTCAGTTTGGTGGGTTCTGCCAGAGCTTTGAAGATTTAAGGTCAAAGACACTTGATTACTGTTAGGCATCAGAGTAGGATTTTAGTGGAGGAATAAATATATATATATACTTAAAATAAACAATATTCTTAAGTGACTAAGTTTGTTCATAGTACATTTATTGTATTGTTGTCAGTTAGTAGAGTTTTTTCCAGTTCCCACATTAGAAAAATAGTTCTTTTTTGTGTATGTGTTGCATCTTACTACAATTTTTAGTATTACCCTAATAGTAGATTTCCTCTGCATTATTTAGTTCAGCAAAAGTTAGATAAATATCTGCTCTGTGCAATAAAAGTTTGGACACCTGAAGCTCTGTTTTTACCCTCATATTCAATTACACTGTTATCAAGGGTCTGCTATGTTCCAGTCCATTGTGCTAGACTGTATTTACACTAATAAAAAATAACAGGTACTTTGCCCTAAAAGAGCTTATAATAGAATTGAGGATAGAAAACATACACAAAAAATATGATGAAAGGTAAAATTTTATAAGAGAAAAGGCACAGGTCATACAAAATAAGTATAAGAAAATTTGAGGAAGGGCCATTTTGAATTGGTGAGATGAGGCAAGAGCTTCATTCTGGAGGTTGCATCTGAACAAAACCTTGAAAGGGGAGAGGATTTCAGAAGTAGAGGAAAGATATAGGTGGGATGTGTTCCCCATTTGGGGGATGCTGTCTATACAAGTAGGGAAGAAGGCAAGAGAAAATCAAAGAATAGCTTAACTAGTCCAGTTTGCTTGGACCCTAGAATATGTGAAGGGGAAGCAGTATGAAATGAAATTAAAAAGGTAATTTGGAACCAGATTGTGGAGGGCCACAAGGGTGGAGCTTAGAAATTTGTATTTTATCTTTGGGAGGACATGTTCTTTAGCAGGGAAGTAATATGGTCAGAACTGCATTCAGAAGACTACTTTGGCAGCTGATTGAGGTGTTAGGGGACTTACAGCCATCTAGGCAAGAGCTGCTGGGGGCCTGGACTGAGGTGGTGTCAGTGTGAGGATGGGTGATGTTAAGGGGAGAGATGTAGAGGTTCTGCCATCAGCAGAAATAAAGAAGTTCTGAAAAGGATTAGATTTGGGGGGGAAAGATGGTATTATTTTTTTGATTCCTATTTCTGCCATGGTTTTCTATGTCCATTTGTTACTTTTATTACTGTCTGTTCATGAGACACTACCCTTGATAAGGGTACCTATATGAAACCATAATGTCTCCATCTGTCAAGGCCCCTTTTGTTAACTCTCACCCTTTAGAAAAAATAATGTACCTGGAGTACCTTGCTTAGTCTTTGACACCTTATCACCAAAAAGAAAGGTACATACAACAAAATTTAGGAAGAAGAAAAAAGAATGGAAAAAAATTACTTTGAGTAAAATAATCTTCCAAGCTACAGCCCTCTGGTACCACCTTATAATCTGTGGCATATCAGTAGATAAACACAGAGAACAGGGGCGGCTAGGTGGCAAAGTGAGTAAGAGCGTCAGCCTCGGAGCTGGGATGACACGAGATGGAATCCGGCCTCAGAAAATGAGCACCCACACATAAATAATGACTAGCCGTGTAACCTTGAGCAAGTTACTTAACCCCAATTGCTTTAGAAAAAAACAGAACAATTAGAATAAAGTCATAAGAACATTAATCAGAAAGTGATTTCTCCATTTATATCCCCATTAATATGAGGGCAAAACCATTATGATTATTTAACTGTCTCAAGAAGTGGCATTTTCTCATTTGTTCTTTCTCAATATATATCTTGTCATATACCTAGTTATTTGCAGTCTCCCCCACCAGAATGTAAGTTCCTTGAAGATAGGGAATAGTTTTTTTGTCTTTCTTTGTATATCTAGTGTTTGGTACTTCACCTTGCCTGGCTCATAATAAGTCCTTAAGAAATATTTTTTGACTGATTGATTTGAAGGCTAAGTTTCTTAGTGGCCCTTGTTTATAGGCTAATTTTCCCAAGAATCAGTGGAACTGCTAGCACTTGGGATATTTAGATAAAACGGTCATAGTGGTTTTGCACTCACAGTAGGTGGGTGCCACTAGTTGAAATGTGGAGAGGAGTAGCTAGAATGGAGGGAAATAATTAATTTTTTAATATGTCTAAAATGTTTTGTGTTCACAGGGCAGAAAAAAGGTGACATTTTTATCTTTAAAAATTGCACTATAGGCCCGACGGGGCGAAGGCTGCGGTGGCGGCGGGGGGGGGGGGGGGGGTGGGGGGGGGGGTTTGTTTTGTTGTGGGTGGGGGGGGGGGGGGGTGTGGGTTGGTTTGGTGGGTTTGTGGTTGGGGTTGTGGTGGGGTGGTGTTGGGTGTTGTTGGTGGTGTGGTTTTGGTGTGTTGTGTTTGTGTGGTGTTGGGTTGTGTGGTGTGTTGGTTGTTTGTTTTTTGGTGGTTTGGTTTGTTTTGGTTTTTTTTTGGTGTGGTTTGTGGTGTTTTTTGGGGGTGTTTTGGGTTTTTGTTTTGGGGGGGTGTTTTGTGGGGGGGGGGTTGTGTGTGGTTTGGGGGGTTTGTGTGGGTGGGGGTGGGTGGGGGTGTGGTGGTTGGTTTTGGGTGGGGTTGTTGTTTTGGTTTTGGGGGGGTGGGGTTGGTGTTGGGGGTGGGTGTGGTGGTGTTGGTTGTTGGTGGGTTTGTTGTTTTGTTTGGTTTAAAAATTGCACTATAAGATTTTGAGTTTGAACACTCTAGATGTAAAATAATGATACTTTAGAATAAAATACTGTTGAGAATCATGTCTGGAGCAATTATTTGATGTATAGTCTTCCTTCCAGCAATTTAAAGCCAAAAATAAGCTTTTAAAAGGAAGTTATGAATTTGAGGGCAGCAGTAGGAATATCCACATTGTAGGGAATCTTTCAGACATGTGTCATAGTTGACTTGTAGAATGTTTCTGCTTTTTTGGTGACTTTTTAATGTAATGTACCTCCTACAGAGGATGTGTTGCCCAATGCCTTTTTTTTTTAAAGGAAATATAATGACTTATCTATATTGTAGCATGATACCATGGATTAATACCTACAGCATAGTTGGAGCATCTTCTCTCTAACTTCTCCCTAGTAAATTCTACAGAGAATTCAGTTAGCCAAACTGGAATTTGAACCTGTGCTTTTTAAGAATAGCGAGTTATCCAGAAGCCCTAAATGATTCTTTTCTGGCTGCCCCTGGATTGAAAATCATAGAAATTTTTTCAGGCCCCCAAACTAATGCCATCTGTCTTTAGTTTCAATATAACATACTGCTCTGTCTAAAGTTCTTTTTCATGCTTGTATTTTGCTTAAAGTTACTGTTCTTTTGTACTGTGAGACTGACCAGGATGCCACTTTTTTTTAATAGCAGACTTTTGGAGGGTTAGGATAGGCCTGCCAGTTCTGTCTCATTTGTTGGTGGTGGTTTTGAACATTTGGGAACTTTCTCCAAATCATTAGTAATGATCAAATGGAACTATTTTGGAGAAAAGACATTGTTTTGCCAAGGTAATAAGACCTATGGAAGAAGACAATTGCAAAAATGGTGTTGCTGTAATCGCACATTCAGTTTGGAAACCATATTAATTCTTAGAAGAAATTCATGCTGGTTGGTTTTCCACTAAAATTCAAATGTACAGAGTACATTGTAGTAGTTGTAGTGCTTGAGATAGTCACAGACATTCAAGTGCCAGCTTGGTTTAGAAAAAAATAGCTGTCATGTATTGAGTCCAATGGCAAAATCCTAATGGCCACAGTCCAATCTTAAGAAAGGATGAGTTTATTTTAGGAGCTTGATATTTCCGCCCACTTATTTGGGGTTTTAAAAAGTTGTGAGTAGTTTGGGCCTGTTTTGTAATGTTAATCTTATATTGAATAAGATAGTTCTTAGTTGGGTGTTTACTTTTTTGCATTATTTATGTGTTGCCTCATTAGCTGAAATGTTGGCAGGATTCTGCTTCTGCTTAAAATGACCACACTGGAGGAGTGCAGGAACTTCTTGAGGTGGATGATAGGATTCTTAAGAATGGCTGGGTGAAATTGAATGCTGGGACTCTCAGTTGCCTTGCTAATACTAAAAAATGTACCAGTGTTACATGCCCATGGTCCAATAGCTTTCTCCCCTCCTCCCCACATATTTTATAAAGTTAATAAATGTTGATAGGATGTCATTATACAGGTTATTTTTTAGGCTTTAATATTATCTAGCAAGTGTGTGAGGATATAAATATTGACAGTGATAATGTGTAAGGAACTGTGGTTCTAGTTCCTCTGTGTATTTTAACACTATAAAAGCAGTTTTTTGACATATTTAGTGAGAGTTTATGTGCTATATTTTCTTTTTGTTATATATGGGGTCAATTCAAGGTACAATTTTTTTTCTTTCTATTCCAAGAAAAAACCTGCAGAATGATACCTAAATCACAACTAAAGAAAAATTTTGCCTGAAGAAAGGAGAGAATGTTTAATGTAAAATCTTTAACTTTTTGTTCTTTCTAATCGACTGAATGGCAGTGATGTTTATATTTATATTTGAAATAGGTTTAAATCTTTTAGCAAGACTTTAGATATATGAATGTCTGTAACTTAAGGTGTCAGATTTGATGTAGTCATGATTAAGGATCTGATCCTTCTGATAATTCATAGGAGCATAGATTTGGAGCTGGAAGGGGCCTTGGAAATCTTCTTGTCCAGCCTCTGTATTTTGTTAGTGTGGAAACTAAAGTGAGGTGGAGTCATTTACTCAAGGTCAGTTCAGAAGTATGTGGCCTAGTTGGAATTCAAACCTGTTCCTCTCTATAGCCAACACTCCTTCTGCTGCAGTTTGGACATCATACAACAAAATCTCACTAATTTGAAATGTCTGAGGCTTCAAATGAACTTGGTTGACAGTATGTGATATTTTGTTAAAGAACAAAGGGTATCTAGATGACTAAAGAAGAGGATTTGTTTTGAATTTGCTTGCCATATTGAATTTTCTCAACAATGTTTTAACTTAGCTTATTTGATACTGAGGTGTAAGTAATGTATTTTGAAATAATATGCTGAAAATTTAAAGAAAACTGAGAATTTCATTATTTAGTGAGATCTGTCTGTTTAGTGTTTACTTTTATACCAGTACTTCCATTGGAATTTGAGATTATGTTTCTCCTGATGGGTAAATTTTAAGGAACATTAGACCAAACTAAACCCAAATTTGTAAGAGTTCTAACACTGTTATAAATTGAGGAGATCGCAGATTAAAAAAAACAACCCTGCCTCTGTGGTTTTAGACCTTTATGCCACCTGAGTATTTTTGTCATTTCTCTGGTTTATTAGCCACTAATATAATTGTGGATGCGTTTCTGTTTGGTGTAGTCCAAATACTACTGTCTTCCCCTTCATGCTGATGCTTGTGCTTTCCCTTAGAGGCTTGCTGTTTGCCCCAGGAGCACACTTTGAGCTTTCCTTTACTTAATTTTTGTGTGAATTAACTAGATTTGGGAATTGAAAAGCGCAGCAGAAAGTTGTGGGCTTGAGGGAAAGGATGGGAACCGAAGAGAAGTAAAGACCGAGAGCTGTCTACTCACAGTCTCTCCCTTTCACCGTTGCTGTTCTGTCTGCTAACAGGAGTTTCACAAGGCTGTTCTGACATGGAATTGGGCACATTTTGGTACCAAAGGAAAAACTGGGCTCTAGGCAGATAAAAGCATCAAGTGATTCTTGTGGCCACAGCTTTCCTTTGCCTTTGCTGTGGAAACCAGAGTAGTCTACAATAAAATTTTTCAAACTGTTCTCTCAGAAGCAGAATCTCTTGACTTGGAATCAGAAATATGATTGTTCTGGCTTCATTGACTATAGGCATTTTAGAATGGGAATAACAATGCTCATGTATATGCCTTGCATTATGGTTTACACCATACTTTACATGCCACAGTGTATTCTCTCCATTGTGTGCACATGAGGAGCTTCATGTTTATGGAAAGAGCTGCCCCAAGTCTGGCGTTCTTTACAGTGAATGAAACCTCATCATTTTTGTACTCTCTGTCCCACAGGAATAATGTAAGGAGCAAATAATATTTCTGATAACACTATGTAAACATAGGCTGCCATTACTACTTTGCAAGGAAATTGGTAAGCATATTTGTCATTTTTTTTCATCTATGCTCAATTTCTGTGATGAGAATCTTTCTGAGGCAAGTTCCTTTCTTATCTCCTAGTCATTACCCTTTTATTGTCACTTTGTACATTTCTTCTCAAGGCTTTCAAAGATGTCCAGAAAGCAAAAAGTTTTGAAGGCCACCTGTGTTACATGACGTGTATCATGTGACAAAAGGCAAAGAGACTATTTATCGCACACAATTTATTTGCCCCCCTCCCCCTCCTAGAGTCAGGACCCTTTTATTCACTTGTTTTGGTTGCTCACTTTCACCTCATAAGAGTTACTGACTTTATTCTCTGCCTTAGATACAATTTAGACTTTCACCTTTTTGATCCATAATGCACATGTAAACTTCAAAAGTGCCGTCCGTGGCTTTGTGATCTTGTTAGTGTCGGTCCTTCTGCTGTTGCACATTAGTACCTTCTCTTGTCCGTGTCTTTCTAGAAATTCTCCAGAGAGGAGATGATTCCTTTTTGCCATTTTTGGCATACAAGTAGCCTTTCAAAGCCAACTACAACACCATTCCTTTTTCTGTTGCCCTTTGATTTACATCAAGTAAATATATATAGAATTATGTGTCGGTAAGAGAGGCCGCATGACAGGCACAGTGGATAGTGATCCCTTCTCTCAGTCAGAAAGTACCAGGATTCAAGTTCTGTCTCAAATAAAAATTGATTAGGACACCTTTCACAAGTACTTTAATTTCTCAGTGCCCCAGGCAAGTCTCCAAGACTTCAGTTGGTTAAAACTATTGCTGACCTCCCTATGGAACTAATGCTGTTACAAGTCTAGGACCCCCTTGCCCCACTGAATGCATATGTGTACTTTCATATGCAATTTTACAAATTTTTTGAAGATTCTGGGCAATTCTGCTCAGTTACAGTTTCATCATCAGAATTATCTACCAGTTAACCTTTGTAGAAGAGCTTTTATCTTTGGAATTTATTTTTTCTCTGATTTCAAAAGTTCATTACCCTCCAGTTTTGGAGACAGATTGTCATGTGTTTCTGCTCAACCAGAATTTTGAGTAATAAATATTTCATATATTTAGGAAGTGATTTTTAAATGCATATTGTATCTTTATGATGGTGGTTGCCTTGTAGAGGGGCACAGTGCCTTGGATAGAATGAGATCCAAAACACTTGTAAAAATGTTTTGAAGTTATGAATTACTAGGTAAAATGCTGTTAATGCTAATCAAGTCAAGTGGTAGGTACCTTTTATGGCCAAAACTGTTTCACAAATAAAACTAGAACCTCCTGATTATTTGGGGATTGTGGTATCACTGGAAGGAGCACTGGAATAGAAGTGTGGCGACCAATATGAGTTAGATATCTGGCTTTGTCACTTGCCATGTAAATTACTTCATCTACCTGAACCTCAGTTTCCCCATTTGCAAAGTAGGGATACTGATAATTGTACAATATACATTATAGCATTGTTGTGAGGGTCAAATGAAATAAAATATTGAGTGTTTTGTATGTCATATAAGGTTCATAAGGTTCTATTTTTGTTTCTCTTATTATTTTAGTTGTGTTATGTGTAACATGTCAGCTAAGGAATCATCCAAATGACTAGATAGTCCTCAATAAAGGGTAGTTCCCCCCAATTTGTGGGGTTCTTCATGAAGTGGTGCTGATCCCAATACAAATTTATGCTGGGTTCTCACCTACTGACTTACTGTCACATTTTTCATGACCGCTGTTCCAAATCTCCCCTCAAGTCCCCACCCCGTCTACCCCTTTGTTTTCAGTATTTTTTTTTTTTACTCAGAGGATATCTCACTTTTGTATTACTACTTTAAGCTTCACACTGTGCTATCTCAGAACACCTTTTTGAAGCAGGTAGTATAGGATGCAATTATCCCTGTTTTACAAATAAAGAAATGGTTTGAGCTAGGTTTATCAACTTGACCATGATTATAGAAATAGAGGAAGCATAGTGTAGTGGATAAGTCCTTGGATTGGGATTTGGGGATACTTGGGTTGAAATCCTACCTCAGATGCTCTTTACCTGTGGGACCCTAGGCAAGTGACTTCACCTCTCTCATGCCTCAGTTTCCTTCTTTGTAAAAGGGAAAGTAATTCAGTGGACTTTTAAAGGTCCTTCAAGCTCTGAATATGTGATCATAGGATTCTAAGTGACAAAGCCAGGATTGGAACCCATGTTTTCTGATTTTAAGCCAACCACCCTTTAACACTCCTCTAAATAAATCTCTTTTTTGCCCTTCTCCTTGGGTTTCAGAAGTCTTTTTGCTAGGGCTAACCCTTCCATTTAGTCTTTTGCTCTCTTCCCTTTCTGTCTTTTCCCTTCACCTGTATCTTTGATATCATCTTGTCCTGTCTTCAGTCTTAAACTATCAGTTATCCTTTCATATGTATCATCAGTCTTTCCCCCTCGTTTATAAACATTCTCAGGACACTCTTATCCAAAAAAAGCCCAACATTTTTTCTTGACCACCCTATATTAGTAAGGTTCTTGTCCTCTCAACCTTTTCCCCTTTATTGCCAAACTTCTGGATAAAGTAATCTACATTTACTCTCCACTATTTTTCTAGATGTGTTACCTTGGGCAAGTAATTTAATCTCTTTTGGACTCTATTCATCTGTAGAATAAAAGGATTGAACTAAGGTTCTAAAAAGTCCCTTAACTCTAAACCTTATCCCACAATCTGGCTTTAATCTATGTTTTCCGCTATATCTCACATTATTTCTCTTTATTATAGTACATATTTTAGACACATTGTGTTCAATTCCCCATTTTCATTTTGCCCCCATTCATCTCTTTTCCTATACTCATGCTATTCTTGTGCTTGAAATGAAGCTCAAAATGTCTGTTTTCCTTCCTCTCAGGGTCTCTTGTTAAAGTTCCTCCTCCCTTCAAGAGAGGAACTTCCAACTCAATTTAGGTGCCACCTCCTCTGTGGTTCCACCTTCTCCCCCACCTCCCCAATCTAGAAGTGATTTTCTGTACATTAAACTTTCCATAGTATTTTATTTGACCCTTTTCTATGTATTTGCCACATCCTGCCTTGTATCAGATATTTTCATACGTGTCCTATATTCTCATATCGTATGCTCTGTACTGGTAAGTACTAGGTCAGCAGTGGGAACTTCGACCCTTTGACTGAATCCAAACTTCACAGAGCAGATCCTCTTAATAAAAGAATTTGTTCTGTAAAACTTGGACTCAGTCAAAAGGCCACACCCAAGGATCTGGAAGGCCACATGTGGCCTTGAGGCTGCAGGTTCCCCACCCCTGCTTGGTCTTACTTATCTTTGTTTCCCAAGCCTAGCACACTGACACAGTAGTCATTTAGTAAATTTTTTTAAATTGAATTATGTAATATCACAATCTAGCAAAACTATTCTTTTTACCCACACCACTCCCTGCATTCCTGGAGGTATCCCTAGGGTTGCCTTAAAACTGAAACATTCTCAGAGGGTGGGAGGCTTTTTTTGTTGAACTGCTTTGTTGGACCTTATGTAAGGTAATGTCCTGTCCTGTCCTGTCCTCAGAGTTTGATTAACTTTTCCTTGGCTGTGGCATTTTACCAGCTACTTTTGTTTTGAATCTATAATTTGATCTATCAGCAATGTTTTAGGAAATTTCAGTAAAAAATTTTAAACTACCAAAATGCCTATCAAATTGAACTTCCAGAAAAAAAGAAACCTCTTGGGAAAGGATAAACCAAATATCCTAAGTAGTCTGCGATCTCAAGCATTTCCTGTGTCGAGTGTTTATCAAGTCTGAGCCTCACTTCCAAACTAAGCTTGAGAAAATCTGGGAATTATTCCCAGCTGATTGGGGGTGGGGAGAAGAGGAGAATTACAGGCTTTTAAAACAAGAGACCATATCACTTTTTTCTTTCCATAAGTATCCATCCAAAATCCATCTCTGAGTGTTAATTGTGGAAATAGAAGACTATGGGATTTAGAATCGGTATAAGGAGGCTAAGGATGCCATTAGAATAGGTCAGCATTACTATCACAGTAAAGAATAAGTGCATAGAAGAAAATAACTATGTTTCCTTGTTATTCATCAGCAATCTCAAGCCTCACTGTTTTCTACTATGATTTTGTTATTTCAGAATGCCAGGGCTAAACCTAGATCTCTGGGAAAGGCCCAGGTGTGACAGGAAATAGCATTGGTGAATAAGGACATGGTTGTCCACCATCATATGACTCAGTATTTAAGAGAAGTTCAGTTTTAGAGAGTGTTTATTTCATGAAGGCTGTAACTATTTTATCCCATCTGGTACATAGGGCAAATCCTTTGCTACCTTGTTAATAAAAAAAAAAAATCTTATTAATCTCTTCTCCTGGGGCCTCTTGCCCCCCCAACCCCCAACCAAAAAAAAGTTTTTTTGGGGGGGAAAGCTTAATCCCATTTTATCCAGATTCAAGATGTTTATGGTAGTGTCAGAAGAAAATAGCTTGATATCTTTACATTGAGTAGCAGCAACTTTACTTCTATCAAATATGAGACTTTTATGTAGGAAGCTAGTTTGGTACTGAGCTGCTGTGCATGTATGTGAATTTCCTAGTTAAGGTGGCTGGCATTGATGGTGAAAGACTTTATACCTAAATTTAGACTCACTTTGGAGATTTCCTGGAACACTTATTAAGAAAGACTGTAAGAGCTATGCTGATAAGCTTCCTAGTACACTATTCATTGTTGGTCCAGAAAGAGAAAAAGGACTAGGCTTTCTTAACTACCCCAGACACTCCTTTAGCTACTATAATTGTTGTTGTAGCCAATAGCAACAGCTTTATGAAAAGGTGCTGTAGACTGAACATGAGAGCCTGTGACTATAATCCCTGCTACTGGAGAGGCTAACACTAGTGAATCCCTTGAGCTTGGAAGTGCTGTGCTGCAGTAGAGTGAAAGCCATTTGGTTGTCTGCATGAAACCTGACACCTGTGATGAACCTCTAGGAAAGAATGGGGAAACCTAGGAGGTTTCCTAAGGTTGGGGTGAACTGGCCCAGGAACAAGAGGTCAGAGTTTTTGTGTGGATCAGCAGTGGGATCAGTCCAGTGAGTTGTCTTTTCACTTCCAGCTTGGGCAAGATAGGGAGATCTCCCCACCCCCCCAAAAAAATAAAGGAAGGATACTGTAAGAAACTAAAATGTTATGGAGTTGGGAAGACAGTAGTATGATAGTAATATCTTTTCCTTTAAAGGATGATATGTCTGAATGGAGTATATGTAATAGAGAAAAAGTGGTTTATTCTTAGGTCTAGTGTTGCCTTTTTTTTTTTTTTTTTTGCTTTTTGGAGGGCAATTGGGGTTAAGTAACTTGCCCAAGGTCACACAGCTAGATTTTTGTTTGTGTGTGCGTTAAGTATCTGAGGCTGGATCTGAACTCGGGTCCTTCTGACTTCAGGGCCGATGCTCTACTCACTGCGCCACCTAGCCACCCCGTAGTGTTGCCTTTTATATAATGGCATTTTCTCTCTGGCATGTATTAATGAACCTAGAGGCTAAATAACCATGATTGCAACCTATAATTTTAATTTGTAGGAAAGGTGATGTAGTTTGAAGACTTTCTAAGCTAAGAGAATGGATTAACTTGTGTCTGTTAGACTAAGTCTGTGGTGGGGGAGATTCTTTTAAGCTGTACAACAGTTGATTTTTCTCTCCATAGGGACTTGAGATTTAAAGTTAAAAACTCTTGCTATAGATAGTAAATCTCATCCATGGTGTGTGTTTTCTTATAGTTTCATAGGATTTAGAACTAGAAGGAACTTTGGAGTCCAGTGCTTTCATTTTGCCAATAAAGAAACTGAAGCTCACAGAAGTGACTTATCCAAGGTTAGATAAGGCAGTAAGTAGTAGAAATAGGATTTAAACCCAGAACCTCTGATCCTAACTACTCTGTTCTTGCCACTATATCTTTGGATTCTTTTTTCATATTTATCATGCCATGTGGCAAATTACTTGAGCTCTCTGAGCCTCTGTTTTGTAATCTATAAAATGAAGGGCCTGGCTCCACTTCTTAAGGCTCCTTGATAGAGTGGAAAGAGCACTGGATCTGGAATCACAGACCAAGGGTTTTATCATGCTCTACAATTCAGACATTCCCAGGCTGATTTGGCCTATTGGCACCCTCTTAAAAAAATTACTCAGTGCCACCCTAGAGTTAGGTTAACTCTTATTTTTATTTAATCCCACACACACATTGGACCTGAAGCAACTATCATGCCATTTCCTCCCCAATCATTCCAGCTCCTCATGAGGGGATATCACCCAGTTTGGGAACCTGTGCCCAGATTCTTGCTACTTTTATGACCTCGAGTTCCCCCCTAACTCACTTAACCTTCCTAGGACTCAGTTTCCCTGTAAAATGAGGGTGGGACTAGATGGCCTTTGAGGTCCCTTCCACTTGTAGATCTAAGATTCAGTGTCTCTGAACTAGTCCTTAAATCTCTGTGAGCCTCAGCTATGTTTACAAATTGAGGATAATATTTGTACCACTCAGTTAATAGGATTGTTGTGGATAAAGTTCACTGTAAATTGTGCAGTGCTATTTAACTATAAGCTGTCATTATTATTGTTATTGTGAAGCATGAGGTGCTCCAAAATAGTTTTAGTTTCCAAAATAGTTGCATAGATTCACAGTTCCACCAACAATGCATTAGTGTGCTTGTCTTCCCATAACCCCTCCAACATTAACATTTTTGCTAATTTGAAAGGTGTAAGGTGAAGAGGTTGCTTGATTTGTGTTTTTCTTATTAATAGTGATTTGGAGTATTCTTTATATGATTATTAATAGTTTGCAATTCCTTTTTTAAAATAAATTTTTATTGATATCTTCTTTTTTTTACATCCTTATGGTTTCCCTAGTATCTACCCCACTACCTCTCTCAGAGAACCATCTCATAAAACAGTTATTATTATTATTATTATTTTTTTTTTTTTTGCTTTTTGGAGGGCAATTGAGGTTAAGTAACTTGCCCAATGTCACACGGCTAGGTTTTTGTTTGTGTGTGTTAAGTATCTGAGGCTGGACCCAACTCAGGTCCTTCTGACTCCAGGGCCAGCTCTCTACTCACTGCGCCACCTAGCCACCTCAACAGTTATTATTTTTAAGATACAAAAAAGAGAAGAAAAAATCAGCAAAATTTCATTGCTAGATTGGAAAAGTCCAAAACATACATTGTGTAATACCTGTGGTCTTTCTGCCTCCATGAAAGGGTGGATTGGGTGGGGGTGTACTATCATATTTTTTTTTCATTGACATCATGCTTGATCTTTATAATTTTGCTACATTCAGTTTTGATTTTTGTGTTTGTGGTTATTCTTCCCATTTACAGTATTGTAGACGTTGTGCTGTATATGTTGCTTTCTTGACTGCTTACTTTACTGTGCATCAATTCGTGTAGATCTTTCCAAGCTTTTCTACATTTGTTATGTACATAATTTCTTAAAGCACAGTGAGAGTCTGTTGTGTCCACATACCACAGTTTGTTTAGCTGTTCCCCAGTTGATGGGGGATCTCCCCTAGTTTGTTTATGATTCTTTGCTATCACAGAGAATACTGCTGTAAATATTTTGGTATATATGGGCACTTTTCTTCTTATTGATGGCTTCCTTGGGGTATAAAACCAGTAGTGAAATCTTCTGTTTTATCTTTCGTAATTGCTTATATCATTTGGTTAAGAGTACATCTCCTGCCCATGGCTGTGAAAGGAATGTAATCTACTTCTCTAATTTTTCTGTGGTCTGATCTTTAGATTAAGGTCACATATCCATTGCATCATGGAATATTAGTTCTCCATGGTTGAAAGGAGAATGCTAGTCTATTTTCCCCCCAAATTTTTTGGGTTTAGATTTGTTGTATACATAGTTTTCATCTTAAACCTCTTAATTTACTAGTTGACTTACTCTTCTTCATAACTCCCACGTTAATTAAATAGTTACCAAATAGTATGAGTAGCTCAGAGGGAATAAGTATGGTTCATAAGTGTCAAGCTGTTGCCAAATTACATTCCTAATTTTTGGCTTCCATGGTTCAATTCTATAGTTCTTGGAATTGGGAAGGAAAATTTTGACTAGTTGCTATTAAATCCATATCTCCGATCCTTAAAACTCTTTTCAGTAGCACTATTCTGCTTTGGAAACTTGTCTGAAGTTCTCAGAAATTTGTCTGTCCTCCTGCCTAGAATGATCACTATACAAAGGAACCACTCATTTGTGGGGTAGGAGTGGTTGGAGTTTGAATTAGTTGAGAAAGGGATATGTGATTGAAGAGTTTTTAAGAAAAATATTCATGTAAAAAGACTTTCTTAGATACCATTGTAATACTCCTTGAAATAACATGCATTTTTAAAAGTGAAGGCTTAATTCTGTTTTAAATGGAATGTCTTTAGTGTAAGGGTGTAACAGGGAATGCCTGGCATGAACCAGTGAGTCAACATTTGTTGAGCTTAGGTTCCTTCACAGCAAACAATGCCTGCGTGTTCTTCGTGTTGTGAATAGTAGCATGAGTTTCATTGTAGTTTGTCTTGGTTAGTTCTTCCTGTGAACTTGATATTTTGTTTCCTAAGGGTGATTTTCACACACTTTGGAGAGATTTTCCAGTATTTTAAGTGAATTTGTTGGGAATAAAGGTGGTGTATGCACTTATATTGAATTTGCAAGAAAAAATATTCTTGTCATTCTTCTTGGCAGCCGGTCTTGGGTTGACAAAACTCAGTATTCCTTCTCAAATTTAAGATGTTTGTCACACGTTTTCTATGATAAATGTGAGTGAATGCAAGTACTTTTACTGTTAAATAATCTAAGTAGCAAACTCAATCTTGCTAGCCTAATGGTTCTAAAAGATGTTGCCAGTATTCACAAGAACAAATGTGCGATTGCTCTAAATAATACTTCTTTTCCCTGAGAGTGCCATGCAGTGTAGCTGGAAATCAGCACCTGGGAGACAGCTTGCTGTCTCATTGCTAGTGTGGGAGGAGATATGGTTTCATTGTTTCCTAAGAGCAAGCACTTAGAGTGCTTCCCCAAAGGTCACTTTCTCCCCCCCCACCCCCACCCCACAACTGGTGGGAGACAAGTTTTTGATTGTTAGATAATTAACTATCAGATTTACCTTAAAAACAAACAACCGAAACAATAATAGTTCACCTTTAGTGGTTTCAGATTTAGGAAGTACATAAATTCTCCTTTGAACCTCACTAATGCTGATTGATTCCTTATCCTTCTTTTACTGATTAAGAAACCGAGGTTAAGAGAGTTTAAGTGGCACGCCCAGGATCACTGAGTTAATTGATAAGACTAAGCCCAGGACCGAGCAGATCCTGTTCCTTTGTGCAGGTTCCTAAAGTCCCTTCCAGCCCTGAGGTTCTCTGATTAGGTCTGGAGTCTTCTGGGAGGTTGCTGCGAAATCTAATACGGAAGGAATAAACATAAGCCTATTGGCCTTTTCTCAGTTCTCATCTGTCATGACCTGTTTCTCCTCAGAATAATTTCCTTTTCCTTTAGGTTGTTGTAACACTGCTCTCAGCTGCTCCTCTCATTTCTCAGTCTTTGCTGAAGGACCTGTTTCTTCTAAGTCATGACTCCTCACTCCAGGTGTACTCCAAGACTGCCCCAGCCCTCTTCTCTTTTTGTTCTATACTAGCTCATTTTGTGATCTCATTAGCTTCCATGGATTCAATTATTTCAATACAGATGGTTCCCATATCTCTATATACTCCTCATTCCCCAGAGCTTTGTTTTTTTTCTCTCCTGAGCATCTCTGTTTGCTTTCTTGACATCTCAACTGGATGTCCCCAAGTCCCCACAAACTTAGTGCATCCAAAATAGAACTTATTATCTTCTCTCCAAAACCCTTCCATCTTCCCAACTTTCCTCTTACTGCTGAGGGTACCGCAATTCTATTAGTCACCCAGGTTGGAAACCGTGTTGTCCTCAACTCCTCAAGTCTCACTCACCCCACATATCCAGTTGTGTTGTCAAGTCTTCTCACTTCTACCTTCAGAACATCTCCTACATCTACTGACAGCCACTGCCCTCCTTCAGGCCTCATCACTTTAGGCCTGGACTGTTTGCAGTAGCCTTCTACTTGGTCCCACTGCTGCGTCTCTCCCCAGTCCAAGGAGATTTTCCTTGTTCATAAGGGATGACCATGTCACTTCCTCTTCCTCCCTCTTCTCATTAACTCTAGTAGTGCTCTGTGACCTCGAGGTTTTCTAGAAAAAGCTTTGTTTAGCATTTAAATCCGTTCCTGACCTATCCCTTCCTTGCCTTTCTAATCTTTGTACACTTTACCTCCCTCCACATTGTCTACTATCCAGCTACACTTCTACTTGCTTTTCCTTGCACATAATATTCCATCTTCCATCTCTGCCTTTATCCTGACTGCCCCCCCCCGTGCCTGAAATGCTCTTCCTTTTCCACTCTGCCTCCTGGTCTCCCTGGCCTTCTTCAAGCCTCATTTCAAATCCCACTTTCTACAGGAGGCCTTCCCCAGGCCCCCCTGCTGTTTAGTACCTTTCTTCTAGTAATACTTTCCATTTACCCTGTGTACCTTTTGTGTGTACGTGTTTGTTTGCATGTTGTCTGCCCCATTATAATGTGAGCACCTTGAGGGCAGGGACTATATTCTTGCTTCTTTGTAATCCCCAGTGCTTAGCACAGAACCTGGTGCATCCTCAAGCATTCCCAAAATACTTGTTGGCTGTCAGAAACATTTTAATGTATCTTCATAAAAGAGTTCATATAAAGCTACAAAGATGGATTTTTATACATTTTTCCTTCTTTTTAGCTGAAAGCATTGATGTAATCTAGATTTGGTCTGAAGGCAGTCTGGTCAGGAAATTGTTTCCTTTAAATCTTGTTTCTAGCCGAGGTACAGAAATATGCTTCTGAATAGAAATTGACCACCACAGAGTATTCTCATGTAATATGCTTGTTTTCAGTTTGTAATTGGAGTCACGTCTGGATTTCTTTCCACTTCCCACCATTTCACCAACCTTCCTTTGACCTGAAAGGAGGGAGGCAAAACAAATGCTACCTTTTCAGTTCCAGTGATGTTGTTGATAAATGTAATCAAGAATAGATAACTTATCAAAACAAAAAAAAACCCTTGATTTTTATTTAATTCATGAGCTTTGTAAGACAGGAGGGAAGGAAACTGATTTTAGGAAAAGAGCAAAACTCCCTGGAGGCATTTGGATTTTTGCAGATCAGATCCTATGATAGGCTGCCACCTGTCTAATTTGCATGGATGAATTAATCAGTTTTCCTACTGTAGTGGCAGCTGGATTCCATATTCATCCTTCTTTGTGATTCATGTGACCTCATGAACATTGTTTACCAAATTTTAAATAATTTATTACATTATTTCCTTTTTATTTCCCTACAAGGAATTTTGAGATACAGCATTCTGTACAATAGGCCCTCAAAAGGACTCATTGACGAAAGTGTTTAAATATCTATAAATTCAGGGGTTTCATGATATGTTGATATATGTTTCATTTGAAACACTTACCTACTTAAATTTACTTCTAGATTATTTCATGTTGGTAGAGAGGTCATTATAGCACACTAATTTCTTTGACATTTTTGAACATCAGAGATGTAACATATCATCCCTTTTGTCATTTGGACCAAAATTTGACACAGGATTTCGATAGTTTAGCATATGAATAAATTGGAAGATATTTGGTCATAAGAGGAAAGTCAGATTACTCTGATATAGAATGGTATTTGAATTTCTTTCCCCTCTGGAAAAGAATAAATTAAACCCACCCCAGTATTTTCTGTTGCCTGTATATTCTACATATTTTTGCACTCCTGAAATTGTAGAAACTCAGGATCTGAAATACTGGGTGGCTGTCATAGCAGTTATTTTCAGTAGGTTTAGATTATAATGAGGAAATCCATCTTTCTGAGAGCCTCTGTGCTCTGCATTGCAGCTGTCTAGTTTTACTAGCTACCTCCTGGGATATAGCAAGCCCTGTAGGATGTTTGTGGGGTTTGTTTAATCTTTTTTTTTCTTCCATATGGAATTTTCAATGAGACAGTGTTGAGACACTGTGAGTGGAATTTTATAGAAATAAATGATGTCTAATAAGAGGCATTCATTTTTTATAAAGTTAAACCTATTGAGAGCTATGGCACTATATAAGTTAGGATTCCACTTGAAATACTCTATTGTTTTTACTGAAATAAACAGTTATGTTAAGAAATGGACAGACTGTTAAGTTTTACCTCACTTTATTTTGGCTTGTAAGAATGACAGGGGCAGAGTTACCTTCTATAAATTTCTTCCTTTTTCACATGAAATAAAAAACTCCCAATGGCAGTTCACAAGAGTTTCCTTCTTGAAAGCCTGTGTGTCTCATTAGGTGCCTACTATGTGCCAGATATTATGCTAGTCACTGGTGATACAAAGAAAAGTAAAAGACAGTTCTTGTTCTAAAAGAGCTCACAGTCTAATAGGAGACAACATGCAAACAATATGCTATATACAGGATAAATTGGCAGTGATCAATAGAGAGAAGAACTAGAATTAAGGGGGAATCAAGAAAAGCCAATAGAAAATAGAATTTTAGCTGAGCCATGAAAGCAGATAAGTAAGCCGGGAAATGAGAAGAAAGCATTCTAGACAAGACAGCTAGGGAAAATGCTCGAGAATTGGGAGATTGACTCCAGGGCCGGTGCCCTACTTACTGCACCACCTAGCCGACCGTGATCTATAGTTTTTTGTAGTGTCTTTTTTCTCTTTACATAAAATCAAATAGAGCTCTGTGCCTCGAAATCTTAAGTCCATTCCTAGTTCCATTGTTATTGTTCTTGACATTAGGAAGGTGATGCCATTACTTGCAAGTGAATTAGATTTAAATGAAGGAGGGCAGTGCAAAGTCACCAACCTCACTTTCTCCTCTGGAACCTTCTGGGTACAGTGGCAAGATATAGATCAAGATGACTGACAAATTGTGATTAACCTTGTCTTCTCTCTTAATTTCTCTATCACTATCTGAGAATAGTTACTGTATATATCTGTGCTGTGGAGTTAATGAGAATATTGAATAGACACCCTGTGAGCTGATTCTGCTGTTATCCCCATTTTACAGATGAAGAAATTGAGACTCAGAGAGGTTAAGTGTCTATGCCCACATATTTGGTAATTTCTGAGGGAAACTAGTTCTTCCTGATTCCAAGTTTAGTTAGCTTTATATTTTCCTCCATCTGTCTGTAATATTGGGTATTTTTCAAGTTAAGATTTTTTCCACCTTTCTGCTGCAAACACAGAACGATATTCCTTGAGTTACTTCACCTTAATCTCTTTTTCAGGATGGTCCCGTTCCCATTGGCTCTCTTCCCCTCGCCCCTGATATCCTCCTCTTTATTTTTACCCCTTTCCCTTTGGGTTCTTGCTTATTAGTTCTTTTTTTCTCTCCTACTTTTATCTGGTTATATAATTTTCCCCCCTTCTAATAACTCTCAGTCAAGTAGATTCCTCCTTTCTTTTTTCCCCTTCAATTTTTGTGCCCCTTACCAAAAAGGACTTTTCTCACCCTCTTCATTATCTGTTATTTCTTTTTGTGTGCTCTTGACTCTTATTCTTATGAGGAATAATTTGCAGTGATTTCCCCCATGCTGCAAAATCAAATCTAAGAGTGGCTTCAGCATCCACTAGGCCTAAGTTTAGAAGTCACCTGACCTTACAGGAATCTGGAACTTAGAGCAATGAAGACCCTCCCCAGTTCCCTCAGCACAAGATATGCCAAATGAGGACAGAAGTGCTTTCTCAAATGTACATTGGGTGGTCTACTCTTTCCTTGTTCCAGAGGTAGATTGCTGCCATTTCCTTTTGTAAATTGCTTCTCCTCCCTGACCATTTGTCAGGAGGGTGGCCCTTTCTCGGGATCCTAATAAACCATTCTTTTCTGCTGTCTACTGTCTGCTGTCTACCTTGAGAAATCTCTGAGTATTATTTGGGTAAGGATTTCTGTTGCACACAGTTTTTATTCTCTTGAACATTCTCTTGAACTGTGACCATTATCTGGTCTCTCTCCTTTCTCCATATTCCTCCTGCAATCAAAACTTCCAAGGTATTCATTGTAGGCTCTCCCCTCTAGGTGTTTTTTGCGCCCGACTTGCAGATTTTCCCTTGTGGATTCCATTATTCTTCTCTCCCAGAACAATGCCAATTAGTGCAGTAGTAGTAGTAGTACCATTTCCCCATGGTAGGCCCATCCCCTAGTACATTCCTGATTATGCTGACCATTGATCTATACCCCCCCCCCCTTCCTCCATTTGCCTCAAAATCTCCTCCCTGGGTCCATGCTTTCCCAATCCCCCAGGTTCCAGTTGCCTTCAAGAGTTCCAGTTCCTTCCTTTTGATGAAGGAAGAGTAGACATTTTCAACAGCAAATTCCCCAGGTCACAGTCAACACAAAGTAGCCCTCTCTTTTCACAGACCATCTGTCTTTACTCATAGAAGCATTCATCAGTGGAAACCCCCCCCCCCACCTTTACTACTTAAGGCCTCTCTAATTTCTCTATTTCTCTCCTCCTCACCCATTTCCCTGTAGATTATTGTCTTTTCGAAAAATTAGTTAATTTTTAGTTTTCAACATTCATCTTCACAAGATTTTGAGTTCTGAATTTTCTCCCCATCTTTCCCTCCCACCCCAAGATGGCATGCATTCTGATTGCCCCTTTAACCAGTCTGCCCTACTTCTGTCAGGCCCCCCCTGCTCATCCCCTTCCCCCTTATTTTCTTATAGAGCAAGATAGATTTCTCTACCCCTTTGCCAGTATTATCTTATTTCCCAGTTACACGTAAAAACAATTTTTTACATTTGTTTGTAAAACTTTGAGTTCCAAGTTCTCTCTCTTTCCCCTCCCCACCCACCCTCATTGAGAAGGCAAGCAATTCAGTATAGGTTATACATGTGTAGTTATGAAAAATACTTCCATAATAGTCATGTTGTGAAAGACTAACTATATTTCTCTCCATCCTATCTTACCCCCCACTTACTCTATTTTCCTTTGATCCTGTCCGTTTTCAGAAACATGTTTGCTTCTGACTATCCCCTCCCCCAATCTGCCTTCTTTTCTATCACCCCCGACCCTTACTTTCCTGTTACTTTGAGTGTGTTTCCTTAAGACAAATCCAATGAGATAAGGTTCACTCATTCCCTCTCACCTCCCTGCTCTTTCCCTCCATTGTGAAACCTTTTTCTTGCCTCTTTTATGTGAGATAATTTACCCTATTCTATTTCTCCTTTTTTCTTCCCAGTATATTCCTCTCTCACCCTTTAATTTTATTTTTTAGATACCATTCCTTCATATTCAACTGACCCTGTGCCATCTGTCTGTCTTATCTATCTTCTCTATCTATCTGTCTGTCTGTCTATCTACCTACCTAACTACCTACCTACCTACCTATTTCCTCCAAATACTGTAATACTGAGAAAGGTCTTATGAGTTACAAAAATATCATTTTTCCATGTAGGAATGTAAACAGTTCAACTTGAATAAATCCCTTATGGTTTCTCTTTCCTGTTTACCTTTTCATGCCCCTCTTGAGTCTTGTATTTGAAAGTCAAATTTTCTATTCAGTGCTGGTCTTTTCATCAAGAATGCTTGAAAGTCCTCTATTTCATCGAGTATCTTTTTTTTCCCCTGAAGTATACTCAGTTTTGCTGGATAGGTGATTCTTGGTTTTAATCCTAGCTTCTCTGACCTGGAATATCATATTCCAAACCCTTCAGTCCCTTAATGTAGAAGCTGCTGGATCTTGTGTTATCCTGATTGTATTTTCACAATACTCAAATTGTTTCTTTCTAGCTGCTTGAAATATTTTCTCCTTGACTTAGGAACTCTGAAATTTGACTCCAATATTCCTAGCAGTTTTCTTTCTGGGATCTCTTTCAAGAGAGGATCAGTGGATTCTTACAATTTCTTTTTACCCTCTGGTTCTAGAATATCAGGACAGTTTTCCTTGATAATTTCTTGAAAGATGATGTCTAGGCTCTTTTTTTGGTTGTGTGTTTTTTTTTTTTTTGGAGGGGGAAAGGCAGGGCAATTGGGGTTAAGTGATTTGCCCAAGGTCACACAGCTAGTAAGTGTTACACATATGAGGCCAGATTTGAACTCAGGTCCTGACTCCAGGGCTGGTGCTCTATTCACTGAACCACCTAGCCACCCCCTAGTCTCTTTTTTGATCATGGCTTTCAGGCTGTGCATTTTAAATTATGTCTCCTTGGTCTGTTTTCCAGGTCAGTGGTTTTTCCAGTGAGGTATTTCACATTATCTTCTATTTTTTTCATTCTTTGGGTTCTGTTTTATAATGTTTCTTCTCTTTCTGATACCACAGGGATCATCTTCTTCTCATTGGCAGTCCTAGATTTGACCTGGTGCATCACATACCCCCCTCTACTCCTTTCTTGTGTACTCCCTTGTTGCAATGTAATCTCACAAAACCAAAAAAAAAAAAAAAAAGATTGATTCACCTGTAGGCCGGGAGTCACTAGGTTCTGTACTTAATGCTCTAGTACATGATGTAGGTGATGAGGTGGATACCTCATCACTGGTAACCTCCCTTTTTCTGTCTTTGTCCCTGTCTTCTTACGTACTTTTAGAAAGAAGCTTCTTACTGGTCTCACTACTCATTCTTTCCTTTTGGCTACTATATGTTTCAAACACCATCCTTTTTCATTTCTGTTTAAGCTCACATTTGCAGAGTAAGTCACCCTGGGTTGTATCCTGAGCTTTGGTGTTCTTTGGAACACATTATTCCATTCCCTTCTGTGTTTTCTAGTCCATGCTGAAAAGTCTTGCATTATTCTCATTTCCTTTCTTTTGTATGATCTCCTTGGGATATAAGCCCTGTCGTGGAATCTTGGGGTCAAAAGTTATGGGCATTTTAGTCACTTTATTTGTATAATTCCAAATTGATTTCCAAAATGTTAGTACCATTTCACAGTTCCACTAACAATGCATTTGTGTGGCTGTTTTTTCACAGCTCCATCAACACTGACTATTGTAATTTTTTGTCATCTTTGCCAGTCTGCAGGAAGTACAGTGAAACCTCAGGGTTGTTTTGATTTGTATTTCTTCTCTTTATTATTAATGATTTGGAGCATTCTTTCATGTGGTTGTGAATATTTCCTACAAATTTTTTTTGAGAACTGTTTAATCATATCTTATGACCACTTAATCATTGGGAAATGGCTATTAGTCATATATGTCATATCTTGGATACCAAATTGTACTAGAGAAACTTGATACAAAGATATTTTTCTTCCCATTCAGCTACTTCCCTTGTTATCCTAGATGCATTCATTTTGTGCAGAAACTTTTCAGTTTCACATAATCAAAGTTACCTACTTTCTTTTTTGTAATTGTCTCTATTTCTTTTATGGTTAAAAATATCTCTCTGGGGGTAGCTAGGTCTTGCTGTGAATAGAGCACCAGTCCTGAAGTCAGGAGGACCTAAATCTGGCCCCAGATACTTAACACAAAACTAAGCCATATGACCTTGAGCAAGTCACTTAACCCCAGCTGCCCTACCTTACCCTCCCCAAAAAGGAAAAAAAAAAGAATATCTCTTCAACCCATAGCTGTGAGAGGTATAGGATCTGATTCTCTTCTGATATTTTTATGGCCTGATCTTTAATATTAAGATCATTTAGAATGTATTGTGGATTGTGGTATAAGGTGTTGGCCTAAGCTTGATGCCTTCCAGACTGCTTTCCAGTTTTCCCAACAGTTTTTAATTAAATAAGGAGGTTTTATCCTAGGTAATTTATTTTTTCCATTTTATCAAACACTGGGTTATTGAATTCCATTTTTTTCTTACTTTCCTTTGTCTAGTCTGTCCCATTGATCTATTTTTTGTTTAAACCAATACCAAATGGTTTTGATAACTACTACTTTATGATATAGTTTGAGATCTGGAAGTGTTATTCCCACCCTCTCTCCACCTCCTATCTCTGCTTCTTTTCATCATTTCCTTTGATATGCTAGATCTTTTTTTTTTTCCAAATGAATTTTGTTACTATTTCATCAAGTTTTTTTTTTTTTTTCAAAATGCTTTAACTTCTGGTTTACATCATTCATTTCCATCAGATTTTGAGTTACAATTTTTTCCCCATTTTTCCCCTACCCACCACCCCAGAATAAGTCATACAGGATATCCCCTCAGCCAATCTGCTCTCTCCCTTCTTTTCTCCCATACCTCCTTTGAATTTTCCAGTAGGGTGAGGTGAATCACCGTGCCCCATTGCCTGCACATCTTATCTCCCAATTATATGCAAAATAGTATTGATCATAGTATTTATATATTTTTTTAAAATTTGATTTTAAAAGGAAGATAAGCAACTCAGTATATGCTGTACATGTGTAGCTATGCAAAACATTACCATAGTAGATATATTGTAAAAGACTGACTATATTTCCCTCCCTCCCATTCCACCTTCCACCTGGTCCACTCCCCACCTTGATCCTGTCCCTTTTCAAAAGTGGGTGCTTCCAACTTCCCTCTCCCCCAGCCCTCCCTCTCCTCCACCACCTTCCCCCATCCCACTTCCCTCCATGCTCCTGTAGGGTGGGACACCCTATTTAGTATGCATGCCATTGTCTCCCTGGTCCAAATTCAATGAGAATAAGGTTTTACCTTTTTGCCTTCCTGTTCCTCCCCTCCCCTGCATCCACTACAAGAGACAGTTCACTCCATTGTCTCTCCCCATTCCCCCTCACCACATTACTCTCTCACCTCTTAACCTCACCTTTTAAGTATCAGCCCTTCCTATTAAATTCAACCTGTGCCCTCTATCTATGTATACCTGAAAACATATATACATACATTCACATATGTATCCATATGCCCATATATTCTTCTTCAACTATTTTCATACTGAGAAAAGCTTCATCAGTTACAGTTATTGTTTTTACCTGTAGGAATGTAAATAGTTCAACTTTGATAAGTTCATAGTGATTTCTTTTCCCTGTTTACCTTCTCAAGCGTTTCTTGTTTCTTGTATCTGAATGTCGAATTTTCTATTCAACTCTGGTTTTTTCCTCAAGAATGCTTGAAAGTCCTCTATTCCACTGAATGACCAAATTTTCCCCTAAAACATTATACTCAGTTTTGCTGGGTAGGTGATTCTTGGTTTTAATCCCAGGTCTTTTGACCTGTGGAATATCATATTCCATGCCCTTCGATCCCTCAGTGTAGCAGCTGCCAGACCCTGTGTTATCCTGATTGTGTTTTCACAATATTGAAATTGTTTCTTCCTGGCTGCTTGTAATATTCTCTCCTTGATCTGGGAATTCTGGAACCTGGCTATAATGTTCCTAGGAGTTTTCTTTTTGGGATCTTTTTCAGGAGGTGATCTGTGGATTCTTTCAACCTCTATTTTGCCCTCTGGGTCTAAAACATCAGGGCAATTTTCCTTGAGAATTTCTTGAAGGATGATTTCTAGGTTCTTTCTTTGATCATGGTTTTCAAGTTGTCCAATAATTTTTAGATTGTCTCTCCTGGATCTATTTTCCAGGTCAGTGGTTTTTCCCATGAGATATTTCACATTGCCTTCTATTCTTTCATTTGTTTGGATCTGCTTAATACTATTAGCTTCTTGATTTCTCATAAGGTCACTAGCTTCCATTTGCTCCAGTCTAATTCTGAAGAAATGTTTCTCCTCAGTGAGCTTTTGAGATTCTTTTTCCATCTGGCAAATTCAGCTTTTTAAGGCATTCTTCTTTTCATTGCCTTTGTGATCCTCTTTTGCCATTTGAGTTAGTCTGTTTTTTAAGGTGTTGTTTTCCTCAGTCAGGCTGTTGACTCTCATTTCATACTTTTCTTGCATCTTTCTCATTTCTCTTCCCAATTTTTCCCCCACTTCTTATATCTGCTTCTTAAGGTCCTCTATGGCCTGTAGCCAGCTTGTATTTTCATTTGGGGCTTTTGGTACAGGAGTTCTGACCTCACTGTCCTCCTCCTCCTGTTCCATGCTTTGATGCTCTTTGCCCCCAAAATAGAAGTCTAATGTTGCATTTTTCTGTTTATTTTGTTTCCTTTGCCTTGACATATTGCCACTCAATTACTTGACTTTTGGGCTTGTTGCCTCAGTAGGATTTTGCCACCAGCCAAGGGAACTTCCGTCCCAAATGTTGGGGTTTTCTCAACTTCCAGAGGTATTAGTTGGGTGGCCTCTGTGAAGCCTCCACACACTCTGGCAAGCTGGTCACACACCCCAAGACCTCCACCCCAGACCGCAATCCAGATCCAAGAAGAGTAAAGCAAGAGCACTTAACCCCCAGACTGATCGCCGGATCCCCCTACATTCACAGGTCAAGAGCTGAAGCTGCAACTCAACAACATGGTGCAAGCTGTGCTGGCTCCTCAGCAGCTTCTTGCCCCCAGGGAAAGAAGCTGATGCATTCTCCCAACCAGTCCCAAAGTCCATAGGGCACTGAGCTCTCACTTTGTCCTAGGCAAATTGATAATTCTGGAAACTCCACAGCTGCTGGTGTTCGGGGGTTGCTCCAGCAGGCTGCTGGTCTGGCCGCCCTCGGGCTAAAACTGCAACTCCGGCGGGCCTAGGCTCGCAGCGCTGTGTTGGTGGCTCCCTGCCAGGCTGCTGGGCTGTCCTCAGCAGGAGGTTAGCTTCTCTGTGCAATTTTGTGGGTTCTGGATCTCCAGAGGCTGTTCAGAGTCACCCTTTTACATAATTTTGAAGTGGTGTGGGCTGGAGCGCTGTGGAAGTGCTGTTTCTACTCTGCCATCTTGACTCTGCCCCCTCATCAAGTTCTTATAAAGTATCTCTTAGTAATTTGATTGCTAGGTCATTAAAAGTATTAATTAATTTTGGTAATATTGTTGTTTTTATTATATAGACAGGTGCCATGAGCACTGAATATTCTTCCAGCTATTTATGTTTTTTATTTCTTTGAAGAGCACTTTGCTTGGTATTTTTGCTGTAAATTCCATAGTCCACTACACTTTTGACGTGGTTTTTCTTATTACTGAGCTTTGTATGTTATAGATCTAGGCAAAAAAATTTTGTATCCATCCAGAAGCAGAGTGTAAAAGGAAGATCATTAAGTAATTGGACTTTTAGTTAGATATTAAAATATACCACTGTTACATTTTTAAAAAATAATACATCTTTTTTGTGTGTCCACCTGTGATTTTGCTCTTGTTGTCAGCTGCCTAATCATGTTAGCTTATTCAACCAACTAGTAAGTAAAAAAGGAAAGTTCTTTTTCTAAGCAGTCTTTCATAGTGTTATTATTTGAGTATACACATTGTCATCTTCTGCCCCAACCTCAATTTATTTATATTATGAATCTGATTTGTTTTTTCAAAATTAGTTATCAAATATTTCTCCTGAATGAAAGTATATAATTTCAGATTTTGGACTTCTGTCTGTTTCTATATCTGTCTATCTGTCTATCCATATGTCTGTATATTATTTGCTTTAGTTTATTTATTCTTATAGTCAAATTTACTCTTTTCATTATTTTATAAAACTACATAGATTTGGATTTTTCTTCCCTTTGGAGAAGTATGGTGGCAATTTTGTGTGTGTGTGATGGAAAGCAAAAACAAGTCCGAAATTGTTTTGTAGAAAATCAATTTCCTCTTTTTTATGTAAGCAGGCAAATGGAAAGAAATTTAAGATGTTCCATTACTTTTAATTGGGATGTTTAAAAACATTGTTAGCAGTGAATAGCAATTGATCATTTAATTATTTTCTCAGGAGAAGACATGTAACTGGCATTTTATCTCTCCTGCTTCCTTCTCTCCCTGCCCCCCCAGCACTTTCCCTTTCTCTGACTCTCTCACTCTCCCCCTCTGTCTCTCTCCTATCTTACTTTCCCCTTTTCTCCTTTTCTCTCTCCTTTCTCCCTTTTTCTCTCCCTCTCCCCTCTCCTTGGTTTCAGATGTGAAAAGGAAATATTTGCTTTTGATAATTCAGATTTACAGTATCAGCAAATGCATAAACTGAGCCAAAATGAAGAGATAGCAATTTACTTTCTTTTTTGTAGAAGTAAAACATTTTGGCCTATTCAAGAATACATTAAGAGTAAAAGTCTGTTGAGAAGTAATAACCTTAAAGATTTACCATGAAGGGAAGTTGTATATTGATAAGCTGCATGTGTTGCATTCTTTTATTTTTTTAAGGCTTTGTTCATGTTTTCTGTTTTTATATATACCATCTACCATTCCCTACTTCTCAAAGCTCTTCCTTGTTATAAGGAAAAATAATTAAACAATACTGGCAACATAATATCTTTGGAATACACCAACACCTCTATATTCAAATGAATTTGTGATGTTTTAAATATGGGTATTTATTCCAACTGTACTTCACAACTTGTCCATTCCTGCCCTGTGTGTGTCCACTGTGTGACTCATATAAGTCTTATACAGACTGCCCACCCAACATGCTGGGGGCCTTATTTGTTTTTTTCTTGATATTGTTAGTATAATGGAGCACGTAGGCTTTCCATCATGAGCTGTTCTTTTCTAGTTGCCATTTGGTCTGCCCATTCTCTTATTTTATGACTTTTTTCCTCATAATTTCATACTTAAACTTTTTTTAAAAGTCATCAGATAGTAAGTGCATGGGATTTTGTATTCTCTACCTATTTCACTTAGTTGTGTGATGATAAAGATCTGCTGTGGAATATTACTTGTGAAAGCATGCATATTTTCTTGGAATACCCTCATCAAGGATGTTCTCTCTCTGTATTCTCATGAAGACTTCATATAGATGAGATAATAAGCACATAGGTCAGTAGTTCTTGATGTACTATTTGTCGACTATTTGTTTTAATAATGTTTGAGATTTTTGGTGTCTATTCCTCTCTTAAACACCATGAAAACTGATCTCCAACCCTCAAATTGTGTCAACTCTAGCAAAAACCTCTTCTCTTATATTCTTGCTCTATTTCAGTTGGTTTTTTTCCATGTGTAATTTCTTTCTATTTCTATTTCTTCTGTAAGAACACCTAGAACTCTGATTATAGAGACTCCACTGTCCTTGATGGTGAAAAGAATGACACTTTTGCTAATCTTTTTCAAGTTATTTGTCCTCTATAAGGTCTCATTCTTAAATACCTTCAAAATACATTTGCTTGGTTGTGACAGTCTTACCAAGCCTTCTTTACACAAAATTTCCCTTTCGTGATTTCTCATTGTTTTGTGAATCTTATCATGATCTTCTTCCATACTCCATTGTAAGATTCTCCAAAAGAAGTTGTATTGGCTGCCATATCCCTTCTACTTGGCAAGTAAGTGTTTTATAACTAAGGCAATTATAGACTCTCTGTTCTTCCTATTTGTGACAGTTGATAAGATTAAACTTTTGTATTAAATTGCTATAGCCCACATTGATGTCATTTTCTCCATCCATATCCCCTTTTTCAGTGTTAATAATTTCTTTAAATAGCTCAGGTTGTGTTTTGATTGTTCAACATATTTTTCTAATTTCCATTCTAGCTTTCTATTAATTTTGACTACATAAGCAGCTGATTCAAAAATGACTTGTACTATTTCAGTAACAAATATTTTCTTGTCCATTAAAATGTGATGGTGTGTGTGCGCGTGTGTGCGTGTGTGTGTGTGTGTGTGTGCCACCTCTCAGTTCTTTTCTCAAAGAAGACATTCATGCTGTATGACTGTAAGAGATTCTCTGTAGTCTACAAATCTTGGGTCTTTTTTTTTCTGGCCCAAACTGTATTTCCAACATTTTTCACAGTTCTCCTCTGTTTCCATATTTGCGTTGAAGTCACCAAATATCAAAATACATGTCAATTTAATCACCAAATATCAAAATACATGCTGATTTGGAAGGTCTTGTTGAATTGTTCATAGAATTTCTTTACATTTTTATCTTCTGCCACAGATGTTTATGCATAAATTGTAATTATTTTCCTGGTGGTCCTTTTGCAAGTACTTATAGTGAACATTAAAACATGAAGTAACCAAACGTTCCATGAAATTTTTTCTTGTTGCCTTTGGATGTATGTTAAAATCAACTCAACCCTTTTTCCTCTTTAAGATAATCTGTGACGTATCTTCCATTATTTCTTTCTGGATTCTCTAATTCATTCTTTGCACAGCTGCCAAAGTGATACAAGCGTGACTGTGTTACTCTTCTATCCAGTAAATTTTACTGGCTCCCTATCACTTCTGGGATCAAATGCAGACTTCTGTTTGGCATTTAAAGCCTTTCATAGCTTGGCATCATCCCACCTTTGCTACCTTGTTATATATTACTACCCTTC
Organism: Gymnobelideus leadbeateri; assembly: GCA_011680675.1. Taxonomy (NCBI): domain Eukaryota; kingdom Metazoa; phylum Chordata; class Mammalia; order Diprotodontia; family Petauridae; genus Gymnobelideus; species Gymnobelideus leadbeateri. The sequence goes on along the minus strand of WOXC01009668.1, from coordinate 163,022 downwards.
CATTACATCAAATTTCAGCCAAACTGGCCTTACTGATCCTCACACATGTCATTCCATCGCTTATCTGTATGCCTTTGTATAAGCTGTCTTCTATTCTATTCCCAGAATGCACCCACTCCTCACTTCCATCTCTTAGAATTTTCATCTTCCTTCAAATCTTAGCTTATACTTCACTTATTACATGAGATCTTTTGGCATCCTTGAAATTGCCTTGTATTTGCTTTTTATATATCTTATAGATGCTTATTATGTATATATGATGTTTCTGATAGAATATAAACATCTTGAGTAAAAAATACTGCTTCATTTATCTTTGTATCCCCAGTTTAGGGCACTAAAGTTATGTTGGCACGTAACAAAACCTAAATAAATGCTTGTGGATTAATTCTGGTTTCATTTATAGAGAAAATGTCAAAATTTCTATGGTTTAGCTCCATTAGTAGTATGACTACTTGGTCACCTGGGTAAGAATCTCATAATTAGAGTATTAACAGCAAAGTTCATGTCTGTAGATGTTTTAAAAACTGTTCTTCGTTCCACAGCCATGCTCTTGTTACTTTAGAAAAACTGACATCCTTTAAATTTTTTGTTTCATGTCACTCCCATAATAATTTAAGATTGAACTGTTCTCTGTTTGTGCCATTGGCTTGTGTCCTCAACTGTGTTGTAAAGGCCTTTTGAAAAAGTCTTCCAACAATCCCTAGCATACTAAGCATGTATAAGACAGTTAATATATTTGTTTTTAACAGGGAAGACTTAAGCTCATCTGGTAATATACCCTTAAGAGTGGTTTGCTTCTGTTTCATACTTGGACTTGGGGTGCCCCACCCTGGACTCCAGTGACAGAAAATAAGTTCAGTTGTTTACCATTCATTGGGCAGCTCTAGGATGGGTTGAAACACTGATCTTACCAGCTCAACACTCATCCTCAGTGCATGCTTTCTGATTGAAGATTGTATTTGTCATATGTTGTTTTTTTTTTTTTTAAGCAATTGGGGTTAAGTAACTTGCTCAAGGTTACACGGCTAGTCATTATTTATGTGTGGGTGCTCATTTTCTGAGGCTGGATTTGATCTCGGGTCATCCCAACTCCGAGGCCGGCACTCTTACTCACTGCGCCACCTAGCCACCCCTTTTAGGGCAATTGGGGTTAAGTAACTTGCCCAAGGTCACACGGCTAGGTTTTTGTTTGTGTGAATTAAGTGTCTGAGTCCGGATCCAAACTCAGGTCCTTCTGACTCCAGGGCCGGCTCTCTACTCAATGCGCCACCTAGCCGCCCCGAATTTGTCATATGTTAAAAAGATTCCTATTTGAATGCTGTGCAGTGACTATAGGATCATAGTTTTGAGCTGGAAGGAGATCTTGATCAGATTTAACTATTTTTTCATCTACTAGTAAATAAATAAAAATCATCTTTCTCCATAAATTCCTACTTCTTGTCCATGTCTAGTCAAATTCTAGTCCTTATTTTTCTATTGTTTCTTATTCTTCAGTCACTCTAAATCTAGATTCTGTGACTTCAGAATGAGGTCATGGGACCAGTCTCCAGTCAGATCTCCACTTAGAGACATCTCAGTTCAATTTTTTTAACAAAATTCATTAAATGCCTACTCATGTTCAGGACATTGTAGGAGATACCCCTTTCTTGGGAGTGGTGTTCTTGATATTTACATGTATATATTGTCCTGTCTTAGTCACACACACCCCAATAATATAAATTCCTCAAAAAGCCAAAGACTTTTTTTTGTCTTTGTAGCTCTAGCATCCACCATTGCTGTGTACTATTTAAAGTAGACACTTAGCTAATGCTCCCTGATTGATTGATATAAAGAATTTATCTACCTCTGCCTTCATAGAGCTTAATTTTTCATCTCTAGCATGAATGTCATTATATTTTGGAGACTACTTTTCTTTTGATCCATACAGTAAAATTGATCTGCTAATAGTGATGGGGCAGTTTCTCCACTTTTTTTGCAATTTTTGTTTCTAGATAAAGGACTTTAGTTTTCTACTTAAATGCTTATATGATTGCCTAGTGTTTTTTCATTCTTGATGACTAAAATAATTTTATTTTATATTCATTATAATAATAATATCATTTCCACAGTGATTTAAGGTTTACAAAGCACTTTACAAGTATTACTATCTCATTTTATCCTCACAAAATCTCTGGAAGGCGGGTGCTGTTATTATCCTCATTTTGCACATGAAGAAACTGAGGCAGACAGAAGTTAAATGACAGATCTTCCTGACTTCAAAGGTCAACACTATTTGCTGTACCTCCTAGAGCCATTTGTTTCATTTATACAATCCAGACATACTTTAGGTGGAATTTTTGATGAAACTAAAAATTTAAACCTTTATGCCTAGAATCTGATATTTATAGAACATAAATTCTAGACTACAAAATACTTGATACGTTTGTCTTCTTGCTAATCAATATCTAGGCATTATATTTTAGCTGATCTATTTTAATCAGTTTATAATTAAGAAATTTAATTTTTAAAATACTCTGGAGTGTATTTGAGTTTTAAGTTAAAAACAGTTTCTAAAAGACTGATAAAACCAAATGAGGAAAAATAAATTACAAATACAACTTGGCTTTGGCAAAAAATGTTACTTGTTTGGGATGACCCGGGATCGAATCCGGCCTCAGAAAATGAGCACCTACACATAAATAATGACTAGCCGTGTAACCTTGAGCAAGTTACTTAACCCCAATTGCTTTAAAAAAAAATGTTACTAGCATAAGCATTTCAGGAATTAAACTACAAAAACTGTTTAGAATTTGGATTAAATTTTTGCAGGGCTCTGACCATTTGGCAGTAATTGAATGTCATTGTTGGTTTGTTGCCTTGTTTCATCTTAATGAATGCTTTGAGTAGCTCTTAGAAGACCCTTTATAGTCTAACAAAACATAAAATCTTTGTAATGATAATGCATAGCTATTCTTTCCCTTTCTTTCCCCTTGCCTTTTCTGTAAATGAGTCTGGAAAATGGAATATCTGAGTCGTAGGTACCTTCAGTTCAAATGACAAAAAATTTTAAAAGGAAACTGGTACCTGTCACTAAGGTGAAGACATTGACTAGCTTCATTGCTAACTAACCTATTTTCCACAAAGTTGCTTAAATTTAAGGATTTTAGAGACCATAAGAGCTTCTGACAACAAATATTTGAGGTGGTCATGGAATGAGGGAAGTAGTTTGTCTACTTCTTTTGGTGGTTGCATTCTATTTCCCACTTTTTAATAGATGCAGCTCTTTCTCTAGAATCTCTTATGCTTTGTTTAACTATTCAGTCTTGTCCATCCAAGCTTGTTGGGGAGTGTGAAGTTAAAAGTTCTTCCTTGTAATGTGTTAAATGACTTACTTTCTTTGTTAAACATAGAGCATTTGTTGAAGAGTAATTAGTTGTTGGAAGGACTGAGAAAAGACTACTTAGTCACAGTAATAGACACTCTTGGTGGAATTATGAGTTGGTTCAGTCATTCTGGAAAGCAATTTGGGTTAGTCTAATTTTTTTAAGGTGTTATTTTTCCTGTGCTTCTTTCTGTCCCTTCCTTCTGTTTTCTGCATTAAAAAAAAATCTGCTTCAGCAACTCTTTTTTTCTTTTGGTCTCCTATGTCCATCCTTTCTTACCTACCTTCCCTGTCCTCTACCATTCAGTGGAAGAAAAGAAAAAGAAAGCCCATATAACAAGTATAGGCAGCTAAAATAAATTTCTGCACTATGTCTGAAAATATGTCTGATAATTCATCTTGAGTCCATAATCTCTGTCAGGAGCTGGGCAGCAACTCTCATCATCAGTCCTCTGGAATCATAGTTGGTCATTCTGTTGATTAGAGTTCTCAAGGCTTATCAAACCAAGCCCTTTATTTTACGTTGAAGCCCAGTGAGCTAAGTGAGTTTCCCAAGGTCACAAAGGTAGTGACAACAGCAGGATTTGAATTCAAGTATTTTCACTCCATAACTGGCACTCTCACCTGTACCACACTGACTCTGAGGAATGTATTGTGGCAATAAGTGTATTGAAGTATCATTGTATCATAAAGCAATGAAAAATGAGGAATTAGGGGAACACAAGAAGAACTATATGAATTGATGCAGTCCGAAATAAGCCAAACAAAGAAAATATGTACAATAACTATAACATTGTGAGAGGAACAAACAGAAAACAAAATGTGTAATTATATAATAAGTAAACTTAAACCTGGAGAACAGTTGAAGAAATGCACCATCCTCTCCTCTTTGTAGAAGTATATATAGCTATTAGTGTGGTATTTTGCATATGCTGTTGGACACAGTAGATTTGTTGGTTGTTTTTTGCTGAATTTATTTTCTCATTAAATCTGTGTCACAGAAGTTGACTATCTGGGTTGAGAAAGAATTTCAGAAATTAAGATGATGTAAAAACAGAAGATATAAATTAAAAATAAGATTTTTAAAATTATTAAATTTGTTTTTACTTTTCAGCATTCACTTCCATAAGACTGAGTTCCAGATTTTCTCCCCATCTCTTCCCTCTTCACACCCAAAGACAGCATGTAATTTGATATAGGCTCTATATATATATATATATATATTCATATTAAATCTTATTTTCACATTAGTCATTTTGTATAGAGGAATTAGACACTGGGAGAAACCATGAGAAATAAGAAACGAACGACAGAAAAAGAGAGCGAATAATATGCTTCAATTTACATTCAGATTCCACAATTCTTTTTCTGGATGTAGACAGCATTTTCCATCATGAGTCTTTTGGAGTTCTCTTAGAGCTTTGCATTGCTAAGAAGAGATAAACCTCTCAAAGTTCGTCATCACACAATGTTGCTGTTACTGTATACAGTGTGTTGCTGGTTTGGCTCACTTCACTCAGCATCAGTTCATGTGAGTCTTTCTAGATTTTTCTGGTCCACCTGCTCATTATTTCTTATAGCACAGTAGTATTCCATTACATTTATATACCACAGCTTATTCAGCCATTCCTCAACTGATGGGGAAATCCTCTCAATTTCCAATCCTTGGCTACCACAAAAAGAGCTGCTATAAATATTTTTGTACATGTGGGTCATTTTCCCATTTTTGTGACCTCTTTGGGATACAGACCTAGAAGTGGTGGTGCTTGGTCAAAGGTTATGCACTAAAAATAAGATTTCTTAAAAGACTCAATTGCTGCTAGGTTAACTAAGCCACTAAAAGAGCTAGAGCTAGGGTGCTCAGAAAAAGATTGATTTCTCTTAAGAAGTAATAGAAAATAGATACCTCTATTCCTGAGAGAGATTGCAGAGCTGGCTTAGAAGTATAGCTCAGCCTGAATCAAGAATAGATTCATAAGATCTTAGGATTGTTAGGATAATGATATAGAGTTGGGAAAGACTTTGCAAGTCAGCTAACTCTGTCATTTTATAAGTGAAGAAACTAGGCTTAGGGAGCTTAAATGACTTGCTCTGAGTCTGTTGTCTTTTCTCAGCCCTTCCAACAACCAATTACTCTTAATTGCTCTAGGCTTAACATAGTTATTTATTCAAGGGTCGCCAAGCAAATAAGTTCCTGAGAAGGGATTTGAACCCAGGTTTTTCTGATTCCAAGTCTACCTTTCTATTTACCATATCAACTGCCACCCCATCTAGGGGACTAAATAGAAAGGTGGCTAAAGAGATGGTAGGGAAAGCTTACTTTAGACTGGAGAGGAGCTTCTACTTAGGGACCAGTCTATTTGAATGTAGTTTAGAACCTTATGAAACTTTGTAATTGTAACTCAAGATGATTGGCCTGAAGATGAGATTACTTATCAAGCATTTAGAACTAAGTCTGCTTGTGCCAAAGACAGGGATTTTAGGTAGGGTTAGTTAGCTAGAACAAGAAAACCTAACCTCAGGGGCAGCTATGTGGCAGAGTGAGTAGAGCACTGGCCCTGGAGTCAGAAGGACCTGAGTTCGGATGTGGCCTCAGACACTTAACGCACACACACAAAAAAACCTAGCCGTGTGACCTTGGGCAAGTTACTTAACCCCAGTTGCCCTCCAAAAAAAAGCAAAAAAAAACAAACAAACCCCAAAACCTAACCTCAGTCAAGTGCTTTTAAAACATGAGTTTTTCCCCCCTTCACCTCAGCAATAGCACAGAATATTTCTGAGATAGATCATTTATGAAGGCTGATCTAAATGCTTTTTAAAACCTAAGCCCTCAAGCTAGGAGGGTAAGAGAAGAGAAAATATAGTCCCTTGGTCTTAATGTGCAAATGAAAGTTCTATCTTTATCTACTTGGTATTCTGTAAATATTTTTAAACTAAATATAAACATAGCAATTTTAAGAAAATGCTTCAGTGTTCATGTAAAGTTCTTTTTGTATTTCTTTTTTTTCTTTTTTCTGTTTTGTTTTTTTGTTTGTTTTTGTTTGATTGGTTTTTGTTTTGTTTTTGTTTTTTTGCTTTTTGGAGGACAATTGGGGTTAAGCAACTTGCCCAAGGTCACACTGCTAGTAAGTGTTAAGTGTCAGAGGCTGGATTTGAACTCAGGTCCTCCTGACTCCAGGGCCAGTTCTCTATTCACTGCACCACCCAGCTACCCCCCTTTTCATATTTCCTACACCTGAATAGAATTCTGTCGATGTGCTTTAGAATTGATATAAATGAATGAATGAATGAATGAAAGTTGGTATAGTATTTTGGACATTTTTTTTTCTTTGTGGTTTCCTTCAGAAATCTCCAGCTCACTAGGTTGCTCTCCATTCAAGCTTAGTGAAAATTCACTTCCTTATTAGTTTGGGGTCCAAAACATACCTTTTACTTTCAGAACTATAAAAATAATTTGAAGTTTCAAACCTGAGTTAGGTGGCTATAGAAATTGGGGAAGAGAGGTTCTGTGTATTTATTCTTTTAATGATCATGTTTACAACTGGCACCCTGATAGTAACTTCGCAAAAATTACTTGTTAGCCAATAGTTTTTACCCTTTAAAGAAATTGAGTAAAATAGAAAATATATCTATAAAATATTACATAGAAATAAGCACAGGAATTCTCTAACAGTGTAACATTTGTTAAATTTAAGGGAAGAATGGTTGGTAGACACATCTCATGCAGTACACAATAGTAGAATGTGTAGTAGTAGAAAGAGTGAGGATTTAGACCAGGGTTTGAATCCTTCTTCTTCCACTTATTTATTAGCTGTGAGCCTTTGGGCAAACCTTTTACCTCTCTAGGCTTAGTTTCCCTTTCTATAAAAGGAGAGGGTTGGACTAAATGACTTCTAAGGTCTTTTCACCTTCTAAATCAATAGATGCTGATAACTTGGCTTATTGCATTACAAATTGAATGTTTAGATTGAGTTCATTCTGCTTCATGTAAGTAGTCTGAATTCTACCTACAGCCTTTTTCTGTAGAGGATCAATTTAGCACTAACTCTGAAAGGTCAGGGGCAGGCAAAAGGAAAATTAGTATTTTGAGAGGTCAGTTTATAGAGGGAGAGTGTTGCTGACGTGACACCTTCCTGAAACTTAAACCATTTTCACCAGAAAAGGTTTCATTTCAAGCAGCTTTCCACATACCCCAAAAGACTCAAGGAAGGTAACTGTGTCAGTGACTACTTGTCCTTTGAGACCAAGTTCTTGAAAATAATCCAATTTTTATCAGCCTATTGGAAACCTCTGTCAGAAGACCTTAATTTTTAATACTACCATTTCCCAAGATTCTTCAAATTCTCATCTGCCATCTTACAGGTTGTGTGTGTATATATGTACATATGTTTTACCAGGCTTCCCCAAAGTCATCTTTCGTCATTTCTGCATTCCATTAGTCATATAATAATTTGTTCAGCCATTCTCCAATTCATGGGAATGTTCTTAAGTTCAAGTTGCTTTTTTTCCCCTTCCCTTTTTAGTCTCTAGCTAGTAGTGGGTTTGTTTGTTTTTGTTTTGTTTTTTTGACATCTCACATCAGTCTCACCCTTTTTAACCGATTTATTCATTGTAACGACTTTAAAATTAATGATATTAAAATCATTGCTCCCTTTAATCTGTGGATGATTTATAGAGTGATCTCAAGTATCCGCTAGCATTCCTGGCTTCTAATGAGAAAGAAAGTTGTGAAAAGAAAGCTGCCAGCCAAATGAGCAGATCTGGGATTCTGGTTCTCATCCTGGCTGTGACAATACCTCCTTGTGTGACCTTAGACAGTTCGTTTCACCTTTTCTTCATCCTTTGAGTTTCCTTATCTCTAAAATTAGGAGGTCCTTAACCTTCTTTGTATCATGAACTCCTCAAAATAATGTTTAACTTTTCCTTGAGAATAATGTTTCTAAATGTATAAAATAAAATACATAGGATTACAAAGGAAGTGGGCATACAGTTATCAAAATGTTTATTGACCCTGGGTTAAGAACCTCAGATTCTGTGGCAGCTAGGTGGCATAGTGCTTGGCCCTGCAGTCAGCAGGGCCTGAGTTCAAATCCAGCCTCAGACATTTGACACTAGCTGGTGTGAACTTGGGCAAGTCACTTAATCCCAATTGCTTTGCCTCCCCCCCCCCAAAAAAAAAGAACCTTAGATTCCTCATTTATAAAAGAAGGATAAAAATAGCACTTACCTCCCAGGGCTGTTATGAGAATATAATGCAGTAATATTTATAAAGCACTGAGCATCGTGTCTGCCATATAGTAGGCACTATATAAATGCTACTTGCTATTATTTTTTTAATTATTAAGCACAGTGCCTGTTACCTTATAACCTTTGTGGTGAACCTAAGGTGAACACCTTTTGGTGTTCAGCCAAACTGACCTTCTTGCTATTTCTCACATACATAGAAAAGCACAACTGAAACATTCAGACTCTCATACTCCAGTGGATATGTAATTCACTTAGGAGTTCCCTTCAGTGACATAAATCATACCTTTTCCATTCCTGCCCGTCATCTTTTACTCTCATCCCGGTCCTCCGCCAGATTTCCCACAGGCCATCTGCTCAGTGTGCCAAAGCTGAATTCTCCTAACGTACCAATAGACCTATCTCACTGTCCCTTATCACTTATTCTCCTCATGACCATCTGTTGTCTCTTTCTGTCATGTAATTCCTTGATGATCTCCTTTACTCATGTCCTTTGGAGTTCCTCATTGGTGTTGCATCCTGCTCACACCTACCATGTACCTTGCCATTGCTCTGCTTTAGCCCTTTGGAGACAGTAATGTCCTAGGTCTTACTGTCAAACATAAATACCAATAAAATGTTTGTATTGAAAAGATGGACCTTTGCTGTTATGGGAAGGTTGGATTCAGTCAAAATGCTTTGTCATTCAAAAAAAAGCACTACAGACTATTCTCTTTTCCTTTTCAACTCTGGGACAGGCTCAATGTCCATCCGTATATCTGTCCTTCATAAGCTCTAGAGGGTATTTGGTCAAATGCATGTTGAAATCTGAGCAATGGACATTTTTCATCTATTTGGTCTTTCCTATGTGGATTGACAATTCGTGTTTCTCTGAGTTATTACAGATTTCTTTCAGAAAACCTCTTCAGTGTCTTTGGGATTAATGCAGTCTGCACAGTGCCCTCTGCAAACCAGAGAACCTGAAGCAAAGACCTCCTTGACCTTGATTTTTCTGTCTTCTCCATCACTGTAGCAGGCGATTTGGGGGAGCATTTATCTCCCTATTTTATGCTTCACCTATGCTTGTTATTAGAAGGTCATTGAACTGGTAGAATCATGAATGATCTTGTTATAAGGATGAAAGACACCTTATAGTAAAAGAGCTTGTGAGGCAATGCTTTTTTTTTTTTTTTTTGAGGTGGGGGAAGGTGAGTCAGTCGGGGTAAGTAACTTGCCCAAGGTCACACAGTTAAGTATCAAGTGTCTGTGGTCGCATTTGAACTCTGGTCCTCCTGACTCCAGTACAAGGACCAGGACATGTGCTCTATTCACTGCACCACCTAGCTGCCCCGAGGCAATGCTTTGATCTACTCAGTTGAATGTGATTTTTTTTTTCTTAGTCAACAAACTTTAAGCTATATGAAATCTCATATTCTCTACATCTTTTAGTAATTTGTAGGTTGTGAAGAGGTGGTATATTGTTGAATATCTTCTGCAAAAGCCTGGTTTGGTCATGCTAATATCTTCACAAGTGCCCTCCATTTGTGTATAGATGACTCTCATAAAGATTTTGTATAGATAAAAGAGCTACTATCTAGGTTGATAGTTGTTGTTATTTTGTGGGTCACCTTTTTTTGGAATCAGTAACGTCTGAGATTTTTTTCCACAGTATTGGCATCCACGAAAGTCCTATTCTAATGCTTTATTGTAGTGTCAAGGTGACTCTGGATTTTCAAAGGCTATGCCAGCAGAATGCAAACTCCAGCAGGTTCTACCATAATGGAAGAGCTTCAAGTATGGCCCTAGGAAAACATCCAGACATGAATAGGAAATTAAGGTCTGATATCATCCATTAAGCAGGAGCCACATAAAGAAAGAGGAATGGATTTGTGTTAAAACATTGCTGCAGAGTTGAAATCAGACAGTTCACTTTTCCTGATTTTTCCATTGGATACAGTGAATATCCATATAGAAGCATGACATCTGCTGAAAAATCATTATGATTGCCTTGTTCCTCAGGATGATGAAAAGGATTTTTCAGAAATGATGAAATATATTCAATCACATTTTTTCTCACTAAAATATTATCAATAACTTTAGTGAGCAAAATTTTTTTACTAAGAAATAAAAATGTCTTTCAGATATTCTCTATTTCATATTTATCCATTGTAATTTTTAATATGCATAATATATTTATACAGTAGTCCCCGTATATGATTTATAAATGTGGGTGTACATATTCATATGGGAGTTGATTTTTTTAAAGAGTGCTCCAAAGGATAGTGCTTCTAACTAGAAATAAGTGTTATTCTTTTCATATATAAGATATTAAGAAACCTTTCCTCCAAGGTTATCAAAATATTCACAGACGAAATATCTCCCTAGAGAGTCCAGGTTATGAATTGACCAGTCTCTACATGTAGTAGAAATAGGAACAGTCTGTCTTTGACTCTTTTCTAATACTTAGAAGAAACTGTGAGTTTCTGTGCTACTCCAAGTAATAGATTTACCATGCACCAGATGAACAACTAGCAATTTCTGCATAGACAAGTATATTTCTAAATTAATAATACTTAGAAGAAACTTTTAAGTTTCTTAAGGAGTTTCATCTCTGTAGAAAATGCTAGCTGGTATATTATATATTTTGTTGTTGTTAAATCGTTTCAATTCTTCATGACCCCATTTGGAATTTTCTTGGCAGTGTTACTGGAGTGATTGACCATTTCCTCCTCATTCCACTGGATACAGTGAATATCCATATAGAAGCATAACATGGAAATTCCATTTCCAGCTCATTTTACAGATGAAGAAATTGAGGCAAACAGGATTAAGTGATTTGCCCAGGGTCACAGCTTGTAAGCGTCTGAGGCCAGATTTGAACTCAAAATGATGAGTCTTCCTAACTCCAGACCAGTAGGCTCTATCCACTGCACCACCTAACTGCCATACTATAAAGTATTATATGTGTATACGTATGTATTATTCTTAAAACCATAGGATGGAGGTGGCTAGGTGGTGCAGTGAATAGAGCACTGGCCCTAGAGTCAGGAAGACCTAAGTTCAAATCCGGTCTCAGACACTTAATACAGAAACTAGCTGTGTGACCTTGGGCAAGTCACTTAACCCTAATTGCCCTCCAAAAAGGGGGGGAAAACTACCATAGGATGAATGGATATAGTAATGGATATACAGTACTTGCCTATTATATGCATTAAAATACATTTTGATATAACAAGACACAATGTGTACAACATTAAGACACCAGTAATACATCAGAATACCTTTGCTGGTATAAGGTATCTAAATGTATTCATTTTAGAGGAAAGTAAGTACCAGTAATTAGGAATAAATATTTTAGTTTTGCCAGTTATAATTTTATTTACTATTTTTCTATTGCTAGTTTTGACATCTTGTGAAAATTTTCCTATAATAATTTTTATGAAGTATTCAGATCCATTTTTAATAGCATAGTGTGATTATGGTTTTTGGGGGGGGGGGTTGGAGGGCAGTTGGGGTTAAGTAACTTGACCAAGGTCACACAGCTAGGTCTTTTTGTTTGTGTGTGTTAAGTGTCTGAGACTGGATCCAAACTCAGGTCCTTCTGACTCCAGGGCCCGTACTCTGCTCACTGCGCCACCTAGCCGCCCCCGTGATTATGTTTTTTAAAAGCATAAAACCAAAACATCCTAACTAAAACTTGAAAACCACTACCATAAATAGGAATGTATTTTGCAATTTTGGAAGAACAGTAGATGCCAATTTCAGTGATCATGACAATGGCATTGGTATCATTTGGGTTTCCAGTTGTAATTATTCTTGCCTTGCCATGTCATAGACGATATGGATCTTGACCGTTAAAGGGAGACTCCTGGTTGGGAACTTGATGTATATTTGGAGATGGAGAGAAATAATGTGCAAGGTTCAGTAATCACCAGCCTTCCCCCAAAACTATACCTTTTATTACATAATCCTGAAATTTCTCACCTTTTATTTGTAAACTTTTCCTGTCTTTCAGTTTTTAGATGTGAACTTTCCATAGTTTTTGTGATCTTTTATTAATACATAGATTTAGGATTTCCATCTCCCTTATTCCCAAATCAGATGAACAGGAAAAAAAAGATTTTACCTCTATGTCAGAGACCCAGATGTGTTTGGAGAAAATTCATGCTGTTATAGGTTAGAAACTCAGAGACTTGTGTTCCTGTTTTTTAATTTTATTCCTGAATTTACCTTATTCTGTGATTTAGGGCAACACTTTAGTTCATTTGGAAGTAGAAGGGACCTTAAAGCCACCTATTCCAATCTTATTTTACAGATGAGGGAACTCTTAGGCCAGTCAAGTTGAGCATGGTCTCACAGATTCTAAATGATAGACCCAGATTTTGAACCCATATGCAAAATCCATTGCCCTTTCCAGTGTCTAGGACTTGAAGGAAGTCAGGAGGAAAAGCATTCCAGGCTTGGAAGATAGCCATTGAAAATACTTGTTGAGAAATTAAGTGTCGTATTCTAGGAATATCAAGGCCAGTATCACTAGATCAAAGAATATGGGATTGGGGTATAAGGTGCAAGAAAACTGGATTGGGAACTGGGGGGGGGAAAGGGGGGAAGCAGGTTATAAAGTTCATAAAGTTCAGAGGATTTTAAATTTGATCCTGTAGGTGAGAGGAAGCCAGTGGAATTTATTGAGGAGAAGAGTGGGAGTGACTGTCAAAGCTGCACTTGAGTGGGGAATTGAGTACAGTGGAATAAGACTTGTAGCGGAATACCAAAGACCAAGCTGTTGCAATGGTCTAGGCATAAGTTAATGAGGGAAGGTCTGTGCCAGAGTGGTTGCAATATCAATGGAGAGAAAAGGAGATACCAAGGTAAAGCTGGAAGACTTTGGCATCATATTAGATATGGTAAGTGAGAGACAAGAGAGAGAGTTCAAGGAATAGAGCCTGGATGACTGGGAGGAGGGTGATACCTTGGACCAGTGGTATCAAACTCAAATAGAAATGGATCACTGCAGCTGCATATTGACTTAGAAAACCACAAATTAACATTAGCTATGTTATATTATACTTTGATTTATTTTGTTAAACATTTCTCCAGTTATATCACTTTGGTTCCTCCTGGAGTTTGACACCTCTGCCCTGGACAGTAATAGGGTAGTTTGGAAGGGGAGAGGACTTGGGGGTGGGAGGGAGTTTGAGGTTATGAGTTCAATTTTAGACATGTTGAATTTTAGATATCTGTGGGACATCCAGTTTGAGCTATCCCATAGGCAGTTGGAGATGAAAGACTAGAGGTCTGTTGAGAGATTAGTTCTAGATAAGTAGATATGAAAAATCTTTAATCATTGAATTCATAGGAACTGATGAGATCACCGAGTAAAGCAGTATAGAAGAGAAAACCCAGCCCCACACCTGTGGGACACATTTCCAGTAATAATCGTACTTGGTGATCCTCACCTCTTTTTGGGCATAGTATTGTTGTGTCTTTATTTGTATTATTATGTATGTAATAATTAATATGTAATAATATATGTTGTGATTTATTTCTTGTGATTTCAGCCCCCAATTAGATTGCAAATTCCTCAAAGAGCAAGACTATCTAAATTTTACATCTTCCTGATTGATTATTGAATAAATAAGCATCACTGGAATGTCATTTGGTAAATATATATTAACTGCTAAATCCCAGGTATAGTGCCAAGCCATGGGAATACAAAAAGAGGAAAAAGCCAGTCCCTCCCCTCATGAAGCTCACAATCTAACGGGAGAAACAACAGATAAACAAATGTGTACAAACAAGCTAGGTACAGGATGAGTAAGAAATAACAGAGGGAAGGCCCTAGAATTAGAAGGATTGGGAAAGGCTACCTATAGAAGGCGAGATTTTAGTTGGAACTTGAAGCCAGGCAACAGATTAGAAAAGGGAGAACATTTTAGGCACGGGCAACAATCAGAAAAAATACCTGGAGCTGTGAGGTGAAGTGTCTTGTTCTTTAGTTGTTGTTGTTGGGTTTTTTTTTTTGCTTTTTGGAAGGCAATTGGGGTTGACTTTCCCAAGGTCACACAGCTAGGGGGTGTGTGTGTGTGTGTGTGTGTGTGTGTGTGTGTGTGTGTGTGTGTGTGTGTGTGTGTGTGTGTGTGTATGTGTGTTAAGTTTCTGAGCCCAGATTTGGACTCAGGTCCTCCTGACTCAAGGGCCCCCAAAGTGTCTTGTTCTTGAAACAGCCAGAAGGCCAGTGTCACTGAATGGAAGACTATATGGCCTAGGAGAGAATAAACCATAAAGACTAGAAAGGTGAAGAGTTAGGGCTAGAAGATTTTTATATTTGATCCCTTAGATCACAGGTGTCAAAATTGAGGCCTAAAACTTTAGAGTGCTGCCTAAGCCAGATTAAAATGAATTTGGGAAATGGTTAAGAAAATAAATAAAAATACAGTTTGACACAGATGATATTGGTTGTGAGGGTTGGGCTAGAAGCAGAACTGGTAGTTTGGGAAGTGAAAAAAAAGAAGGGAGGGAAGAAGCAGAACAGGATGGTTGATGTCTGGAGGGTCACAAGCAGAACCACGAGGGGAATGAAGGATGACTGGCCCAGGCCCCAAATTGGAATCTCCATTGGTGATACCACAGGAGCTAATTGATCAGAGAATGGGACAAGCCTGCAGAGAGATGTTCAGGTTGAGAAGGCAACTAAAGCAGGGTATCAAAAGTTTTGTAAGCAGGGAGTGACAAAATTAAAGTTTTGTTTAAATAATTGGAACTTATCAGTGATGTGCATAATAGGTTGAAATAAGGGAGATCAGAAGCTGGGAAAGCAGTTTCAAATACTTTCTGAGTTTATTATGAAATTATATGTGTTAGGTAATATAAGTTAAAATAGCTTAAAAATTCCTTGTTTTTGTATCTGGGACACATTAATCAGTGGTCCCTGCAATAATTCACCAAAACACACAGTTGACTTTGTTTTGTTCTTTGTGTTTTCCCAACCCTTTGGTAGTTATAACTTCTTTCTTTATGTCTAGCTTAATTTTTATCTTAGGCTAATTTAACTGGTGGTGGAGTTTCCAAGTAGTTCATGTGGTTTGACTTACAATAGTGTCTTTTTGAAATTGCCCCAGAGAAATGGAACCTCTTTCCTACTGAAACAATGTTTGTACTTTGTTTCAGTCCTTAATGCTGACTGACTCTTTTTGTTCCAGTCTAAAAAGAAAAAATGCAACATGGTGTAAAATGCTAATAACTTAGTCTTCTTCAGTAAGATTCTTTCTCATATTTTGTACTTAGAGACTCTGTGGAAGTAGTTGTGATATATTTGCAAAACGAGTATTTTAATCACCTCTAAATCCCAAATATCTCTTCAGTGGTACAAATTAAAAATATTTCTATGAAGTTTAAAAAAAAATCTGACCTTAAATTTTCAATCATGAAATGTTTTCTTTGCCCTTCTGACATGACACTGATGCTACTATAAAAAATGTGAACTATCTAAGACAAGGTGAGGCAGTTTAGTGTGAACTGGCTTTACTGGCTTGGACTATGGAGAGCCTGGTTCAGACCTTCACTGCCTCATCTGGTGGGGTGAAAAGGAGGGTAGACAAAATTGTCTTCAAGGTCACTTCCTTAAGATCACAGCCCTAAATCTATGATACTAGGTCCCTTCCAATTCTAAGTCTTTGATCCTTTGATGCTAAAATAATTATTGAATTTGGGGGTAGTGGTGGTGGGACAGAGACTATTTGACTTTGACTATGTTCGTTCATAATCTATCAACTCTCTTAAGCCTAGGGTACAAAATTGTTTTATACTGTCACTTTTTGGTATTAACAGTTTAAAAAAGAATGAAACCCTTAAACCACAAAGTATCAGGTAACAAAATACAGGAAAAATGACTAGAATTGATACCTCTGGGCCCTGTACTAACAGTTGAAATTAAACTTTGATTTCTGAATAAAATGGATGTTTTATTCCATGCTCTGCACAGTCTTAAGAGCTTTATATTTTTATATGCTTAGTGCCTTTGGCAACATACATTTTCTATGGACCCATTTTTTTTCTCTCACCTAGAACATAAATAACCACCAACCTGGAATAATACCATTTCAGAACCTTCATGAGTTGCCCAGCGGTGGAAATCCTAAGTGGGATATTTAATGACCTGCACAGAGGATAGAAAGAAGCAGCAGAATTGATCTCAGTGAATACACTAAGAAATGAGTTAGGGCTGCTTTCTTCAGGCATTAAAATATCCTTCACAAAAACCACTAAGCCATTTGGATGTGATGTGGTTTTCCAAAAATAAAACAACCTGCCAAGTTCATTGTTAGCTGCTTTATTTTGGAGACTTTAACACAACAAAACATTGCTTTGTCCTTTCTGCCCAGTTGTCTTTTTTTCTTTTTTTTTGTATTAGTATTTTATTTTCCCCAAGTTACATGTAAAATTTTTTATCATTTGTTTTTAGAACTTTTAAGTTCCAAATTCTCTCCCTTTCTCCCTCTCTTATTGAGAAGGCAAGTAGTTCACTAAAGGTTATACATGTATAGTCATGCAAAACGTAAGAGTCGGGGCAGCTAGGTGGCGTGGTGAGTAGAGCGCTGGCCCTGGAGTCAGAAGGACCTGAGTCGCACACAAACAAAAACCTAGCTGTGTGACCTTGGGCAAGTTACTTAACCCCAATTGCCCTCCAGAAAAGCTAAAAACAAACAAGCAACAACAACAAAAACGTAAAAATGGTGTTGTGAAGGAAAACATAGATAAAAAAAAAACCTCAAGAAAAATAAAGTAAAAAAGTACGCTTCAATCTGTATTCCAACACCATGAGTTCTTTCTCTGGGGATGGATAGCATTTTTCATTGTAACTCTTCAGAACTGTCTTGCATCATTGTATTGCTGAGAATAGCTAAGTTATTCACAGCTGATCATCTTACAATAAATATTACTGTTACTTTCTACAAAATGCATTTCACTTTGCATCAGGCCATGTAAGTCTTTCCAGGTTTTTCTGAGAGCATCGTGCTCATCATTTCTTATAGTACAGTAGTATTCCATCCTAATCACATATCACAGTTTGTTCAGCCGTTTCCCAATTAATGGGTATCCCATCAGCTTCTAATTCTTTGCCCCCAGAAAAGAGCTGCTATGAACATTTTTTTTTACAAATAGGTCCTTTTACTTTTTGGTTTTTTATCTCTTTTTGGGATACAGACCTAGTAGTGGTATCACTAGGTCAAAGGGTATGCCTGGTTTTATAGTCCTTTGGGCATAGTTCCAAATTGCTCTACAGAGTGGTTAAATCAGTTTACAACTCTACCAACAGTGCAGTAATATCTGTTTTTCCCATGTCCCCTCCAACATTTGTCATTTAACTTTTCTGTCCTATTAGATAATCTAATAGGTGTGATATAGTACCTCAGAATTGTTTTAATTTGCAGTTCTCCAATCAGTAGTGAATTAGAATATTTTTTCATATGTCTGCCCAGTTGTCTTGATGAAGTAGTATGACTAAATGAAGAGTTGAATTTTGGTTCATTATATTAGGTCCTTATCTTGATCTCACTTGCCTGGTAACCTTAGACTAGTCTTGTTTAACTTCTTTGTTTTTTCTTTCTGTCAAGTTTTAAACTGGTGGGATTTTTAATTTTTTAATCACACAACCATATGAAAGAATCCAACACCTAAGACTTTCATTTAAAGCTATTAATAGTGTATGATATTTAGTTTACTTTCTTCCAAACCCACTCCAATCAATATTCAATTCTGAAGTGAATCTGCTATATAATAGGATAGAACAGCTAGAAAGCAAAGTCTTCCAAGCTATGCAGTATGGACATGCTAGCATGGTTTTATCATGCATTTTGGCTAAAAATTGTATAGACCATATGGTTGTTCTGGAAACAAACAGCTCCCAGGGGTTTGGGGAAACTGGAGTCACAAACTGTTTATTAGTTACTATTGGAAAGTCACCATGAGCTTGTCAGGAAATGAGCTTTTGGAGACCTAGAAACTGAGAGGTGTTTGAGAAGATAGTGTCCTTGGAGTTAAACCATGTCATTCATAATGCTGTGATGTGGATGATGGGGGAAAAGAAGGGGTGATATATAAAAGAAAAACACAAGCCAGTTACACATTTTGGGGGGGTAAGCAGCAAATAACTAATCTAGTAAATAATAATTTTAAAGAATTTTAGTTAGAAAGCTCAGAAGTGAAAACTCCTTCAAAAGAAATGTAATTCTCCATACAAAAACATTAGGAAGAAAACTGTTTCTGTTGATAAAATTGTATCAGAAATGCACTTTTGATAGCTCTATTGTTTTTTAAATATGGGATTAAAAATACTCCATTTAGTTTATTAAAGACTCACAAACTGTTGATAGAGATTGTCCTGAAGAAACACTTTAAGGTGTTACAATTTAGAGGTATTCTACAAATACTTGTGCTTTACATCAGCCCAAGAGTATTGCATTTCAGTGAGCCCCCCATTTGCAGGTTTGGTGCAGTGGCAGAAATGAGAGGGGAAAAAAATTTCCAGCTAAATATGCCTCTGTTATGTTTCCTCAGAATCGAAGTGACTAGCAAGCCAATGACTAGCCCATATGGTATGGTATACCTGACTTTATAGGGTTTCTTTCAGCTAAAGAGTCCAAATGCCTCCAGAGTTTACAGCCTCTGGCCAGAAGTCCTATTTCTTCTACCATTGCTGTGCCAACCTCCAGGGTAGGCCAGCAGTCATACAAGAATGCCTAACAAGACTACTCACTAATTCTCAAGCTGAAGGAATAGAATATTCTCCTTTTTGAAACCATTGGAGAAGATTTTCCTATTTTGTATTTTTCTGTTTCCAAACAAATTCCATCATGAATATGCCTATACCTCATTATGCACTTTGCATAAATGAACATACTCTAAAGAATGCCATTTGCAATGTTTTCTCCTCTCTGACTACTTCTCCTCAGTCTCCTTTGCTTTTTATTTTTACCCAGGGGTTGTCCACGGACCCCAGGGGGCTCTCAAGGCTATGTTCTGGGCCTTCGTCTTTTTTTCCCCTTCTATAGTAGTAGCTTATTTCCTGGTTTTATAACTTCCCTTCATGGGTTCAACTATCAGTTCTGTGCAGATAATTTTCAGACCTACATATCCATCCCTAATCTCTTTCCTGAACTTTAATCCTGTGTCACCAACTACACTTTGAATGATTGGAATTAGATATTCCAAATTCAAAATGTCCAAAAGAGAATTCATTGTTTTCCCCTCCAAATCCTCTCCTCATCCCAACTTTCCTGTTAACTGTTGAGAGCAACTTTATCCTTTCAGTCATTCAGGTTCACAGCCTCTATGTCTTCCTCTTTTCCTCATTCTCCGAATATCCAGTCTGTTGCCAAACATATTTCCTCCTCTCCAAGTACACAGTCACCACCCTACTACAGGTTCTCATCTCTGGCCTGGACTACTAAAAAAGCATTTCTACTTGCTCTCCCTGCCACAGGTCTCTTCCCACTCCAATTCATCCCTCATTACAATTGCAGAGAAGTGTTTTTATGATTATTTCTTTATTGGTTAGTTCACCAAAGGTTAATTTGGCTCCCCAAATAAATAGAATACTAATGGGGCTCTTCAAATGTATTTTATTAATTTGAGAGGCAGGTGATGTGTAGGATACAGCATTCACATTCCTAGGAATCAGAAAGACCTGAGTTCAAGACCTTCTGACCATTTTGGACACGTGACTGGGTAGATCCATTCACCTCTCTGTGGTCTAAGACCAGGGGTATCACCCTCAACTAGAAGTGAGGCCACTGACCCATACTGAAGGAATAATGTTATCTATATATTTTTTGTATTTTTGTTTATTTTCTTAAATGCTTCCCAATTACATTGGACTACTTCAGGCTGCCCAGGTATTGGGCACCTCTGTTCTTCAGACTAAAACTATAAGTTTTTACACAGAAGGTACTGACCTGCTTTGGGAGAGGGATTCCCTCATGTAGGAGTTCCTGTGCCAATGATTTCCTAATCCCCTGATGCTTACACCATTGCAATAAAGAGACCACAAGATTTAGGGCCATTTAGTTTCTTGGTGTCCCAGGCAACTAAAACTATGCATTACAAATAAATGAGGGTGAGGAGTTCTACTCTAGAAGTTTATCCACAGAGATCCTGACCTTTAAAAAAAAAAATGTTAAAGACTCCTCCCTGCAAAGAGAAGGTAGTTTTGCCTTTTTTGCAAAATGCAGATCTGACCATATCACTCCTTTCCTACCACTCCTGTCTCCCCTCTCCCCCACATGCAGAACAAGCATGCCCTGCTCTCAAAGTGGCTCCCTATCACCTCCAAGATCAAATACAAAATGCTCTGTCTGACATTCAAAGCCCTTCATAACCTAGCTCCCTCTTACCTTTCCAGTCTTCTTATACCTTACGCTCTTTTTGTTGTTATAGTTGTTCAGTCACGTCTGACTCTCTGTGACTTTATGGACGATGTATCCATAGGGTTTTCTTGGTAGAGACCTTACTCCCCAGCATCAACACTGGGTACTCTGTGAACAACACTATCTCTCTACTCTGGGCATTTTCTCTGGCTGTATACCCCATACCTGGAATGGTCTTCCTCTTCAACTCTGCCTCCTGACTTCCCTGGCTTCCTTTACATTTTTACAGGAACCCAACCTTTATTTCCTATTTTTCCTGTTTATAGCTTATTTGTTTATATTTTTGTGCCTCTTGTTTCCTCCATTAGATTATAAACTCACTGAAGACAAGGACTATCTTTGCCTTTATCCTAAGGGCTTAGCACAGTGCCAAGCAAAATAGTAGATACTTAATAAATGTTTATTGATTGTAAAAGCACTGGCAGCAAAAGAATTTTTTGTTTCATTGAATTTAGTAAGCATATAATAGAATGGCATCTCAGGCATAGTTTATGTCTTCTAATTTGTCTTTGTCTTTTTTTTTTTTTTTTGGTCTTTTTGTCAATTGGGGGTAAGTGACTTACCAAGGTCACACAGCTAGTAAATGTGTCACGTGTCTGAGGCTGGATTTGAACTCAGGTCCTCCTGACTCCACTGTACCACCTAGCTGCCCCTCTGATTTCTCATGAGATTAACTCAGACTGTGTGTGTGTGCGCGTGCGTGTGTGTGTGTGTAGTCTGATTGTTTTAAGTTACTAGGAAGTATCATTCTCCTCACTGATATAATCAAAAAATTTTGTTTTCAAAATTTGAGTGTTTCATCAACTCTGCAGCTTTTACATTGGTAGATGAGTGACTGGCACAGTAAGCCAGAATAGTGTGACTATAAGAAACTTAAGACATAAAACCTTTATTCTGAGTTGTCTGCCATTTATTCCCTTTGGCAAATTAAGGGAAATTTTTTGTGGAGTTTTTGGACTTGGATAAGAACCTTCTGATAGGTAATTGTCTTCATTTTTAGAATGAATGGAAATTTTGTTTAGGCATTTTGATTTATTAGGGTGATTAAACCTGTGTTTTTCTTATTGTGCTCTTATATTTTCTCATCTGTACCCTTGTGGACTCTTAAGATTAGTTGGAGTAGCATACTCTAGGTTCCATTCAAGCTCTAACTTGTCTATAGTAAGTATTGAGTATCAGCACTTCTCTGCTAGGAAACTATAAAACAGAAATAATAATACCTTTTATACCTACTTTGCAGAGTTGTTGACTTATATAAGGTTAGAGTGCTATGCAAACACCACTTATGATAATAATGGAAAATGCAGAAGAAGCATGCCCTGCTCTCAAAGAGCTTCCAAAATTACCATCCATCAACAGTTTGAAAATGAGTAGTAAACTATGTGTTATTTCTTGTGAATACAGTAGTTCAGAAAAAGAGAAAAGGATGAATGTAGGTTAAACCAATCAGAAAACTTACTTAAATTCATTTTGAAGGATAGGTTTTTAGGTAGCTAAAGGGTGGGTGGGAGAACATTTCAGATCATAGGATCTTGGCTCATAAAGTTAATATTGGTGGAGGAGCCTGTAGGCTGTCTGGCTGTCCCCTAACTTTACAGATGAGGAAACTCAACCCCAGGGTGGGTTAAGTGATTTGCCTGAGATCCTGCAGCAAGTGACAAAGTCAAGGTCTGAATTAATGTTGTCTTAACTCAAAAGACAGTGTGCTTTCCACTGGACCTCACTGCCTCTGAGACTTATATGAGCAAGATGTGAAGAAAGAGTGAGCATGGGATATGTGGGATCAGTGAGCAGACTGGAGTGGAGAGAAACTGGATATAACTTTAGGCCAGATTATAGAGGACATTATACGCCAGGTGGATGTTTGAATTCAGTGCTGTGAACATTGTAGGAAGCCATTAAAGAGCAGAGGGACATGCAGAAAGCAGTGGTTGAGGGAGATTTTATATGGCCGTAGTGTACAGAGTTGATTGGAGGGAAGGATGAAGTTGAGAAACAGAGACCTATTTAAGAGACTGTTAGAGTTGTCCATGTTGGAAGTGATGGGAGATTAAACTGACCAGAGGAATAAACAAGGACAAATCCAAGAGATAAATTACAAACCACACAGTACATATAAATAGAAATTGTTAATGGTGAGGAAATGACAGCATTTGTGGGGGGGGGGTTGGATTTGGGTATAAGGAAAAGGGAAACCAAAGAGCAATATTGGGAGTGTTTCCTGAGACAAAAGTACACTAAAAATATAGCAGGGGGCCAAGCATGTAAGACCACAAGTGGCATTTTTGTAATCCCTGGGTCTGGTTGAAAGAGCAGCTGGTAAAGGTCTGTCTTACTAATCAAATATGTCTTTTACTTATAAATCACCTTCCATGGGCCTCACACAGTCAGCAGACATCATCTTATTCAATCTCACCACGTGGCTGCCATTAGGAAATTGTGGGATTGTGATTAGGAACCTATAGCTATAGCCTATAGCACTAAAGTGATTCACCCAAGGTCACACAGCAAGGCAGATAAGTGTTCTCCTTTCTTATAGTTCAGCTTGATGTCAACAACTTCTCATTATTCTCTATGAGAATCATTAATGAGTTTTTCTTAAGTTTTTAGGTCTGCATATGGATGAACTTTATGTTGTTTCATTTACCTTGCTAATTATTCTGCCATATAGCAACTTACTTTGGTTTCATCATCTTACCAACCAGCAAGGATGAAGATAATTTTTATTTCTTTGTTATAAAGATGTTTTTTAAAAGGAGGTTATGTATTATAAACTAAGGAGGTTATGTATTATAAACTAAGGCAGATTCAATATGACCCTAATTAATCTTTGCACATAAGCAGATCGTAAGATTGCAGTCAGATAACAGTGTGACCTCCTCCCTTTTATGATGTAATCAAATTCCACTGTAATGAGCCTTAAATTGAGTAGGACATGTGAAAGATCACTACCTTCTAAATATGAAAAAACTTCAGTTTATTTGAAAACTATGTTCAGAATTATCTTAAAATTATAGATTTTAGAGCTGGAAGGATACCTTAAGACTTCATCCTGTCTTACCCTGTTGTCCCCTGTTTTCTTTTTCTTTTTCTTTTTCTTTTTGCTTTTTGGAGGGCAATTGCGGTTAAGTAACTTTTTGTTTGTTGTGTGCATCTGAGGTCAGATCTGAATTCAGGTCCTTCTGACTCCAGGGCCAGTGCTCTACTCCCTGCACCACCTAGCCGCCCCTCCTATTTTCTTTTATAAATGGAGAAAATGAGTCCCAGAAAGTCCAAGTAACTTTTCCTCAGGCAGTAGCAGAGCTAGAATCCCGGGCCCCATCCCTTTATCCCTATTCCAATGCTGTTTTATTTTATGTCCTCTTCACAGTATGGCATTGTATTTCTAATATCTAGAAATTACCAAAAAAAAAAATCTCTTGTAGAACTTATTAAGATTAACATTTCTTTCAGGAGAATTTGTAGGTTAAGAATACATGGAGTTCTAATTTTACAGAAGCTTTTTACCACTTTTGCAAAAACGTCACCAACCCATACTGGTATCATGGCCATTTTAGGTATCTGACAAGAATGAAAGAACCATGGTGGCATAAATTACTACAGCATTAATGGCTCAGGCTACAGTTCCACTTTTTATTAAAAGTAATTCACAGCAGGACTTCTTTTTAAAAGACTGGTTTCTTGTTTTTGTTTTGTTTTTTAAGTTGTGAGCTTGAGGTTCCATGTTGCTTAGCTTAAGTACAATATCAAATTATAGTTTTTGGGAAAAAATGAAAATCTTCCAACTTGAAGTTTAATAATAGAATAAATATTGGTAACATGACTTGAAATTCCAAAAAAATCTAAATGGTGATTAAATTTTTTAATATATAATTCAGTAAAATTTGACTTTATTTAATATTTTATATTAAAGTATTTCTTCTCTGACTTTTTGGTCTCAGGACCCCTTTTCCCTCTTAAAAATTATTGCACACCGCCAGCTTTTGTATAAATGTGTTACAGCTATTGATGATTATTAGAAATTAAAATATTAGGGGTGGCTAGGTGGCGCAGTGAGTAGAGCGTCGGCCCTGGAGTCAGAAGGACCTGGGTTCGGATCCGGCCTCAGACACTTAACGCACACACAAACAAAAACCTAGCCGTGTTACCTTGGGTAAGTTACTTAACCCCAATTGCCTTCCAAAAAAAAAATTAAAATATTAGATAATATTAACATATTATATTACATTAACATATTAGAAATTAAAACACCCTCATATTATAAAAATAGTTTTGACCTCACAAACCCACTTCCACAGTTTCTGAAACCTTCAGGAGACCCTGATCTGCACTTTGAGAATGACTGCATTAGAGGGTAAAGTTTAGAGGAAGAGTGAAAGGAAGTCTAAAAGAAAGCAAACTACATACATGTCTGTGGCAGTTGTGAAGTGTGAGACACAGATCAAGGGTGAGATTATACTCAGAGAATCTGCTTCCTCTATAGAGGTTTCTCTCAGAGTAGCACAATAGAATTTAACAATATAACCTTTAAATTAGAAAATGTTGTTATGTCCATCTGTTCAGTGAGCAGTAAAAGGCTCTCCTGTGCTGGGCATTGCTAATGCAGACACAAGGAAGCAGTCCCTGTTCTCAAGTATCTTCTATTCTATTGAGTGGGAAAAAAATGCTTATAGACTTTGTATGTGTATACACATTATTATAGATTGTGTTAAGCATATGTTACATATAAATATTATGGAAATTAGTATTATGCAAAGTGTAGAAGGGAAGACTTGAGAAGGAATTGGAAAAGTTCTCATGTAGAAGATAGAGCTTGAGCTGATCTCTGAAGGAAAGAGAATTCTTAAAGACAGAAGAGGAAGTGAGTCCATTACAGGCACAGGGATCAGAAAGGCATAACCTAGAGTATTGGATATGAGGAACCAGGGAGTTGGCCTATTGGGTGGATCATAGCGTGTGTGGTGGTGGTTAACATGTAATAAGCCTAAAAAGGTAGGCTGAAGATAGATTGTATTGGGCCTTACATGCCTAGTGGAAAGCCACTGGAGCTAAAGCAGACAAGTGATGTGGTCAAACTTGTGCGTTAGTAATATTAGCTTGGTTCACTAATTTTTCCTGTGTTAAGTCAGATTATAAGGAACTTGAAAAAAATAGCTAAAGCTAGAGTCCTTTTACAAACACTTATGTTTTACAAGAGGGGTGTGGGTGGGTGTGGGTATATGTGGGTAAGAACGAGAGAGAAAGAGAGACATTTTATACTGATGCATAAACAATGACAGTCTCTGTTGATGAGGTGGCCTTTTGCTTACCAAATCCAACCCTTCTATTCTTGGTTGCATCCTATTCTAACATCCCCAGTAGATTGCCCCCATCATCATCTGAATTCTCTAATTTTCAAGTTTCCCTTACTTCCTCCCTACTGACTACAAACAGACCTATGTTTCTTCCATCCTTTTAAGAACATAATTAAACCTCACTAAATTCTACCATGCCACCAGTTATTGCCCTCTCTTTCTTCCCCCCTTTTAGCTAAACTCCTTGGAAAAAATTGTCTAACTGGTACCTTTGTTTCTTTTCCTCTCACTCTTTTGCTTTTTTTTTTTTTTTTTTTTGGAGGACAATTGGGGTTAAGTAACTTGCCCAAGGTCACACAGCTAGGTTTTTGTTTTTGTGTGCGTTAAGTGTCTGAGGTCGGATCCAAACTCAGGTCCTTCTGACTCCAGGGCCTACGCTCTACTCACTGCGCCACCTAGCCGCCCCATCTTTTCCTCTCACTCTTAATAAACCCTCTGCAGTTCTGCCTTACAGCCTAATCATTCAACTGAAATTTTCTCTCCAAAGTTATTGATTGAGTTAGGTTTTTTTTTGTTTTATTTTTCACTTGTAAGTTGGATTTCTTTGTTTTTTGAGATTCCATTCAATATTCATTTATTAGGCACTGTGCTTGGGGATATAAAGAATGGCAAAAATTGTTCTACTCTCAAGGACTTTACATTCTTTTTTTTTTTTTTTTTGCTTTTTGGAAGGCAATTGGGGTTAAGTAACTTGCCCAAGGTCACACAGCTAGGTTTTGTTAAGGACTTTACATTCTAAAGAGAGAAACAATTTTAAATAAATTGGCATATACAGGATACTGCACACATGGTATGGAAGTTCACATTGGGGGAAAGATTGTAGCAGCTGAAGACCAGGAGATAAGATGTAGTTCACAATTCTATAAGGTCCTTCAGGACAGGGTGCTGTAGACCTTCTGGGAAGTATCACCTCTTGATTGACTATTACAGTAAATTCCTAATTGGTCTTCCTGCTTCAAGTCTAGCCCCGCCTCTCATCTTTTCCCCATACACCTGCCAAAGTGGTATGA
The DNA here is from genome assembly GCA_011680675.1 of Gymnobelideus leadbeateri. Taxonomy (NCBI): domain Eukaryota; kingdom Metazoa; phylum Chordata; class Mammalia; order Diprotodontia; family Petauridae; genus Gymnobelideus; species Gymnobelideus leadbeateri. The sequence continues at coordinate 135,649 of WOXC01009668.1, read as the reverse complement.
CATATAGCTATCCTGACATGAAACTGTCCTACTCAGTGAACTTCAGTCTCTCCCTGCCATCCCTAGGATCAGATATAAACTCTTGTTTGGCATTTAAAGCTCCTTACAACCTTATCACTGACCTTTCTAGCTTCATTTTACATTACTCCTCCTTGTGAACTCTGTGTTACAGCTAAACTGCCCTCTAGCTTGTGTGACATTCCATCAACCATTTCCATGTCTTTTCATTGGTGAGAAACCATTCTCAGCTTACCTCTGCCTCTTAGAAACCTCCCAGACTCAAATTAAGCACTGATGTTAAAAAGTACATGTTACTATTAGATCTGGCGCTCCTCATGTAAACTCTTTAACTGAATGGGCTGTTGTATTCTTTTTTTTCTTTTTCTTTTTTTTTTGGAGAGCAGTTGGGGTTAAGTGACTTGCCCAAGGTCACACGGCTAGTAAGTGTTAAGTATCTGAGGCCAGATTTGAACTCAGGTCCTCCTGACTCCAGGGCCGGTGCTCTATTCTCTGCACCTCTTAGTCTCCCCTGCTGTTGTATTCTTATATTTGTTTCCCTATCACCCAGGCAGTGTCTGACATGTAGCAGACACTCAGTACATACTTGGTTATAGACTCAGAATTTTACAATTGGAGCAGGTCGTTTAGGACAACTCTCTCATTTATTAATTTAAAAAAATGAGACCCAAAGAAGCTTACATGATTTGCTTTAGGTCATGCAGCTAGTTCATGGCAGAACCAGGATTCAAATGAACCCAAGTTTTTTGGGGGTTTTGAGCCTTCAATTTTGTGAGCCATTGACATGCATATATTGCTCCTTTCTTCTTTTTTTGGACGGGGGTGGTGGGGAGGGGGGAAGGCAAGGCAGTTGGGGTTAAGTGACTTGCCCAAGGTCACATAGCTAGTAAGTGTGTCAAGTATCTGAGGTCAGATTTGAACTCAGGTCCTCCTGGCTCCAGGGCTGGTGCTCTCTTCACTGTGCCACCTAGCTGCCTCCTCTCCTCTTTTCTTGCTCCCCAAGGGAGAGACCTTGACATTCAGATCTAATTGATCACATTTATTGAAGTACCTAGAAGGTGTCAAGCACTGCACTGCACATTAGTTGTCTGAGGGACAGAGTGTAAATTGGGAGTCATGAGATCCAGTGAGTGCAGTGTTCTGCAGGGGTCTGGTGCTGAATGACCGACTGGCAGGTTGGATCAGTTTGCCATCTTAAATGATAAATCAGAAGAAGAAACCATTTTAATCAAAAGGTGATCTAATAGGCATATATGAATTTCTACTTCAAGAAGTCTAACAGTTGGAAGCAGCTAGGTGGCATAGAGGATAGAGCGGTCACCCTGGAGTCAGGAGAACCTGAGTTCAACAGACCTCCAACACTTGACACTTAGTAGCTATATGACCCTGGACAAGTCACCCCAAAAGTATAACAATTGTTAATTTTTTATAAAGGCATTGAAGCTTGGATTTCAAAGTTTACCTTATTAATCACAGTGCCAGAAATGCATAAAGAACTCCTGTTTCCTTTTTTTCTGTTAGATATAGAAGTAAAGGCAGCCAGGAATAATTTAAGATTTAAAAAAAAAATAAAGCTATCACATAGGGACAGGGGTGGTTTTATATTTGTTAATAAAGCTGTTTGTAGATTTCGAAAATATCACTTGAAAATTGAACTAATGTTCCATTATCTTGAATAGTTGATTTCAGAGGTAAAAAAAAAACCAAATTTTGAATTCCTCATTGTACTGCTTAATATGATATCATATTTACAAGGCAAATAATAGGGGAAATGGAGTTTCTGTTGATTTTTTTTCCTCCTACGGAAAAGTAGAACAGAAGTCTTAGTAAAATCTGTTTCACAAAGTGCTAACTTTTTTTTTTGTTCTTTTCAGTTCTTTGTGCCAAGAACCTTGCAAAGAAAGACTTCTTCAGTAAGTAAACACCTGTTACTGCTGACCTACAAAATTTTTAACACGTACATGTTTTTGAACTTTTAAACCTTTTAAATAAACGCCTAAATAAAGTCATCGGGTGTGTTCTCCCTAATATTGTCCTCTATTGGGTGACCTAACATAACCTGGCCTAGACAAGAACCCATGACTGCATTCTCATGGGATCACAGATCAGAGACTATTAAGCTTAGAGGAAGAAAACCTCCTTTCTTATCCCCCGGAACTGAGAACTTTGGCACAGACTGGTTAAGGCACTGGGTGTGGAATCAGGAAGGGCTGGATTCAAATCCTACTTCAAGCACTAACTGTGTAAATACTATACTGTGACCCTGGGCTTGGGGAAGGGAAGAAGCATTTGTGTGGTGCCTGTTATGTGTCAGGAACTATGCTGAGTGCTTTTTGCAAGCGTTTTCTCATTTTGTCTTCACAACACTGGGAGGTAAGTGCCCTTATTACCCCAATTTTAGAGTTGAGGAAATTGAGACCAACATTGATTAAGTGACATACTGTGGGTCGCACAGTTAGTACACGGCTGAGGATGGATTTGAACTTGTGTTCCTGACTCCAGGCCCAGTTCTCTGTGCACTGTGGTACCACCTAGTTGCTTCACTAAGACACAGCCTCTCTGTATCTCAGTATCTTCATCCTTAAATGAAGGAGATTGAACTTGGTGGCCTTCTGAGGTTACGTCCAGCTCTAAATCTGGATCCTATTCATCTGTAAAGCTTGCTATTTAGAGGGATCTCACTGTGAGTCTTTTTTATGAAGTAGAAAATTATTTTACAAAGTAAATAGTTACCCATCTTTGTCATTAACTTTATATTTTCATATATACTAAAGCTTCATTAATTCATACTCCAAGTAAGAACTTAATTGGACAGGGCCTACACTGAAACTAATTTTTTTGTAGCAGGCACTTTTTTCACAGATAGGACAACACAATATTGTGAACAAGCTTCCCTGATGACATTTAAAGTCTGTAGTCCAACCTGAACTTTAGGAAAATCAATTTGGTGACTGAATAGAGGCTAGATTGGAGAGGCAAGAGGCTTGAGGCGATCAGACCCACCAGCAGGCTATTGCAATAATCCAGGTGTCAAGTGACAAGGGCCTGCATTGGAGTGGTGTCGATGTGTGAGGAGAAAAGGGGGCTCAAGAAATATTGCAAAGGTGAGATTATCAGGTCTTGGCAACAGCTTGAATATGGGGGTAAGAGAGAGTGAGGTGTCAGCTATGACTCCCTAGGTTGTGAACTTGAGGGACTAGGAAGATGGTGCTGCCCTCTACAGTAATAGGGGAGAGTATAAGGGGGAAAGATAATGAATTCCATTTTGAACATGTTTAATTTAAAATGTCTACTGGAATCTAGTTCAGGATATCTGAAAATTAAATCCATGGGAGCTGATGAAATCACCAAGTGAACAAATATAGGAGGAGAAGAGGGCCTGGGACAGAACCCTGAAGGACAACTATAGTCAGAGGGTGTGATCTGGATAAGGACGCAGCAGAGGAGTGATCAGATAGGTAGGAAAAGAACCAGGAAAGTGTGGTATCTAGAAGACCTAGAGAATATCAAGAAGAAGGCATTGATAATGTCAGAGGCTTTAGAAAGGTCAAGGAGAATGAGGATTGAGAAAAGGCCATTGGATTTGACCATTAAGAAATCATAACTTTGTGAAAGAGCAGTTTCAGTGGAATGATAAGACCAAAAACTAGATTATAAAGGGTTAAAAAGAGAGTTCAGGGAGATTTAGGGGAAGCACCTGTATAGGTACCTTTTTGAGGAGTTTAGCCAGGAAGGGCAGAAGGGATATGAGGTAATAATTAGCAGAGGTTTGGTATTGAATATTCCAAATTAACTTTCATGTTGCAGAGAGATTGGACTTGTTTTGTTTGGTTCCAAAGGGCAAATGTGTAGAACTTCTAGGGAATTAGATTTCAGCAAAATGTAAAGGGAAACTTACGTTTTACACATGACAGAGATGTGTAAAAGTGGAATGAAATGCCTTATCGAGGAACGAGTACCTCCTCACTGGAGATCTAGCTGAAACTGGGGGAGAGATCACGGGCAGGAACTGGTGGGGCTAGAGGGGCATTTTGGGTGTGGGTGTTTTGAGGGAGAAATGTTGGACTTTGTGATCTTCAAGGTCCCAAAGATCCCATGGTTGTGAAACTATTCCTGTAACATTGCCCTTTATTCCCTGGAACATTGCTCCATGACATGTTTTTAAGACTCTAGTTTACAGTGATTTACTTTCAGGTGCCCAAGAGTTTATAGCATAAATACAAATATACTTAAATTTCTTAGTTAGGTATTAACTTAGATCAGTTAGGTCTCTTCTTAGAATTCAATACATGATGTTTGGGGCAGGAACCCCTCTTCTTCAGAACCCCAAATGAAAATAACTTATTTTACAGTTTCTTCTTTCTCAACTATGAATGAAATTTGTAAGCATACAATGTTTTTTCCTGGACTAGGTGATCTTTAGGATACCTTCTAGCTCTAGCATTGTGTCCTTGGTAATGGATTTATTTAAATACAGGTGTTATCTTTTTTCTCTTGTCTAGGACTTCCTGACCCCTTTGCAAAAATAGTGGTTGATGGGTCTGGTCAGTGCCATTCAACTGACACTGTGAAAAACACATTGGATCCCAAGTGGAATCAGCATTATGATCTGTAAGTTGGCTGTTCTATGATATTGTTAGGAAGGCAAAAAGTGACATCCTTAAAGAAAGACAAAAACCCTAGGGGATGAGCCAGCCATCTTTCCGTTTATTGATAACAAATTTGGTGGCTAAATTACAAAGCCTTGGGGGGAGTAGGAAAAGGGAGCAAGGGGGATAATACAGACCTAGGATTTCCTTAGGATACAGAATGGCTCATATAGAAACACTTTCCACCAAAGCCTTTCAGCGGTTTATCTGTAACACCTTCTTCTAGAAGTCTGGAGCACTGAGAGGCTAAGGGACTTCCCCATGGTTGCACAACTTGTATTTGTTAGAGGTGGGCTTGAACCCAAGTCTCCTAGAATTGAAAGCCAGGCTTCTATCCTCTGTACTACACTGCTTCTCAGATCAGCTTTGTACATTTTAAAATATATACTTAAGTTCCAAAATCCCTGTTTACGAAGTTTTCATCACTTGTAGTCTTTTGACTGCCATGTTGGGATGGAAGACTCTATGGCCCACCCCAGACCTGGGTCTGAATCTTGGCTCTGTATCCTGGCTCTGTTACTGACCATGTGACCCTTGACAGATCATTCAGATTCCTTATCTTTAAAGTGAGGGGATTAGACTAGATGACCTTTAAGTTCCCTTCAATCTTATTATCCAAGAAACTCATTATTTATCACAAAAAACCTACCCCTCCAAATCTCCCACTTCCTGTTGACAGTTCCACTGTCCTTCAGATCACCCAGGCTCAGACTCTCAGTGATCTTTGTTCCCCAGACTGAGGATTCTGCTGTGTGATGCTTTCTCATATTTGTTCCCAACTTCCTCCCCACTGACAGCACTGCCACCTTAGGTCAGGTACTCCTCACCTCTTGCCTTAACCTACCGCCTCACAGACTCCTCCTATCGTCTTTACCTCCAGTCTTTTTCTGCTTTAGCCTGTTAGTCATAGCCATCAAAATAAGCTTCCCAATAATTAATCCTTACAATGGCACTAACTACTTAAAAACCTTCATTGACTATTGTTTTTAGGATAAAATGCAAATTCTTTAATCTGACTTTTAAGGTCCTCCACAATCTAAGACCTCAAACTACCTTTCAAGTCTTAATTTCACTTTATTTCTCTTCATATACCTGCTTAGCAGCCAGGTGACCCAGTAACAATTTTCTGATCTTGTTCTATTATTTACTTCATACATTTTTGCTCAGGTCATCCTTCACGCCTTGAATTCATTCCCTCCACTTGTCTGCCTAATGAAATCCTTATTCAATCCCTGCCTTAGATCTCCCCTCATCCACTAGGCCTTCCTTTACATACTTGGCCTCCCCATCACATTTTTTTTATAATACTTTGTATTTCTCCTTTCCTTTTTTCATATTCTCCTTTGCAACATACTTATTTATGTGTGTGTTTTATTCCTTTAAAGATTATAAATTCCTTGAGGGTAGCAATTGTTGTCTTTGACTTTTGTATCCTCAGCACATCATGTAGAGTTTCTTGAACATAGGAACTGTTTAAATCAATATCCATTGAATTGAATTATTTGTATTTAGGTATATCATTGGCCAAATGTCCCAAAAAACCCCACAGTTTATAAGGCCACTGTTAAGTCTGCTAACATTCAATATATATTGAACTCTGATTGTATATAAAGGAGTCCCACTATTCTAAAGAATCTTTTGCATAGTTTTAATGAAATGGCATAATATAGAACCAGAACTTAAATTGAGTTTTCCATGTATTGTACAATTTTTTCAGATATGTTGGAAAAACTGATTCGATAACCATTAGTGTGTGGAACCACAAGAAAATCCACAAGAAACAGGGAGCTGGCTTCCTGGGGTGTGTGCGTCTCCACTCCAATGCCATCAGCAGATTAAAAGATACTGGATGTAAGAACCAAGGGCTTGTTTTCTGCCTTTTAATTCTTTTAATGCAATTTACAGAAGGCTTAAACAGGCGTTATTTATTTGAATATCAAAAACAAATTTTCTACTTTACTGGACACAGTATTGCCTTGGGTTAAGTTTTGAATTATTTCTTTGCAGACCAGCGTTTGGATCTATGCAAACTAAACCCCACAGATACTGATGCAGTTCGTGGCCAAATAGTGGGTAAGTGTTTTCTCATTTCTGTAAAATCATAGCTCGATAATGTCTGAAAAAACCATGTCATCGTTGACAAGTGTTGTAAAAACCTTTCCTGTAAAATCACAAACATTTTAAAGGACAAAATAGGCGTTAGGGCTGTACTACCATTAGTTGTCATTTCATAGTTTTTACTACTGTCATCCTTTTCTTTTTTGCCTTGGGCTATTGTTTCAAAATGATTATAAAATGACACTTGTGCTAAAAGACCTTTTAGATTATCACAAGTGCAGGTTTCATATTTATTTGCATGGGCATTTAATTTTTCAGCATTTTATTTTTCACCATTTTATGTAGTTATCAATTACAAGAGTGATGCCTCTTATGAAGAATTGGGGAAATTATCCTTTTCTCCAGAAGGTCTATCATGTTGCATGAATGACAAAGAATATTTTAATGAATTAAGCATTAATATAAACTATAACAACTGGAAGTTTTAGTTACCAAAAAAAAAAGTTCATAGAACTTTGGCAAACCATACATAACACACATATATATGTGTGGTAATTAATTTTAAATTATTTCCTTGCTCCGACCTCAGACACAACACATGCACAAAAAAAAACTAGCCATGTGACCATGGGCAAGTCACTTAACCCCATTTGTCCTCCAAAAAAGCAACAAAAAATTTATTTCCTTGCTAAATAGTTAGCGCCACTGTTAATCAGGGTGCCAAGGGAGAAATAACAATGCCCATACCCACGTAACTCAGGGTAAATTCTTTGGAATGGAAATCGATGACCGTCACCACGTAACCTAAAATTAAAAAATCTATATGACAAATCAAACATTATGACTCTGTGCACTGGAGAGAACACAGTGATAGATTTGGCCATGGTGTGTAAGTTAGGAAAACTCCTTTAAATAAAAAAATTACTGACATGCTTGTACACATTCGTGTTTGTTTCTTTTTGGTTTCTTTTTGGTGTTCAGAAAAAGGTGCAACAGGAGGGAGAAGGAGCCTGAGGGTTTATCAGTTCCCTTGATGGTGACATCTAGTGGTAGTGAATATACAAAGTTTTGTTTTCCTACGTTTTGGCCTTTGTTTCCAGTGCCATCTGTGTATCTCTTTAACCAAAGTGAATCTTTAAAAACTTCAGAACTTGGAAAGAAATTGAGGATCTAGCATTTTGGAAGTAAAGTACTTCTTTCTGATCCGGACTAGCAGTTGTCACAAGGGATATTCTTTCACAGTGGTGCTGTCTTCTGATAGCAGAAATTGGCTTCCTACTTGGGGTTATAGGAATGTAGTTGCTTTACTGCTCATACTTTTTAAGTTAGAAATATACTGTGAATCACAAGTTACCATAGGATGAGATAACAATGGATTTTAATGCATGATTTCCTTTGCTTTTTTAGTCAGTTTACAGACACGAGACAGAATAGGCACTGGGGGCTCTGTTGTGGACTGCAGAGGACTCTTAGAAAATGAAGGGTATGTATGAATGAAGAGATCATTTCTGAGCTCCTTGCTTCTGCTCCCCACATGAGTGACAAATGACTTCATAAGTACGCCGCTTCACTTGATGAATTCTTAGGAAACATTAAAATACAAAAGACTAATTATAATTCTTGCTCATAAGAGAAAATAGTCTACTAAATATAAATTTGCCTATAAAATTAGCAAGAAAAGTAAAGATTTATGTTTTAAAAGTACTTAAAATTAGAACTCCCTTTTATGCATTCTAGACAATAAATTACATGGAAAAAATATAAGTGGTTATTTGGATTTTAACTGAGGAAAAATGGACTCCCATTTCTTGTACTTCAGTGAGCCATATGAGTGAGCCTCCTTCACAGAGCAAGCATGGTTTTTCAGTCATTGATTTCCCTTAGAGAAGAACCTTTGGTGACCTAGATGACATTTCTAATATAAGTTCCCTTAATCTTGAATTTTTGAAGTATTCTGTCTTTTCTGTTTAATGATTCATAGTGAATGTTGTCAAACAAAATAATTGCAATCCTATATTTGACAAAATAAAAGAAAGTGATTGTATATGTGATGAAACTAGTTTAATTTTTAACGTTCCAGATTTGTTAACCTGGAAATTTTGACCTTTTTACATGTGACTTTTCCTGTTTCAGAACGGTATATGAAGACTCAGGTCCTGGAAGGCCACTTAGCTGCTTTATGGAGGAACCAGCCCCATATACAGACAGTACTGGGGCTGCAGGTGGAGGAAATTGCAGATTTGTGGAGTCTCCAAGTCAGGATCAAAGACTTCAGGCACAGAGACTTCGAAATCCTGAGGTTCGAGGGCATATCCAGACCCCTCAGAACCGACCACATGGCCACCAATCCCCTGACCTACCCGAAGGCTATGGTAAATTTACCTATAATGTTGACCAAAGTGTTTCAGGTTGCTTAGGAAAAAAAATCTGTTTCTATGCTCATGATTTATATGCTTGCCCTTGTAGTAGTTCTGTTAGGGTAAAAGCAGACACCTTAGGAGTGAAAACAAACTTGGAGAGTTATAGGTGCTATCTGCATAAATAGGAAGAGGAGCAAATACCTGTTAAAAGGTGCCAGAAAATCTTCCTGTGACCTGTCAGCACTAACTTCCTCCCTTGAGGTTAAATTGTGGGAATGCTAGGAAGAAGAAATAGTAAGTAGAGTTTAGAATAGCAAGTAAAAATGACCTATGAGGTGGGAAGAGAAGATCTGAAATGTTCCAGTGTAGAAAGGATGGTATCAGGGTGGAAGTGAAGAGAGATGACTACAGAATCAGAAATGTTCATTCAGTGGAGAAAGATAGTAACAGTTATCTGAGATAAAAAAGGGAAAGCTAAGGTCAGCATTGCCCAAGTACTAAGAAAGCAGTTCCATTTAGGAAGGTAGCTAACGTAAGGTGATAGATGTGCACCACACCTGAGCAAGCTGCCTATGAATCTTAGAGTAAATTGTTGTCAGAAGCTGGCCACCATTGTTTTCAGATTGGATGCTCCTATGGGATGTGTAAATTAGCAGCACTATTTACAATGAAGGTATTCAGACACTAGAAAAGAACTGTTTGAAATTTTTCCTAGATACACATTTTAAGTAATTGTAGTTGCTTTTTAATCCTGTTTTTCTCAATCCTTTGTGCAGAACAAAGAACAACAGTCCAAGGACAGGTTTACTTTTTGCACACACAGACTGGCGTGAGCACATGGCATGACCCTAGAATACCAAGGTATGTCTCCAGAGCTACATGTGATCAGAGCTGTTTTCCTAGCTGATGATTGCTTGGATCCCCAAGTATGGCTGATGCAGCCCATTAAGTTTGAAACTCTAAACTTTGAAGCAACAGCAGCAGAATGACTCCTCTTATTACAGCAGTCTTACATTTCCTCAGTGACTTTCATACAGGCACAGCCCTGCTGCTCTCTTCCAGACTTTCAGCATATTATAACTGACAGCTGCTGAAACATAAGTGAATCATTTAAAAACTGATCAGCATATCAGATATCTTTAAAAGAGACCTCCTTTCTTGCCCTAGATTAAATCAGATGCACTCTGTAAAATCAGTCTTATTTGGAATGCAGATACAACCGAAGTCTTACTTAAAACCAAAGTAGCTTCATCTTGCAGTCAGTTCCACTCTCTCTGTCTTCTGTCTTATTCTCTTCCCAGAAGTTGTGAACTCTGATCTAAAGAAATTCACTCTCCTCCCTCCCCCCAAAAAAGAAAAAAATCCAAATTTGCCAAAATCTTCCTTTACTCTTTGCCCTTGAGACCTTTGGGGTATGTAGGCATCTGCTTGGGTAAAATTAGTTTCACTATAAAATTCCCTTCTGTTTTGAACAGGAAGTTTTCAGATGAAGAAATCAATGCTCTTATAATAAATAGGAGAAAATGCTCTAAATAACTGTTAATTAGAGAAATGCAAATTGAGGTATCACCTCACACCACTCCCAGCTCTGTATCTGAAAGATCATAAAAAAAGGAAAAGGATCTATATATACAAAAATATTTATATTCTCTCTTTTTCTTGTGGCAAAGAATTAGAAATTAAGGGGATGCCCATCAATTGGGGAATGGCTGAACAAGTTGTGGTATATGAATATAATGGAATACTGTTGTGTTATAAGAAATGATGAGCAGGCAGATTTCAGAAAAACCTGGAAATACTTACATGAACTGATGCAAATCGAAGTGAGCAAAACCAAGAGAACATTATACACAGTAACAGCAGCATTGTGCTATGATCATGTGTGATTGGCTTAGCTCTTCTCAGCAATACAATGATGCGAGACAATTCCAAAAAACTCATGATGGAAAATGCTCTCCACATCCAGAGAAAGAATTGATGGAGACTGAATGCAGATAAAAGCATAGTACTTTCACTTTTTTAATGGTTTTTCCTTTTGCAAATTGTAAAGTTTTTACAAACTGCACCTTCTTTTACAACAGGCTAATGTGGAAATAGATTTTACATGATTAAATATCAAATTGCTTACCTTCTTAAGTAGGGGGTAGGAAGGGAGGAAAGGAGAAAATTTGAGACTCAAAATTTTATTAAAAAATGAATGTTAAAAATTGACTTTACATGTAATTGGAAAAAGTAAGATACTATATAAAACCAAAACAAAAATTAATAAAATACTTTGGATCACCATCCTCCTCCCACCCCCCCCAAAAAATTTCCTATGGTGAAATCAACACCTTTGACGTCAGGGCAAGTGGACCCCTCATTTTTGCTCTGAAGTATCTTGTGGCTTTTTGTTTTTCAATCTGAGGACATCATTACTATCTAATGTTATTTAGTTGTTAAAATTTCGTTTTAAAAAGTTGTTTTAAAATGCACCCTCTCTTCCTCTCCAAAATTTGTTTCATCTGGGCTTAGGTTGGTTGCATCAATGTAGAATGAGTCTAGAGTGAACTTAACTCTTCATGATCAGACTATGGCGTTGTTTTCCTGCCTCTGTTTACTTCACTTCACATCTGTGCATGTGTCTTGTGCTCTGAATTCTTCAAGCTCATCATGTCCCATGACTCAGGAGTGTTAGGTGACATATACAGCAGCAGTTTTTCAAACACTGTTATCATAGACTTGTCACCTTTGAAAAGTTTGATGTGGGTTGGGAGTGTGTAATTCAAGGGAATATAATATTTAACTTTGTGAATACAGGAATGTTTGAAGTCACATGATGCTGCAGCATCATTTCCTCTTGTGTTTGCATTAGAACATCCAGGTGAAACAAATTCCTCTTAGATCAAATAGTTTCAAACCCTGAATGCTTAATTTTGATTTGTCAAATTTTCCTGCTGTATTGTGGCTTACCTGGAAGGCAGTTACTGTGCTCAGCCTAACTTATGTTTGACCTTATGGTCAAATGAACATACCATTCAGCAAAATTACAATGCTGTGGCTTTGATAAGCCGTTCATTCACTTCACCTTCCTAAGATGGACTAATCTTTGTTTTTATATTTATAGAGACCTTAACAGTGTGAATTGTGATGAACTTGGGCCCCTGCCACCAGGCTGGGAAGTTAGAAGTACAGTTTCTGGGAGAATATATTTTGTAGATCACAATAACCGAACAACCCAGTTCACAGATCCAAGATTACATCATATTATGAAGTAAGTCTTTTTTTCCTACTTTAATTTTACAATTTAGCTTCAGGCTCTGAGTAAACTTTTTCCTAATATAACTGTCCTATAGTGTTAGTGAGCCATAAATGTAGTAAAACCTTCTAAGTGTTTCTGGGGCATTTACATATTTTAAAACCTGAAATTACCTATAAACAATACAACAACACTGCTGCCATATGCTGTTGCCACCTTTTTCCTTTTCTACATGTCCTAAATAAAATTCATTGAAACTATTATTAAGCAGTTCCATTAATAAAACTCTTATGTAAGCAACACTCTAATGAAATGTCACAGCCCTTAATGTATTTCTTCAGGCTGGAGAAGTAAAATGAGATTTTTCATCAGTGCCCACTCAGCACTCACTGGAAATGCTACCCATGGTGGGTAATGTTACCTATCAAGGCTTAGGGTAACTTTGAATTGAGAATTGTTGCAGATCCCACATTTATTATTGCAGATTAGTTATGCTCTTACAACAAAGCATCACAGCTCTCCTCTGTGACATCTGATATTTGTGGCAGAACTTATATGAATCAGATGCTCTTAAAACATGTTTTCAGTTCTTTTTACTAGAATTTTGCTCACTTTAAAATTGCAGGAAATAAGTAGGTTATTGTCTAGGTTCAAAAATCTCTTTGGTTTTGCAATGCTTTAATGGTTGGTTATAATTGAATTTGACCTATATTATTTGCATATTGTGTATGTGTGTGTTTACACACACACACACACACACACACACACACACACACACCCTCCTAGAGGTACATTATTCAGTAGTAATTCCTTTCAAGATTTAATTGCCTATTTGCCCAGAAGTGTTGTGGCATAGTACTGTTTCTTAGATACAATATTAGGGTCAAAGGAAAAAAGTTGCTTGATGAACTTTCTACTTGTATATCAAATGGAATAGAGCTTCCTTTATAATATTAATGTAAGATGACAGTCATCATCAATAGCTGCCATCTTATAGGTTAAGAATGATATATCCATAATTCATGATACATAGTTATCCTGGGATGTTTGATTAATAAATGTCTTAGTCTATGTAATTATTTTGTAATGCTACATAGATTATTATAATGAGACTTTTTAAATTTAGTATTTTATTTTCCCCAGTTACATGTTAAAAACAATTTTTAATATTCATTTTTAAAATTTTTGAGTTCCAGATTCTCTCCCTTCCTCCCTCCCCACCCTCCCTCATTGAGAAGACAAGCAGTTCTATATAGGTTATATATATATATATAATGAGATTTTCAAACAATTTGCATTTCTCAGGCCTTTGTTTTTTGGAGTAAATTTTACTTTTATTTCCTTTTTAGTCACCAATGCCAACTAAAGGAGCCCAGCCAACCTTTGTCAGTGCCGAATGAAGGGTCATTAGAGGATGAAGAGCTTCCTGCTCAGAGATATGAGAGAGATTTAGTCCAGAAATTAAAAGTCCTTAGACATGAACTTTCTCTTCAACAACCCCAAGCTGGGCATTGTCGCATAGAAGTATCCAGAGAAGAAATATTTGAGGTATAGACCCTGTAACTCTGAATGAGACATAGATTATAGATCTATAAGGTAGCCCACTCACTAATAAAGCCATATTGTACTGAACAGAAACTGATATAAATGATCCATTCTGTAAGGAATTTCTTTGTTTCAGTGAGATCTGCTTTTATTTTTTGTTTCATATTTAGGCATCAGTTTCATTTTGAAATGAGGCAGGAGGAGCTTGGTGTACATGTAAGGTCTGAATGTTTTTAGGATCATATTTCCTCTTAAGAAAGGTGGCATGGCATAGGGGCTAGAGCACTGCCTTGGAATCAGGAAAAGCTGAGTTCATGTGCCCACTTCTGATACAAGCCTTGTGACCCAGTGTAAGTCACTTAACAACTCTGTGCCCAGGCAGCTCTCTCAGATTACCCGTTTCTTCAGGGGCTATGATTTACAGTGGTAGAGGGGATCTCCTTAACCAGTAGAATCACAAGTGCTCTATCCCCCACCCTGTCACCCTTCTTTCTCAAAAAACAGTTGCCCCAGGATGGTAGTTTAAACCTATACCTGAATAGGTCAGAGTCTGTGGTTTGTATAGAAACTGGTATTATACAGGCATATTAAAACTTTCTGTGCTTGATTACACCTGATGTCCCAGCAATTTACACCTGTACCATCCTTGTACTACAACAGACACGTATAGCACTTCTCATGATTAGTACCCTCTCAATTCTTGATTTCTCTTTCCTGTGTAATTAGTTTCTTGTAAAATTTATTCTTCAGATCAGACAGTTTCTATGCAAGATGCCAAAAAAATACTTAGACTTTATCAGTTTAAAATTCTGTCCTTCCTGATGAGTTCCTCTACAGGGCATCCCCCTAAGTCACCCCATTGTCTTTGGCCATCAGCAGATATTGAGGGAATAGAAGTAGAAGAAGTGAACTATCAGGCTTTCTGAGGTAATGGCAGACGAGCAGAGGCAAAATGCAAAGCAGCAGACATGTCTAGAGATGGCATCTGAGCTAAGGAGACATAAGTCAGCACTGGAGAGAGAGCTGTGATCTCCCCCGGGAGAAATCTCTTTTGGTTTCAAATGAAGAAAATTAATAATCTTAGAATTATGGGGGAATTTTATGGAGCATCCACTCCACACTCTTCACCCCCCTCCCTTTTTTTTATATATCAGGAAACCAAGATCTAAAGAAAACACTTGCCGCCAAGCTGGAGCTAGAATTGGTCTCCTGAGGCCTGCTACAGTGTTCTTCCTATACATTCATTTACACTGATTTTCTTAATGCTTAGAATAATTTTCATTATTATTGCAGATGTTAATGTACATAAGTAATCTTGTAGCTAACTTATTAATTTTCCTAAATTTAGATATACCTTACTGTTAGCAGTATTCTTTTCTCTTTCTCTTCTCTCCAACCTCCACACTCTGAGTGTTTACAAGAGGAAAACAAAAGTTTTATTTGAAACTCATTGCAATCCATGGCAAGTGTTTCTACTGCTAATTTAGAGCTTAGGTTGGATTGGGGACAAGGCAGAGTAAAATCAGTACCCTATTTTCATGGGATGTAAGGGCCTGGAAAGTATTTAGCTGGTAATTTTAAAAGGGAGTTCTAATATGTTCTTATACTATTGAATTTCATATGATTTTAGAACCTTTTTAAAGGAAAACTCAGCTGAGTTTTGGTTGCCAGGGAATTTTTTTCATTCACTCTTGGAAAGGAACAGAAACTGACTAATAATCATTCCATTAAAATCCTAGTTCTACAAATGAGGTCTTCATTTTGGTTAAAGTCTATTGAGTTATATTGAGAATTATCTTTAGAGAGTTCACTATCAAAATGGATGTCCTGAAGTAATCAAAAATTGCATTTACAATTAAATCCTGATTTTCCCTTTACTATAGCATTAGCTACCAGTAGGCACTTAATGTTTATTGATTGACTTTTATATTTTAATATTTGTCAGAGTGGAAGATGCTAAAAAGAATGAAGAAATAGATAAGCTGAATCCCTAATAAAAGAAACTCTGATTCAGAAACTTCCTGTTAACCCATATCATTGTAGAAAATCTGTTTTCAGTGCTATTGTGATTTTTGAGAATGAAGGAAAGAGTCACCGCTCTGAAAACTGTTTTCATATGCAGGAGTCTTACCGTCAGATAATGAAGATGAGACCAAAAGACTTAAAAAAGAGGTTAATGGTGAAATTCCGTGGTGAAGAAGGCCTGGACTATGGTGGAGTGGCCCGGTGAGATTTGAATTATTCTGCCATATTAGCCTGGCTGTAATAAGTTATTTTAAAAAGCAAATGTATGCACAACTTAAAATACACAAGCACATCAGTGATGCTAATCTAATCATCCTAGAGCAGAGGAGACATCAAATGGCTACTCTCCTTACTGCAAGAAGCTTTCATAGATACTCATAGATACTCCCTTGGTAAAAAGTGTGTGTGTGTGTGTGTGTGTGTGTGTGTGTGTATAAGAAACTCAATGCATGTAGCAAAAGAAGGCTGTCAGAAATTACAAGTCCTTAGCCATTCCTTTTTGAAGCTGGACCTTTAAATCTATGCATATGATTCCTTTGCAGTCTACTTAAATTTGAAACTTGAAGTCTCTAGTGAAGTAAACATTGCCATAGATATATATTCCTTAAAAGCTGGATGTGTAAAATGAATGTTTAAAAATTTTGGTATCTTGGGGCGGCTAGGTGGCACAGTGAGTAGAGCATCGGTCCTGGAGTCAGAAGGACCTGAGTTCGGATCCGACCTCAGACACAAAAACCTAGCCGTGTAACCTTGGGCAAGTTACTTAACCCCAATTGCCCTCCAAAAAAAAAAAAAAAATTTGGTATCTTCTGTTTTAACATCACCTTCATTTTCAAATATATTGCTCCCTTCCCTCCTAACCATTAACCTGGAACAAAAACCATAAGAGAAAGAAAAGGGGAGAAAAAGGCAGTTCAGTAAAGTAACCAACATGTGGAGCTCATGTGAAAGCATATGAACTGTTTCACACCCAAACCTATGTGAAGAAGAGAGGAGCGGATATTTTTTATCTCTCCTCTGGGGACACACACTGTTCTTAATTACAGTGTTCAGTTTCATTAAAATAAATGTTTTTAGAAGTATTAAATAAGGCCGTTATTTAGAAGAACCCTGAACTGAATAATCTCATAATATTTTGATGTGTTTGAATTTTCATGTCTCTCAGATTTTCTTTGAAATAGCTCATACTACAATTTAGAAGGCTTTAAAGGGTTTGGGCTTTTTTTTTTTTTTTTTTGCTTTTTTTTGGAGGGCAATTGGGGTTAAGTAACTTGCCCAAGGTCACACAGCTAGGTTTTCGTTTGTGTGTTGTGTCTGAGGCTGGATCTGAACTCAGGTCCTTCAGACTCCAGGGCTGACGCTCTACTCACTGCGCCACCTAGCCGCCCCGGTTTGGGCTTTTTAAGATGATAATCTAAATTTCCAAATAGGTTTTGTTTCCTGACAGAATTACTGCTGTTATTTCTTCAGATTCATTGGGGCTTCTAATTTCTTTCCAATAATTGCTCTTAAATCTAAGTTCAACTTTATTTTCCTTTTCTTAGCCAAAGTAGTCTTGACTTGCTTTTCCAGGCCTCATTCCTGTTATAACTGCTATTTATTGTCCTAGAGAAACTACCTTCTTTTTGACAAAGGTTTACTTGCACTGATCCTAAGTAAAAACTGATTTCCTGACAAGAGGCCAATATTTCTCCCACCCCATCCCCTTCCTGGTATGAATCTTTCCATTTAAATGCTTACATTACTTATTAGCACTGTGCTTGGCACAGAAGAGGCTTAACAAATGTTTGTTTTTAAAAAAAGGAACCCAGTTCCCTCATTCTCTTCTTTAGTTGAGTCTCTCAAGCTGTTTAACCCCTTTGCTCTGCCTTTCTTAGAACAATTTCTGAGCATCACTTTTATGACAGTTGTAAAGGAGGGTGTGCACTCTTTCTGTATTTTCAGTAACTTTGCCTTTTAAAGGATAAATTATCCTAATTATAAGGTGACCTTGAGTTCTTGAAGACTTTGACAGTAGGATATATTACCTAGCTGGAAAGGCTTTAAGTACTGTGCCAGTAAATAGACTTATCTAAGGATCAGTCTGATTGTGTCAAGAAAAAGTTGGCCACCTCATGATGAATTTTCTAGACATAACTCGTGAAACCATTGATTGAGGCACTGAGGGCTTTCATTCTTCATTCGTGGAGAGAGTACCCACATTGATAAAAGTCAGAGATATTTTGAAGTATTAAAGCACATATCTCCCTGTATCTGTCTTCTTCCTCAACTCTTCTTGTCCCTCATCTCCATATTTCTTAGAAATCTTCAAGACCTTTGACCTCAGAGTTTTTCCTTCCGAGTCCTTCCTGACCTCGAATCTCTTCCTTGCCTATCATCTTACTTACAGTCTCTACAACATAACTGATGTTCATCTTTACCTTCTCTGTGCCTCTGCTGAAATCCCTCCTTATGCCTTAATTGCTTCCTGTCTAGACAATTGCAATTCCTAGACTTTTTGGAAAATAGTTTTCCCAAATCCTCAAACTTTGAGGACAATTCATTTTTTTATTTAAACTATTTTTTTTCTTTCTCATAAGGAATATATTATCAGAATGCTTTCTGATGTGGATAGTAGTCCTATCCCTTTCAGAATTATTTCTATCCAAATATAATTCTGAACTTTCTTTCTGCTCTCTGTAGTTGAATGTAGACTTATTTCTTACTGTGTCTATGATCTTGGACCTGTTTCCATACTGATCTCTTTATTGTCTGTAATAGAAAGTTCCATTTACCTTTGCCCTTTCTGTTCCTGTTGTCATGACCTCATAGGATCATAGGTTTTAGAGTTGGAAGGGATCTTAGAGATAGAGATCATTTCACAGCCAGTTCTCTCACTTTACAAATGAGGAAACTGGAGCTCGGAGAAGTGTAGGTGCCTTAGCTCAAGGTTACATTGCTACGCCCAAGGTTATGTAGTTAGGATGACCAGATTGTGAGCCCAAGATCCCTGTCCAGTGCTCTTTCTGTTACACCGTGGTGTTGTTGTTTTTTGCCTGAATCAATGAGAAATCGTCTGAGATAATTCACTGCTTCTCTTTTGATCGAGGATATCTTTACTTAGTTGTATTTTTGTTAGAAAAATACATGACATAGCAATTGTAGAAAGTTGCACTTCTGACTTGCATTTCAGAATGTTATGTGGGCAGTGATTTGGGGGTCAGAAGGGACAGTTTCCTGATCTGGAGCTCTACACTGCTATAACAACCTTTGAATAAGGCCTTCTAGACCTGCTTCTGCCTCCTCTCACTCATACTGCACATAGCTGCTGGATTAATCTTGCTGCCACATAAGACTCATTGTAAGTCTCCAGCTCAGGATTCTCTAATGACTCCCTATTGCCAGTAGTATCCAATTAGTATTTACTGAGTGCCTCCTATGACCCTAGGACACAGTGACAAAACCAACAACAGCCCTGCCTTCCAAAGGGATTACATTTTACTATAAGAATACATGTAAGCACACATGTATATTGCCTGTGCATTTTTACACATGTGAATTTGAGAAAAGAGAGAACACTGATACAAATTGAGGTGTCAGGAAGTCACATTTGACACAAGAATTGTAAGAGGTAGAGGGGGAGAAGCAAGTGCCTTCTAGGGTTTGGGAGATAGATTCTGTGAAGACACAAAATTGGGAGATGGAATATTTTATACGTTAAATATTGTGTATGGAGTATTGTGCATATTATACTATAATTAGGCCATTTTAATTGGTGGTATAAAGAGGGTAGTTTAATACATAGAAAGGTAGTTTAAAGTGAGATTGTACCAGATTTTAAAATCCAAGCTGGATAGTCTATTTTATCCTGGAGACAATAGGGAGTCAACAAAACTATGTAAATAGGAGAGTGACATAGTGTTTGCTTTAGGAAGATTCTTTGAAAAGCTCTGTGGAGAAATAACTGGAGATGAAAGAGACTGGAATCATCTTTGAATCCAATTAGGAGATTGTTGGAATTGTAGGGGTAGTAGATGATTGCAGAGACCTGAACTAGGGCTATTTGAGTAAGAAAAAAAGGACTTATATAAGAGAAATTATGAGCATAGAATCTGCATGATTGTACCTGAGGATATGGGATATAGGAGTTGCATTGATCACAGAGTCAAAGATTCATTCATTAATCAAGTATTTATGAAGTACCTGCACTTAGGGCTAGGGAGATGAAACAAGAAAGAAAAGCCTCCTGCCCTTAAGGAGCAGAGGAGAAACAACACTTACCCAGAAAATTAATACAAGATAGGTACTTGGTGGGAACTCCATAGAGCAAGGTGCCCCTCCCAGCACAAGCTGGGACCCTGAACTTTCCTTCTTGTGCTCTTTAACTCAGCCTCTTCCCAACTCCCTTGGCCTCCTTCCTTCCACCTGCAGGTTTGGAGGATGAAGTGCTAAACTCCTCCCAAAGCTTTCCTGTATGGAGGTTAAGACCTGGACTTTCCAGCTCATTCTCCATTTTCTTTCTGCAGCTTTGCTTGGTTGGGCTTCATGGAATAAGATGCCCTCGTATCAAACTCCACCTGTTTTCCCCCTCTTCCCATCTTCCTTTTGTGTGTTGCTTTCCCCCATTAGATTTTAAGCTCCTTGAAGTCAGGAACTGTCTTTCTTTTTCTTATTCATATCCCCAGCACTTAGCACAGTGCCTAGCACATTGTAGGTACTTAATGCTTGTTGAATGGGAGGGAGGGGGCTCTAGTGAAGGGTGAGGCCTCCTGTGAAGTTCAGTGAACCTGGAAAAGTAGATTGGAGGGCTTTAAAGGCCAAACAGGAAAATTTCTGTTTTATCCTAAAGGTAAGGGGGAGCCAGCTTGGGATTACCTGTAAGGGGAATGACATAATAAAACTTGTGCTTTAGGAATGCTAGTTTGGCAGCTGAGTGCCTGGTTATTGAAGAGAGAAGAGGATGAAGCCAAGAAGACTAATTAGGAGGCTAGTGCAGTAACCTGGGTTTGAGGAGATTGGGTCCTGAATGAGCCAGGATGACAGCTGTGTGAATGGTGAGCAGAGAGCAGGAGGGGTAGACATTACATGATTCTGAAGTTCTGAGGTAACTGGAGAAATAATGATGCCCTCAAGAGACATAGGGAGGGTCGGGAGAAGGGGTGTTGCTATCTGCCAGGCGGTATGCCAAACACTTTACAAATATTAGCTCATTTTTTAGACAAAAAAGTGGAGTTCAGTTTACAGACACACGGTCATCCAGTTGTTACTGCAGGACTGGAGTTAAGGAGAGCTGTTAGGGCTGAATATAAAGATCTGGAAGTCATTTACATAAAAAGTAATTAAACCTGGGGCGGCTAGGTGGCACAGTAGCACAGAGCACTGGCCCTGGAGTCAGCAGGACCTGAGTTCAAATCCGGCCTCAGACACTTAACACAAAAACTAGCCGTGTGACCTTGGACAAGTCACTTAACCCCAATTGCCCCCTCCAAAAAGCAAAAAAAAAGGTAATTAAAGCCATAGGAAATTATAAATCAATGACCAAGAAAGAAAAAGGAAAGGACCATAAGGGGTCAAATGTATGTATTTATCTACCAAGAGAAGCTGGGGGATATTCTGATCAGAGCAGTAAGTAGAATAATAATAGCTAATAATTATAGAACAACATTAGTTAACAATAATAAAATAATAATAAGAGCTAGTACTTACATAGGGCCACTGTACTTTACAAATACCCCGAAAAAGATCAAAGAAAGAGGAAAAGGTCCCGTGTGTGTGTGTGTGTGTGTGTGTGTGTGTGTGTGTGTGTGTGTGTGTAGCAGCTCTTTTTGTAATAGCAGAGAACTGGAAATTAAGTAGATATCCATCTATTGGAGATTGGCTAAATAAATTATGGTATATGAATGTAATAGAATACTATGAGAAATAAGGAACAGGGGGGCAGCTAGGTGGCGCAGTGAGTACCAGACCTGGAGTCAGGAGGACTTGAGTTTAGATCCAGCCTCAGACACTTAATGCACACAAACAAAAACCTAGCCGTGTGGCCTTGGGCAAGTTACTTAACCCCAATTGCCCTCCAAAAAGCAAAAAAAGAAATAAGGAACAGGGTGTTAGGGGAGAAACCTGGAAAGATTTACATGAGGTCCCTGACTAACACAGTCTTCATCCATGATCGTAAAAGATCGTGATGAAGCGTGCTACCTATTTCTTGAGAGAAATGATAGACCTAAGGTACAGAATTAGATATGTGTTGTCAGACAAGGCCAAATGTAGGGCTTTGTTTTGTTTGATTATATTTGTTACAAGAATTTTTGGAGGTGTGTGTTTTTTTTTTCTTCCAGTGGGAATAGGATGGGATGAGAATGCTGGGGATAAGGTAGTTCAGAAAAAAGAAAAGAAATAGGGTAATTGAAACATTTCTTTAAAGTGCAGAAAATAGGAGGAATTAGAGCAATAGCTTTGAAAGGTACCCATTGAGTTAAGCATTTCAGAAGAAAACCAGCATATAATAGAAATTTGGCATTTCCCTCTTTCTTCTGTATTGTGTGTGTGTGTGTGTGTGTGTGTGTACTCATTTATTTGATGTTAAGCTCATTTTTTAAAATAGTAGAGAGTTGTGTTTTAGATACATTGAGTGGAAGATGCTTGTATAACACCCATTTGGAAATGTCCAGTAGGCTACTAGCTACCCTCAATACTATTTTCTTTTTCTTAATCCCGTTTTGCTTCCTGTCCTCGACCTACATGCCTTTGTGTAACCTATCACTCGTGCCTAGGACACATGACTTTTTTCTTTTTCCTTTTTTTTAAGCATTAATTAAAGGCCTGTTGTGTGCCAGGCAATATGCTGAACAGTTTTACAAATATTAGCTCATTTAATCTTATGCTTGTATTATATCCATTTTATAATTAAGGAAACTGAGGTAGACTACATTAAGTACCTTACCCAGGAGTCACAGCTAGTGAAAGTCTTAAGGTTAGATTTCAGCTCAAGTCTTTCTGACTCCAGGCCCAGCATTCTATCTCCTGTGCCCCCTAGCTGTCAGGGGTTCAGTCAATAAAGATTTATTAAATGCCTGCTCTGTGCCAGGCACTATGCTAAGGGCTAGGTATAGAAGAACAGGCAGTCCCTTAAGACAGTCCCTGCCTTCAAGTAGTTCACAATCTAATTCAAGAGATAACAAGCAAACAAATATGTACAAACAAGTTGTGTACAGGATAAATAGGAAATAATTAGCAGAGGGGAAGAACTAGAATTAAGAGAACTTCAGAAGAGCTTCCTGTAGAAGACAGGATTTTAGTTGGGACTTAGAGGAAGCCAGTGAGCCAAAGGACAGAAGTGAAGAGAGAAGGCATTCCAGGCATTGGGGACAGCCAGAGAAAATGTCTGGAGCCGAGAGTTGGGGTGTTTTATTCTTAGAACAGCCAGGAGGCCAGGGTCACGGAATGGAAAGGTATAGGTAGGGAGAAAGGTTTTAGAAAACTAGAGGGGGGCTGGGTCATTAAGGGCTTTTAACACCAAGCGGACCATTTCATTTTGTATTTCATACTTAAGGCAGTAGGGGGCCACTGGAGTTTATTGAGGACTGAAGTGGGATTTGGAGAGGGAATGAGGTGATATGATCAGACCTTCATTTCAGGAAAATAACTTTAGTGGCTGAATGGAAAATGAATTGAAGTGGGAAGAAACTTGAGTCAGGCAGGCCCATGAGCAGACTAATGTAATAGTCCAGGTGTAGGGTGATCCAAGGGTATTATACCAGAGTGGTAGTAATACCAGAGGAGCCTGAGGGACTGGGAGGATGGTGGTTGTTCCATGTACAATAATAAGGAAGGTGGGAAGGGGCAGCAGTTGAGGGGGAAAGATAATGAGTTTTGTTTTGGACATATTGAGTTCAAGGTGTCTACTGGACATCTAGTTCAAAATGTCTGAAAGGCAGAAGGAAATGTGAGATTGGAGGTCAGCAGAGAGATTGGGGCAGGATAGGCAGATATGAGAATTGTCAGCATAGAGATGGGAACTGATGAGATCTCTAAGCAGTTTAGAGGGAGAAGAGGAGAGAACCCACAGCAGAGGTTTGTGGGATACCTGCTGTCAGAGGGCATGATCTGGATGAAGATTCAGCGGAGGAGACTGAGAAAGAGTGTTCAGGTAGGTAGGAAGAGAACCAGGAGGGGGTGGCCTAAAAACCTAGAGACAAGAGAGTAGTCTCAAGGCACAGAGATGGCGATCCTCAGTCAGGAAGGCTGAAGAGAGGTGGAGATTGAGGACTGAGAAAGGCCATTGGATTGGGCAGTTAGCATCTTTGGTAACTTTGGAGAGAGCACTTTGAGTAGAGGGCTAGAGTCAGAAGCCATAATGGTAAGGAGTTAAGAATAGAGTGAAAGAAGGGGAAATGGAGGCACTTATTATAGATGGCCTTTTCTTTTAGTCTAGCCGCAAAGGGCAGAAGAGATAATAGTTAGCTAGAATGGAAGGATCAAGTGAGGGCTTTATGAGGATCAGGAAGATAAAGGCATGTTTGGAGGCAGTAGGAAAAGAGCCAATAGTCAGGGAGAGATTGACAAGAGGGTTAGAATGGGGAAGATGGGGGGGCAATTGTTGGAGGAGGAAGGATGGAATGGGATTATTTGTTAAATTAGGAGGATTTGTTTTGGTAAGGAGTAAAGCCACTTCTTTCTGTGAGAAGTTTTAAGAGTGAAGGGGAGAGAATGCCAGAAGGCATGTGTGTGATTGGAGGTGACACTGGGGCTTCGCAGAGTAGAGTCATTGAAATGATAAGGAGCACTCAAGAGGACAGGGTAGAGTTGGATTTACTCCCAAAGGGGTCAAAATGGGAGGAAGAGGAGAGAGCAGCTAAGAATTGAAGATCATGGTGCAGACGAAAAGTTGAGTTTTGTCAGGGAAAGTAGAGGGAGAGGGGCGGCTAGGTGGTGCAGTGAGTAGAGCGCTGGCTCTGGAGTCAGAAGGACCTGAGTTCGGATCCGGCCTCAGACACTTAACACACACACAAACAAAAGCCTAGCCGTGTGACCTTGGGCAAGTTACTTAACCCCAATTGCCCTCCAAAAAGCAAAAAAAAAAAAAGAAAGAAAGAAGGTAGAGGAAGAGATGAAAAGCCAATAGATTATAGTCAAGTAAGGAGAGTTTAGAATTCTTGAATATGGAGGTGGTCGTCGTAGGTGATGTCAAGATTAAAGGTAAGACCATTTTTGTGTGGGGCCAAGGCTGGGTGGGTGAAGGAGTAGGTCATGGGAATTGAGTAGGCAGAGTGGTTAAGATATTTTAAGCACTGAGTATTTAACTATTGTGATATTTGAGGGAGGGTTAGTATGATGTTGAAGTCCCCTAGCATGAGGGTAGGGTGTTGGAGAAGAAAGAAGAATGGTGAGCCAGGAGGAAGAAAGGGCATTGAGTGGGGTGGTAGACATTAATAACTTCAAAGGAGAGGAGTTTACTGGGTGTAGGAAAAGAACCTGCCGTGAGTTCTAGCTCCCTGCCTGACAAGTGTGCTGAGGGGCATGAGTGAAGGTGCAGCCAGGCAGGTGGGGTCATCGGTGGGAAGGGAAGTTTCACTATTAGCTGGCAGAGAAGAGAGAGAGAAAAAGATTTAGGATGAAAGGAAGTGTGTTGCCTATGGAACAGGCGTTCCAGAGAGCACAGGAGTGGGAGGGCTGAGGAGGATGGGAAAAGGAGTCCGTTTCTGGGAGCTGGAGAATGGAATCCCAGAGGGATTCAGGATCACTAGGATGTAGAGGATGTCACCATTTGTAAGAATATTTGTTATTATTGAGTAGAAGGCTCCACTCCTCTTCCCAAAGGCTGCTGGAGATCAGGCTGGAACCAAGTGCAGCATGGGATGGAAGGCAGACGAGCAGGGGGAGGCCCTGTTTCAGTACTTCTCTTCCCTCTGACATGGCACAGCAGGAGAAGGAAGTCCCACTCCCCCCACCCTGAGACTTTCCTCTTTAAAAAAAAAAAAAAATTGGGGGGGCGGCTGGGTGGTGCAATGAGTAGAGCGTCGGCCCTGGAGTCAGAAGGACCTGAGTTCGGACCTGGCCTCAGATACTTAATGCACACACAAACAAAAACCTGGCCGTGTGACCTTGAGTAAGTTACTTAACCCCAATAGCCCTCCAAAAAGCAAAAAAAAAAATTGTAAGTAGTATTTTATTTTTTTGAATTACGTGTAAAGATAGTTTTCTGTATTTATTTTTTATAAGATTTTGAACTCCAAATTTTGCTCCTTCCTTCCTTCCCATTCATCCTCCCCAAGACAGCAAACAATCTGATATGAGTTGTACTTGTGCAATCATGTTAAATATATGTTAAACAGCAGTTTGATATAGGTTATACTTGCACAATCATGTTAAACATATTTCCACATTAGTCATTTTGTGAAAGAAGAACCAGGACAAAAGGGAAAACCCAAGAAAGTGAAAATAGGGTGCTTCAGGGTGCATTGACTCCATCGTTCTTTCTCTGATTGTGGAGAGCCTTTTCCATCATGAGTCTTTGGAATTGTCTTGGATCGTCGCACTGGTGAGAAGGGCTAAGTAGGTCTTGGTTGATCATTGTACAGTGTTGCTGTTACTGTGTACAGTGTTCCCGTGCTTCTGCTCACTTCACTCAACATTAGTTCATGTAGAAACTTTTCCTCTTTATCCTTCAGGGATAGGCAGAGCAGGAGATGGAAGACCTGAGGTCAAAGGGAAGGTTGCTCCTCTTTGTAAGGAGAGGGTAGGCTTATGATATAGAGGAAGGTCTCCTCCTTCTACCTGGAGACTGGAAACCAGGTGGACTTGGCAGGGGGAGAAGTTGCTTTGGGACAGATGGAAACTGTCCTGCTGCCAAGCCTCTTCTTAGGACACACATAGCAAGAAAGGGAGGCATGTAGTCTCCATTCTCTCATTACCTGAGACTAAAGTAGTTACCTCTACTTATTGAAATCCTTTTCTTCCTTCAGGTTCTGGTTCAGGTGCCAACTGTTCCACCTCAATCATAAATGATCTTTTCCTTTATCGGTAGCATTTAATTTATTACTTTTTCCAATACTTGTCATGACTGATTTTCAGTTTGGTGGGGAAGGCAAGGAGTTCAGATTAGCAGTTACATCAATGTAGGGAACTCCCTCTTCTGATGCAGATAGCAACATCTTTAATGCATAGTCTTCAGCAGTTGTATATGGTTCTGGGAAGTTAAGTGACTGGCCCGTGATCACATAGCTAGTTTGTGTCAGTCAGGATTTTGAACTCAGATCTTCCTGGCCAGCCTTTTATCCACTACACCAGGCTGCTTTTCCATTTTGTAGTGTGATGATTCATGTTGATTCAATAGCTCCCAAGTAGATTGTTAGGTCTGTGAAGACAGGGGCTCCTCTTTAGCCCCTATCACATAACATAGGGCTTTGCTCACTAAATGCTTATTAAATTTCAAAATGTCCTCATGTTTGCAACTACCAAATCCTTTTAAAGTAAACACAGTGCCTGAACAGTTTCATTTTACAGAAAAAAGAAGTGTTTTAAAATCCTTAAACTATATAAATACATAAAGTATCAAAGTCACGTGGATTAAAACACTCAGGAACTTGCAGCTGTTTCAAAAATGGATTTCAGTAACAGTTTTCCTTTGTCGTAGGCTCATTAGATCCATCTGAGTAGGAATGAATAATCCAGCCTGTGTTAGGTCACTGAATTCTATTTGAGAAAGTTTATTGAAGGGCAGTTTCTGTTTGCTTTGTATCTTCTCCTGCTCTCATCCTCCCCTTACCTCCCTCCTCCCCACACCCACAGACTACCTAGTGTTGTTATCAACAGATGTGTCTAGTAAATACTAAGTTGTTGAGGTCAAAAATTTTATTTATTTATTTTTTTCTGTTCTGGGGTAATATGACTGACTCTTCTTTCTTATAAACGTGGGTGTTTAACTTTTGTGTACATAGTTGATGTGGGTTGAATTCTATTAGAAATGGTTACTTTTGGATAAATGCCTTTGAAAGATGAAGATGCTCCTTTGTAAATTGAAATACTGTTTTATCTCTAGGGAGTGGCTCTATTTATTGTGCCATGAAATGCTGAATCCATATTATGGACTCTTCCAGTATTCTACAGATAATATTTACATGCTGCAAATAAATCCAGACTCTTCAATCAACCCTGTAAGTATTCATAAACATGAGGCTGATCAGTTTAATTGGCAGAATTTTTTAAAGCTGACTCTTAACATCCAATTACATTTTGAATTTAGGCAATAAATAACTTGCTCATGTTCAGTAAAAGAACATTGAAAGTTTAAGTAAGGATTAGTTTGAGCTCAGAGACATGGATAATTTTGTACTCCTGAGGTTTTTAGTAAACAGAATCTGCAGGTGATTTATTTTTGCGTAGAACAGTAAATAAACTGAATTATACCACATGACTTTCTTTATGGTTATTTGAGAGAGTTCTGGCTAATAGATACTATATTCATCCAAGAATTTCTATTTCCTAGACTCATAAGTGCTGGACTTTGTTTTTCCAAGCAAAAAAGTTATACTTATTAGTTGTACTTATTGCTGATAAGAACTAGTGATCTCTGGATATTGTGGGTGGGTAATGTAGAACAATATACCTATCACTTTTTTTTTAATTATTTTTTTTTTGCATTTTGGACGGCAATTGGGGTTAAGTAACTTGCCCAAGGCCATATAACTAGGTTTTTGTTTGTGTGCGTTAAGTGTCTGAGGCCAGATCCGAACTCAGGTCCTTCTGACTCCAGGGCCAGCACCCTACTCACTGAGCCACGTAGCCGCCCCTACCTATCACTTTTAAGTCAAGGTTTT
This sequence comes from Gymnobelideus leadbeateri, assembly GCA_011680675.1. NCBI lineage: Eukaryota > Metazoa > Chordata > Mammalia > Diprotodontia > Petauridae > Gymnobelideus > Gymnobelideus leadbeateri. The sequence continues at coordinate 106,959 of WOXC01009668.1, read as the reverse complement.
ACTTGAGCTTTACAACTTTCTAATGACAAGACTCAAAATGATCCAAAATCTAAACCAAAAATTGGTTTCTCTAGTTAAAAGGAATAAAAGGAATTTGTTGAAAATTTTGGGTCATTTAAGGCTATTTTTTTCACCATCTTATTCTTATTGACAGATCAGGACTTACCAGGAAAAGAGTAATTGTGTCAGGGAGAATCTTTCCAAAATATAATTTTAAAATACACGCTTTATTGTTTTTCATAGCTTTTCTTATATTTGCACATAAAAGAACAAATGAAGCTAGGAAGATTTGGAACTTCTGTTGTGGGCAGCCCTGCCTTCTTCCTAGCATGGAGACAGCAGACCACAAGATGGCAGCATTTTGCCAGTCATTCTTCTTATCAATTCTTGCTCTTTGGTGTCCCCTGCAGGATCATTTGTCTTATTTTCACTTTGTTGGTCGGATAATGGGTCTGGCTGTGTTCCATGGACACTACATCAATGGAGGTTTCACAGTTCCTTTCTACAAACAGCTACTGGGGAAGCCCATTCAGCTCTCGGATTTGGAATCAGTTGACCCAGAGCTACACAAGAGCTTAGTTTGGATTTTGTAAGTATTGTGTATTTGCAGATGGTTTAAGTCTAAGACTCTTCTCTTGATGGAAACAGGTAGCGATTCTATTGATTACTTTTATCTCTGAGATGGCATGTGAGAGAAAGGAGAAACCGAAGTGTGTGGAGGAGAATCGAAAGGAGAGATATCATGGATCACATTTATAAAAGGAAAACTATTTAGCTTAAACACTTAACAGTTAAAAATATTTGCTGGTATTTGATCAGATTTTTCTAGTTTATAGTCCAATCTCTTCTTTTTGTTGATTTATTGAGTTTAAGCCACAATGACTAATGAACCCTAACCTTAGGTTTGCGGCACCATGGTACATCATCCAGTTACCAAAGTGATATAGTATAAAGAGCAGTGGGCTCAGAATCAGTGATCGTAAGTTTGAATTCTAGCTCCAGCCCTTACCAGCCATTGGTCCATGACTTCTCGGAGACCCAGCTTCCTCAGCTATAAAATGTAAATGGTTACACTTGCACCGGCCACTTCATAGTGTTGTTATGAAGGAGGCATGTTGTAAAATCCTAAAGCAATGTGTAAATGTGAACAATTGTTATTTCAGTAAGACCCAGGAAATTTTCAAAGCAAAATTCATTTTTATTTTCGACTTTACTCAGACATATGTTCTCCAGTGCTTTCAGTGCTACCCACAATATGTTGAGTGCTACACATCTTGAAGAATAAGTATGTTTTATAGTATTGGAGAATCCCTAGCTTCAGCACTAGCGATTGCCTGTTTGCATAGTTGAGATAAGTAGCAAGCAAGTTGGACAGGAATCACTAACTCGTTAATAAGGGCATGTCTCGTTTCATGGTTTTCCATTTGGACTGGAGTTGTAGTTAGGTGGTATACGGAAATAGAAAGGAAGGCATCTTGTCAGAAGTGTTCCATCCTCTTCAGTTTACACTGTAGCATACTATACCAGATACGGTAAATAGAAAAACCAAATTCTAACAGTACAGTCAAAGACTTTTCAGTTTAATCTGTCAATTCTGAATGTTGCTTAAAAGTCTATTTCTTTGACTGGGAAGCAGTATTAAGATATTTGCTTTCACAGTGTAGCATTGCATTCCCTCTTGATTCCATTCCCACACCACCTCCTCAGCACTTAAGCACTTAGGTTATACTAGAATCACATAGGTTTTCAGAGCCAGAATTGAGATTGTAGATGATCTACCTAACTTTTTATAGATGACAATGGAAGCCCATAATATTATAACCTACTTAAGGTCAAATAGCTGGCTAATACTGATCTGTGATTAGAACTCAGACTTCCTGATCCCCATGTCTATTGTTCTTTCCACAATACCCCACTACCTTGTGGGTATTCTGTTTCCCCCTTAGGATAAGCTACAGGAGAGACTAGTACCAATTTTTTCCTGTTCTGACACTTCATAGTGCTCTGCACACAGCGCTCAGTAAAGGAGGTTGTTTTCTCCTCTCCCTTCTGATTCTGCCATTTACAATTGTGTTTTATAGTCATAAAGGTCTAATTAATGTGTACTTTTAACTTTGACAGAGAGAATGACATCACTCCTGTGTTGGATCACACTTTCTGCGTCGAACATAATGCTTTTGGGCGGATTCTTCAACATGAGCTCAAACCAAATGGTAGAAATGTTCCTGTTACAGAGGAGAACAAGAAAGAATATGTCCGGTAATACCCACAGGATCATCAGTAGCAGCAACAAATATATGTTGGGCACCTAAAGGGTGCATGGAACTGTTCAATTCCCTGTTTTCAAAGTTTAGATTAGACTTGGTCCCTGCCCTCAGGGAGCTTACAATGTCATGGAACAAACCAAGACTCTAGCTGAGGTCTGACTGCCCCTTATACTCATATTTCCATAGATCCATGTTTACGGGAAGAGACCTCAAGAGGTTCTGGGATCCAGCGCCCTGTGGTTGCTGACTGTGATAGCCCTGCCTAGCAAGGCTCTACAGTGAACAAAGATCTATGCCCTAGGGACAGGGAAGAAGTGATGTCCCTTTCCTAAACTGGGAACAAGCTTTTATAAGTGACTGTTTAGTTGTTAGTGCACAGGTGGGGAGGATGGGACAGATTTCTGTGTCTTAGCTAGAAGGCAGACTTTCCAAGGGGTAACGTCACTCACCACAACCACACTAAAGTTTCCATTGTCACGGTGACCCCCTCAGTCACAGGCAGGTTACTAGAGAATATGACACAAGGCAAAGAACCACACGCTCTGCTGGACGCTAATCTCTATTGCAACCTGTTTTTCTACCTCTTACTCCAGGTAAATCATTATATAAACACCAACAGTTTTGGAGGGATTTAGAGATACTTTTTTAAAGGTCATTTCTCTTTCGTTAAGCTATAGAATGGGTGCATATTTTTCTCTTGGTTCTAAGTTATATTCATATATAAATAAATTTGGAAGTGTCAGGACAGAGCTGAAGCAGTCGTGGTCAAGACCAGATTATTTCTAGTAACCCAGTTCTGCCTAATTGGAAATGTGTAGGTGTGGGTTGGTATACCTGAAATTTGACAGTTCAGCTAGTTATTACTAAACTTGGGCAGGGGGATGGTTTGGGATACTTACAGTGTGTCTACCTGTAATGCTTGCTTTTATCTGTTCCGATATCACATGTCAAGATTTCTTTAACTATCAATAGAGAAAAAAATCATTCTTTCCTATACTGTTTTATACTGCTTCTAACTTCAGGCTTTTTCTATTTCAGGTTGTATGTAAATTGGAGGTTTATGAGAGGAATTGAGGCTCAGTTCCTGGCACTTCAAAAAGGATTTAATGAGCTCATCCCCCAACACTTACTAAAGCCTTTTGACCAGAAGGAGCTTGAGGTATGCACATTATCTCTAGTTGGAATGAAGGGCCAAGTCACGTCATTAAAGAACCTATAGAACTGGGTTGGGGGTTCGTTATCTTTGTGATTGAATCAAATCAGCATCTTATAACCCATACTGCTTTGGGGCCTCCTTTTGAAACTGGTGACAGTGATGTCAGATACCCCTGCCACAGGAGCCCAAAGGTGGGTGAAGGTGGTTAGGTCTGTGCAAGAGATATCAACCATAATGAAGTCAGTAGATTAGTCTGTCCAGTCATTTTAAGGTATTCATTTCTTGTCATTGTAACGATCTCTAGCATTGACAAGTCTTAAGACCTTTTCTCTTTATGGGCTTAAAATTGCCCTGAGTCAAGAAAGTATCTTTTCCCTAACCAGACTCTTTCACTCCATCTAAGCATTTAAGCAGAAAATTATGTGGGAATGGCGGAGTGGCCATGGTCCTCCTTTCTAGCAGTAATATTTGGGTGATGTTAATAAGTTACCCTTTAGCTTTTTCTGCTTCAAGGAGGGATAATTTGGCATCTCAGGCATAGTTGTGGTGAAATAATACAGGAACGAACTTTCTAAATGTGCTGAGGAAGAAAGTCTCATTTCCTTGAACCCCACCTCATTCTTTCAACAACTTCTCCCAGTGTCCCAACTACAGTACATGTCAGGCACACTTGCTACTTCACTGTAATTGCTACGTTATCACACTTAGTTTTCTTTCTTGTTTCTGTGTTATTTCCCACTGAGTCCTCACGTCCCAAAGCAGTGTAAAAGCACATGGATGTTATGTCTGGTATCTAATGGATGTAGATCATGGACAGAGACCAGCTAGAGAGAAGGGAGAGGCTTAAAGGCAGCAGTTAGCAGATGGAGTTCTCCTCTATCCCCTGCAAAAAAATGGCCAGTAGACACTCTTAAGCACATCTTGCTGTCTGGTATTGTCCAGGTTCCTCTGACAACTTGTAGTGTTTGGAATGGTAATGTTGGTTTATTGTTCCACTTTTCCTCTTATTCTTTGTCTCCTCAAAGAGGATTAAGACCCCAGAAGCTCCAACTCCCATCTTATGCCCTCTTCAGAGAAACATTCTGGATTAAACACACTAGATTAAAATACAGAATATATACAACACGTCTGTCTTTGGTTCCTTATGGAATAGTCTAGGATTCACAAGCCTTTGCTCATTGCAAGCAATGGGATACTTGTCAACTCATATGTGATACTATGAATTTTGCTGATTTATAGTAATACTAATTTCCATAGAGAAAGCTTTAAGGTTTGCAAGTCAGTAACTTATTCCCTTTCTCCATTTTTTTTTGTTTGTTTTTGGGTTTTTTGCTTTTTGGAGGTCAATTGGGGTTAACTTGCCCAAGGTCACACGGCTAGGTTCTTGTTTTGTGTGCGTTAAGTGTCTGAGGTCGGATCCACTAAGGTCCTTCTGACTCCAGGGCCAGCGCTCTACTCACTGCACCACCTAGCCGCCGCCCCCCCCCCCCCATCTCCTTCATTTATGACACAATTTCCATGTCTTCTCCATTTTCCCTTTCTCTTCCCACCATGCTTCCTTGAAGTCCATCAGTGTTTTTCTTTTCACTCCTTAATCCTCTGTTTGCTGAGCTCCTCCTCTTCTCCTTTGGCACTTTGACCATTTCCACAAACATCTCAAAGTCGCTCTGTTCCTTCACCTTCTTTGTTATCTTTACAGCCATCTCAGATCACCTGCCGAGAGGGCAGCTGTGCTTACCCTTAGACCGTACTGAGCCCAGAGTATATTTCCATTTTCCCAAGATTAACCTTTAGAAAACAGACGGATAATGGTGATGGGGGTAGATACAGTTTTTATTTGCAGCGTGTTTGCTACTTAAATAAGTTCCTTTCATATTTATTTGAATATGACTATTTGCTTTCAGTTCCACATTCTTAATTTTTTTTTCTTTTATAAACTTGACTAACTTCAACGAACATGAATATTTCCATACGCTTCTTAGGATAGGAAGGGAATTGTACATGAAACGGCGAATTTTAAATAGCATTTTAAAGTATGTAGTAAATGTGATATAGTAGTATTACTAATGCCCTGTTTCCCCTTTTGAAATCCTTTCTCCTCTATTTTAAAAATGTCTGTCTTTCTTTCCTTCTTTCTTTGTCACAATCGGTATATTCATTCTCTCTTCCCCCCTCTCCATCTCCCTCTCTCCCTCACCCTCTCACCGGAGTTCGGTTCTAGCCTCAGATACTGAGTAGCTCTGTGACCCTGGACAAGTCATTTCACCCTATTTGTCTCAGTTTCCTCATCTGTAAAATGAGCTAGCAAAAGAAATCGCAAAACAATCTAGTATCTTTGCCAAGAAAACTACAATGGGGTCATAAAGAGTCAGACGTCACTGAAAACAACTAACTGATAACATGGTCAGGCAAAATAAATTCTTCTGTTGCTTTTGCCTGAAAATGTTTGCCTCATTGTGTACACGTATACGTCCGTCACCTTTCCTGTTTCATCATCAGTCTTCTGGAGTCACGACTGGTCGTTGTAATTCTACATTTACTAAGTCTTTACATTGTGCAGAGCCCAAGGGTTGATACACAGCATAGTTCAGACTTAGTTGCTGCCTCATGAAGCTTATAGTCCCTATACAGATAATTGTAATACATGAGAAAGGCACAAGACAACATGATGTAATGTGAGGTGTGGAGAGGAGCTAACAGCAGTGAGGGTCAGGGAGTAACTGGCATTTGGGAGCAAAATTCTTGGCTGAAGTATTTCATCTGGGGCTAGAGTTCAGTTCTTTGGGTATCTCTTAGCCACGACACATTGTTTTACCTTTGCGGTTTGAAGTAATTCTCTTTTAACACCTTCACAGCTCATAATAGGAGGCCTGGATAAAATAGACCTGAATGATTGGAAGTCAAATACCCGTCTCAAGCACTGCATGGCAGATAGCAATATTGTAAAGTGGTTCTGGCAAGCAGTAGAAACATTTGACGAAGAAAGGAGAGCCAGGTTGTTGCAGTTCGTGACTGGTTCAACGCGGGTTCCTCTCCAGGGCTTCAAGGCTTTGCAAGGTGACTGATGTGTGGGCTGGGGTCAAATGAGTCATTTAGCAATTTAGTCAGTGACATGAAGGGCTGGGATCTCAGTTTGTTTTATGAACTGTCTTTTTTTCAACTTAATATGTTTTGCTAATAATAAATGGCTAGTACTCTTGAATGTTCTAACCAGGAGTGGGGAGTGTGCGGCCTCGAGGCCACGTGTGGCCCTTTGACTGAATCCAAACTTCACAGAGCAGATCCCCTTAATAAAAGGATTTGTTCTGTAAAACTTGGACTCAGTCAAAAAACCGTAGCCGAGGACCTAGAGGACCACAGGTGGCCTCGAGGTTGCAGGGTCCCCACCCCTGTATCTAGACTATCTAGCAAGTGCTCAGTATGTGCCAAGCACCGTGCTGTCAGATCTGAATTGTGACCAAATGGAGGAATGGTCCCATTAAATAAGGAAGCAAGATTACTCCTGGTGATAGAACTGCAAAGTCGTGGAGCCAGTGAAAGTTCCAGAGGTCTCCTAGGCTATCTTCTTGGTTTCCAGAGAGATTCTCACAATGTCAGAGGCAGAAGGGGCCTTGGAGATCATTTAGTCCAACATTATTGCACATGAGGCAACCATAGCAACAAGAACTTGTGTCTGCTGCCTCCTAGTGTAGTGTCTTATTCATTGTACTTGGCACATGGTTATATTGTTCTCAGAGATCTTGAAGGAGGAAGATTCCCCAGCTTTTTTTTTATAAATTTTTTTTTATAATCAAGTTGTTCAATAATTTATTGTTAGAGGGATCAAAACCCTTTCTTATTGTCTTAATGGACTTGTTCTTTCAGCTTATGAGCTTTAAGGTCAATGATATCTCTTCGTGTATGATTGAGTTAAAAAGGTTTCCAAATTGTAAGAAAGGCACTTTTGAGATACATTTTTTAATGCTTTAAGGTACAGGTGGAAATGTCAATAGTAGTAAGGTATAGTAAACGGAGGGAAAATTAATATATAAACTAGCATATAACCTGTACCTTTATCAGTAGTCATGTATTCCTACACTAATTATTTATTAATTATTGCCCACCTACACACTAGTATAGCACAAAGATTCATCTTAGGTAGCTGATAGAACCTTTTCAAAGAGCAAATCATTCATTTTAGCTAAGCTCAGGCATTGACCTGGGATACCTGACTTCTTGTACTACAGCTTCTTTATAAGGACTCCCAAATCTATATATCCCACCTTCATTTCTTTCCTGAACTCCAGTCCTGTATTTCCAACTGTCTGGTAGACATCTCTTCCTGAATGTCCTATAAGCATTTAACATAACCAAAATGGAATTTTCCCCAAAACTTCCCTGTTTTTATTGGTGACCCTACGATGATCCTTCCCGTCTACCTGTGCTTTCAATCAGAGAGTCATCTTGACCCTTCTCTCTTCCTCAATTCCCATATCTAGACAGTGGTGTGTGTGTGTGTGTGTGTGTGTGTGTGTGTGTGTGTATGCTATATGTATATGTATATGCTAGGAGCCAAAGAAAGACAAGACCAACTTTTTAAATTTGTTTGCAGTTGATTGTGGCAAAGAAGATAGACTTAACCCCTGTTATCTTGTTTATTCGTCCCTTTTTCTAAAGAGAAATTCTTTTCCCTTGGTAATAGTTCTGTTATGCCAGTCTCACATATTAACAAGCCAGGCCATGTTTAAATCTGCCGAAATTGAAGGTAGTGTTTATCAACTTGAGGAAGAACATGTCAAGAAATCAAAACCACTTGAGCTAAGTATAATGTAATTCAGTGGACAGAACTTAACTTCTTTGAACAAAGCCAGCACGTTCAGAATGGGACAGGAAAGTTTTTAGAGACCTAACAAAGCCTTCGGTGTATCAGTGGCTTCCAGATGCCTGGCAAAATGGTCCCCCAGGGATGCTGGAACACATGCTGACCAGTAGAAAGAGGAAAAAAAATACATCAAGCATTGTCTTCTTTCAAAGAACAGTAATGTGTTGTAGTGTTTACTGAGGATGGGCAAAAATAATTCTTTGGGAGGAAAACAGAATTTTTTTATTACACCATTGGCCATTTCTGAATGCTTTGATTAGTATGCCTGTAATCATAGTCCCATGTCCCCTGCTGTAGAGTTCCCAAAAGGCATTGACAGTTTGGCACACAGTATAAGGAACACCAGACTGGGAATCAGTAGGCCTATGACCTTGGGTAGGGGATTTACCCTCTCCAGGACCTAGATTTCTCCTGTGTAAAGTGAAAGTGATGCACTAAATGATCAGTAAGCTTCCTTCCATCCCGAGAATTCATTGGATCTGTCGTTCAAGGCCCATAATATCAGGAGCTTCAATGTTCGTGAAAAATCTATGGAATTGGATCCACACTGAGCACTACAATCATAAAAGCTGGTTGGGAAGGGGGATAGTTGGGGTTTTTCCTCACCTTGGTTGTTTTCTTGTCCTTTTGTTGCTCAGAGTTTTATTTTTTTTAGAAAGGGGATGGGGGAGAATGATTTTTGAAGGAAATCGTAACTTTGAGATTCACTGGGATTTCACTGGTCTTTGGGAGTACTTTAAGTTTCAGTATCTTTGCACAGGTACTCAATTGGCTTACCCCTCACATAAGGACTTTCTAAAAATTTCTATCATTTGGTAACTATCCCTAGAGTCTGATCCAAGTCTAAACTGACCTGATAACCATGCTAACGTATGAACTTTGTGTCAAGCTGTTTGAGGGAGCACACACACATAAAAACACAGAGTTGTCTGTGAGCTCTCTGACCTTTGAGCCTCAAGGGTCAAGGCCTTTAACAGCCACGGGGCTGAGAAATACCATAAATTTGTCTCTGAAGTGCATTAACTAGAATGTCGGTTTGTAAGGTTCTACAGGCGCTGCAGGACCCAGGCTATTTACCATCCACTTGATAGATGCAAATACAGACAACCTTCCTAAGGCCCACACCTGGTAAGAGCAAAGATGTGCATGTAAGGAAAATGGATTTGTAGAGTCTTAAGTATGTTCTGGAAATAAGTAAGCATTCACTCTAAAGGATAATAGAGTGAAAATACCATGCCTTCTCTGTAGTACTTGGTGTTTTATTGACATGTCTCTTATCTTCATAGCCAACTATGTCTTCTTTGAAAACGGGAATTTGGGGGCAGCTAGGTGGCAAAGTGAATAGAGTGCTGGGCCTGGAGTCAGGAGGACCTGAGTTCAAATGCAGCCTCAGATACGTAACACAAAAACTAGCCGTGTGACCTTGGGCAAGTCACTTAACCCCAATTGCCCTCCAAAAAAACAGAAGAAAGTAAGAAAATGGGAATTTGAAATGAAGATGACCTATCTTGTGTGTACATCAGAATTAGAAGATAAGTTCAGTGATGGCATTATGTCCACTATGGTGACAATATGTCTACTATACAAAGGTTTTTTTCAGAAATTAAGCTTATATAGTATTTTTTTTAATTTTTTTTTCTTTTTGGAGGAGGAAGGCAGGGCAGTTGGGGTTAAGTGACTTGCCCAAGGTCACACGTCTGGTTTTTGTGTTAAGTGTGTGAGACCAGATTTGAATTCAGGTTCTCCTGACTCCAGGACCGGTGCTCTGTTCATTGCGCCACCTAGCCTCCCCTATACAGTATTTTTAAGACACTGATTTTATTACAAGGCAAGTAATTATTAAAAATATTTAAGCAATACCTGTTTTCAATTTTCCTACTTTCCTTACAGATTCAGTTGTTTGTCTCAGAATGGGACAAGCTCTATAACTGACTTAGCATCCTTGGTGCTCTCTCTTCCCAAACCTTTGCCCACCATTTTGATAGGTTTTGTTGATTTAAAAAAAAAAAAAACTATCCATAAACCTTATATTGGCAATAATTTTCTGCAGTGGGAATATTGTTTTTATATAGAAATTAGATCACAGCAAAAACTTTGTTGGAAGACTCTCCTTTATAGGCGAGCAACTATCTTAGCCAAATTTGCTGTGATGCCTCTTACGCTGAGCAAAATACTGTGTCACCAGCAACATTATGATATTATTCGAGTTTCAGCACTATATAAATTTGCTATTTGAAACAACCATCATAACAGGTTTTGTTTAGTGTTTAAAATAAGATGGGTTCCCAGACATTCAAAAATCCCTATTAGCATTAAGACCCATAGTGCCATTTAGCTTAACTTTTCCTTAATAGGAACGTGTTGATATTTCTCTTGACAGTTAAATAAAATATGTGTCATCTAGGTCACAGTATTCCATATCCTAGTAAGTCTTTTCTTTTAAGTGAAAATGGGAACAAATGTCCACATGGACCATCCAGTCAATCGTTTAATCTTCTCGCTCAAAGATTAGTGTTGGGGTTTTTTCTCCCCTCACACAGTTTAATTTTCACTTTGGCGTCCATTTCTCCTCCTTTGTCTTTATGAGCCATTTCCGGGTTTCTGGAGAAGTAGACTTCTGTGGCAGATTAATGGGGACCTTTTGTGCCAGTAAAACCTGGGATAAGAGCATAAACAGTTTTCTGCGTTTTGTGGTTTGTTTTTTAAAACCACTACAAACTCCCAGGGTGGGGGGGTTTGTCATAACAGGGTAACTGATTACAGTTCAGTTGTGTTCCATTTTGAAGACCTTAAATGTTTTTATATTATCTTTGCTTTGCTTTTTTTTTTTTTTTTTTTTGCTGCTGTGTTAGAAAATCCTCACACTTGGCAACTACCTGCCTTACTTGGGAGTTGAGGAACACACCTTGACTTCTTTCACATATTCCTGGAGAGACATGGTTATTTCTCCTTGTTTCATTCTCCCAGCTAGTTGGGTGGTGAGAAGGGGCTTCTCTGTTCTTTTAAACATATCCCCAAAATGTAGCATTTACCTGTGTTAATCCATTGTCCTTCTGTCTGGTTGGCCTAGCTTTAATCGGATTGACATTCCGCCTTATGAGTCTTATGAGAAGCTTTACGAGAAGCTGCTGACAGCTGTGGAAGAGACATGTGGGTTTGCAGTGGAGTGAAGAGGAGACCAAAGGAAATGGATATGAGCTCATGGACCCCTGATGAAAAGCTTAGAAGCTTTCTGTGGGCCTCCTGCTAGGCTGGCTGAGGCATTGGAACACTAGACAGCCCTGGGGAAAGGGTTGTCTTCCCTCCTTTTTTAGGGGGGAGGGACTTTTGTCGGTGGCTCCTACCCATATTTTCCTCCTTTATTACGATACCCTCTCCCCCCTTCCATCACCCATCCAATAAAAAACAGCCAAGTTCAACATTTGGCTTTGGTTACACAGGATATTCTGCTAGACATGTAACACATATTGTGATAGGGTCAGTGACCTGTGGTCTTTTATAGGAGCATCAACCTACAGTTAGGTAATGGAGCTTGGTTTAACTGAGGACTTGCAGCTGGTAGATGTAATCAGCTGTTCTGTCTCAAAGCCCCCTGGAGGTCCCCTTTGAGTTCAGTAGCTGCAGGGTATCTTACCAGAGCTGAAATTCCAAATTGCACACCGTAGCAGGCCGCTATGAAGGGATAACCCATTAATTTCTAACAGAAAATAAAACTGCATAGTGTATGCCTATTGAATGGCAGAAACAGCTCAAACTCTGCCATAGCCAGAAGCTCTAGGTATGAAGCGTGGTTTATCTTGGGAAGTACGAAGGAATCCAGGCAGCTTTTTTCTGAAGGCTCGGAGGAGTTCTTTTGGGGGGTACTTATTAAAACTTTTTTGCACATGGGAACAATTTTCTTTCTTATGAAGAGGGCCTTGTCCCTTCCGTCTGTCCAGTTTCAAATGTTTTTCCAGTAAAAACACCACCTAGTGGCGCCTGTATGAGGAACGACCACGTATCCAACCTAACCAATTAATCCCCAACCTGTGATTTCCATGCCACCATTTACCTGATAGAGCAACCATTGTATGACTTGAAATTGTAAGGGTTTTTTTAAGGAAATTGCTAAAAGCTAAACTATGGAACAAATTTCTGTTCTTAAAAGTAATTGGCCTTTTGAAAGGCAGCTTGGAAGGGAGTGGGAAAAGGAGATAACCACAGTGACTAAGTCTATCAAATTTGATATAAAAATTTTAGCCAAGATTTAAAGCTGTCATCAACAGAGGTGAGGTGATTTCACAGTGCTCCATCTGTCTGTTCCCCCAGTGTCTTAAGCTAACATTAAAGGTTGGTACTCAGTTCACTTGCCAACATGGCTTCCTAATAAGAGGAAGACCAGTGTAAGTTCAGGCTGTAAGTCACTAACAGTTTTTCCAATTTGCACAAAAGATCAGACAGTATTTTAACAAAAATGGTGATTTCAGAAAGCTAAAATTTCAGCTAAAAACAACAGATTTGATTGTATAGGTATTTTTATTTTATTTTCTTTTTGGCAAGTCCAGGGTAATTTATTAGCCAGGCATTTAGCAGCTGTTCAGTACATGGGTTAAAGCCTTGTGATTCAGCTCTAAGTCTGAGATGAATTGGAAAACACCTTCTGGATTATTCCACTTTGTCCTATTTTTCCTTTAAAAATTAAAAGGCACTGGTATTGCCAATAACTTTAAACTGCAACAGAACAGTTCATGAACTGTGATAAGCAGCTACCTACTCTTTCAAATCCCGATATATTTTTTCTGTTGTCTTTCTCTCTGAGCATATTGTGAGTTAATGTGGAAGGAACTCAGTGGTATGGAAGCATACCCGCTTTTGCTAATCTGGTTTACACACTTTGGTGAGGATTTCTGCAGTAGAATTTGGACAGTCATTCCCTTCAAACAGGTTCTGGGACCTTAGCGGCACTTTTGGACCATTGAGATTCTTGAGAAGCAGAAAGAATATTGCTTCAAACTGCTGTGATAGGAAGATTTGATAAGGTGTTCCAAATTTCTGGCCTTTGGGATTCTCTTAGGTACCTGAATTGTAAAAGTTTTGGTTTATGGTCCCATTAAGCATGACTTCTGGTTGCCTCCTGGGAGTTCTGCCCAAATAATCACATGAAAGTTTTTGCTACTATTCTCTTTTAAGAACTGTCCAGGGATTTGTGGCAACCTCAAAAATTACATAAGATACACCTTTCGTTGTTTCCCAACCATTATCTAGAATCTGTATCAGTCCAAAAACTAAAGGCAGATGTTTTGAAAGGCTTTTAAACTGTTGTTTGATTTGATAGCCTTTAAAACTACCTCCTCTGTGTCAGCAACAATGAGGAGAGGGAACCACCCTTCTGAAATTCTGTAACCAGTCTAATGTTTATTAAAGAATGTCCAGTGAGGCCTGAGTGGTCAGCATCTGGTATCCCTTGTGTGTACAAGGCTGATCAGAAAGCTTCCTAAATACATGGAGAAGGGTGTTCTCTCTTTCTTTTGTTTCTGCATCAGGTTATTGACTATACAGTCAGATTTGCCAGCCCCTGCCTTGGGAGACTTGTGTCCAAGGTTGTTGGAGTGTCACAGTTGTCACGTTGCCTGAAAGGAGCAGATATTTTCAAAGCTCCAGCTGTCTCCTTCCAAACAGTCCCATCATCACAAACAACATTGCACTCCAAGAACCTTGAACACATAAAATGGTTCAGTCCTTGCTGAACCTTCCCAAAGAATAAAATGTGGCAGGTAAACCGTAAGCTCTCCTTATGTCTTTCCCTTGGATCCAGTTAGTAGAGGGAGGGGCACTTGTGAAATCATCCTGAAACATGATCTCATTCGCCTTTCTCCTCTGTGATGCAGAACAAACTCCCCCCACTCCCTCACCTTGATGCCCTCTTACTCCAGGGGTACAGCTTCCCAGGCTTGCCTTCACAAACTGTCATCAGCCTACACTATACACTCAGGGATGTAGGAAAACCACCATTCTGCTTGTGTTTGAAACAGGGAAGAGAAGAGGAGGCTGACTCTTCATGTTTGGGTTGAAAGTGAACCAAGACCTGTTGATTTCTGAAAAGCAGAAATTATCGATTCTGATAGTGAAAGTGTAAGCTTGCTTATTTAGCAGTATGGTCTAAATTCAGGTTGAGGTGGTCATGAAATCCATGAGATTTCAAGTAAAATCCTTTCTGTAGAGAAACCACCATCGCCCTCACCTTCTGGAGCCAGTGCCCAAGTCCCTACTGCTCCACACAGCCTCCCGGAGACACAATATACTTTTTTTTAATTTGTTTATTTTTGTTCCTCAACCACTTTATAATGTATTTTTTAATTTATTTTGTAATGTCTTGTTTTTAAGTATTGCTGCTATCCTTGTTATTCTTCCCACTGTTTTTATTGCTGATTTATTTTGTGAAAGTTGTACACTAATGTTTCGTTTTATGTCTAAATCAAAAGTATTTAAAGAAATACTAGTTCTATTTAATGTGGTTATGGAACCAGCTGGAAATAAACAGTGATTGTATAGTAGGCTGGACCCAGGAGGTCATGTTCATTTTTGTTACATATGCAATAAACTCACAACTTTACATTTTTTGGCATCTGTTTATTTTGGCATCTAAATTAGAAGCCTGCTTCTTTAAACACTAGCAGGGAAGGAAGCCAATAAGTACCAAAGAGGGAATATTGTGGTACAGTGGAAGAAAAATCACTGGACTGGGTGGCAAGAGAGCTGCATTCTGGGCCCAGCTCTGTCTCTAGTTATGCAACTTGGGGTAAGTCACTTCATTTAACTGGCCCTAGGTTTCCTATCAGTGAAAGAAGAAGCAACTGACAGCTCAGCAGAAAGAGCACTGGGCCCAGAGTCTAGAAAACCTGAGTGTGAATCCAGCCTCACTTATTAGCTGTGTGACATTCAGCAAGTCATTTAACTTGTTTACTTCAGTTCCCTCAGCTCTGGAGAAGATAATAACACCTGCCTCCCAGGGTCATTGTAACAGTGCATAGCATAACCTGGCACATAGTAGGTGCTGTATAAAATGTTTATTCCCTTGAATACCTTCTGAAGTTTTTCCCTAGCTCAGAAAGTATTTCATTCTGTGAAAATCAGTCCTGGTCCAAGGAAAACAGACATAAATCTGAAGGTGGAATAAAAGATGATATTAATGGAAAGGAACATGGGAATCTACTGAAACGGTCCTCCCTCCTTAACAGTGACATTTAAGTCCTTTTCCCCCCTCATTCTCATGTGGAGAAATGGACTTTGAAATTTAAGTACACATATAACCTATATCATTTTGTCCATCTTGTATACAGATTTAGCTGTAACATATGAGGAGATAGTACTCCTTACCCACCATTGAACTTATCTCCACCACATTCAGATCAAAGAACCCAAAGCCCTAGTCTAGGGCTCTTAATAACTCTTACTAACAAGCAGTGAAGCTCCTCCATCTGTTTTCTCATTTGTAAGATTAGGAAACTATCTGTCATGCCTAAACTTCACAGAACAGGTATGAAGATTCTAAGAGTTTGGGGAAAACATAAAAAGTAATTCTCTTTTCTTCCTCTGAGCTGCCCCTGTGCTTGGTTCCTCTTTAGGTCAAACATTGAAGCCTGCCTCTTCCATCATGTATGTGACCTGCATTTTGCCAATGGTAGATGGTGTGACACTTATAATCGTCCTTTTTTCTTCTCTTCCTGTGTCTTAACCACAATTTTGGACACTAAACAGGAGGTGACCACCATGCCAATGATGTTCCTCCAATTAGTTCCTCACTTTTCTGAAAGCTTTGCTTCTGTAGGATTTAAATGCATTTACTTTGCTGGCGTAGTTATGGGAATTTACCAAACACATAAGTACTCATTTTGTTCATGGTCCTTTGCTAGATCCTGGTGATATAAAAATTAACAATTACAAATTCCCTGCCCTTGTGAAGTTTCTTTCTATTGTAGAAGGAATGAGACAAACAGAGGAGTAAGAGGGGAGAAGTGAGAATCATGAGAGATTCTGGGAGGGGAGGAATCACACCTAGAGGGATCTCTTTGTATGCCTTCTTATTCTGTTTTATGCATTTAAAAACATTCTAAAATGCAGTCTTCATCAGACTGCTAAATGTGACTATCACAAAAAAGCTTTAAGAATCTTCCTTGTAATCCTTGATGAACAAGGGTTTTGGAGACCATTACAGGAATAGAGAAGACATATCCAGATGCACAGACAGGACAGAGAAAGATCAGATAAGGAGGCAGTGAAAGGTCTAGAATGTCAGATTAAGATTTCCATTTTATTTGAAAACAATGGAACATTGAAAGGGAATGCCATGATCATACCTCAGTATTAAGAAGATAAATCTGGCAGGTATGAGAAGGATGAATTAGAGAAAAGGCTGGTAGCAAGGAACATGTTAGGGAGCCCACTAACGTAGTCTAGACAGAAGATGAGTGTCTCGCATAGGCTAGCATTAGTGAAAGGGATGGATGGGAGATCTTTCAAAGGTAAAAGTGACAACTTTACAACTAAATGGGTATAAGCAGCTGAGTAAGAAGAGGCAAGGATGACAACTATATTCAGCTTCCTCTAAAACCACTTAAAGAACAATAAATTACACATAGGAAACAAAAGATCAACAAGCAAGGGACGAATGAAAATCTACTGTAAGGGATATTCCTCATGAAAAACCACACACCAAAAAAAAGTCCAATCTATCAGCCCTAATTGTTGCCATCCCTGCTCCACACAAGTGCCAAGGGAGGAGGACGGTAGTTACAATCATCTAGCTGGATGCCCACCCTTGGGGGGAAAGGAGATATCAGGGAAATGACAGGACATTGAAATGAAGAGGGAAGCAAAGGAAGCTTATGTCAAATGGCCTCAATCTTCAGTAAAGAGAAATGGTCTTCCCCTGAGAAAGGAGGTGTGAGGAGGGAATAGAAGGTTTGGAAGAACTTTTTTTTTCTTTTTGGAGGACAGAAGGCAGGGTAATTGGGGTTAAGTGACTTGCCCAAGGTCACATGGCTAGTTAAGTGTTAAGAGGCTGCATTTGAACTCAGGTTCTCCCGACTCCAGGGCCAGTGCTCTTACTGCGCCACCCAGCCGCCCCTTGGGTTTTGTTTTTTAAGGATAGGAA
Source organism: Gymnobelideus leadbeateri (assembly GCA_011680675.1). Classification (NCBI taxonomy): domain Eukaryota; kingdom Metazoa; phylum Chordata; class Mammalia; order Diprotodontia; family Petauridae; genus Gymnobelideus; species Gymnobelideus leadbeateri. The sequence continues at coordinate 89,542 of WOXC01009668.1, read as the reverse complement.
CATGTGTGGGTAATGGTGAGATATAGAATGTGCTCATCCTCTGCGTGGCTGAAGTGGAGTAAAGGAGTAAATCATGAGATTTAAGGAGACTAAAGAATCGGGAGGCTAGGAAGTTTGTGAAAGCATTAACAAGAATATTGAAGGCTCCTAGTATAAGGGCAGAAGTTAGGAAGGAGAGGAAGATGGTAAGCTGGCTACTGACCTTGAGGAAGGGAGAAGGGAACAAGTACTCATTAAATGCCTGCTAAGGACCAGTCCCTGTGCGAAGCACTTTCCAAATACCTCATTTGCTAATAACGTTGGCCTCCAGGTCAGTAGTAGCTACCATGATTACAATATGTTGGAATATTCTGCAAATAAATTCAACGGAAGGCAAGTTGCTGAGTGATGGTGGTAAAGGGAGAGTCTACAAGAGGCACTGATGAGCAGTCTTCCAGCTCCCCCTCCAAGACCTATGTACATGGATGGCAGACCTGCACAATTTGGCAGTAGGTAGGGGCCAAGATTGAAATAGGATAAACTTTGGGCAGCAGATAGTGTAATCATTAATTATACCTTTACTTGGAAAGCGAGCCACTATAAACCTATTTCTCAAAAACCCTTTTTTTTATTGGGATATAATCCAGAAACTGAAAACAGCAAACACTTTTTTATGAAGTCACCTTTAGTGAAAGACTTCCCAGCAGCAGCATTTTTTTTTTTGGAGGGCAATTGGGGTTAAGTGATTTGCCCAAGGTCACACGGCTAGTTTTTTTTGTGTGTTAAGTGTCTGAGGCCACATTCGAACTCAGGTCCTCCAGACTCCAGGGCTAGCCACCTAGCCACCCCAATAGCACTTTCTTTAGAAATCTGAAAACTACCCTTAGTAGCCACCTCATTTTTGAGTTTACTTTCTTGAAAAACCATTGTTTCCCAACGAGATTTTTCAACAATTTGGACTCTTTAATTTGTTTTTCATTGATGTCCAGTTTGTTTAAGTCAGGATGTTTTGATTTGGAATGGCGACAAAAAATATATTCCTTCAGAACAGCTATTACTTTTCGGCAAACAAGGCAAAATATTTTGTCCCTCACATAAGTGAATAAGTGTCTATTTGTCCAGTCTGGATTATTCACTCTATGTTCTGATTTAATCTTTTGTTTCTTTTTATCACCCATTTTACAAAGTCACCCTAAAAACTTTAATCTTAGAACCAAAAAATCTCCACAGCAACTGTTCACATACAAAGAAATACTAAACTGAGTGTCTGACCTTGGAGAGAGCTCCATACACTCAGGTAGCTTGGAGGGTGGCCATGGAGGGGAAGAAGCCCATGCATTGATGCCGTTTTCCTTGTAATGGGCATCAGCTATGTTGGCTTGTGGCTGCATTCACTTTGTCCCTGTTCAACACCAGTAACAACTGAAAGAAAACACAAGAAAAAAAACTGAAAGCGAAAAGATACAACTTTCACTTCTCTCAGACTAGAGACAGATTGGTGATGGTTGGTTGCTATGGGTCACTTGACAAATAGGAGCCCTTATGCAGTGGTAACCCACCTGCCAAATTACATGACAGGCACAATAGTGACTAGTGGGTAGCAGGTTAAACAGGGCACAGACAAAGCTCTCGTTACATCTTCACCTTATTTTACAGTCTCTCCACTTTTTTTGGTGGATTACCCAAAATCCTTTGGGGGACTGCAAATGGCCCATGGGCTGTATGTTGTGCGGGCTTGATGTATGGGCATGGTGCATGGGTAAAAGTATAGCCAGTGCTACAGGTTATGCCTAGGGATGCAGTATCATCTAGAGAGAGGCCCTAATAAGAACAAATAAAATGGTAAGTGTATGGGATAAAGGGATGCAGCAAAAAGAGGAGTTTGTTCAACAAGGATCCCAGACAGCACAGTGGGACATGAGTGGGGTAAGGTGGAGGAGGATGTGGATGTGACAACAGGAAGAGGCTCCTGTGTGTCTGGCACTTGAGTAATACAAGGATAGGGAAAGTAACAGGTGGGGAGAGCTTGCTAGCCATAGGGTTATAGTAATCATCAAAACCATTTTGTACTGGTTAAAAAAGCACAAAATTAGTCAGTGAAATAAACTAAGTGAACAAGACCCATAAGCAATCAAACACAGTAGCCTAGTGCTTGGTAAATCCAGGAATATGAACCACTAGATTAAGGAAGGGATACCTACTTAGCAGGAAGTAATAGCAAAACTCACAAGCATTTAGGCAAAAATCAAGCTTAGAACAACAGCTTACAACATATCACAAAAAAAGGAAATTAATATAAAACCTAAATATATAAAAGGTCACATTTTTTTAAGTAGAGGAAAATTAAAGGATGCTGGGAAGAAATTATTAACCAAAAAAAAAAAAATGCTATAAAAGTAATCACAGGGGGCAGCTAGGTGGTGCAGTGAGTAGAGCCCCGGCCCTGGAGTCAGAAGGACCTGAGTTCGGATCCGGCCTCAGACACTTAATACACACAAACAAAAACCTAGCCGGGTGACCTTGGGCAAGTTACTTAACCCCAGTTGCCCTCCAAAAAGCAAAAAAAAAAAAAAAAAAGGTAATCACAGAAGATACAATAGTTTTGATTATATAAAATAAAATTTTTCCACAAACAAAATCACTGTAGTTAGAATAAGATAAATGTTTTGTACAATAACAGCAACATTATTTTAAGAACAACTTTGAGGGGTGGCTAGGTGGCACAGTGAATAGAGCACCAGCCCTGTAGTCAGGAGGACCTGAGTTCAAATCCAGCTTCAGACACTTAACACACACACACACACACACACACACAAAAACTAGCCGTGTGACCTTGGGCAAGTCACTTAACCCCAATTCCCTACCTTCCCCCTCCAAAAGACAAGCCAAAAAAAAAAAAAAGAACAACTTTGAGCAAGTAGGTCATTTTGACTATTACAAATGCCCAGTTAACTACAAAGGAGATATGAAGGAAGATGCTATCTGCATCCAGAGAAAGAACTGATAAATAGAAGTATATATAGAATGATTTTACAGGTATACATATTTGTGTCTAATGGTAGGCATCTCTAGGGCAAGGGAGGGAAAGAAGGAAAAAAAGGGAAAAAATTGTATGGTAACTTATATTTATATATATTTAATTATATAAATATAATTATATTTATGTATATTTAATATATATATTTAAAAAGGAATAGCAAGTAATATATTTGCAGTTTTATGTGCAATTATCTTTTATTATACTTTGTTATGGAAATGTTTGTTTTATTCTATAAATTAAAAATAATAAACTTATAAAAGGAAAAACTTAGACTGAGGCAGACAAGTCATAGAAATTGGACTGAGGCAGCGCAAAGGGAGATCAATATATATAGTAATTAAAAAAAAAACAACAGCACTGAAAGACCTCAGATCTCTGCTCAATACAGTGGCTAATCACGACTTCAAAGGACTGTTTGTGAACATGCCTCTTTCCTTTCAGTAGTGTCCCATACAGGTGCCGAAAAAAGCATAGCTTGTCAGACATGGCCAGTGTTTTATTGAGGCTTCTCTATTGGGATTGGTAGGGAATATTGATAAGGAAGTCATATGAGGATAAAATAAAAGGAAAAGGAAGGAAATGAGCATTTGTTAAGCATGTGGCTTATATGTATATATAAGTATATGGAGTGTATGGCGTGTTCAGGAAGACTAGTACATCTGATGTGTTTCTGAGCCCTTTTTAGGACTGCTCATTCACTTTCACCCACCTCTCACCTACGGCTCCAGGAAGCTTCAAAGTGGCCACACCCTGGCAAAACCATCTCAGTAGACAGGCTAAACCAAGCTGAGGGTAACCTACAGGGCTCAAACCCATTGGTGTGTTAAGGCAATGTCTACCCCAATCAATGTGATCACCTCCCTCAACACAAAGCAGATGAGAATAATTTGTTCCAATGGCCACAAGGGCGGCTGAAGCCGGTGCTGTCGGACATTGAAGACATACAGTCGTCCATTGTATACTGGGCCATCCCCAGTCATCCTACTTTTGTCTCGACACTGAACTTCAATGAGTCTGGAAGAGAAAGTGAGGCTGATTACTTTGTGCAACTCTGCCTCACTTAAATACAATTCATACACAAGTCAAGGCATCACTCTATGGTGTCATTGGTCCTCTTCAAAAACAAAGGAAGAGCAACAACTGTGCACCAGGCCCCATGATGAGCACTTTACAATCATCTCATTTGAGCTCTACAACCCTGCAAGGTAGGAGCTATTGTCATATGTATTTTACATTTGAGGAAACTGAGGCAGAGATTAAGCCGTTTGCCCAGGACTCAGTAACTAGCAGATGTCTTGAGGCTGAATTTGAACTCATGTCTTCCTGACTTCAGACCCAATGTTCTCTCTGTTTTTCCAGGCCTGAAGATAAGGCTGATATCTTCCAAGCCTTAGCTGGGAAGGAAGGAAGTTGAGGACTAAAAATAGTGGTGGTACCTTTCTTTGCTGTTGCCATGTCAATCCTTTACACAAGGTGTAAGATCTTGTCAAGGCTTATGTGTTGGCATCTCAATAATGAGATGCCATTACTGATAGTAAGAAACTGGAAACAAGGTAAGTTCTTTGTTGTAGTAAGAAATCAGAACTAAATTCCCCAATTTATTGGAGAATCATTAAACAAATTACTGTATATTAATGTAACAGGATATTATTTTGGCAAAAGAAATTATGAATAAAAAGAATTTAAAGAAATTTAGGAGAAGTGCATATGAATTGTATAGAACAACATAAGCAGATGCATCAAGATTACAGTAATATAAAAGTGGGGGGGGACACCAAAAGACCAAAGCTGAGAGGAATGCATTGAGCAGTCTTGATTGTTGAGGACTAATGATGGAAAGGGGCAGCTAGGTGGCACAGTGGATAGAGTGCTGGACCTGGAGTCAGGAAGACCTGAGTTCAAAGCCAGCCTCAGACATTTACAATGTGACCCTGGGCAAGTCATTTAACCCTGTTTGCCTCAGTTTCTTCATCTGTAAAATGAGCTGGAGAAGGAAATTGCAAAGCCACTCCAGTATCTTTGCCAAGAAAGCCCCAAAGAGGGTCATGAAGAGTCAGATGTGGCTGAAAATAAGTAAACAACAATAATGATGAAAAATGGCTCTTTGGTAGTCGAGGTGCTTGACTGCAGCTGCAAAATAAAGCATGTACTGTCAGACACAATCAGTGTGTCAGATTGGTCGGGTTTTTTAATTACTTTTTCTTTTTACCTAAATGTACTTTGTTCCAGGAGTGGATTCTGCTGGGAGCCTATTCTTGGGACATGAAAATGTGTGTATTTTTTTAAAGCATCAGTATTTTCAAAGACGTGATTTCATTAGTACTCTCTCCCGAACAGATTGCGATCCCGTCACAGCTTAGAAACATAGGATCATATATTTAGAGCTGGAAGAGACCCAAGAGATCTTCTTAGCCAACCTTATCATTTACAGGTGAGGTAATTGAGCCCCAGAAAGTCTGATCATCTTACCCAAGGTCATACTGCTAGTAAGTGGCAAGGCCCAAATTGAAATATAGGCCCTCTTATGCCAAGTCCAATTCCACTGTTACCACAGGTACTGAGCTGCTGCACAGCAAGGGAAATTAAATTATCTTCAAAGTCAATATTTATTTTCCTTTATGGCACATCTGGAACAATTTTATAATATCCTAATCCCCTCAAGAGGCAGCTAGGTGGCTCGGTGGACAGACCACTAGGCCTGGCGTCAGGAAGACCCGAGTTCAAATTCAGTCTCAAATACTTAGTAGCTTTGTTACCCTGAGCAAGTGACTTAACCTCTGTTTGCCTTAATCCATTGGAGAAGGAAAGGGCAAACCACTTCAATATTTTTGCCAAGAAAACCCTATGGACAGTACAGTCCTCAGAGTCATGAAGAGACTGAACAGCAATAATCCCCTTGTAGCTGTCATGGGTCAACAATAATTTGGTGAGTCGACAAAAATGTGGTTTTTACTAGTTAGCTTTCACATACACAACCTGGAAGGAAAGTGAAATACTGAGTTATTCTTATGGACCAGTACCTTTTGGTGCTTATCTGTAAGGGTATATTAATGCTTTGCCAGATACCCTTGTGCACTCCAGACGCTTCTGGGGAACGTGGTGACTGTTACCTGTGCAACAACCCAAGAAGATAGGATGTTTGTCAGTCTTACTACAATTTCTACGTGGCCTGTTAGAAACAGAAGAAACTCAACTGAGGAACCATATTCAGGAGCCTTTCACAAGAGAGAATTTGACATTCCTAATTTTCACATAGGAACATAGATACAGGCAGTAGCAATTAAATGAACACAGTAACTAATTACTATAATGATGAAAATCACTAACCATATGCTGTTTGCACTGTGATTGTGCCTCTAAATTAACTGCTTGAAAAATAGAATATCTTAGTAATGAGGACTGAACATGGAGCTTATTATGATTAAAAATGAGGAAAATATGAGCAGAGTTGTCCCCAAGCATTGTGAGTGCCCAGAGGCAGAGAATTGAATAAATTTAGCCATCAGCCCTATATCAACTCTATTCCCAAGAGGATCAAGTTCGTCTTTTTTGTACGTATAGTTTTAGAGATAAGCAAATTACACTTATAAAGCATTTCAAGATTTACAAAGTGATGTGAGAAAATCAACAATTCATGTAGAAAACAAAACTCATTTTCTACCCCCACCCCCACCTTTCCTATTATTGTAGATCCTCCTGATCCCTCAGGTTCACACCCTGGACTCCTCACTATCTGTCATCCCCATATCCAGTCTGTTGCCAGTGCCTATGATTTCACCTTTGCAACATCTCTCCAATACACGATGCCCTTCTCTTCTCATTACCACCAATCCAGCGTAGGCCCTCATGACCTCAAGTCTCTCCCCATTCCAATCCATTCTCAATTCACTCACTAAAATGATTTTCCTAAAGCACAGGTCTGAGCATGTCCTCCCCCTACTCAGTAAACTCCAGTAGCTTCCTGTTCTTTCCCAGATCATATGCAAAATGTTTGTTTACATGCAAAGCCCTTCATAGCCTAGCCCCTTCCTATTTTTCCAGTCTTCTTACAACGTGAACCCCAACACATAGTCTTCAGTCCAGTGACATTGACCTCCTAGCTTTTCTAAGAGCAAGACACACTCCATCTCTTGGCTCCGTACATTCCCTGTTCCTTACGCCTGATTGAGGCTTAATAAGAAATGAGACAGAGAATGACCCTAACTAATAAAAAAAAAAAAAAGAGAGAGAGAGAGCAGGAAAGACCCTTAGAGTTTCAGGCCAAAACAGAAACAATTGCTATTTACAATCATTCTGACCCATTCAGGGCCCAGCAACGACCAAGTTGGGCTTGACCTGGGACCTGTTGTTGGCCAGTCAGTGAGAGCCAGAGTGATTTGGGGCTTAAAAAAAAGTTTCAGAAATTAAAATTTGTATTCCTTTTGGAAATAGGGGGAAATATTGTATTCCTTTTGAACAGAGCATCCTCAAGGAAGGGTGTGATGCCCTATGTGGACCAGGGGAAGAGGAAAGAAAGAAATAAGAAGGAAGAAAGAAAGGAAGGAAGGAAGGAAGGAAGGAAGGAAGGAAGGAAGGAAGGAAGGAAGGAAAGAAGGAAGGAAGAAAGGAAGGAAGGAAGGAAGGAAGGAAGGAAGGAAGGAAGGAAGGAAGGAAGGAAAGAAGGAAGGAAGGAAAGAAGGAAGGAAGGAAAGAAGGAAGGAAGGAAGGAAGGAAGGAAGGAAGGAAGGAAGGAAGGAAGGAAGGAAGGAAGGAAGGAAGAAACCCATGTTAGCCAACTGACCAGTTCCAGTTTGGTCCCCAGTGGGCAGCTCTTTTTCTACTTACAGAGGTTAGCTTCAAAAGGCCAAGGTCTCTCGCCACATCCTGGATCATCTCTAGTTGTCCTAATCTATTATCTGGTCACTGAACCCAGATGGCTCCAGGGGAGAAAGTGAGGCTGGTGACTTTGCACAGCCTTCCCTCACTTAAATCCAATTCACTTGCATGTCATGGCATCACCTTCCTGATGTCATGGTCCTTTTCTAGAACAAAGGATAAACAACAGTCTCCCTATACCTGGAATGTTCTTCCCTCCCTTAGCTCTGACTACAGATCTCTGTGGTTTCCTTTAAGTCCCAACTAAAATTTCTTTTACTGGAAGTCTTCCCTAACCCCTCCTACCAGTGACTTCCCTCTGTTCATTATTGACTATTTATCCTGTATATAGTTTACCTTATATACTATATAGTATATAGTTTATGTATTTGTTTTTATCTTGTCTCCCCCATTAGATTATAAGCTCCCTGAGGGCAGGGACTGTGTTTCTACTTTTTTTAGTATCCCCAGAGCTTAACATAGTGATTGACACATAGTAGGCACTTAACCCATGTTGACTGGTTGACTTAAAAAAGGTTGATCAGTATTGGTTTGCTTTGTTTCATTGTATTTGGTTACAGGCTTCTATTTAGAGTCTAGTAATGGGAAATGATAGTTTTGGGGGAAACAATAAAACTTAATTTGGTTAAGAATTTGTGTGTTTTTCATCATCAAGTGCTTATTGGTCACTTCATAGACTAGACACTGGGGACTCAAAGAAGAATAAGGACCAGCAGAGCATTGTGGGTAGAGTGCTAACCCTGAGTCAGGAAGTTGTGGGTTTAAATCTTGCCTGGATACTTGACCTTGAGCCACTTCAGCTCTCTGAACCTCTGTCTTTTTGTCTGTAAAATGCTGACAATAATATCTGTAGTACTTAGCTTCCAGGGTTGGGAGGATCAAATGACATATTGTAAATTTGTAAATTTTGTAAATTGTAAAGCAATTTTCAGACTTTAAAGTATTATATGAATTGTCCCACAAACCTTTGCATTGAGACTTTTGGGACACTGTATATAAAATAATTATTACCCTGCACTCCAGGAAGCTTATCCTCTGATTGGGGAGACAAGATATGTATATGATGCATAAATTTGAATACCTTGGACAGAGAGGAGAGAGAAGATGCCCCAGACAGGGGAAACACAATTAGAAGAGCCCAGGAGGTGAAAACTCACAAAGTATATTTGGGGGACAGTGAGCAGATCAGTTTAACTGGACCAGAGTAGTGAGGATTAAGGTTGCTATTGTCCATTGGGGCCATACTGTAGAAGGCTGTAAATACCATGCTAAGAAGTATGGCCTTCATGGGGGGTAATTGGCAGCCATTGAACCTTCTGAGCAAGGAGATGATGTTGGAAAAGTATGAAACTTGGTAGTTTATAGGACAATTTGGAAAGAAAAGAGAGCAGAGGCAGAACTGCCAGCTAAAGAGATTCTTACATTATGGACATAAGGTACTGAGGGTCTGGATTTAGAATAATGACAGTGGGAATGGGAGGTATGCAGAAGGCATGGAAAAGAAGCAATCAGTAGTAATATGGTACTGACTGTATATACATGGAGAGAGGGTCAAGGATACTTCTGAGTATTTATTGAGATAAGTGGTTTTAGATGTTTTTCATATTTTTATGTTGATGTTGAACCACACTTGCATCCCTGATATAAATCAAACTTGGTCATAATGAATGATTTCTTGGATAACTTGCTATAGTATTGTTTGACAGGGTTTTATTTAAAATTTGTTATTGTTATTTATTAATGATATTGGTCTATAGTTCCCCTTTTGTGCCTTATCCTTCCCTGATTTGGGTATCAGAACTATATTTGTGCCATAATAGGAATTTGGTAGAGTGCTATCTCACTTTTTGAGAATAATTTGAGTAGTTTCATACTAATTTTTTTAAAGTTTAACAGAATTCTCCTGTGAATCCATTAGCACCAGATTTTCATCCCCACTTGGTAGTTCTTTTATAGCTAGTTCCACTTCCTTTTTCTGATATTGGATTATTATGAGGTCTCTATTTGTTTTTTTGTTAGCTTAGGTATTTTATGTTTTTGAAGGTTTACTTCTATTTCTTTTGTGTTCTCAGTCTTGTTAGCATATAACTATAGTAGATTCTGATTATTTTGATTTATTCTGATTTTATTGTAATTTTATCTGTCATTGACTATTTTGTTTTGATTTTCTGCCCTCTTTACTCAGATAGCTAAAGGTTTATCAATTTTGTTAGTCTTTTCAAATAAACAACTTTTAGCTTTGTTTATAATTTCTATAAATGGGCAACCAAGTCAGCCTAGCTGAAGCAGTGGGGCATCCTGAGGGAAAGACAGGAGGGTAGCATGAGGTGGACAAGTTTTATTACCACCAACACCTTGACCACTATTTTGCCTCAGACCCGGATGGAGAAAGCCCAGGACCCTAAACCCAAGAACCTTGGGAATAACAGTAGCCTCCAAACCACCAGATCTGCTTTCAACCCAGGCCCTACACCCATCATTGAGGAGAAATTATTGTGAGAAGAGGGCCCACTTTCCACATCACCAGCAGCAACCAATGTCACCAACAATCAAAAGGATGCAGGAGCCCAGAGAGTAGTAGTAGGACCACCAAACTGCTCATCCCGCTTCTAGCCTAGTCCTTCCAGCCATCATCTTGGGAAGCAGTTCATATGGAGAGGGAGCCATCCATCCCCACCAGCAGGGGAGAATCAGGGGACAGCCTGAGCAAGTGACAGGAGGTAAAATATGCCAGGAAGTAAAGTCAGGTAGAAGGCAAGTCAAATCAACAATCTGCCTTGACCACCATCTCACCTGAAACCCTAATGGAGACAGCCCAACACCCTGAACCCAAGAGCTTTGGGAATAGCAATGCTTCTAACCCTGTGCCCTTAGCCATCATTCTGGAGATGCCTCCTGGCAAATATTCCTGCAGGTTCTTCTATGGCTGCAGCTACAGAAGATCAAAAATTCTTAGCATATCAAATGGTTCAATATCAGAAACTCATAGGTTTTTACCGATTGTTGTTGTAGTGCATACTTAGCTTTTGAAGAGAACCAATGACATCCCAAGGGTGATGTCTTGACTTGCATGTGAATTGAATTGAAGTGAAGCAGAGCTTTGCAAAGTCAACAGCCTCACTCTCTCCCAAGAGAGTGGCAAGACAAAGGTCAAGACAGTCTTGCAATGGCCCAGGATGCAGTGGATGACCTTGGCCTTTCTAAATTAAGGTCTTTCCTAGGTCTCAGTTTGCCTGAGGCCACATCCATTCAATGACTAAGGGCAGATAAGAACTGAGACAAATGCAAGGACCTAAACCATTTCCAAAAGACTCATGATGGAAAATGCTATCCATATCCAGAAAAAGAAATATGGAGTCTGAATGCAGATAGATACATACTATTTGCTCCCTTTTTTGTCTTGTTTTGTTTTGTCCTTCTCCTCCCATTCATTCTAATTCTTCTATATAACATAATTAATGTGAAAATATGTTTAATATAAATGTATATGTAAAACCTGTATCAGATTGCACGCTATCTTGGGGAGAGGGGAGACAAGGGAGGTAGAGAAAATTTAAAACTTGTGGAAGTGACTGTTGAAAATTAAAAATAAAAAATTAATTTAAAAAAAAGAAAGAATTGAGACAAAAGATGGCTTAATTTGCCATCATAAAGATAACAATCTGGGAAGGGAGGACCCTCAAAGTTTCTAGAAAACAATTGCTATTTATATCCATTCTAAACCATCAGAACCTAAGCAGTGAGACACCACTTGGATTGGGGTTATTATTGACCAAACCAGTGTGATTTGGGCTTGAAGGTTTAGTCAAGTAGCTCCATTTAAAACACAATGGGTTTTTTAAAGCCTGTTTTTTCAGAGCTATATTTCAAGAAATCAAAAATAAAGACTACACAGGACAAAGAGTAAATTGTCCCAGCTCTTGGGGGTGGGGGGGGGGGGTAGGGAGGAATAGTAGGAGTAAGAGGAAGAAAAGAAGAAGAAGAAATAGCATCATTCTCCAACTTTTGCTTGAATTGGCACGTTGGGTTCCTGGAAGGCAGCTACTACCCTCAGATAACATGGTAAAGACAGTTAATACAAAACTTTCTCCTAAGGACCCAGTTCACACCTTCCCACAAATACAGCACCCATGGGAGGAGTAAGCTTAAATTTAGACCATAATAATAGCAAATCACACATGTAAGAAATTTGTGTGACAAGGTATAACTCTGAACACCTGCCCTGGAAGGCCTCTCTTTGTAGAGACTCATGCAAAACCCTTGTTTGCCCTTTGTTCTCGAAGAGGACCAATGACATCCTGAAGTCTTGGCTTGCACCATGAATTGGATTTAAGTGAGAGCCTCACTCCCTCCTGAGAACCATCTAAGTCTAGAGACGAGACCATTTTATCAGTGGAAATGACATTAAAGAAGACACATTAACATTTTTTGGCCTCTGCACCCTAAGGATCATAGAACTTTTCCTTCTAAATAACAGGTAAAATCTTCCCTATATTGCCTTCTTTAGAATGTAAACTATCTGAGAATAAGAATGATCTAACTTTTCTATTTCAATCCCCAGTGTTTAGCAGTGCTATATACATAGTAAGTACTTAATAAATGCTTTATTCATTCAGTGCTATAGTATTGTTTTGTTTCAAATTTATCCTTTTCTCCTCTAATGTTTTTAAATATCTCATTTCAGTGCTTATTTTGAGTTTAGTTGTTGGCTTTCTGATTTTTTAATGCATGTTCCATTCATAATCCTCCCCTTTTCTATTTTGTATGCTGTTAGAAATATAATTTCTTTCCTGAGAACTCTTTATCTGCATGCCAATATTTTGTTATTTGTTTGTTTTTTGTTTTTTGGGGTTTTTTTAGAGGGAAATTGGGGTTAACTTGCCCAAGGTCACACGGCTAGGTTTTTATTTGTGTGTGCGTTAAGTGTCTGAGGTCGGATCTGAACACAGGTCCTTCTGACTCCAGGGCTGACGCTCTACTCACTGCGCCACCTAGCCGCCCCTAAGTTGTTTGTTTGTTCTGTTATTATACCATTTTCTCCAGGAGCCCTGATTCCCCTTCTCTGAGGTAGGAGGAATTTGTACTAAATCCGTACAGATGAGCCCCATTAAAAATTCCCCATCTTTCATTATAGAATATCTCTCTTTTCCAAGGAAAATGTTCTTCAGTGGGACCCTCTCCTACCACTGAATTTAGAATTTCTCCGTTCTTTCCCCCTCTTCCAATTCCTCCCTCTGCCTTCTCACCCGTTCTCCCATATGAGATTACAAGAGTTACTTTCCTTCATTGTTAAATTTTAACTTATTAGAGTATATCACATATTCCCCCCTTTCTTCTACCTTCCCTCTCTCCTGTTGTTGCCCTCCCATTCTGCAGTTTAGTCACATACACAAAAAAAATTGATCACTTGTAGGAGAGTTTTTGTTTGAAACTGGTTCCTCTATATTCACTTCTATTTAAGTTCCCTTTTTACCCTTTACTCCTTTTGTAGTTTTAGAAAGAAAACTTTACTGGTCTCTATGTTGTAATTTTGTTGTTATTGTTTTTCACCCTTTTCCTTTGCTAGTTTTTTTTCTCCCTTTCTTCCTGAGTTAATATATTTAGTTATTTCTAATTTCTGTGATTCTGTAGCATTTTACAATTCTTGGACTGGGATGGAAACTTAGAGATCAGATCATCTAGTCTAGATACCTCATGTTGTGTCTGAGGAAACTGAGGCACAGAGTCTTGCCCCAGATCACATAGTAGTAAGTAATAGAGCCAGGATTTGAGGAGGGAGAAGTTGAAGTAGGAAAGGTGTGATTGTTATAGGCACAAAGCTAAAAGGTAGGACTCAGAAAGGCTAAAGTCAACCAGCCTTGGAGCTTTTAGGCTAAAGTTCCCTCACCCCTCATGGGTTTTTTTCTTCAGTTCATTTTCCTTATGGGTCTAGAATAGAATTAGGAATCTGACATATCCTGAAAAGTTATGAGATTCTCTCTCTCTCTCTCTCTCTCTCTCTCTCTCTCTCTCTCTCTCTCTCTCTCTCTCTCTCTCTCTCTCTCTTATCTCTCTCTCTCTCCTCCCCCCCCCTCCTCCTCCTTCCCTCTCAGTTTCCATCCTCATCTTTTATTGAAGGAAAAAAGTCCTCTTCAGCCTCTTTATGGGTTTGGAACCCACCTCCGCCTCCACCCAGTCTCACTGTCCTTCATAAATTCCAGTACAAAACTCCACAAATAACTACAGTTTATTTGCTGCATAAACTAGTATTCAAACCAGCATTTAAAAGAACAAGTTCCCAACTGTAGGTTAAATAACACCATAACTGTGAGGGTAATTGTTATGGTGGAATAAAAAAAACCATGTAGTGACATCCAGACCAGAATTTATTTAAATTTTTTTGTTGTTGTTTGTTTTTTGCAGGGCAACTTGGGGTTAAGTGACTTGCCCAAGATCACACAGCTAGTTTTTGTGTTATGTCTGAGGCGGAATTTGAACTCAGGTCCTCCTGACTCCAGGGCCAGTGCTCTCTGCGCCACCTAGTCGCCCCTGGTATTTATTTAGCAATACATGAGGTTGCATAAACAAATTAAGTCCAAGGCTCTTGGTAGCCAAGGACCCTGAAACCATTTGTTTCTACACAGTTAATATACATTTCGGAAGGAGTGAAAAACAGGAAAAAATAGGATTATAGGGATGGAGACATTTGATTTCTTATGTCTATTTCTAGAGAGGATTGGGAGACACTGAAGTGACATTCCTTAAATTAAGTGACCTTTTTGAGGAGGAGTAATATTGCGACTTCTCCAAAATCTACAATCAACTGAAACTTAGCTTCACAAAATGGCAGATAAGGGCAAACTAGAGTCATTAATGCTATTTTAATTTTAATTTAATTAATTTCCCCCTATCTTTTTCCATCCTCATTCTCAGGAAAGAAAAATAGGGGAGGGAAGTATCTGAATAGGCAATTGTCTCATGGTACAATGGTACAAAGGATGCGTGTGCCATACAAAGGTGGCTTCCCACCTTTGACCCATAACTGTTAGAACCCTTATTATGGTTACACCTCTCCCAGAGTTTCTATTCCTTTTGGTTAAGAGAATTCCTTGATGTAGGTTATATATGTCCACATGAGTCTGTCTTGATAGGGTGTAGCGGCAAGCACCCCAATATCCCCAGGGTGACTGCCAGCACAGGTTCTTAGATCTGCTTTTCAAAAGGAAAGCAACTCAAAATGGGTTAACAAGCTTATTTTAATCAAACAAATACACATTACCTAGTTCAGGGGGAGAAGGTCAGCACCCCGAACTTCAGAGTTACAGAACTTACAGATCAGACAGGCTTCCAAACTGTCCAAACATTATGATCAATACCAAATCACAGTTACCAGAGAGGGAAGCATCAACATCTGGGTTTTCAAAGCCGGGGGGCTCTCAACAATGGCTTCCCAGAGTCTCATCTGGTCAAATCACACAACACTTCTCAAAGTGAGCCCCAAAGCAAAGCCCCTCATCAGAGTTTATATAGCCTTCTCTTGGCTCAGAGAATGTAACAACCTTCTGGACCCACTGCCCAATCACAAAGTATCAAGGTGTGGGCTTTCCAGAAAAACAAGCCTCCCACCACAGGCTCCAGGTGCACTTAAGCTAGGTGCAGGGAAGATCTTTAAATTTGCATTTCCATTACATTCGGCCCCAAGATCTTTCATGCCCATAGCATACACAATTTACATTTCAATTAGCCACTAACCATTTCTTAAGTCATATTTTCAGGGTACATCTAAAGTTACCAAAGTGGCCACTGGGTCTTAAACAAAGTACATTGCATTTTCACATCAATTCACAAAATACAAAGTATTATCACATAAAGTTCTCTTGGGGGGCGGGGGTGTCCTTCCCACAACACTGCTCCAGCCCCTGCTTCCAAGTCCAGAGAGGACTAAGCAACAAAACCAACAGGTTGGAGTCCTTGGGGGGTCCACGGCATTTCACCCCACCCAACATGGTCACAAGTCCATCCCCCCAGGTCCCAAACTGTGGGATGCAGCAAGGAAACACATTCAGTGCCCCAGCTTTGCCACACAGTCCTTATCTTGTCCTGTGGCTGAACTCCAAACTCCTGGGTTCCTTCTCCTCCAGCAGAAGGCAGAAGCTCCAGGCTTCTCCACAGGTCTCCATGCAGGCAGCTCACCATTCCTGCTCTCAGCTCAGTGAAGTCAGCATGCAGGCCGTTCCTCTCTCCTGCTCCATAGCTCCACAGAATCACAGCTACCACAACTGGGAAACAAACAATTATCCCAGCCCCCATACTTTCCTTTTACTCAGCAGATCCCATCCTCGTCGCCATTTTGTAGCAGCAAGCACCCCAATATCCCCAGGGTGACTGCCAGCACAGGTTCTTAGATCTGCTTTTCAAAAGGAAAGCAACTCAAAATGGGTTAACAAGCTTACTTTAATCAAACAAACACACATGACCTAGTTCAGGGGAAAAAGGTCAGCACCCCGAACTTCAGAGTTACAGAACTTACAGATCAAACAGACAGGCTTCCAAACTGTCCAACCATTATATCAATACCAAATCACAGTTACCAGAGAGGGAAGCATCAACATCTGGGTTTTCAAAGCCGGGGGCTCTCAACAACGGCTTCCCAGAGTCTCATCTGGTCAAATCACACAACACTTCTCAAAGTGAGCCCCAAAGCAAAGCCTCTCATCAGTTTATATAGCCTTCTCCTGGCTCAGAGAATGTAACAACCTTCTGGACCCACTGCCCAATCACAGAGTATCAAGGTGTGGGCTTTCCTGAAAAACAAGCCTCCCACCACAGGCTCCAGGTGCACTTAAGCTAGGGGCAGGGAAGATCTTCAAATTTGCATTTCCATTACATAGGGCTCACTGAGAGACATGAATAGATATTTCCTCCACCTGCCTTTCTCCAAGGGAGACTAATTCCTTCTAGGAGGCGAGGAGTACCAGGTTAGAATCTAATAATCTCTCCAATATTGTTAGACTAGGAAAAGTAATTTTACATCCCCTGAGCTTGAGCTAAGCTCTAAATCTTATCCCTTAATGAAGAAGGAATGTACCAAACTACATATCCAAGACCTGATTCCTTTCCCACCAGACGCCACTCCTACAAAGAGTGTGCATACTATACAGCAAGCAAACCCTTTTTACCCAAGCTGGTAGCAAATGAAATCAGAGAAGTTGTGTTGATGAATACACAAAAATGAAGGAAGTCTTCCACTGGAATCCACATATCTCAATTCAGTCAAGAAAAAGAGTCCTATGTCATACCCAAGGAGAAATCACCTGAAGTCTCTAGTGTGGTAAACTAGAAAAGGGACATGGAGGAGGTGCTGGCTTCTCTACATGTTGGTGGCTTCTCTGTAATTTTGCAATGCTCATTTTGTTTTGTTTTTTTTTTATTGTTCTTTTCATTTCTATAATTGTAGTCATTGTATACTGTATATTGTTTTCTTGGCTCTGCTTACTTCACTTTGCATCAATTGATGTAAGTCTTTCCATGTTTTTCTATATTAATCATAGCCTCTGTTTCTTATAGCACAGTAATATTCCATTACATGATGCACCACAATTGTTCATCCATTACCCAATGGATGGGCATCTACTTTGTTTCCAATTTCTTCTACTACAAAAAGTGAAACTATAAGTATTTAGGTGTATATGGAGTATTTCTTTTTACCAATAACCTCCTTGGAGCACATTGCTTACCAGAATAGGCTCTACTAATTCACAGCTCCACCAACAGTGCATTAGTGTGTTTTCCATAACCTCTCCAACATTCACTATTCCTGCCTTTTGTTATCTTTCTATCATCCTGTCAATTTGCTTGGTATTATTGGACACTACTCCACTTTGCCCTTCCCTTCATTGATTTGTAAAGCAGACAACTCAACCTTCCTCTCCTTTAATTGATCTGTAAACAGGCAGGACCTCCACCTCCTTCATCTGTGGGAGGGAGTTCCAGCCTAGGGTTTCCCCCACTGGCAGGAAATTCAAATGTACACTGACCAATCACTGTAGTTTTAGCTTACATCACTGTAATTTCAGCTTAAGTAACCTGGCTATGGAACCTCTATAAAACCTGCACAATGTCTGTGCCAAAGGACTATCTGATTTGGGTGACCATGTACCCCGACAGTCCCACGGTAATAAAATCCACTTTTTAAACTTAATCTTGGGCATCTTCTATCTCGCTTTTATTGGGGTACAACAGTATAAGATGAAACTTCATTATGATTTTAATTTACATTTCTCTTATGAGTGATTTTAAGTATTATTCTTTCATGTGATTCTTAATAGTTTACAATTATTTTGAGAATTGTTCCTATCCTTTGGCAACATACCTCCTGGGGAATGACTTTCACTCATATATTTATTAGTTTTATGAATATATATATATACACACACATATAAAACTATATCTACAAATATAAAACACATGTATATATATACACATATATGTCTAGGTATAGGTATATGTATACCCATATAGGTATGTGTATGTGTGTACATGTATAAGTATGTGTATATATGTATAGGTGTGTGCATGATGGTGGCTGTCCTTTATTCTTTTTTTTTTTTTTTGCTTTTTGGGGGGCAATTGGGGTTAAGTGACTTGCCCAAGGTCACACGGCTAATTTTTGTATTAAGTGTCTGAGACTGGATTTGAAATCAGGTCCTCCTGACTCCAGGGCCAGTGCTCTATTCACTGTACCACCTAGCTGCCCCTTGTCCTTCATTCTTGAAGAAGACCAAAATGATATTACTGTGTTAGAGTCAAGTTCTAGTGTGTCCCACTGTGGTTGATCAGACCAATACGAGCTCGGAATGTTCTACCACAGGTTGCAAATGAACATTTGGGATGGAGATGCAGGGTGGGATCCCTGCCTGCCACAATAATCAATCCAGGGTTGGGTAAGCAATTTTTAGGGCACCCTTTCTAGCCCCTTTCCTCAGACCAGGAGGTGATCAGTGTGATCCTTAAAAGGCTGCTCGCATACCTTAAAAGGCTGCCAAATCCTACTGCTGCATCCAGGGACAAAACGACCCTATGGCCTGGGCCACCTGTGTTTGCAGGGTCATGACTATAGCTTCTTGTGTATCTATACCTGCTGCTTTCTCACCTGCCGGTCGACACAGGACTTCAAGATTGGTAAAATGGTATGGGTGATGTCTTTTGATTCATGCATAAATTGGATTTAAGTGAGGCAGAATTCCACAAAGTGGTCAGCCTCACTTTTTCTTCCAGTCATCACAGTCCATAGGCAGAAAAGAGTCCAGACAACTTGTGATGGCTTGGGATGCAGTGGATGATCTTGGTGTCTTCTGTGTCTAACCAAGCTCTTAGAGCCCCATAGCGTCTGCTTCAGCTGCCTCCATGACCATTGAAACAAATTATTCCCATACATCCATTCCACCTGAAGTGTTCACATACTTGGGGTAGATACCTCCCTAAGTCACCAAAGAGTCTGAAACCCCTCGGTTACCCCAAACTTGGTTTAGCCTGTCTGCTGAAGTGGTTTAGCAAGATGTGACCTCTGTGCATACTACGACTTCTTGGAGAGTTAGGTGGATCAGGGAGACACCAAAGGTGGAAAACAACCCTGACAAGGGTTTGGCAGTCATCACACCAGTCCTGGTATTCCCTGAACACACCCTATATCCCTGGTATGTGCATAACTCATGAATGGATGGATGTGTGTGTGCATGCATGTATATGTATGTATGAACATCTTTTCCCCTTAAACAACTCTGCTGAGACATTCCCACCTTTCCTCAGCTGGGAATGAGTAGACAATTTTACTTCCTTTATGGCCAGAAAGCAGTGTGTTTCCCAATGACCCCATCTCTTCAACTTACAAACCCTCCCCAGGAAATCATGGTCCAATTACCCCTGAGGATTGCACAGGGAGCAATGTAGAAGGGCCCCTTAGTTTGATGGTATAATGAACAAATGGCTATTCTGGGCCTGCTTTTGTTGCTGCTCATGTCAGTGCCCACAGCACTGTAGCCTGTCTTGCTGCCCACCTTACTGACACTAAGGCCCACATCACTGCCTGTTCCAGTGATTAAAGACTGCTCTTGTCAGAGCCTGCAACCCTTAGGACTGCACCACTGACTTCTCTATTGTTTCTTACCTGCATCTCACCTAAGCCACAGCAGTTGTGCTGGGGCAAGTGCTGCTCATGCCCCTTGTACAGGGAGCCCAAGCCCAGCTTCTGTTCCCTACCCCTAATTCTGCCCTCCCGGGTAAACAGACAGGGCCTACATCCTGCTATAACTGCTGCCACCGAAGGGGCCTGAGCACTGCCTCCCAGAGATGTGCCCTAGCTGCTATGTGTAAGAAGTGACAGTTCAGCCAAGGTAGGGGAGGGATGCCAGAGCCTGCTCTGGGACCCACCACACAGGGCTGCTCAATCATCTCTCACTAGAAGTCCCAAGAGAGAAAGGGAGGGGGAGAGAGAGAGGTCGGGAGGGAGAGAGAGGGGGGGGGGGGAAAGAGAGAGGGAGAGAGAGAGAGAGAGAGAAGGAGAGTTCACAGTTCTGTTGTGAGAGCAGAATCTGTCTCTCTGATTTTAAACTGAAATAGCTCTCCCTTTTCTCAGTTCATCAACAAGGGTAAATCTGGTACATTCATCCATATCCCCAACTCTGAAAAGTTTCTGCCCTTTCAAGAAACTCCTCCAGTACCTTGCACCAAAAAGTCCCAACAAAATCCATGTGGCACATTTCTTAATAACAATCATAGGACAGGACTGATTCAGGCCAGTCTGGTGCTTTATATTCAGCAATGGAATGAAATGAAATATTCATAAACCATCCAACAGTTAATAAAAGGAGGTTTATTTGACCATACATAATAGGGAAAGAATATTCAGCAAGGATACAGCGCTGATTCAGCTGGGCACAGTGGCTCTTCCGTGTTTACCATGTTGGTCTACTGGTCAGAAACCTGAAAGAGGAACCCCTGATTCCAAGGAGCTAGGTTTTGCACAGAGGCCACTAGGAAGCTACCTCAGTGGTTTGAGCCTTAGTCTTCTGGACCAATTACGTCTCAAGAATGGTTTCAGTATCTTAGGAAGGAATGAGGAAAAACTATCAGAGCCTATATGAAGTAGGACCTTAGGATATTACTTCTGCTATAAAAATGTATTTAGATCTAATAATAAGCCTCTATTAAGCACCCACTGTTTGTCACCCAGGTTGGCAACTTAGGTGATACCCTCGACTCTTTCCTCTTTCTCCCACCCCATATCCTGTCCTTGCCAAGTTCTGTCATTTCTACCTTTGTAACATCTCCAGTATATGCCCCCTTCTCTCCTGACATTGCCAAAACCCTGGGGAAGCTCCTTCTCACCCAACCCTTAAAATATTGCAGTAGCCTATGGGGTTGGTTTCCCTGCCTCAGGGGTCTCCTCTCTCCAGTCCATCTTCCCCTCAGCTGTCAGGGTGATCTTCCTAACCGTTTCATAAATTCCAGTATATCCCTATTCCTTCCAGGATCAAATATAAAATCTTTTATTTTAACTTTTCAAACCCTTTATAAGCTGACTCCCTCCCTACCTTCCCAGTCTTCTTACGCATTAGTCCCCTCTGCATACTCTGTTATTAAGTGACTTGAGCCTCCTTGTTATTCCTCAAACAAGACGTTCTATCTCCTAACTCTGGGCATTTTCACTTGCTCTCTCCCATGCCTGGTACTCTCTGCCTCCTGCTGTCCACGGCTTCCTCTGAGTCTCAGTTGAAGTTTGTATCTTCTAGAAGCCTAAATCTTAGTGCCTCCTGAGATTATCTCTCATTTATCCTGTGCATGTCTTGTTTGTGCATGTTGTCTCCCCTGTTAGGCTGAGAGGAACAAGGATGGCTTTTTTGATTTGATTTTGTTTTGGGGGTTTAATCGCATTTCTTTGTATCCCTGCACTCAGCACAGTGCCTGGAATATAGAGTAGGTGCTCAATAAATGTTTGTTCCTATGACTTGGCTTGTAACGGGGAGGCAACATGCATGTATATGGACATGCATGTAACACATATCTACATATATGCTATGTTGTATATGTATACACATATGTGTATATGCATGTATGTGCGTGCACACACACACAAATTAACCTGAGGAGGAGAGGGAGGGAAGTACCAAACAAGGGGAATCAGGAAAGGCCTCATGCAGAAGATGGTACTTGAACTGAAAAAAGAAGGAATTCATGAAAAAAAGCAGTTATTAAGTTCTTACTATATAATAAAGTATTGGCAGTGTACATAGACAAGTTGAGATCGTCCTTGTTCCCAAGGAACTCACACTCAAATTGAGGGGGACGTAGCATGTAAAGAAAGCCCAGCTGCGGGGTAGATAGAAGGGCAAGGGATTCCCAAACATGTGGCCCCAGAGATGAAAAGCTGAGCCTAAGGTTCCATAAGCATGTGAGCAGGTCCGATGACAGGACCAAGGATCTTTAGGGTATAGAAACAAGACAGAGGTAAGGCCTAGAGGTCCTCCATCTCACCAGAAGGAATAGAGTTGGTAACTTTCATCTCATCCAAGCCCTTTGAGCAGCTAAGCAGCTGGGATGGCCCCAGCAGATGGAGATAGTGAAGGAGGAAGGTCATTTTTTACCTAGCTCCCCAGCCCCCCCTTCACCCTCCCACTCCCAGTGAAACGTTACAGGTATAAGGGGCAACATGTGGGTGCTTTGCTTTGTTTTTGCCTGTGTAGATTATGTGTGCCACATGGGTCTGTGTGGGTGTGGCTCTCAGGAAGGCAAGAACAGATAAAATAGATATTTCTAGGATTTCTCCTACTCCTATCTTCTCCAAGGAGCTTTGGTTTCTGCCGGGAAGAGAAGCAAAAAGTTGGGGCTAGAAACTGGCCACTCTGCTCTCCTTAGAGAGAGGTAGAGGGCTAGAATGATATCTCTCTGGGATCTTTAAGTAGTGTTGGCCTGTGGGAAAAAAGTTTTAGGTTCAAGCCACACTCCTGACTGATGTCCTTTAATGGGAAAGGGGTGCCCCAAGCTATACATCCAAAGCTTGAGTCCCTCCCTACCAATCACCAGTTCCACAATGAATATACATAGCAAATAATCCCATTTATTCAAGTCAATAGCAAAACAGAAATCAGAGAAAGTATACATAGGAGAATATATACCAAACAATACAAAACAATCCCTTTGGGATTGAGATAGTGCAGTTCTATCAAGAGAGAGTCCCAGTTTACATCCAAGGGGAAATTCCTCAGTGTCTAAACAGGATAGTGACATCCTTGAGTCTGCCAAGCTTCCCCACTTCGGTCTTTTCCCAGAATCTGTCTCCCTTCAGAGCCCTGAAGAAAGGCTGGAATGTATTGACACTGGAAGACTGACTCTCTTTGCTCCCCAGCTCTCACCAACTCCACCCTCAAGCAGGCACAGAGCATTGAGTAACCAAAATCCAACAGAAAGGGAGGGGAGAGTCCCATACAATTGGCCCTTTAAGCCAAGGGTAACCCAGGGAGAAATGAATGTAAAGTATAGCACTTGGAATAAAAAAAATCAATTTCACAAATCCAAGATAGGGAACATATTGCTCCACAGTAGTTCATCTGAAAAAAATCTGCAACCTCAACATGAATTGACAGTTGTCACATGCAGGGGTCTATGCCATTAAATGTTTAGCAAATGGTTGGGGTGGGAGGCCGAATAATAGTACAAGTGGAATACATTCACATTTTAATCTGCATTGTAACATTTTCTCCACCTCTTTCAATCAGACAATAAATCAAGCTTTGAATTGTAGCATTTACAAATCTCTGAAGGATAAAATCTCACACTACAAACTTAACTATCAGTCAAATATTCTTTCATACAAATATTCTTAGTAATAAGCATATATAATAGGTCCAGGAAAGGCTTTATATCAACGCCCAGAATATGCAAAAACACATAAAAAGACTCACTGTAAACCCTAAGCAATCACTGCAATTATCCTCCCTCTCTAGGGAGTCCCATTTTCCCCAGAGCCTCCAGAATCATAGCACCTATTCTCAAAAGGGCAGTGATCTTGGGATGCCTGGTGAGGCAGCCCTCCAGTTGTCTAGTGAGTACAACTTTCCACAGGGATATATGCAATCCTCTAGAATCAATTTTATCATGGGATTTCTACTCCTTTCAGAGAAGTGTACTTGGTATTAATAGATATTCATTGTCATACTAGAAGCCTAAATCATTAAATGTTAGCTACATAGACATTCAGCCTTACTTTGCTACCCAAAGGGCATGTTCCCTTGGAAATGAAATGCACCTGAGGTTACGGAAAAGATGTAATACCAGAACCATCTGAATAACTCATGGACATAGCAAAAAACAAAAGTCAGGTCCTTTGCTCCCCTCTATTGTAATTCTAGCCCCTTATTGCTCTTATTCTCAGCACCATGAATTCTTATGAGGAGTCCCACTGCCCAGGAAATGAAACATCCCTTCTCTTAAATGCCTATTAAATTCAGTCTCCAAACTCTTGGACATTATTATTGCCTGATAAAGAGGAAGTCCCTGAGAGTGGTACTGGCCAGAAAATGCCCTTCTCTCACTAGAAGGCTAGATTTTTCTGGGAACCCCCCAGGCCTAGATTCTAGGGTTCAGGAATTCAAACCATAGAGGGACTATCCCCTCTTCTAGCCAAGCAGCTGGGGTTAAAGAGAAATAGACACTCTTCCAGAAACTTCTATCACTTAAACTGTATGGATACCCTTTCCCCAGTGGCCACCTTTGAGTAGTTACACTATTTACTCCCTAAAACTGAGCCCAAGAATTCTCCTCTTGGGCCACTTACTAGCTGGGCAAATCACTTAACCTTTTTCAGCCTCGGTTTCTTCAACCATAAAACAGATATTAGTGTCTACTACACAAGGATTTGTAAGGATCAATTTACTATATGTAAAGTACTTTGTAAACCTCAAAGGAATAAATAAATGCCATTGTTATTGTTGTTATTTAGAACTTCCTAGGCCTCAGCTTCCTACTCTATAGAATGAGAACATTTTCCTAGGTGATTTCTGAAGATCCTTCTAAAAATCTGACATTCTAAGTTTCTATGAACAGGCAGCAAGTGCACAGTGATGAACTGAAAAGAGCATTGGAGTTAAAAAAAAATCTGGGTTCAGATTCTGGCTTTACTACTTACTATGTGTCCTTGGGCAGGTAACTAGCTTTTCCTGGGCCTCAGTTTACTTGATCTATATGTAAAAGGAAGGAGTCAGTGGAGTATGTCAATCAAATCACCCCACCAACATTTAATGTACGTGTCAAGATGCTAACCCTGATATTTTTTTTGGGTTAACAAGCTTACTTTAATCAAACAAACATATATTACCTAGTTCAGGGGGAAAAGCTCAGCACCCCGAACTTCAGAGTATACAGACAGATCAAACAGACAGGCTTCCAAACTGTCCAACCATTATATCAATACCAAAATCACAGTTACCAGAGAGGGAAGCATTAACATCTGGGTTTTCAAAGCCGGGGGGCTCTCAACAATGGCTGCCCAGAGTCTCATCTGGTCAAATCACACAACACTTCTCAAAGTGAGCCCCCTAACCCTGATATTTTTACCAGGTAAAGGTACGAGGGTTAGCATCTTGAAACTTCAATCAATCATAGACTTTAGACGAAGTGAAGAAAAAGTCCTGGACCAATTGTAGCGGTGATGTTGCTCAGGAAGCATGTTCCAATTGACTGAGGAAACGTGGTCATGTTCTGTGATTGTCTACAAAATATCCAGTTCAGAAATGAGAAAATTGGGAGTATAGCAGTATGCCCCTGAGAAGAAATTGATTGAAGAGGGGAGAACAGGGCAGGGGAGAGTCCTGGCCTCTGTCTCAGTTTCAATCTCCCAACTCACCCCCATTTTTATTTCAGGAACTTCAAACTTTCCTTCCCTGCTGTCCTAACTGAGTCCCCTGTTTGGCATTGGCTGATGACATTACCTGAATCCAAGAACAGGCTGGTCAAGATGATTTCATCTATCTATCTATCTATCCATTCATCCATCCATCTACCTACCTATCTATCTATTTTTTTTTTTACCTTTTGGAGGAGGGAAGGCAGGGCAGTTGGGGTTAAGTGACTTACCCAGGGTCACACAGCTAGTAAAGTGTTAAGTGTCTGAAGCCGGATTTGAACTCAGGTCCTCCTGACTCCAGGGCTGGTGCTCTATTCACTGGGCCACATAACTGCCTCTATGTAACTATCTATCTGTCTGTCTGTCTATCTATCTATCTATTTATCTATCTATCTGGGCCAAGATCTCCCACTGCATCCTGGGCCTTCTCTGATCATCTTGATCAATATCTTGCAATTGGACCCAGATGGCCTGGGAGGAGAAAGTGAGGCTGGTGACTTTTCCTGGCCTTCAAATCAAAGTCAATTGCAAGTTATGTCATCGTCTCCCTGATGTCATGGTCCTCTTTGAGAACAAAGGACAAACCACAACCACACACACAATCACACACAGAAGGAGGCAGTTGCATTAGAAGGTATCTAAGGTTTCTTCCAGCTTTAAATTCTATGATGTGAAGCAACTGGCATGGGCCTGTTCCACATCCCCAGTGACCAAGCAGCCCTAGGGCTCCAACATGCCCCTAGAGAGCGCTGTTAGTCCAAAGTTGAACGGAGAATGGTGGATACTGTTTTGCTGCTGCTGCTAAGAAAGGACTGCCAGGT
Organism: Gymnobelideus leadbeateri; assembly: GCA_011680675.1. Taxonomy (NCBI): domain Eukaryota; kingdom Metazoa; phylum Chordata; class Mammalia; order Diprotodontia; family Petauridae; genus Gymnobelideus; species Gymnobelideus leadbeateri. The sequence goes on along the minus strand of WOXC01009668.1, from coordinate 62,949 downwards.
ATTAAGTCATTCTTGGAGCCCTGACAGCCAAAAGAGATTCAACCAATAAATCCAGACGGTGTTTGTGTTATCCTCTTTCCTTCCTGCTGTCCACACCCACTCAGAATGAGTGTTGTCTTCCTTCCCCGCTCTTAAACTCTCCTCCCTTTCACCCCAAAGTTTGCTGGGGTGTTAAGGGAGTGTAAATCACTCGTCAGAAGTCACAGCCAAAGCTGCCTTAAGGGCACAACAAATTAATGTGATCATCTGAGACTTGTCCCTCTCCCCTAATCTCCTCAGCCTGTTACTGCCTCAGAGACTGGGCAATGACTCATAATAACAGCTCCGATTTCTATGGTGCTTCAAGGCTCACAAAGCACTTTCCTCTCAGCAAGGCTGTGAGGTTGCAGCATAATTCACACTCCCGGGTGGTATTAAACAAGACCCGAGGCTCTCACCATAATGTATAGCTCAGTGGTCCGGGACATGAAGATCAGAAGAGCAACCTTTGGAAATCCACACACTTACACGCTGTGTGGCCATGGGCAAATCCCTTAGCTCCTCAAAGGCTCAGTTTCCTCCTCTGTAAAAGAAGACCAATAATAGTTCGGGATTTGGAGGACGGAAGATTTGGGTTCATATCTTCCTCATCCCCACTTCACTTCCCCTTTCTTAGCCTCAGTTTCCTCTTCTATAGAATGAGGATAATTATACCCAGATGGTAATTTCTCAGGAACTGACCCATGCTCTCCTGGGGAAGAACCAATAGAATCTTGGATTCATCACATAACTAAATCTCAGTCCTGATTAGTGGGAATAACAAATCCCACAAAGTGGTCACATTGTTTGAAATTCTTGCTACGTATTTTTCATTGGGCTGGAACTAATTTCCCATATTTTAAATAATTGTGATTTTGAAGAGTATAAATTTGAACACAAGCGATCACTTTACAGAATTCATTAGTCACAGGAAGTGGGAACTGACTGTATGGCATTGGCCAGAAAATAAAGTAGAAAAATAGGGCCCACAGCTGAGAAGCCTTCAAGAACCAGCTTTTGGACTGGTAAGTTATTTAAGTAGGAAAGTCCTGAAACACATGGTAGGAATTATGTCAAAGACCAGAGAAGCAATTTGCTGGTGGTGAGGAAGTTCAGCAAATGCATATCATTTCTCATAAAAGGGAGAAACTCTCTTTATCTTGTGATACACTGTGGTAGTCTCTTAAATCGCTAAGAGTATAGAAGACCCAAAGATGCATATGAGATTAGACTAGACCAAGCAAATGAAGAGTGTCCTTTAGGATAAGGAGCTAAGCAGGCGTCTGATACTGAATTAGAGTAGAAATCATTGGATAGTTCTAAAGGGGAAGATACTTGGTGACGTCGTCACCTATTAGAAAGTAATTTTAATTCTTGGGGCTTATACACCCCACCCTACCCCCCACCCCCTAGCTGAGGTCTCTATTTCCACAAAGTGAAAAAAAATTGAAAAATCAGTGTATTTTAACCTCATCCCAGCAGCCCCTCTGTTCTATGCAGAATAGCAAATCCAATGCTGGCTAGAGAATTTTAAAAGACAAGTAGCAAGTAGCTGCAAGTAGCAGCTCCTACGATGGCTGCAAAATTATGAGAAACACTTTTGCCTTTCTTATATTTTCCCCAGAAATGCCACATTCTTATTTTCTTTTCTGATCCCCATTCTGCCCCTAACCACCAGGAATTGCAACCTTAGTGAAGTAAATGAGGCATACAAACATTTGTATCATTAAATAATCATTAAATATGAAAAGCAGCAAAACTGACATATACTTTGTGCGAATAGTCGTATTATCATATTATATAGCAAACATGAACACCTATGATCAGCATAGGGAACTCCCAGGGAAGAAATGCCTATCTGCCCACTAAGACTTGCCCATAGTCACAGAGGTATATGTCAGAGGGACAACTGAATTGAGAGATCCAGGGGAGGCCATAGACAAGGCAATTCACAGAAGAGTCCAAAAAAAAGAGGTCGAAGGGCAGAGGTAACCTCAGCCTGAGCCTCAGTACTGTCAAGGCTGAGAAGAAAACTGTAACTTTTTCTGCAAAGGAAAAGCTTATTAATCATAACACCTCCATTCATTCCTTCCTTCAGTCAGCCAGTCGGTCAACTAGCATTTGTTAGAGCAGTCCCTGCTATGTCTCAGGCACTATCCTCATGATGTGCTGTTTATACAGGATTCTGCAGCTCTGTGTTCAGGCACCTACCTCACAGGGTCATTGGATGAGATGAGATAACATACATAAAATGCTTTGCAAACCTTAAAGCCTCTGTTAATGTCAGTTATCATTATTATCATAAACTCCCTATTTCCCCCATCACTGAGGTAAAGAGGTCCAGCTGTGCCTCCCATCTTCCACCCTCCCCTCCTTGTCCTCCCCAGCTCCCACACCCCACCCTCAGGCTGCCTTTTTTTGGATTTCTTTTCCTTTTTCAGTTGCCTTTGATCATTACAGTAAACTGATTTCAGCTATATTAATTTTGCCACCACCCTTACCCCCTAGAGCCTCTGCAAATGTCCTAGGCAGGGCCCAGGCCACAGCTACCAGTTAAACACAACTTCTGCCCTTTCTGTTTCCTGAAAGAAGTGGTAAGAATTAGTCTGTTTGTGTGGATATCTTATTTCCGTAGCTCAGTCATAATCTTTGGGAAAATGGAGATTGTATCTGCTTTTTTTTTTTTTGGAGGAAGGAAGGTAGGGCAATTGGGGTAAAGTGACTAGCTCAAGGTCACACTAATTTTTTGTGTTGTCTGAGGCCACATTTGAATTCAGGTCCTCCTGACTCCAGGGCGGTGCTCTATTCAAATGGAGATCGTATCTGATAGAGGATCCTGGATCTTGAACTGGAAGCAATCTTTGAGACTATCTAGCACAACCTTCTTGTTCAACAGATAAAGGAAACTGAGGCCCAAGAAGGTTCAATGACTTGCCCAAGGTCACAGAGGCTATAAGCATTCAAGGTTGGGTATGAACTGAGTCTTCTGATTCCAGATCAAGCACCACATCACCTCCTCAAAGCTATAGCATTGAATGTATCTCTGAGTACATCTTTCTACTGTACCCTATCACCTCCTTGAAAATAGATCTTTGAATTCCCCACTTCTCTCAGAATCACCTAGCTTAAGTTCTAAGAATTCATGTATGTTCCACACATCCCCTTCCTTTTTTTCCCCCACTTAAATCTGCCAAATAGGGTCAAATAGTAATAAGAAGAGGTGATCTAACCTAACAATCCAACAGATATTCATTTTAAATCTACAAAGCCTGAGTAAGGCACTATGCTACACGCAGGGGGGAAATGGCTTATTTTTTCACTCTTCGTCTAATGGGAAGGTATGAACTATATACAAAGGAGCATGATAACAAGTCAGAAGGGGAGATTCTCAGTGCCCTAAGAAAACCTGAGGAGGGAGAAATCACTTTTAAGTTGGGTAGAGAGTGATAAGGGGAGAGTCGATCTCAGAAGGCTTTGTGGGGGAGGTTGGTACCTGGCCTGGGCCTAGAACATAAAGATTTCAATAGACAGAGATACAATCCAGGCCTGGGGGACATTCTGTACCAGGGGTGGGGAGCCTGCAGCCTCAAGGACACATGTGGCCTGTTGGTCCTCAAGTGTGGCTCTTTGGCTGAATCCAAACTTCACAAGAGGACTTGAGGACCTAGAGGGCCACATGTGACCTTGAGGCTGCAGGTTCCCCACCCGTGCACAAATACACAGAAGCAGAACCAGTCATAGTGGGACAAGATCAGTAACAGTTGAATGTGGAAAGGAGTATGAAAAAAGAGTCTATTAAAAAAAAAAGTGTAGATCCAGATTGTGGAGGATCAGCCAAACAGCATTAAGTGCCTACAATGTGCTTAGCATAAGTGCTGGGGATACAAAGAAAGGCAAAAGACAGGCCTGTCCTTGATGAGCTCACAGTCTAATGGGAGAGACAGCATGCAAACAACTATATACAAATAAGAGAGATCCTTGAATGCTAGGCTTAGTTTGCACAGGAAATAGGGAGCCATTGAGGGTTTTGGAGCAAAAGAGCAATACGGTCAGACCTATGAATTAAGGAGATGATTTAGGCAGCCTTGGATTAGAGAAGCCTTGGATAGAGGCAGAGTGACCAGTCAGGAGACCACTGCAAATATAGTCCAAGCCAAGCCAAAGATAATGAGGACCTAAGCCACACAACTGGAGAGGAGGTGGAGGGACTCAGTGCACAAAGAATAGGCAGATTCAGCTGTATTTCTGAAGTAAACCACATTCAGGAGGTCTGGGGCAGTAATTCACAGGTGCTAGGACAAGAACTGGGTCTCTATAGTGAATGGTCAGGGGAGGGATGGTAGTGAGAGCTGGAGAGGCTTCTTGAAGAGGCCAGCTATGGGAATGACAGTGGGGGTGCTCACCCCTTCCTCTTTCTCCTCCATCATCCCAGCCTGCCCTGCCACCTTAGCCTCAGTTTGGATTGGCCTTTCAGGTTAAGGTCCCCTCAGCAGCAGCCAGTCCAGGGAAAGGAGAAAGGAGAGAGAGGGGGATGGGAAATTCTTGTGGCTATTCATCTGGCTAAATTGTTCCACAGAGGTTAGTCTCCAGCATGTCAAGGACTACACTACATCTCGTCTTATTTTTTCCCAAAAAATACAGATCGTTTATCAAAAATTAACACCAGTAATCCCATATATCCTGAGAGACAATCCCAGGTCACAATTTCATCGAGCAAGAGCCAAAAAGAAAACATGATGAAATATTCAGAATATTGATCAGTATCATAAATATATAACTAGAAAGAAATTTTATCCTCCTACCTAATTTTGACAAGGGGAAAATATTTATGCGTGTACATATATCATATAGAATGCATTTTCAGAAATTATAAAGCTTTTAGACTATAAAATGCTGAAATAACAAAAATTTTAGGGGACAACTTTGCCCTCCTCCCTCCCTCACACAGATACCTACAACAAAAACCATTCCAATTTCTGTTCACAATTAATGATGAGCTACTGAGCCTCTTCAAACTGTCCTATAACCCAAACATAAGTTCAAACCCTCATGTTTGAAAGTTTCCTGGCCTGGAATTTGAACATTACTGCTTTTATTCTTTAAACAATATTTTATTTTCCCCCAATTACATGTAAAAACAATTTTTAACATTCTTTTTTTTTTTTAAGTTTTGAGTTCCAAATTCTATCCCTCCCTCCCTCCCCTCTCTGCTCCCTGAGATGGTAAGTAATCTGTTATAGGTTATACATGTACAATCATGAAAACGTTTCCATATTTGTCATTTTGTAGAAGAATTAAAGAAAGAAAGAAAAAGGAAGGAGGGAAAGAGGGAAGGAAGGAGGGAAGGAAGGAAGGAAAGAAGAAAGTGAAAAATAGTACTCTTCAGTCTGTATTCAGACAGCATCAGTTCTTTCTCTGGAGGTGGATAGCATTTTCCATCACGATTTCTTTAGGATTGTCTTGGGTTGTTGTATTGCTGAGAATAGCCATAAACTTCTATTATTTATATGCATTTAAAACAGGATAAATCTCAACAGTGTAATATAGTATATAACCCTTCCCCTAGGGTTGCAGAATGTCAAAGCTGGAAGGGTCCTTAGAGTTCATCTAGTCCAACCCTCTTATTCTACTTATAAAGAAAATGAAGTCCAGAGATAGTAGAAGGCTTGTCCTAGGTCACCCAGATAGATAGTGTCCAAGTGAGAGATAGTCTTCTGTTTTCTACACCAGTATTCTTTCCACTATCCCTCCACTGTGGAGGTCTGAGACAAAGTCTTTTTTTTCCTTTGAATCTCCCACATGCCTTCTCACAAAACAACTCACCTCTCATACAGAGCTGGCCTGGCAGAGTGTTCCCTTGATCTGGACAATGGCCATGGTCTCTGTTTGCCCAAGGCTCCCAGACAGTTGAGACCTCTTGCTCCTGAGTTTAGACAAAAAGATATGACTCTTCTGGTGGCTCTGGAGATATTCTTTGTAGTTGTTAGAGAGTAGAGTGTAGAGGAAGGGGTTGATACAGCTGTTTCCATAGGCCAGGCAAGTGACGATGAAGTTAATATAGACTCCAGTGTTGCCAGCACTACTCCCTGGCTGCTGGTCATAGATGCTTAGTAGCTGCCAAAGCCAAAAGGGGATGAAGCAAATCCAGTAAGTGAGGACGATGCTGAAGATCATGTAAAGAACCTTTTCCCGGGGGCACCTCTTGGTTCTCTCAGCAGTAAAGACAGCAGTTGTCTGGGACTGCCAATAGGTCCTGGCCAGCCTGCCATACAGGTAGCAGATGGCCAGTCCAGGGCCCAGGATGCAGGTGTGGAAGAGGATGGTGAGATAGACCTTATAGGCCCCCAGTTGCCAAGTTGGGTGACACATGTGCTTGGTCACTCCGTCTCGATGGCTTGTGCGAAGGTCTATGAGGATCATGGTAGGCAGGGCCAGGAGGAAGGCCACCAGCCACACGATGCCAGTCACCATTCTCCTGTAGTTTCTCGATCGGCTGATGGCGACCAAAGGTTTGACCACAGCCAAGTATCGCTCAGTGCTCATGACCGTGAGGATAAAAATACTGGCGTGCATAGTGAGGAAGTCTAGACTGAACAGGGTCCTACAACCAATGTCCCCAAAGTACCAATCCCTGGCGAAATAGGTGCAGACCACAAAGGGGATGGTGGACAGATACAGGAGGTCTGCCAGGGCCAGGTTAACAATGTAAATGTACATGGAGCCTCCTAGCTTCATGGAGGAATTTAGGATCACCAAGGTGTAGATATTGCCTATAGTGCCCACCAGACACATCAAGGCCAGGACACATCCCAGGAAGAAAGTAATAAAGATGTCATTGGTGTCCCCTGGTCCTTCGAAGGTGGCGTTGGTGGTGACGTTTGGGAAATGACCCAGCTCCATGTCACAGTATCACACCAAAAGCACAGACAACAGGAGAGCAGGGTCGGCCACAGTCGAGGGGATGTGCACAGGACCAAAGATCAGGAATCTAAGAATCACGATGGTGGTAAAGAGGTGTGCAGGGAGCCCAGACCAGGTCAAATGAGGAATCCACCAGAGACAGAAGAGTGAAGTCAGCACATCTCAGAGTGTCCAGAGGTAAATCTGGCAGCAAGGCCAAGGTCTCTTATTTACTCTCTGTTGGGAACCAGTCTCAGGGTGGAGGCAGCCCAGAGGAGAAAGCAGCAAAGTGGCTAGGAGAGAAGAGATTCTGATACACCTGCAGCAGCTTCTCTTAGAATGGTGTGGGAATCGTCAGGCTCCAGCTGTGAAAGGACAGAGGACAGTCAGCCCTGTGTGCTGTGGGCTCAGCAGAGATGAGCTCACCCACCCAGCTTTTCAACTCCACCAGAAAGCATTCCGAGTTTCCAAAAGGCATGTGGCAGCTCTTACCCCACCATGGCTGCTCTGGGTACAAGTGGGCTTTGGCCCCCAAATCCCCATTTAAAGCAGAAAAAAGGAAATTAAGCAGCTCTTACCATGAAACGAGGTAGAGGCTCCCATGAGAAGCTGGCCAGAGGACGGCTCCCCGGGGAGCTGGGATGGAGGTCAGGGCTCAGGGTGGAAGCTGGAAGGCAGACAGCTGGCAGACTTTTCTTCCCCAAAGTAGATTCCCAACAGAATCTCTCACCTCAGTTTCTTCTGCAGCCTGCTTTGTGCAAGGGATCAGCTCTAACTCCATGGATTGAAGAGTCCTTGGCAGGTAGCTAGGATCCCCAAAATCCACAAAGGCCCTGCCTATGATGTCACGGATGGGCTGTAGCTGAAAAAAAGCAGAGCACCCTCAACTCCCTGGCCAGTCACAAGCTACATTCCCCATTTTATCACCCATTGAAGAGATTTTGGAGCCCAGTGCCTTAGACGTGTCTCCTTTGCCGGCACTAGGCAAATAAGCTGCTTCTCTCCACCCAGATGGGAGGGGAATTTCAAACTGCCAACAAAGGCGGCAAACCTCGGGATGAAGTGAGCAGCACTCGTCCAGGAAAGGCTGGTTTCTCAGCAGGCTAAGGGAGAGGCATTGCCAAGTGCAGCCAGCGGCAGCACTTTCTCTAAAGAGACATGCTAATCATTTACTGGTGGTGAGTAGATAGTCAGTGACTGACTGGGGCTGCTTTTTCAAGCCTAGAGAGTGAATCTCCTCATTTCTCTGGAGAGGGGAAAGATAGTATTTCATTCTTCCTCTAGGATTCACTACATACACCACACACACACACACACACACACACACACACACACACACACACACACACACACCACCTCCCCACCCCCTACACACACTGATCTAGGAGTTCCTCACACTCTCCCACCTGCTGTTAGGACTTATAGGAGAGATATCATCAGCTATGTTATACTAGTTCCTCGTCCTTGGGTGACTGGGACCTGTTGGCAACCTCTGTCCTCCTTCCTGTAAGACCTGGCCAGACAAACTTCTGGCTACAGCTGGAGCCTAAAGTGTGAATTTTTTTTTGTTTAAGTGATCCCTGATCAGCCCCTCTGCTTTGGGGCTGTATATTTTGATTTCATTCCCTGTTCTTCTTGGCTACCTCTAGAGGACAATTGAAATAACATCTGGATAGGTCTGAGATATGCTTGGAGATTCAGGGCAAATGTAACTAGTTTCCTACTCTGGAAAATCACTCCATCCCTGTCTCCTACCCCTCCTGCCATTTAAGAGGCTTATGAAAAATCAGAAAGACATCAGAAAGGTTGGTCTTCCTACCTGCAGAGGAGGCTGGAGGGTAGGGATGATTTAAACCGTGAAATGAGTAATTGGAACATGTCACTGTGCCCCAGTCTGTCATGTTACCAACAAGAATATTAGCATATGATTCTCCCCAAGGTAGTCTCATGGTAACATTGCTTGTAATACAAAAACCTGGCCCTCTCCTTAATATTCAAGTTGCTTGAAAATCTCCAAAACAGAATCCTAGGATCAGAGATTTAGCATTGGAAGGGGCACCCTCATCATGTAGACTGGGAAATAGAAGTACCAGAATTGTGCTCCCCAATGTCCCACTAGTAGTAAATGGCAGAGCCTAGGTTCTCTGATTTCTAATCCAGAAGACCTTCTACTGTCCAACCTTCTCTCATGAAAGGTATCTTGCAGGGGTAGTTAATAGACTGCCAGCCCTAGAGTCAGGAGGACCTGAGTTCAAATTTAGCCTCAGACACTTACTAGTTATGTGACCCTGGGCAAGTCATTTAACCCCAGTTGCCTGCTACCCCCCCGCAAAAAAAAAGAAGGTATTTCGCAAGGGTAAAGTAGAATGATTTCTCTAAGTAACCTGGCAGGATGTTACAGCTATAGTTATATAGTGCTATGGCCCTAGGGTTATACTTGGCCTAGAGGTGAAACAGGGAATGTTTCTGAATGAGATCTGAGTTCTAAGACCCATGGGCTCCCATTCCCATTCCCTGGGTTCTTTTCCCATTCCATTTATCTTAGGAGGTGGGTCCCAAGTAGATCCAACCTAAGGGATGGAAAGTGCCAATATTTCCTATGATCTCTTTATTTATTTTGCTTTTTGGAGGGCAATTGGGCTTAAGTGACTTGCCCAAGGTCACATGGCTAGATTTTGTATTAAGTGTCTGAGGCCAGATCTGAGCCCAGGTCCTCTTTACTCCACGGCCGGTGCTCTATTCCCTGTGCCACCTAACTGCCCCTTTATCTCTCTTTATTTTCACAGACAGCATTTGCCTCTTATAGATGGGGAGAATTGAGCTTATAGGGAAATGGCTTGCAGTCAATCAGTGGCCTAGCTAATTAAGACCTGATCTGTCCAGATTTCCTCTGGCCTGTTTGCCCATCCCATTCCTTTGATCTCATAGCTTCAGTCTAATGAGTAGAACCTTTGGTGGAAACAATACTAGGCAAGGAAAAGAGACCTTAGGAAAAGAGATCTGGAAAGTCCTAGCTAGTTATCTCTAATAAGAATGTGCTTGAGGCTGAATCAGTGGGGAAGGCCAGGAGGTGGTTACTCCATACACTAATTCTCAGTTTTGTCTCCACTCCTCTCTCTAGAACAATAGCTGTCTGAACCACTTTGTAGGAAGCACTCAAGGATTTTTCCTTGAAAGATGTCACATTCCTTCTGATAAAGGACTGCATTCTGGGCAGGTTTAGCACTCAAATACTGCTTAGGTCCTTTAAGGGCTATTCTTTGCCATGGGGCTGCTGGCACCCTCTCCAAATCCCTGTCTTGACTCACCTTGCTTGGGTTAGCGAGTAGCCCAGTTCCTTCCCTGGTCCCTGAACTCTGTTCCCCACTTCACCCCACATGGCATACAGCTGAACATCTTTGCTAGTTAGTCAAAAAGCATTTGTTAAGTAAGAGACACTGGGTTGAGGAAACAAAGAAAGGAAACAATACAATTCCAGTAATGGATCTTCCTAACACAAGGCTTTTCCACATTAAGCCTGAATTCTTCTTCTTAGCTTGATGAATATAACTGTTCACATTTCTATAGTACCTTGGAGTTCACAAAAATGCTTTTCTGTAGAGCAGATGGTGAAAGTACATATTTTTGTCCCCATTTTATAAATGAAATGACTGAACTTCAGAAAAGTGAGTCACACAAAGCTAATAACAGGGCCAGCTCAGAGGCACAGGGGATAGATCACTGGCCCTGGAGTCAGTAGGCCCTGAGTTCAAATCCAGCTTGTGTGACCCTGGGCACTTAATCCCTATTGCCTTAAAAAATAAAAAGATAGTAATGGTCAAGACTGGGGTTTGAATTTAGGTCTGTGAATTCCAAGTCTAGCAAAATAAACTTTTACAATTTTGTTGAGGAGATACCTTTCTGTTGCTCACAAAAACTGTTTCAAAAGTGAGATATTGTTATTTTTATATAGACCTTTTATTTTTACTTTGTTAAGGCAATTACTAAAATAAGGTTGGTGATTTCATTTTAAATGTAATTTTGATCTTAGAGTGTGATCTACATAATTTTATATCATAAGGGGACTTTTTAAGCATTCAGCTAATAATTCAACAATTAATAAGTTCCTAGTACAAGTCACTGGGCTAGGAGCTAGAATAACGAAGAAAAAACAAAAACAGTTCTTTCTTTCTTTTTTTTTGGTTTTTGGAGGGCAATTGGGGTTAAGTAACTTGCCCAAGGCCACACAGCTAGGTTTTTGTTTGTGTGTGCATTAAGTGTCTGAGGCCAGATCTAAACTCAGGTCCTTCTGACTCCATGGCCAACGCTCTACTCACTGCGCCACCTAGCCACCCCAAAAAACAGTTCTTTCTGTTCTTACCCCTAAAGAACTTATATTTTACCCAGAGATTCTACTAGGAGGCACATACCCTAAAGAGATAGGTTAAAAAGAAAATCCCATATATACCAAGATATTTATAGCAATACTTTTGTGGTAGGAAATAAAGTAGATGCCTATTGATTGGGGGATGGCTAAATAAATTGTGGTATATAAATGTAATGGAATATTATATGATGATGTAATGATGATTAAAGAGAAGCATGGAAAGACTTGTGTGAACTGATGCCAAATGAAGTAAGAACCATGAAAACGATTTATACAATGACTACAAAAATGTGAATGGAAAGAACAGCAGCCACAAAAACCACAAAAATGAGTGCTGCAAAATTACAAGAGTAACTTGGCCCAGAAGAAGAGATATAAGGAGACATCTTGCACAGAGGTGTGAGGTCTCCATTTGTGAAACACTGCATATATTTTCAGATTTTTTTGATGAATTAATCAGTTTTTTAACTGTTTTTTTCTCTTTATCTTCTTTATTATTTAAAAATATTCTTTGCTATCTGGGATTGGGAAGAGGAAGAATAGAGGAGAAAAAAGGTGATATAAAAACATAAGATATCAATAAACTCTAAAAAAAGAGCTTACATTTCTCTAGAGAGATACATCTACCCATCTAAGTAAAAACAGAGTCATCAAAAGTAATTTAAAGAGAGAAAAATTACTAACAACTGAGGAGATTACATAAGGCTATGGGTAGGAAATAGCACCTGAACTGAACTATGAAGGAAGTCAGAGATTCTCTAAGGAAAGGGTGAGGAAGAAGAGCCTTCCAAACACAGTGGAAGACATATGAAAAGTCCTACAAAAAGACTTATGAAAATAAGAATTGCCACCTCTCCAAACAATGAGGATTCAGTAATTCCTAACAATAATTAGGATGTGATGCTCTTTAGGATAACTGAGCATAAAAGCTTCTGAGAAGTCCTAATAACATGTTTGTATTAACTTTCAGTATACGTTTAAAGATCTTAGTTTTGAAACCCCATATTCTTAAGAAGAAATGAGCTTATCATGAAGAGAGAAGGAGGGATGATAAGTGAACAACTAAGCTTCCCTATGGCAGGGGGTCACATGATTTTTAATCTTTGTATTGCCAGTGCTTAGTACAATATCATATACAATGAATTAAACAAATGTATGGTGGGCCATATGGGCTCAGTCCTAAAGGACTTATAGATATCAACTTGTGTCTTCTTTTTAAGATTAATTTGTTTTTGGCATTCTTCAAAATTTTTTTTTGAGTTCCAAATTCTCTCCCTCCCTTTATCTCCTCTGCCACCCACTGAGAAAGTAAACAATATGATATCAATTATACATATGATATCATGTAAAATATATTTCCATATTAGCTATATCACACATACATAAAAACAAGAAAAAAAAGTGAGAAAATCATACTTAATTGGTACTCAAAGTTCATCAGTTCTCTCTGTGAAGATGGGTAGCATTTTTCATCATGAGTCTTTTTTTTTTTTTTTGCTTTTTGGAGGGGGGAAGGCAAGGCAATTGGGGTTACATGACTTGCCCAAGGTCACACAAGTAAGTGTTAAGTGTCTGAGGCTGGATTTGAACTCAGGTCCTCCTGACTCCAGGGCAAGTGCTCTATTCACTGCACCACCTAGCCCCCCCCAATCATCAAGAGTCTTTTGGAATTGTCTTGGATCATTGTACTGATCAGAATAGCTAGGTCTTTCACAGTCGATCATCATTATGATATTGCTGCAACTGTGCATAATGATCTCCTGGTTCTGCTCACTTTATTTTGCATCATGATGTTTATATAGGTCTTCCCATGTTTTTTCTGAAACCATCACCCCCATCATTTCTTATAGCACAATAGTATCCCCTCACGGTCATATGCCACAACTTTTTCAACCATTCCCTAACTGATGGGTATCCCCTCAATTTTCAATTCTTTGCTGCCACAAAGAGTTTCTATAAATATTTTTCTTTTTCCCCCTTTCTTTTTGTTTCCTTTTATTTTATTTTTTCCTTTTGTTTATTTTCCTTTTTCTTTGATCTCGTTGGGGTAAAGACATAGTGGTGGTATTGCTGGGTCAAAGGGTATGCACAGTTTTATGACCCTTTGAGTATAGTTACAAATAATTTTCCAGAATGGTTGAACAAGGGAGGTGGAGACAAGATGGTGCAGTGAAAGCAGGAACTTACCTGAACTTCTACGTGAATTCTGTCAGTAACCTCTAAAAAGTGAATCTGAATGGATTTTAGAGTGACAGAATCCACTGGGAGATGGAGTGTGGCAGATTCCCTGTCCAGGAAAGTGTGCCCATAGGTATGGGCAAGGGGAGTGCAGAGCATGGGAGCAGCACCAGTGCAGACCCAAGACCAGACCACCGTGGAGCCAGAGCGAACCCCAGCAAGTGGATTCACCCACCACAAGGGTGATTCACAGACCTCTCACTGCAGGACAGAGTATCTGTCAAAGCTGGGTAAGAGACAAGCCCAGGACTCCCAACAGCTACAGTGACAGCAGCTATTCCTTGGGCTATCAACCCACAGCCTGGATATTTAAAAATCACCTACCTGAACTTCCAGGAGCCAAGATAGTAGAGTAAACCCTAGCTTCTCTAATCCCCATCTTGACCCTGAAAACCCAGAGAATATTGCCCCAGTGTGAAATCCTGAAATAGTGGAACCAGCAGCAGGCTTGGTAGTGCTAGAGGAAGTGTGTGACTGAGGCTGTGCCAAGCCTGAGGTGAAGGGTGGGAGGCATCCCAACAAGCCCCATCTCAGCTGACCAGTGGGAGATCCCAAAGCCCAGGGGGTGGAGCCAGTAAAGACTAACATCAGAAGCCCAGGTGTGCCTTGGCACAATCAAGGAAATCTGCAGACACCAGCATGGCCCTGGCCACCAGCTGCTGAGCTTGCCTGAGTTCCAGCCCAGGGGCACAGAGGCAGAAACCTGAAGTGACCAGACCACCCCTCCCTCACACCTTACTCTGTGAGCCTCAGGGTAACACAGGGTAAACATGGAAAGTCCTGGCCTTGGCCTCAGTCTAGATACTCAGAGACCACAGCACACAAAGTCAACAACCAGGCCTCTAGCTCCAAGCTTAAGAAGTGTGGGTCAGAGTCCTCTGTACCCCAGAAGCAGAAATCCACTTTAAAAGCCAGGAAATAGGCAATCACAATGAGAAAGAAGCAAGTTGGAAAACAAAAACAATTGAATCCTATTATATTGAGCGAGAAGAACCAAATTTAGAGGACAGCAGACTCCTTACTCACACCTGAGACCACAGAAGGGAATATGAACTGGTCTCAAGCCCAAAAAGTATTCTTAGAAGAGCTCAAGAAGGATTTTAAAAGCCAAATTAGAGAGGTAGGAGATAAATTGACCAATTCTTTTAAAATTACAATTGCCAAAATGAAAAAAAAAATCTCACTGAAGAAAACAAATCCTTAAAAAGTAAAATTTGTGAATTAGGAAAAGAGGTTCAAAATCTAACTGGGGAAAATAAATCCCTAAAAATGAAATCTGAACATATGAAAAAAGGATCTTAAAAAATTAATTCAGGAAAATAATTCACTAAAAATTAGAATCAGTCAAATCAAAGCTAATGACTCCATTAGGCATCAAAAATCAGTCACACAAAATCTAAAGATTGAAAAATTAGAAGAAAATATGAAATATCTGTTTGAAAAAACAGCTGACCTAGAAAATAGATCCAGGAGAGATAATCTAAGAATTATTAGTCTACTGGAAAGCATGATGAAAAAAAAAAAAAAGCCTGCACAACATCTTCCAAGAAATTATCAGAGAAAACTGCCTCGAGGTTCTAGAACCAGAGAGTAAAATAGCTATTGAAAGAATCCACTGAAAACCTCCTGAAAGAGATCTTAAATCAAAAATTCCAAGAAATATTGTAGCCAAATTCCATAATTATCAGATCAAGGAGAAAATACTGCAAGCAGCAAGAAAGAAACATTTCAAATATCATGGAACTACAGTCAGGATCACACAGGACCTAGCAACTTTTACATTAAAAGATCAGAGGGATTGGAATATGATATTTCATAAGACAAAAGGCCTTGAACTGCAACCAAGGATCAACTATTCAGCAAAACTGAGCATAATCTTTCAGACAAGGAGATGGTGATTCAATGAAATAAGGGACTTCCAGACCTTCCTGATGAAAAAAACAGAGCTCAATGGGAAATTTTATTTCCAAATACAAGACTCAAGAGAGAAATAAAAAGGTAAACAGGGAACACACACACACACACACACACACACACACACACACACACACACACATGCGTATAATATCTATGTATATTCTTCCCTCTTTAAACCAAATCTGATGAGTGAGGTTCAAGTATTGACTACCACTCCCCTTATTTTCCCCTTTACTGTAAAAGCTCTTCCTTGAATGCCTCTTTTATATGAGGTAATTTCCCCCATTCTATCTCTCCCTTCTCCCTTTTCCTAGTAAATCTCTCTTTCCCAACCTTTCATTTTTTTTAGCTCATTCCAACATAATTTACTTACACCCTTGCCCTTTTTCTGTGTATATGGCTTCTAACTGCCAAAATAATGATAAAGTTAGGAATTAAAGGTTATGAAGTTTCCATATTTAGGAATATAAACAGTTTAACTTTATTGAGTCCATTATAATTTCTCTTTCATGCTTACCTTTTAATGTTTCTCTTGCATCTTGTGTTTGAACATCACAATTTCTATTCTGCTCTGGTCTTTTCATTATGAATCCTTGGGATTTCTCTATTTCATTAAATATCCATTTTTCTCTCCTGAAGGATTATACTCAGTTTTGCTGGGTAGGTTATTCTTGGTTATATTCCTAGCTCCTTTGTCTTCTAAAATATCATATTACAAGCCCTCTGTTCCTGTAACATGGAAGCTGCTAAATTACCTGTAATTTGACTATAGTTCCATAATGTTTGAATTGTTTCTTTCTGGCTGCTTGCAATATTTTCTCCTTGACATGAGAGCTCTAGAATTTGACTGCAATATTCCTGGGAGCTTTCATTTTGGGATCTCTTTCAGGTGGTAATCAATAGATTCCTCCAATTTTTATTTTACCCTCTGATTCTAAGATATCAGGGCAATTTTCCTTGATGATTTCTTGAAATATGATGTTTAGGTTCTTTTTTTTTTATACCATGGCTTTCAGATAGTCCAATAATTCTTAAATTATCTCTTCTTGATCTATTTTCCAGGTTAGTTTTTTCTGATGAGATATTTCACGTTTCAGCAGAGTCAAGATGGCGGAGTAGAAACAACACTTTCGAGGAGCTCCAACCCACACCACTTAAACATTATGTAAAAGCGGGACTCTGAACGACCTCTGGAGCTCCAGAACCCACAAAATGACACAGGGAAGCTAACCTCCCACTGAGGACAGCCCAGCAGCCCAGCAGGGAGTGGCTAGCACAGCTCTCTGGGAGCCGCCAGCACAGTGTTCTGGCATGAGTCACGGTTTTAGCCCTAGGGTGGCCAGACCAGCAGCTGGCTGGAGGGACCCCAGAACACCAGCAGCTGTGGAGTTTCCAGAATTATCAACACATAGATGACTAGGACAAAGTGAAAAGTTAGTGCCCTATGGACTTTCGGACTGGTTGGGAGAATGCATCAGCTTCTTCCCCTGGGGGTGAGAAGCTGCTAAGAAGCCAGTGCAGCTTGCATCACGTTGCCGCATTGCAGCTTCAGCTCTTGGCCTGAGAACTGTAGGGGTCCCCGAGACCAGTCTATGGGGGAAGCACTCTTGCTTTACCCTTCTTGGATCTGGACTGCGGTCTGGGGTGGAGGTCTTGGGGTGTGTGACCAGCTTGCAAGAGTGTGTGAAGGCTTCACAGAGGCCACCCAACTAAAACCTCCAGAAGTTGAGAAAACCTCAACGTTTGGGACAGAAATTCCCCTGGCTGGTGGCAAAGTCCTCCTGTGGCAACAAGCCCAAAAGTCAAGTAATTGAGAGAGATTTCACGTTTTCTTCTATTTTTCATTCTTTTAACTTTGTTTTATTGTTTCTTCATGTCTCATGGAATCATTAGTTTCTAGTTGCCAATTCTAACTTTTAAGGAATTACTTTCTTTAGTGAGATTTTGTATTTCTTTTCCATTTGGCCTATTCTACTTTTTAAGGAGTTCTTTTCCTCAGTGGATTTTTGTGCCTCTTTTACCATTAGGCCAATTCTGTTTTTTAGGGTATTATTTTCTCTCTTTCTTTCTCTCTTTCTTTTCCTTCCTTCCTTCCTTCCTTCCTTCCTTCCTCTCTTCTCTCTCTCTCTCTCTTTCTCTCTGTCTCTGTCTCTGTCTCTGTCTCTCTCTCTGTCTCTCTGTCTCTCCCTCTCTCTCTTTCTTTCCTTTCCTTTCCTTTTTGGAGACAATCAGGTTAAGTGACTTGCCCAGGGTTTCAAAACTTGTAAGTGTCTGAAGTTAGATTTCAACTCAGATCCTTTTGACACCAAGGCCAGTGTTTTATCCACTGCACCATCTAGCTGCCCCTGGTATTATTTTCTTCAGTATTTTTTTGTTCTTCTTTTACCAAGCTATTTTCTTTTTCCTAATTTTCTGCCATCACTCTCATTTATTTTCCTAATATTTCCTTTAACTCTCTTGTCTTTTTCTTTAACACTTCCAGGAATTCTTGTTGGACTTGTGTCCAATTAGCATCTTTGAGGCTTGATTGTCACTTGTTGTTGTGGTGATGATTCTCCCTTGCCAACATAGTAGTTTTTTTTATGGACAGGTTCTTTTTTTTTTCTTGTTTGTCATTTTCCCAGCATATTTCTTGAATTTAAGCTTTATGTTAAAGTTGTGCTCTGCTTGCCTAGGTGGGGATGGTGATACTGCCCTAAGCTTTGTTTGCTTTTGTGCTACTGTTTTCAGAGCTAGTTCTGGGGTCTGCAAGTGTTTGGTGCTTTTAAGGCAGGGTGATCTGGGGAGATGAATGATCATTACTCTCAGTGTCTTTACCCAGTCTTCTTCACCCAGTAAGGGCCCCTGCTTCTCTGCAGCTGTGAGTGCTAGCACTCTTTTTGTCTCTGAAACTGCGAGCTGCTGCTGCTGCTGTCACAAACTGTCTCCAAAACTTCCAACTTGCATCTTCCACAGTTCATTGTGTTTCATCTTTTTCATAGAAGCACATAAGTAGCATAGTGAATAGATTGTAGAGTAGGAGTCAGGAAGACCCAAGTTCAAATCTAGACTCAGATATTTAGTAGTTGTGAGACCCTGGGCAAGTCTTAACCTCTATCTACCTTAGTTTCCTAAACAATAAAATGGGAATAATAATAGCATTTATTTCCCAGATTGTTGTGAAAATAAAATGAAATATTTGTAGAGTTCTTAGCACAGTCTAGAGCATATGTACATACTTAATAAATGCTTGTTTCCATCTTCCTCTCCTCTAGTTTTGTCTTTGTTATAAAGGATAGCTAACTGAGAGGAAGAGGAGGAGGACACAGGAGGGATATATTGGGGAAATGTAGGTGATACAAAATAAAAAGATATCAATAAAATTTATTTTAAAGGAAATAAAATTCTGTATAAGGGTAGTGAGAACTCTAAATCCAGGAGTCAGGGGTCCTGATTTCTAATGAAGGATTCACCATCAATTTGTTGCATGATGTTAGACAATTCATGTCCCTTTTCCCTGACCTAAGAATATGGTTTACCTGAGATTTTCAGGAAAAACAAATTAACCTAATTCTTTAATTGGTTTATGGGACCTAGTCAGCTAACAGAAAGCTAGATGGTTCAGTGGATAGAACACCAGGCCAGCTAGTGGGGAAGACTCATCTTCAGGAGTTCAAATCTGACCTCAGACACTTAGTAGCTAGAGAGAGAGAGAAACGGCAAACTGTTCCAAATTCTCTATAAAGAAAATCCCAGATGGGGTCACAAAGAGTCAGACATGACCGAAAATGACTGAACAATAACAACATGGCCAAATCATCATTGCCCTGGCCAACTCATAGTTCAGTTGGTGTCCAATTTAAATACACCACTAAACTATACATAAGGATCCAGAAAGCCATGTGTTTACATTTTCCATGTTATATTGTATTTAATTAATTTTGTTAAATATTTCCCCATTAAATTTTAATCTGGTTAAGACCACACAGGGCAATGCTTTGGGCCCCATGGAGCACAATTGACACCTCTGGTCTAGAGAGAAGAAAGCATGCTGGATTTAGAGCCAGAAGAGCTGGGTTTGAATCCTGACTTTGATACTTTTAATTCCATTTGATTTAATAAGCGTTTTAAAAGTAGCTTATGAGTGCCAAACACTGCCAGGTTCTAGAGACACAAAGACAAAAATAAAAATTATCTATGTTTTATTGTATTTTTATTTATTTTTTGCTAAGTATTTCCCAATTACATTTCATTAATCAGGGTCCAGAGCGCTCTCTGGGCCCTCTCACCCTACTGTTCGATGAAGAATGCATGAAAGGGCATAACATAAAATGTCTGAAAAGATAGGTTGGAGTCAGACAGTGTAAGGGTTATGGGATTTAAAGATCTTCCATGCCCCATTGGACTTGCTGACATAGCAGGAAGGGGAGGGGCAAGAGGAAGCGGAAGAAGAGTTAGAGTTCCGTTGGGGACTGTTGGTGGCCACAGCAACAGCAGTAACTGCCGAGGTAGAGGTGGAGGCCCAAACCTCTTTTTAAGCCAGCCAGAATTTCTGCTAAGGACTCTTGTTGGGGGCTGCTGGGAACTGGAACTGCGGGGGGCCGGAGCTGTTGTGAGCACACTTCCTGGACGCTGAGCAGTTGCTGAGAGTCGGGAGAGAAGGACCTTTGCCTGAAGTAGCCTGTTCTGTTTTGAAAGCTTAAGAATGTGGTTGTTTATTATGTGTACTACTTGTGCCAATTTCATAACTACCCTGATGGCTTTGACTTTCTGGTTTTGGGACTCGGTTATTTGGTATTTTAATAAATTCTCTGGTTTTATCCCCCATAGAGAGAGACTGATATATTTTGTGATTAATAACCACATAAGTCTATTTATAATTGCCATAGGCATAGTGAATATTGCATTGTTAATACATTTGGCGACGAGGATGGGATCACAAAATATCAGGCCTCTATTTGGAAGCAGGGGGGCTTTAGAGGGAGAAATGGCTATCCCAGGATGGGAGGATTTGCCTTATTCCTCTCTAGCCAGAGAATGGGCCAAAAGTACAGGGCCTTGTGAAAACTGGGAACCAAGACTAAAAGAGGGAGAACCTGGAGATTTGGAAAGATGTTTGCAAGGAATACCCATAGAACCAGGCAAAGAGTTGGCAGGAGTGTGCAGGAGAGGCTGGGTCCTGCTAACAAGTTATCGCCTCATGTGTAAAAGTAGGGATAAGCTGCTGGAGGAAAGAGCTCAGATGGCTAGGGAGTTGGCTGGTTTGCTTGAGGATTCTTCTGTGTCACAGCATTCAGAAGAGCAAACAGGAGGGACTCAGGTGGTCCAGGAAAAAGCTACTGTTCATGTAGCTAAAAGGAAGCAAAAACCTAGCAGAAGAAATGTGCATGCAGCTTTTGTACAGGCTGGGCAGAGTTGCCTAGACAGCTGCCAGGAGAATGTGTGTGTGGAGAATGCAACAAGGTTAGATGAGGAGTCTTCTAACATAGAAGTTCTCCCCATACGAAGAAGAAGACAGGAGAAGTGCCAGGGTCAAACAGAGTCCAAGGAGATAATTGAGGATTTCACTCAACAGGAGATTACTGACATATTGAATAGATTCACCCAAAGAATGGGAGAGTCTTTAGTGTCTTGGATAGTAAGAATCACTGATGAAGGCACTGGAGGAATAACACTGGACAGTGAGGATTGCTTAAAATTCATAAGTATCAGTCAGAATCCTTTTGTCCACCAAGCTTTTAGGGACTACCATGTGGGAGGAGGCCTCAGAAACACTACTCTGTTAGCTGTAGTTGCACAGGGATGCAGAAAGCAATATCCTACTGTCTCTATGTGGCCTAGTGGAGACAGACCCTGGTACTCACTTAGAGATTGTATGAGGAAGCTAAAGGAAGAGGTAATGAAAACTCCCATCATGGTTGGAGATGCAAATGCATATTATGAAACCCCCCTAGGAGTTCCTCATAGAAATATCATAGTGAAGACTGCTCCTCCTGCTTATAAGCACTTAATTCTGACTTTATTAATTGGAGAAATAGGGCACCCTCTTTCAGAGGTGCTGAATAAGATTTCACAATTAAGTGACCTAGGGGAATGGGGACAAGATAAATTGCCTAGAGAGAGAAGAGTAAATAGCCAGAGGATTCAGAGACAAAATAGACCAACCAGAAGGGAACTGTTTTTTGCTCTATTGAGAGCAGGGGTGGACTTTAGAAGAATAGATGGTATTCCAACTGAAGAGCTGCATAAGCTGTACCAAGAAAAGGTACTTAACATTAGAATGAATAGGGAAGCAAGAACTACCCCTGCAGGTCCTCCTGAATCAGAATCTTTGTATCCAAGTTTGCCCCACCTTC
Organism: Gymnobelideus leadbeateri; assembly: GCA_011680675.1. Classification (NCBI taxonomy): domain Eukaryota; kingdom Metazoa; phylum Chordata; class Mammalia; order Diprotodontia; family Petauridae; genus Gymnobelideus; species Gymnobelideus leadbeateri. The sequence goes on along the minus strand of WOXC01009668.1, from coordinate 41,175 downwards.
AGGGTGAATAGGAAATAGGCCAGGCCCCAGCCCAGATTAAAGAAATATACAGAGGAGATTGTAGACCCCATATCGGTTTAACAATATATTGGAAGAATGGATCAACTACTGTGACTAGGGCATTGCTAGATACTGGGGCTGAGGCCACACTTATCTATGGAAACCCTGATAAGTTTAAACATGGAATCCCTATTACCATCACAGGTCTAGGAGGGGCTGAAATATCAGCCAGACAAGTTAAAATAACAATAAAAATTGGGCAGTTACCTAAGAAAGAATATACTGTGGTTGTTGTACCCTTAACTCATATATTCTACCGTGAGTGAGGCTACAGTAGTCTGGTTATTTTCTCTTTGCTTTTTCTTGGCTTTTTGTCTGTTTACCTTGTTTGCTAGATTTGTTTCCACAGGCTTGGCACCCTCCACCTATAGATGCCCGATAGCTTAAGCTGGATGTCACCCCCTGTCTGCAACTGTGATGTGTCACCCTTGGACTTGGCATCAAGCACATTAAGAACTGACCTCTCAAATGGGACCCCTTGGGACAGGGACAGCTCTACATCCAATTTCAGCAGCAAGTAGCCATGGAAGAAGAGATCTTTGCCCCTTACCCCAAGATTTCGGGGCCCCATTTGTTCAGGGGGGAATGATGGGGAGCTTGTGCTCAAACCCCTGAAATATTGTTTTCTGTTTTCTGTGTTTATTGTGTGCTATCTTTGTTATATTGTTGTAAAATTCTGTTGACACCAGTTATTCCTAATATACTTTTTCCAAGTAAGGGACATGAAAGATCTTGGGGCCGAATGTAAGGGTTATGGGATTTAAAGATCTTCCATGCCCCATTGGACTTGCTGACATAGCAGGAAGGGGAGGGGCAAGAGGAAGTGGAAGAAGAGTTAGAGTTCCGTTGGGGACTGTTGGTGGCCACAGCAACAGCAGTAACTGCCAATGTAGAGGTCGAGGCCCAAACCTCTTTTTAAGCCAGCCAGAATTTCTACTAAGGACTCTTGTTGGGGGCTGCCGGGAACTGGAACTGTGGGGGGCCGGAGCTGTTATGAGCACGCTTCCTGGACGCTGAGCAGTTGCTGAGAGTCGGGAGAGAAGGAACTTTGCCTGAAGTAGCCTGTTCTGTTTTGAAGGCTTAAGAATGTGGTTGTTTACTATGTTAACTACTTGTGCCAATTTCATAACTACCCTGATGGCTTTGACTTTCTGGTTTTGGGACTCGGTTAGTTGGTATTTTAATAAATTCTCTGGCTTTATCCCCCATATAGAGAGACTGATATATTTTGTGATTAATAACCACATAAGCCTATTTATAATTGCCATAGGCATAGTGAATATTGCATTGTTAATACAGACAGTCAAATCAACTGCTGAATTCTTTAATTATCTCCTCTACTATCATCACTGACTACCTTGTCATGGCCCCCAGAGAGTTGACTGGTGATTGGCTCTCCTGGCCATTATTCCAGAAAAGCTTCATTGCTTCATTCTCTTATACAGCCTTTCCAATATGTCTCTTCCCCACAACACTCACCTCTAACCAAATCATATCAACTTTGCCACTGTTGAATGGAATGTGCCAATCTACACCCCTTGGCCCCACTTACTTTCCCTATGACTCTCCCAACCAAGGCGCTTCTCTCTGCTTTCTCCTCCCATTAGAAGTCAAGTTTCTTGAACGCTTTTGAATTTATATCTCCGGTGCTTAGGACAATATTTAGCACCTAGTAAGTTCTCAATATATGCTTTTAAAATTCATTCATTTATCCTAGGGGCAATAGGGAGTCATTGAAACTTCATGAACAAGGGAATATCAATCCAGCACCTGTGTGGATTACAGACTGGAGAGCCTAGAGATTGGAGACTAGGAAATGAATAAACCACAGCTACAGGTGTCCCTTGGCTTCATATTTGCTTGGACTCCTCCAAATCCAGAAGCTAAGAATCTCTTTCTCCCTATTTTGAGGTTGATTCTCCCTTGCAAACAAATTGATCCAACTTCTCACACAGTGGCTCGGATTGATTCAAGGATAACTGTCCACACTCAGTTCTGATGGTTTCATTCCATAAAAACGTGTTCTTATCTAGGTAAGACACCAGAGCAAATAGGGGGTTTCAAGCCCAATCCTTTTAGCCTGGTCATCTATTCACCTCTTCTAAGCTTCATGTTTTTTTCACTTTATAAAATAGGCCTAATAATAAGTGTTTCATAAGTTTATTTGGAGAAAATGTTTTGTAATACTTAAATTGCTTATATGAATATGAGTTAGTATTCTTCTTCAACAAATTTGGATATCTTTGCTTTAAGAAAAACTTTGTCCAAGTGTAGAATCTCTGATTCAATTTGATTTAATAACCATTTGTTAAGGATCTACTACATAATAGAGATAAAGGCAACATGGTACAGAAAGATGGCCTTGGAATTAGTAAGACATATTTAAATCCTGCATTTGACATTCAAGCTACTTAACTCTAGGTAAGTCAATTAACCTCTCATTGTCCCAGTGGGAAGAGAATCAAAATTCCTCTTCCTTTCTCCCAGCTGAAATGTGGTAGTTATAGCATATCAAAATCCTAGATCATTCTCCCTCTTTTCTCAGCAAGTTCAGTACCTAGTTCATTATGTTCTTCTCTTCCTCCACTACTGTCCTTAAACTAGGGACCTTAAATCCATTTAGAAGTTCTCTGAAAACCTACTAGTTTCTCATTCTTCATATGCACATAACTGGAGGAAGTTTCACAACTGTTCTAACTGGGCACATTACAAATTCAGGTTATTCAACCATATCTGGGCTCTCGCTGCGGAAAGGCAGTCCTCTCTGGGTTTTCTTTTCTTTTTTTCTTTTTCTTTTTGGAGGCAATTATTGGGTTAAGTGACTTACTAAGAGTGACACAGCTAATAAGTGTCTGAGGCTGGATTTGAGCTCAAGTCCTCCTGACTCCAGGGCTCTATCCAACCTCTCTGGGTTTTCTTGACACTATTCTCTCCTACCTGTATGAATCTTATTTCTCAGTTTCCTTCCTTCTCTCATCATCCATATCACAGCCCCTAATTGTGGTTGTTCCCCAAGGTTCAGTTCTAGGCCTTCTTCTCTATTCTCTTGATAATTCCATTAGCTCTGTAATGGAAATGCAGATTTGAAGATCTTCCCTGCCCCTAGGCCCTTTGATTGGCTTAAGAGACTCCTATTGGCTTAAGTGACTCTGAGAACCTTTAATTTGAAAATATACTCTGCCTCCTAATAGGCTGAATGTGGTCAGATGGAGCCTGTGGTAGGAGGCTTGGTTTTCAGGAGTGACCACACCTTGATACTGTGTGATTGGGCAGTGGGTCAAGAGGGTGGTTACATTCTCTGACCCAGGAGAAGGCTATATAAACCCTGAGGGGAGGCTTTGCTTTGGGGCTTACTTTGAGAAGTGTTGTGTGATTTGGCCAGATGAGACTCTGGGCAGCTGTTGAGAGCCCCCCCTGCCGGCTTTGAAAACCCAGATGTTGATGCTTCCCTCTCTGGTAACTGTGATTTGGTATTGATGTAATGTTGGGACAGTTTGGAAGCCTGTCTGCTTGATCTGTTTCTCTGTTTTGAAACTTCTGTCTGTATACTTTGAAGTTCAGGGTACTGACCTTTTTCCTAGTATAAGGGATTATACTACCTTTTTCCTAGTATAAAGGATTATACTAGGCTCTGGGAATAGATGCAACCCTGCCATAGCTTATTCTAGAGATGTGTAGGGAGAGCAATCTTTAGGTTTGATTAAAGTAAGCTTGTTAACTGATTTTGAGTTGTTTTCCTTTAGAAAAGCAGATCTAAGAACATGTGTTGGCAGTCACCCTGGGGATTTTGGGGTGCTTGCTGCTACAAACTCTCATAAACAAAACTATCATTTCTATTTAGGGGACTCCCAGATCCATGTATTCAGCCTTAGTATGTCCCCTCAGTTACCAGATTACCACTTATATATTGGGCATTTCAACCTGGATGTCTCAGAGACATTTTTTTTTCTGCTTTTTGGAGAGCAATTGGGGTTGAGTGACTTTCCCAAGGTCACATGGCTAGTTTTTGTGTTAAGTGTCGTCGGAGGTCATATTTGAACTCTGGTCCTCCTGACTCCAGGGCTGGTGCTCTATTGAGTGCGCTACCTAGCCGCCCCTCAGACATCTTAAACCTAATGTGTACAAAAAAAATCATTGTCTTTCTCCTAAATCCTTCCCTTTTACAAACTTCCCTTCTTATGCTGAAAGCACCACCACTCTTCCAGCTTCCCACATTCATAAACTTGGCATAATCCTTACCTTGTCTACTTCCCTTACCCCATATAGTCAGTGGGTTGACATATCTTTCTGTTTCTATCTATATAATTTCTCTCCATTTTCACAGCTACCACCTTAGTTTAGCCTCTTGCCTAAGATGTAAGAGGTAACTCTTGCCTAGATGATCATAACAGCCTCTTATTTCTTCTAAGATCAAACATAAACTCTTCTGTTTAGCTGTGAAAGTCCTACGCAATCTGGCCCCAAAACTATTTTTCCAACCTTACTAGACATTACTTCCCCCACTGCACTCTGAGATCCAGCCTTCTCTCTGTTCTTCACACACCACACTCCATTTCTCATCTCTGTGCCTTAGGACAGCCTGTTCCCTGTGCTTGGAATAGATTTCCTTATTACCTCTGCCTCATAAAGACCCTCTCTTCCTTTAAGATCTATCTCAAGCACCATATTCTGCAGGGAAGCCTTTCCTAATCACCCCCACTGCCCCCACCCCAACCATAACTGCTAGTACTATTTCTCTAAAACTATCTTGGATTTAATTACTTTGCATTTAAACCTGAATATATTCACTTTATAACATTTACCTTTTTCATGTACTTTTTATCTCTCCCATTAGAACATAAGCTTTTTTTGGAGTAGGACTTATTTTATTCTTTGTTCTTGTATCTCCAGCATATCTGGTGCATAATAGTAGGTACTTATTAAATATTTGATTGATTGACTATAAATTAGAGGGGAGGTGCTATCTGCCTTAGGAGAGGAAATTTACTCACTGGGAGTTCCTCGTACTGGTCAGGGGCCACCCCCCCAACTTCTCTTTTTTCTCACTCCCCCTCCCCATCAAATGTATAAGGGATTATACTAGGCTCTGGGAATAGACGCAACCCTGCCATAGTTTATTCTAGAGATGTGCCCCTTCTTCAGCTCAGTGTCTAAAGGTGCATGCACTAGCAGAAGAATAAGGTTGAATTCCTCCCGCCTCAGATGGATCTCTCTGGCAAGGAGGCAGACGCTGTTGTTCCCCCGCCTGAGGATTCCAGGGCTCATTGTCCCTTCTAAGCCCAGAATTCTGTAATTCTGTGACCCCTAAATCTCAAGAGCAGAAATGGCTTCCAAAGACAAGAGGAAGGAGACCAGGGCCATGTTTATAGCCGTGATGCTTACCTCCTGCTCTGCAGAGATCCAATCTCAGAGCCCCACCTGCTGGATACATGTATCCCCAGCTTCAGGGAAAGGCTTCTGAATCAGTAAAGGATGTAGACTATTAGTAGGCCCTGCTTTAAACACACAAAGGCTCATCAGAAGATCAATTAGAATCTATTTACCTCTGTATGCTTGTACTGAACTCTTCCATTAATCAACTTCTCCCTCCTCCAATTCAGCGACTGCTGTCCTATACCAGGACCTTGGATTTGGCAGTGATAGGCTTGGTAGATACACTCCCAAATATTTTGTCAATTCTGGAGTTATTTTTTTCTCCTTTACATACACTATTTGCTTTTAGAGCTGTTTACCACATTAAGGGACAGCTAATTTATTCCTATGATTTCTAGAATTTTTAACAGAAGTAGGTGTTGGATTTTTGCAAAAAAAACCCGAACAAACAACTTTTCAGGATCTATTGATATGGCCACATAATTTTATTATTTATATTATTAACATGGTTAATTATGTTTATAGTCTTCATTATATTGAACCAACACTGAATTCCTGATATAAATCTAATCTCATGCTAATAATGTATACTTTCTCTAATATGTTGCTGTGGACTACTTGCTAATATCTTATTTAAAATTTTTCTGTTAATGTTGATTGGGAATAATGGTCTGTAGTTTTGTTTCTTTGCTTTGTCTTTCCCCGATTTAGGTACTAAGATCATATTTGTATCATAGAAAGAGATTGGGAAGGTGTCTTAATATTCCAATTTAAGGTAGTATTGGAATTCATTGTTCTTTTACTGCTTGATAGAATTCACTCATAAATCCATCAGGTTTTTTTCCTTTGGAGTTCATTTATGACTTCTTTAATTTCTTTTTTCTGATATTGTGTTATTTAAATAATTTATTCTTCTTTTGTTACTCTGAGTAGTTTATATTTTTGTAAGTATTAATCTATTTCCTGTAAGTTCTCAGTTTTGTTAGCATAATAATTGGGTAAAATAGTTCCTGATAATTTCTTTTATTTCCTGTTCAATTATTATAAATTCTTCTTTTTCATTTTTGATACAATTTGTTTTTCCTCTTTTTTAAAAACGAGGTTAGTAAACTGTTTCTTTTATTAGTTTTTTTTAAAACAGTTCCTAGTAATATTTATTAATTTAATGGTCCTTTTGCTTTTGACTTCATTAATTTCTTCAAATTTCATAATTTCTACTTTGCTATTTATTTGGGATTTTTTTTCCTTTGGATGGATATTTGTATCAATTCTTGCCTTACTGTCTAGTTCTTACTTATGGAAAAGGCAGTTATGAAAAGTAAGCAAAGAGGGGTGGCTAGGTGGCGCAGTGAGTAGAGTGCCAGCCCTGGAGTCAGGAGGACCCCAGTTCAAATCTGGCCTCAGACAATTCAAAAACTAGCAGTGTGACCTTGGGCAAGTTACTTAACCCCAACTGCCCTCCAAAAAAGCCACAAAAAACTTTGATTCAGTCAAAAAGTGGCATCCAAGACCCTAGAAGGCCACACGTGGCCTTAAGGAAGCAGGTTAGACCTTGTCCTGCACATCTGGTCCATATTGATGCTGCTTTAATCATGTGACTCCCCTTCTAAGGACCCCCAGCGGAGATCCCCCACTAGCCTCTGCTCCTTAGGGCGTGGCCTAGGACCCATTCAGTGTCAAAGGTGCCGGATCTGCGCTCTCACTGCGCTGGGGACTCTGATGAGAAAGCCTTCTCGCCAGTGCAGGTTGGCATCCCTGGCGGGGGCGCTGGGACCAGGTTCAGAGAGCCAGCAAGTGTCCAGAGGGGCCTTCTGCTGGATGAATGAAACTGCCTCTGACAGGTCTGACAGAACGTGGGGTTTTAAAGGTGGAAGGTCCAACTCCATCATTTTATAGGGGGGAAACTGAGGCATCGAGAGGTGACTCTCCCCAAAGCAAAGGACGAGGACAAGGCTGCGTGGGGAGAGCCCGGGGTGAGGGAGAGTAGAATCCATCCCCCAAAGCCTTAGGCCGATCGATCAAGCTTTCCCCTCCCCACTCCCCCCTGAAATGGGAGGGGCTTCTGGCGCTCTCTGTCAAGGTCCTCCTTTGGTCCTCCCGTCCGAGGGGAGAGCGGTGGGCGGAGCCGCGGTGAGGGAGACCGGGGGGGGGAAAAAGTGGAACTCTATGGTTTCTGACAGAGTCCCCTCCCCTCGGTGATGCTCTATGGTTCTTCCTGCCCCTAGTTAAAAGGGGGCGCTGCGCGCAGGCGCAAGAGGACGACGCGACTGGGCCGGAAGGAACGCGGCGGTGCCTTTTGCTGAATGAAGTGGCGGCGGCGACGGCAGCTGAGACTGGGGTCGGTCCGGAGCTCGCGCGCCCTGAGGTGAGTGTCTGCTGGCGGGGCGAGGCGGTGACCGTGGGGCCGCTCCCTTGGCGGCTGGCAGAGGCGGCGACCGCCGTAGTGAAGGTAATTTTTCTTCAGCTCCGTCGCCTCCATTAAGCCGCCCGGGAAGTGTGAGGGAGAGGTGGGTGTGGGGGGAGGCGGGCGGGGGTCGGGATTTCGAGCGGACCGACTGCGCCGGGGGCCGGGGGAGAGCCTGAGCTGGGGGGAGGAGACCCGGGAGGAGGACGGACCGGAACGGACGCCGCGGGGACTGACCGAGGCCTAACCGTGGGCTCTGGGGACGAGGAGGCGGCGAAGGCGCTGGCGAGGGAGGCCGGCAGGCCCCGCGGAGGGGCCGAGTGTGAGGGTCCGCCAGACGCGGGGTCCGACTTGGGCCCGGAGGGCGGCCGGGCCGGGCTCCCGCGTCTCCCCTCATCGCTCCTCGTCCGCTTTCTCTCCTCCGTCTCTCCAGATTTCATAACCTCATTACCTTTCAGAGGTCTCTAAATCCGATTTCCGTAACTTCCCCCGCTTCAGCCGCAGGTTTGTGTCCAGGGTTTATTTTCTTTAATGAACCTGAGAGTTAAAGGGACTGGAGCGAGCGTTCCGTTGGCTCGGGCGCGAGAGCGGCGGCGAGCTTCTTGCGAGCTTGGCTTAGCCGGCCTGAAGCGGCCCCCGCTGGGACTGAGGCTGGGACTGATGTGGCCGTGAATTCCCAGTCCTCAGCGCTTGGGGGGCGTGTGCGGGTCTGGTCCGCGTGAGAAGGAATGGATGAGCCCTCAGTGACTTAGCCAGCCAGCGCGGCCCAGGCCTTGAACCCAGAGCCGGCTCTGGGGCTTTAATTTTTCAAAAGTTGAATTTTACTTAAGTTTGGAAATACAGGAAGAAGTAAGTAGATTGTGTAGTGAGAAGGGTAGAAATAAGAATAACATTCACCTCCCAAAATGACTGTAAAAATCTATAAAGTGGTAGCGTGTATGAAGAACATTAGGACTATGATATATAAGCGCTTATCATCATCATCATCATCATCATCATCATCATCATCATCATCATCATCATCATCATCATCATCATGGTATGAGTCCAGAATCCTGGCTGCCCTTATGATATATGCGTGATCTTGGGCAAATCAGTTCATTTCTCTTTATTTCCTTTTCCTCATTTGTAAAGTAAGTGTTGACAGCCCTATGAATTTAGGAGTAAATTCAAAGGAATTTTATTGTTGGATAGATCTCTCTGATAATTTGGACTCCTGGTCATAGTGGGACAGTCTATCTAGATAGATCCATATCATAATTTGGGCTCTAGATCTTCGTTGGACAGTCTGTCTAGAATAAGTTCTGTTTTCACTAGGTCCAGAACTGTATACTCCAGTCTGTTACAATCTTAGCAACTTTTCTACCTAATTTTTAGATGTTTGGGCCAAGAAAAAATTAGTGAAGTTCTCTTCATAGTCCTAACCTGAATGCTGTTTGATGAAAGCACTAACTATAATCTTTTAAAAACTAGAACATCTTAAAAACATTTGTCGTATAACATAATAGATGACAAAATAATGGTCATCTCTGTAGTATCTAGCAGTTTTAATAAGAAAAGACTCATTGAATATTTTTAGCAGGAAGTACATTTTATCTGTCCTAATTTTAGTATCAGTTTGTAATTTCAAAGGTGAATTATCTTGCAGTAATTTAGATATGAGGCTCTTTGTCTTATGAACAAAAGTTTTCAAATTTGAACGAATGGATGGAAAAGTCTTTTTTAGTGATTATAATGTTCTAGGGACCACTGTGCTGAGGTCTGGAACTCTGGTTTCCAACCTCTTCTACTCAAACCATCCTTTTCAAAGTTGACACTGATCTCTTAATTGCCAAATTAAAGGACTTTTTGTTGGACCTCATCCTTCTTGACCTCTTTGCAGCCTTTGACACTGTCAGTCATCCTCTCTAGAGTTTTGTGATACCCCTAATATCTTCTCTTTGAGATTACCTCCAGTTTAGGGGGTAGGGGGAAGGAAATAAGGATTTATGTAACTCCTGCTCTGTGCCAGCACTGTGCTAAGTGCTTTTTACAATATTTTACAAATATTATCTCAATTGATCCTCACAACAACCTTTGTGAGGTAGGTGCTGTTTTAAACCCTTTTTTGCAGCTGAGGAAACTGAGGCAAACAGGTGAAGTGACTTGCGGGGGTCACATAACTAGTATGTTCTGAGACAGGATTTAAACTCAGGTCTTCCTGACTCTTTATCTATGCCTAGTGCTCTAGCTACTAGACTACTTAGTTTATCCTGTTGTATATCTTGTTTGTGTATAGTTTTCATAGTGCCAATTTTTGCCTTTCTTTCTGTCCCCAGGAATTAGCACAAATTTTTACACCATGGGTGGGGAACCTGTGACCTCAAGGCCACATGTGACCCCAAGGTCCTCAAGTTTGGCCTTTTGACTGAAAGGGCCACACTTGAGGACCTTGAGGGTCACAGGTGGCTGATTTGATACTATTCTTTCCTAAGTTTTCCTTCTGCCTTTCTGACTTAGTCTTCTTGGTTTGATCTTCATCCAGATTACATATACATATATATCCCCTTTGAGGGATGACAGTGTTTTTATAGCCTTTCCTTGTGAATCCAGTTGAATACTGTGTTTGGCACACAGTAAGAAGTTAATAAACATTTGATGACTTGACTTGGAAATACAAATTCAAAAGTGAGACATTGCCTGATCTCAAGGAACTTCTATTCTACTGAGGGAGATAACATGAACATGAGTGGTGGTGGCAAGGGCGGAGGGGAGGAGGTGTGTGTGTGGGGTGTCAGAGATGACTTGATCCATAGAGTATCTGATTGACATGCCCTATACAGGAACAATTAAAGTAAAGTTGTGCTGATTTGACTATTAAGCCAAAATAAAAAGTGTAAAAGGGTGAGTGAGAGTTTCCATGTGATTGGCTATTTGAATCAGGGTATCTCTTTATCCAGAGCAGAGTTCTTGGGCTGAGTGGATTCACTCTCTGGCAGTCCTATTCTAGGTGGGAAGAGTTACAAGGAGGCAGTGGCAAGGTGGATGATAGAGTGGGCTTTGAAACCTGAAATTTAAAAGTTATTTCCAGAAAGACTTCTAAATTCTTGTTGAACTTCATATCTAACTGTATTTGCATATGTGAAATTGTAAGTGCTATGTTATAGAAGATATTTTGGAGGGCCCAGTCTCATAAAAATAAATTATTTAATTTGCATATCATTCAATATTGATCAACAGTTATTTGTTCGTATGTATCTGTGCCAGAATGTGTAATGTTAGGAATATTTCTTGACTATTCCCATTTCTGGAATGCACTTCACTAGGATTCAGCTGGATGAACTATTAGGTAATAATAATTAGTATTTACATAGTGCTTCCATAGAATAACAAGATTACAATGATACTCCTATTCCTCCTTCTTTAGGGACAAGGATAAAATTTCCCAGAAAGGAAATTCTAGAATTAGAATAGTGGATATTACTATAGAAATGGTGGAGTGTGAAAAGGGGGCAATATTTTCTTGTGTATTTTTTGAACTCTAAATTAGCTGTGGGTGACAAGTCTTATTTTTAAGTACTTCCAGTAATCGGTTTAATTTTAGTTATCTCAAATTTTATTGTATTCCAGCTAAATTTGATGTGAAGAGAATTTTCTACTTAAATGGCTTAATTTTCCTATTGATTTCCAATGTAAAATTGGAATGCCTTGCAATTTGGTAATTTGGTAGTAACATTAATAAGATCATAATTAAAAATACAACAAACCTTTTAAAATGGAAAAAAATTAATATACCTGAATTTGTGTACTGTGTATCTTTTTGTTGGAATGAGAAAGAAGAAAGAAGGACTGATCTGGATTTGAGCTCTTCATAATTTGTTTCTTTTCCAAATCATAACAATCTTTTACAAACTCAGAGTAATAAATAGTGACCCTTCAACTACTCTGGTGATCCCAGAAAAATACACTAATAGTCCTCTTCTCCTCCTCCCCAACTTAGAGGAGAGAAAGATGAAAACTGATGCTGATTTCCGAGTCCCAGAAGAATGCATTCATGTTCCTCTCCTCCCGCAGCTACCTGTGCATGCATACACACATACATACAGAACTCAGACGAGAAAGATGAAGGGTGATGTTGATTTCAGAGTTAGAAGGTTCCTTAAAAGCCTTTTTTTTTTTTTTTTAATTTTTGGATGGGGAAGGCAGGGCAATTGGGGTTAAGTGACCCAAGGTCACACGGCTAGTTTTTAGCATCTGAGGCTAGATTTCAGCTCTGGTCCTCCTGACTCCAGGGCCAGTGCTCTATTCACTGTGCCACCTAGGTACCCCAAAAGTAATTTATTTCAGCCTCTACCTGAACAGGAATACTATCCTCAACAAATGGTTATCCAGGTTCTGCTTGAAATTTGTATTTCTGTCATTGTTGGAGCACTGCACCTCTAGTGATGCCTATTTTAGAGTCTGGAGGTCTTTTTCCTTCTTGTGCAATCCTGAGCAAGTCATTTCACCTCTAAGATTCAGATTCTTCACCTGTTACACAGTGGTAATGGTACTTATGCTTCCTGACTTACAGGATTTTTATGGAAAAAAACAGCTTTTTTAAACATGAAAACACTACAGAAAGGTGAGCTCTCTGGAACCAAGCAGATCTCCTTCAAATCCATGGACAGCTCTCCCATGTCCCCTATGAGTGTTCTCTTAACCAGGATCCAGACATCTCTTAATTCCTTCAAGCAGCTAGAAGTAGTTTGATGTCCCTGGATTTGGATTCCTTTCCCTTGCAAATGAGACAAACCCATAGGTGTGTGGAGGCTGGGGAGAAGAGGAAATACGTGTAGTGGTGGGTAAACTAGTGTCTGTGTATTAGGAGAGATGAGAGAAGCCATGGCATGTTAGTTTGTTGACTCATTTAGGTGTCTGATATCAATAGTAGCAAACAAATTTGCCTTTTGATTACAAAAATATCACTCAGAAAAGGACATGTGTATATAGTGTTATGTACCACTGATAGTGATAACTGTTCTAGTGGAATTGAAATGATGATACTCACTCAGTTGAATGCTTTTAAATCTGAGCCTGTGATCTTCTGGTGAGTCCTCAGCTGAGATTCCTGCACATCTGCTTCCTACTGTCCAACTTCTGCGTTGTGGGTAAAGTCAACAAGCTAAGGTACCTTCTGTGTACTGGACACTGGGCTGAGTGCTAAGGATACAAAGAAAGGCAAAACAGCCACTGCCCTCAGAGAACTCACATTCTGATGGGATAGACATGCAAACACATAAGGTTATAGATAGGATAAATTGGAGATATTCTTAGAGGGATGGTACTAACATTAAGGAAGATAGGTAAAGACTTCTTGAAAAACAGGTGGGATTTTATCTGAGACTTGAAGAAAACCAAGAGGTGGGCATGAGTAGAGAGAAATTCCAGGCTTGGCAGATTGCTAGGGGAAATGCTACAAGTTGGAAAATGGAATGTCTTGTGTTAAAGCAGCCAGGAGGCCAGTGTCACTAGATCAAAGTATGTAGAAGGGAGTGAATTTTAAGAAGACTAGAAAGTTAGGAAGGGGCAAAGTTATGAAGGGATTTTAAAAGCTAAAAAAAAAAAAAAAGATTTTATATTTGATCCTGGAGGCAATAGGGAACTATTGGAATTTCTTGAATAAAGGACATGGTCAGACCTGAATTTCCTTTTTTTTTTTTTAATATGTATTTGTTTTAGATTTATTTTTAGTTTACAACATTCAGTTACATAAGCTTTTGAGTTCTAAATTTCCTCCCCTTCCTGTTCTCCCCAAGACAGCATGCAGTCTGATATAGGCTCTACATATACACACTCATATTAAACATGTTTTTGCATCAGTCATGTTGCAAAGAAGAATGAGAACCAATGGAATGAACTACAAGAAAGAAGAAACAAAAAGACAGAGCAAATAGTATGCTTTGATCTACTCTGTAATTCTTTCTATGGATGTGGATAGCATTTTCCATTAGGAGTCTTTTGGAGTTCAAACCAGAATTTTAGGAAGATGACTTAGATTGCTGAGTGGAGGATAGGCTGACATCAGATTATAGGAAGTTTCAGACTGGTCAAGGCTCAAGAAAGGACACCAACACAGGCTAGTTAGTGATAGATAGCTATATGGCTTCACCTCTCTGTTATAGAGCTAATTTTATTTCTGGTGGTTTTTTTTTTTTAAATATAAGTTTGTTTTGACAAGACATTTATATCAAGTCACACTAAAAAGTATTTATCCCTCAAACAGTAAGCAAAACCTTAAATGCCTTGATTGTGATAATATTAATAACTAACAATCATCTTAGTTAATTATTTTAAAATTGCAAAATGCTTTACGTGCATTATCTCATTTGAACTCCACAAAAACATGTGAAGTAAGTACTGCAAGTGTCATCATCCCCATTTTAGAGTTAAGAAAACCAGGTCAAAAAAATGAAGTGACTTGTTTGCAGTCACCCAGCTAACATTCATTTGGTTATTTATTTTTTATTCATTTATTCCACAGGCAAAAATAAATTATACCTTAATGTTATGACATTTAACAAGAGTAAAGGAGAAATCATGCCACAGATGTATTTATTGTACAGTAAGTGCAACACTTTCTAAGAGCTGTTATGTTTCCATAGTTGGATAATTATAAAATTTTCATTTCTGGGATATTTAACTAGTGGTCAAAGATTGAGCATATAACCCTTTTGAAGCTCTATGATGAACAAGTAGGTATTTAAGAGAAAATAATTTCTACTAACACAGGGACACAGTATTAGTAGTAGGATTGGAACCTAAGTCTTTTTAATGCCAAATTTAGCTTTCTGTCTACTTAGCCATGTCACTTTACACTTTTGAATTCACCGATTAAGAGAAATAAAAGTTGCATGCTTTAACTTTCATAGTATGATAATATTAGCTGTTGGAACTAATCCTGTTTGTATTGCCTTTTAGTCTTGTTTCTATTTACATTGTTGTAGTGATTGTTCTTATAGTTCTTCTGGACATTTTCTTTACTCTTCTCCTTCATCAATGCTAGTTTCCCTATATTTCTCTCAGTTATTATTCATCACTCCTTAAAGTGCAAGAATATTCCGTTTAGGTAATAAATTTGGACCTGGAAAGGAACCTGAAAGTTCCATTTCATTCTACAGGTAAGGATATTGAAGCCAGAGAAGTGAAGTGACCTGCTTCTGATCACGGAGGTATTTAAGTGCCACAGCTTTGATTTGAAGTTGGGCCCTATGACTTCACAGCCAGTAATCTTTTCCTTATACCACTACATTTGTCCAGCCATTCTACCAATCATTGGGCACATATTTCTAACTTTTTACTATCATAAATAATACTACTATGAATAGTTTTGAAAATAAGTTTCTTTCTGTCTGAAAGGTTTTCTTTTTGCCATTAACCTTTTTAGATTATAAGCTCAGTGATGGGAACCTAGGATTAAAGGGCATGAAACAATTTAATGACTTGTTTTTTCTACTTGTTGAGACCTGTTTGGTCTTTGGTTGAGACCTCTTTGGTTTTCCACAGCTCTTCCAGAAATATTTTACTATCTTTGGTAATTTGGTAATGAATGGGTGGCAGCTAGGTTGCTCAGTGGATAGAGCACTGGACTTAGAGTCAGGAAGACCTGAGTTCAAATTTGGCCTCATACATTTACTAGCTGTGTGACCCTGGCTAGGCAAGTCGTTTAACCTTGATTACCTTAAGCTACTGAAAGAGGAAATGGCAAACCCCTCTTAGTATCTTTGTTAAGAAAACTCTGGGGTCATGAAGAGTTGGGCGTGACTGAACAATAACAATTTGATGAATGTACAGCTAAATTCTTATAGGCCCCCTAGAAGCTATAACACCTGATTGAGCCTTTCGCATTGTGCTTTAACTGTTTGTTGACATAGTTCATGACACGTTTTTGGAACATTTTTATTATGGTAACCATGGTCAGTCAGTTTAGTGAATTCCTTAGAATACCTGGATGGGATTCTCCCATTGACTACATTGAATATTTGACTGAAATAAATACAACACCATGGCAAGCCCACTTAGTTTAGTTACCCACTGTACAAGGATTCCTCCTGGAGATTTTGGGGAAGGGGTGAGTCTGCCAACCTAAAATTGGATACATATAGGTGGGATGGAATAGGTGTCAGTGGAAAAACACTAGACTTGGAGTCAGAAGATCTGGGTTCAAGTTCCAAGGCAGGTAATGTACTAGCTCTGTGACTTGGGTAAGTTTGCCTAGCCCAAGGAGTAAGAACACATGGGATCTGTAAACTTGTTTTAAAAGTATATTTTGATAACTGTTTTTCAGTATAATTAGTTTTCCTCCTTATTCTATATATATTTTATACATTTGAAAAAGTTATTCTGAGAAAGTCTTCACCTTTCCATAGGTTTCACCAAATTGCCAAAGGGATCCATTAGACAAAAAAAGGTTAAGAATCTCTAGGTTAAGAATTAATAGTTAAGAATTCACTAGGCAGTGAAAAAGGCATTTTTTAAGGCATAAGCAAATCTGAGCTGTCTATATCCCTTTGCTGCTTTCTTTTTTGCCAGAAGAGAAGGTATTTTTGAGTGCTTAGTTGACCTAGGGGTTGAGGATGAGTAGGTGGTACCTGATGCCCTGGCAAAGGAGAGGGAATATAAAGAAGGGTTAAATGTGAGGCCTCCCAACTGGAGGGAAGAGAGTTGGTGATCCCTGACCTGGAGATTCAGGGTTCCTTGGTTTGAGTACTCACTTGTTATTTATTCAGTTTGTGCTGGTTAATGGCTAAAGAAAAGACTTGAACCCTCCCCTTAAGATACTTAATATCTAGTAGGTGGAGGTAAGATAGTGAATAGATTTTTCTCTTGGTCTCACTTGTAATATCACTACCCAGTACACAGTAAGCTCTTAGGAAATTTTTTTTCATTTATTCGTTCATTCATTTTTAGTATGAAAATTCGTCCTACCAGTACAAATCAGCAACTTTCTGTAACTGGTTCCCCACTCTCAGGTTCAGAGTTCCCTCTAAATGAATCAATGAAAACGTATTAATTGCTTAGTATGTGCAAGTAAGTTTTGGGGATAGAAGAAGAAAAAGAGTTCTGCTCTTAAGGAGCTTATATTCTAATAGAAGAAACTACTTTTATAGAAGAGTGTTGACCAAAGAGGGATATTTTAATTTGTGAAGTTAAAGGGATTGGTAGATGAAGCCTTAGGAAATTGTATTGATAAGCCCTTTCTAGGATTTGTTACAGAGTTGGTTCAGTTAGGATTCTAGGACCCCACCTAAAACCAGTATAGTTAAAATAAGAAGGGAAACAGGTAACTGATGAAAAAAAATCTCTGGCAAGGGCATCATTTTCTTTTTTCTTTGCCTTTTTTGGGGGGGAGGGCAATTGGGGTTAAGTGACTTGCCCAAGGTCACACAGCTAGTTTTTGTATGTGTGTGTTAAGTGTCTGAGGCTGGATCCAAACCCAGGTCCTCCTGATTCCAGGGCTGGTGCTCTATTCACTGTGCCACCTAGCCTCCCCAAAGGGATCATTTTTTTTCCTTTTGAAGGGCAATTGGGGTTAAGTAACTTGCCCAAGGTCACACGGCTAGGTTTTTGTGTGTGCTTTAAGTGTCTTGAGGCCAGATCTGAACTCGGGTCCTTCTGGCTCCAGGGCCAACACTCTACCTACTGTGCCACCTAGCCACCCTGAAGGGGATCATTTTCAAGAGCTAATAGGGAGCTGATTGAATTATGTAAGAGTAAACCATTTCTTGGTAGAAAATTGGTTTGAAGAACAGGCATTTTCCAAAAGACATCTAACCTATCAACATCCATTTGTGAGAAAAAGCTCCAAATCAGTAATAAGAGAAATGGAAATTAAAACAATTCTGAGGTTCTCTCTCACATAGCATTCCATAGGAAAATGACTAATGTTGGAGGGGCTGTGGGAAAACAGGTACACTAGTGCAATGTTGGCATAGTCCAGGTCCAAGGTCCAGCTCTTCAGGGTGGCAGTTTAGAACTCTGCTGAAAAAGTCACTAAATTATGCGTATTCTTTGGCCCGGTGATACCAGTACTTGGCCTGTGCCCCGTAGAGACCAAAGGAAAGTATGTACAAAAATTGATAGCTATTCCTGTGATGACAAATAACTGGAAACTAAGGAGGTGTTTATGTGTTGAGGAATTACTAGGCAAATTATGATATATGAATTTAACAGAATTATTGTACCACAAGAAATGAGAAAAGAAATAGTTCCAGAGACACTTGGAAAGAGCTGTATGAACTGATAGAGACCAAAGAACAAAACCAAGAGAAATTTATGCAATAACAGTATTATAAAGAAAAACAACTTTGAAAGACTTGAGAGCCCTGGCCAGTGAAATGACCACCTGTGATTTCAGAGGACTGTGATAAAGGGAAGTGATGGGCTAGAGGTGCAGACTGAGATACGTCCAGCGTAGGCACGTGGTGCTTCTTCCCGTCCCTCTTTCTCTACTCTGCATATTTGTTACTTTTTTCCAGTGGTGGGAGTTTGAGGGGAGGTATCTGAGGATGAAGAGGAATAGAGATAGAATAGCAGAAAAGAAAGAAGTGGTTATTTTTTTCCTAACGAGAAGGAAAGGAAAGCCCCAAAAGAAGTACAAGATGTGCAGGGCAGCTTTGAAAGCTAGAGGTTGAATTTATTGTATACTTAGAAAAGTAAGTTGTATATGATAGAGATCTTCAGTTTCATATAAAATTCTCATTTTCTGTTATATATCTGTAGGAAGGCCCATTTTATTTGGTATTAAGTTCAGAATGCAAAAAATAAAATTTTAAATTGTGTACAAATATTTTATCACCATTCTTTCAAACTCTTGAACTACATTGCTAGATCCATCTTAGGTCCTCAGATGATAGACATGTAGTCCATCCCCAGATTCAAGCATTTATAAGGCTTACTATGTGCCAGTCTCTAGACTGGGAGTCAAAGAAGGATAAAATCATGTTTCCTGTACCCCACAACTTCCTGGGCAGTTAATGAGATCACCCTCTTGACATGATAAGGTATCTGTGTAGGACTTAAGTGTAATGCAAGCTTATAAGAAGAAGAGTATGAAGCCCTTTCCTTCTAGCCTTATTATAAATCCTTTAGACAGACATTACTGCTCAGCCAAACTGACCTTGTGGTTCTTCATGTATCATTCCTAATTCTGTGCCCTTACATTAAGTGCCCCATCGTAACTGGAATGCGTTCTGTCTTGCCACTGCCTCTTAGAATCCTTGATTTCCTTAAACGTTCATCTCAAGTACTATCTTCTGTGTAAAACTTTTCCTTCTGTATGTAACTTGTTTGTACATAGTTTTTTTTCCATGTTGTCTCCCCCATTAGACTGAGCTTGAGGGAAGGGGACGTCTTTTGCCTCTTTTTGTATCCCCAGCATTTAAGCTAAGTGCCTGGCCCATAGTAGGTGCTTAATAAATGTTTTTGTTTGATTCATTAAAACCTTTCCTGATGCCCTCAATACTTCTCAAAATTACCTGTGTCTATTTTTGTATTTGCTGTCTCCCTTTACATTTTTCTCTTTTGTTTCTGTATCCCTAGCACATCACGTAGTACAGTGCTTGGTATTTAATAGGAGCTTAATAAACAAATGCTTCTTTGATTAAGAAATCAGAGTGAGATATTTTCAGTTGATGGAGTCATTTTTTCAGCAAGCATTAATTTACCACTTACTATGTGCTAGGTACTGTGCAGACACTTGGGATACAAAGAAAGTAAAAACCAGTCCTTACACACAAGTAAATCACATTATAATGAAGGGAACAACAATCAGAACCTATAAGCTAAATATGGAATAGAGGGAAGTTAACATTAAAGAGGCTTGTGCTACAAGCTTGAGGTGAGAAGAATCAGGAAAGATATCCTAGAAGAGCTGGTGCTTGAGCTAAGTCTTAAAGGAAATCAGAATTTTAAGAGGTTTAGAGGGAGAGTATTCCAGGTATGGAAAATTGCCAGTACAAAGCAAATGGGGTTCCATGTGTAAGGATCAGCAAGCAGTTCAATATGGTTAGGTCACAGGGTGCATAGAGGGGAGTAGAATATATGATGCTTGGAAAGACAGGAAGGGGCCTGGTCATGAAGAGCTTTAAATGACAAATAAAGGACTTCAAATTTAATCCTAGAGTTTATAGAGGAAAGTAGGGGGAAGAGGGATAGGTAGACCTACTCTTCAGGAAAATCACTGGCAGCCAACTGGAGGATGGTTTGGAATAGGGACAGAATTGGACCTAGGGAGAACAGACTATTATAATAATTAAAATACAGTCTGGAGGTAAAGGAGCTCAGAGTTGGGTGTGAGTGGAGACAAGAGTAGACATAGAAAGAGGAGTTGACAGTGACACCTTTTATATGAACCTGGGTGACTAGAAGGGTGGCGATACTCTCACCAGTAATTGAGAAAAGGGGAAAAGGACTTAGTTTGGGGAAAAGAAAATGAGTTCTGTTTGGAACATGGGATCATAAATTTAGAGGTGCAAACAACTTCAGAGGATGAATTCAATTCTTTCATTTTACCAGTGAGGAAACTGAAGCTGAGAGAGGTCAAAGTGACTTGCCCAGAGTCACACTCCCTACCAGTGTCTGCAGCATTTAAAATCTGAACTCTCTGACTCCATTCCTAGTGCTTTATCCACTGGGCTGCCGATCAGAGTACATGATCTAAAGGAAGTGGTGGCCAGGGAAAGAGATTTTGTTTTGGGAAATCTTTGGATTGGACGAGTTTCCAGAAACTGGTTATGTTGATTTGATTGGTGGAAAGGGGTAGAGTCTGAGATACTGAGACCCTAGTCAAGATAAGGATTCGTGATCCAAAAGAGTTCAAAGCTAAGGGTGTTTAGTACCTCTCCTTTCTCTGGAAGGGGCGAAAATAGAACAGTAACAATAACCATATTTAAATGAAATAAAATTTTGATTTTAAGATGACAAAGAGTGGGAAAAGTGTTTTAACCAAATAAAATGAAATAACAGTGGGAAGTACATGTTTATATACGTTGAGGAGCCCAGATCTTACCCATATGGATATTCCTTCAATCTTTAGGTTACAATTCCATTTAAAAAAGAAAAATCTTTTCATTTTTACATCATCCACATTTCCCAGTGGATGCCTGCTGCCTGTCTAGAGAGCCACCACATACCATGAAGATTAAAAAAGAGAAAGCAATTCCAGCAAAATTAACCAATACAGCAACTGAGGAAGATGAAAATTCCACACCCATAGCCCCCTACTTCATAAAAGAAGGGAGGAATATGTACTCATATCTCTCCCTTGGGGTCAAGCTTGGCCATTATAATTATACAGAAATAGTTTTTTTCTTTGTCTAGAAGGGGGGAAAGGCAGGGCAATTTGGATTAAGTGACTTGTTCAAGTTCACATGGCTAGTAAGTGTCAAGTGTCTGAGGCCAGATTTGAACTCTGGTCTTCCCAACTCCAGGGCCTGTGCTCTATTTGTGCCACCTAAGTGCCCTGGTTTTATCTTTTTATCTTTTTTTCCATTTATATTATTGCCATTATGTTTATTCGTTCTGCTTGATTCACCTTACATCAGTTCACATAAGTCCCTGTATTTTTCTCTCTTCATATTTATCCTTTCTTATAGAGTAGTAATATTCCAGGATTTTTGATTCCTCATCTTGTACAATATATCCCCATGTATTTCTTAAATCTTCCATAGTACATCTGCCCAGGGCACCTCTTTCAATATTTTATGAGTAGAAGAGTAGTACTCAGGATCTTTGCTCTTGCTATATGACCAATTCACCTCCCTATTTTGTTATTACCATCCTTGTTGATGTCTTTTATTTTTCATTGCAGTTTGTGTTATCTACATTTTTAAACTACATATCAATGCCAGAAGATCTTTTTTTTTTTTTTAAGATGGACTTTTGTGGCATCAGGTAGCTTAGAATTGTTAAAAACACTATGGAGTCTCCAAAATTCAACTCAGACCAAACTTTTACTTGAATTCTGGGCCCCAGTTTCTTTCTTTTTTTTTCCTTTTTGGAGGGCAATTGGGATTAAGTAACTTGCCCAAGGTCACACAGCTAGGTTTTTGTTTGTGTGTGTATTAAGTGTCTGAGGTCGGATCCGAACTCAGGTCCTTCTGACTCCAGGGCCGACACTGCTGCCCCTAGTCGCTCCTGGGCCCCAGTTTCTTGTTCAAGTTTCTAGGCCCATCCAAGATGTATATACTAAGTAACTAGCTGGATTTTCTTCCTACCCATGTTTTCTGGGCAATAGTCATTTTTCTTTTATTGTAAAAATCTCTAAAAACTTGTCTGTTTCTCTTGTTTTCATTAAGAATGTTCTCTAGGGGGGAGGTGGGAGTGAGGGGGTGGTGGGTGGTTGGGGTTTTTGGTGTTGGTTTTTGTGGGGGTGGTGGGGTGGGGGGTGGGTTTGGTGGGTGTGTGTGGTTTGTGGTGTTTGGGTTTTTTGTTTGTGTTTTTACATGAGGCACCTAGTTGGCACAGTGAGTCAGGAAGACTCATGTTTCTGAGTTCAGATCTGATGTCAGTTACCTACTAGTTGTGTGACTCTGGGCAAGTCACTTCAATCTGTTTACATTTGTTATTTATCTGTAAAATGAGTTGGAGGAAATAACAAACCACTCCATTATCTTTGCGAAGAAAACCCCAAATGGGGTCACAGAGAGTCGAACACAAAATGAAGAATTTATATGTTAGTTATTTATGTCATCTTAGCTATTTTTATTTTGGAAGTATACTGCTTGATCTTTTCCATTTCTTTTTTTTCCTTTTTCTCTTTTTATTTTTTAGTTTACATCATTCATTTCCATAAGATTTTGTGTTACAAATTTTCTCCCCAATTTTCCCTACCCACCACCCCAAATTCCCACTGAATATCCCCTCCCCCAATCTATGCTCTCCCATATCTTCTCCCATTACCCCTTCAATTTTCCAGTAGGGCACAGTGAATCTCTATGCCCCAGTGCCTGTATATCTCATTTCCCAGTTACATGTAAAATATTAAAAATATATATATATATATATATTTTTTTTTTTTTAAGCATTTGATTTTAAAACTTTGGATTCCAGATTCTTTCCCTTCCTCCCTTGTCACCCACCTTCACTGGAAAGATAAGCAATTCAATATAGATTGTACATGAGTAGCTATGCAAAACATTTCCATAGTTGATACATTGTGGAAGATTATCTATATTTCCATATATCCTATCCCACCCCACACTTGTTCTATTCTCTACTTTGATCCTTTCCCTTTTCAAAAGTGGGTGCTTCCAACTTCTCTCCCCCAAGCCTGCTCTCCCTTCCATCATCTCCCCTCTCACCCCCTTCCTCCCTACTCTCCTGTAGGGTGAGATACCCTATTTAGTGTGTATGTCATTCCCTCCCTAAGCCAAATTCAATGAGAATAAGGTTGACTTATTCCCTTTTGCCTTCTTGTTCCTCCCCTCCATCATAACAACTTTCCCTTGCCTCTTCTATATGAGATAATTTACTCCATTCTGTCTCTCCCCATCTCCTCTCATTATATTCCTCTCTCACCTCGTTTTCACCTTTTAAGTATCATCCCTTCCTATTCAATTGGTCCTGTGCCCTCTATGTATACCTGTAGACATATATACACACCCTCACATATGTATTCATACACCCATATACCTTCCTATATAGACATATATATGTATGTATACATATACACACATATACATACATATATATATTTTTTTCTATTCCCTTCAACTATTCTCATACTGAGAAAAGTTTCATAAGTTACAATTATCATTTTTCCGTGTAGGAATATAAGTAGTTTAGCTTTGATAAGTTCCTTATGATTTCTTTTCCATGTTTACCTTCTCAAGCTTCTCTTGCTTCTTGTATCTGAATGTCACATTTTCTATTCAACTCTGGTTTTTTCCTCAAGAATGCTTGAAAGTCCTCTATTCCACTGAATGACCGTATTTTCCCCTGAAACATGATACTCAATTTTTGTGGGTAGGTGATTCTTGGTTTTAATCCCAGCTCCACTTCTCTTATTTGATTTTCAAATCCTTCTTAATCTCTGTAGCCTGTAAACAGCTTATTCTTTTGTTGGAAGCTTTTGGTGCAGGTGTTCTGACTTTGCTATCTTCCTCCTGTTCCATGCTTTGATCTTTTTTGTCCCCAAAACATGAGTGTAAAATTGGGTTGCTCTGTGTGCTTTGCTTCCTTTGCCTGCTCATGTTGCCACTCAGTTGCTTGACTTTTAGGCTTTTTGCCATAGTAGGACTCTGCTACCAAAAATGGGAGCTTTATCCCAAATGCTGGGGTTTTTACACCTGCCAAAGGTTTTAGGTGGGTACCCTCTCTGAATCCTCCACCCGTTCTGGCAAGCTGGTCACACACCTCAGGATCTCTACCCTAGACCACAATCCAAATCCAAGTAGGTTAAAAGCAAGAGTGATTACCCCTTGGACTGGTTGCTTGCTTCCTCTACAAACTGCAGACCAGGAGCTGAAGCTGCCACTTGGAGGCGGCTGCACGGCCATGGCGCCTCGGCTGCTTCTCGCTCCAGGAGCAAAGGTCGGATCGCACTCCCAACTACTGCATCCCAAAGTCCACACTGCACTGACCTCTCACTTTGTCCCTGGCATCTATGGGTTGACAATTCTGGAAACTGCCACAGCTGCCGGTGATCTGAAGTCCCTCCAGGTAGCAGCTGGTCAGGTCGCCCTGGGGCTAAGACCTCGGACTGGGTCGACTCCCAGAGTGCTGCGCTGGCTTCTTGCTGCTGGCCTGCCAGGCTGTCCTCAGCAGGAGGTTAGCTCCTCTGTGTTATTTGTGGGTTCTGTAGAACCAAAATTTTTCCAGAGTCATTTCTTACATGAACTGGGGGAGGTGGGAGCCAGAGCTGCTAGGAAGTCCTGCTTGACTCCGCCATCTTGACTTTGCCTCCTACCTGGTCTTTGCCATTTCTTTCAGAATAACATAAAAATTTATCCCAGAACAACTTTAAAATTGGTATGGATCTCTTTGTGTTGTGCTTGGTATGGACTAGCTTATTCTTCCTGACTTCTTAAATGTCATCTCACTTTATTTTTCAGGTATTAAGGTAAGAATTTATATGTAATAATTGCATTCCAATAGGAATAGATCACCAAAACTGTGCAAAACATTTAACTAAAAGTATTGACTTTAGTTTTAAAAAAATTTATTGCTGTCTTTTGTTTTTACATCATTTCAAATATTACTTCTATTCCCTTTTTGCATCATGCCTTATAACAGAATTTTTAAACCCAACAAAACCAACCAACATACATTATCAACTGTCTTGGACAGCACAGTTTCACACATAGCTGTCCCACAGCTCTTTGAAGTGGTAAAGGTAAAGGTACCTTTAATCTTACCTTCAATCTTTAGGTTACAATTCCATTTAAAAAATTTCAATAATTGAAAGGTAAAGAAGTACCTCTTCGGGGCAGCTAGGTGGCGCAGTGAATAGAGCACCTACTAAATAAATACCTTTAAAGTCATCAAGTGGCCAAAATTAGCTGTCAAAGCTAACCATAAACTGACAGATAACTAGTTTTGATGCTACAGATACAGATCCCTTCAAACTATTTTTGAAAATAGTACTTGAGGGGCGGCTAGGTGGCGCAGTGAGTAAGAGCGCCGGCCTCGGAGTTGGGATGACCTGAGATCAAAACCGGCCTCAGAAATGAGCACCCACACACAAATAATGACTAGCCGTGTAACCTTGAGCAAGTTACTTAACCCCAATTGCTAAAAAAAAAAAAAATTAGAGAAAATAGTACTTAAATAGTATTGATTATTCCACATTGTTATGCCAAATTCTTGAGTCTTTTCCCTTGCTCTTTGTGAACCTGTTTGGGGTTTTCTTTCTTCAGAGATTGAAGTGGTTTGCCATTTCCTTCTCTAGTTCATTTTATAGTTGAGGAACTGAGCAAACAAGGTTAAAGAACTTGCCCAGGAACCCACAGTTGGTAAGTGTCTGAGGCTGGATTGGAACTCATTAGGATGAGTCTTGCTGATTCCAAGCCCAACGGTCTATCTGTACCACCTACCTGCCCCGCTATACAGAATACTCATTCATAATCTCCAAAACCAACGCTCACAGTTGCCTGGTTACAACACTGATCCACAAAAACTGAGGAATGTTTGGTAAAACACATTAAGCCAAATACTTCTATGTATGATGAAAAGCTTTCATGATATAGACATTGACTATAAGAAATCAAATCCATTTGGTAACAGGATGAGGTATGTATCATATCCATCATCCCGTTTGCTGCTGAAGATATCTTCAAGATTCTTGCAGGAGCCATTTGAAAATGAGATGATATTCCAGTAATTTTATTTAGTTATGAAATAGTCATTTTATCAATTTGTGTATTAGTTTGCAAAACATATATAAGACTAATAGCAGAGTAGGACTGTTTCTGGGTGAACCTTGTTGAAAAATACACTATTACAAGCAACATATCGAGTGCTTTATGTTTTTGCAAAGCCCTGGACAATTACATGTCAGATTTGAGCCTCATGACTCTCAGGTAGATGTACTAGGGGCATGATGATTTCTATTTGACGTTGGATGAAACTAAAGTTCAGGTTAAATATCTTCCCTGCAGCCACACAATTAGTAAATGCTAGAGATAGAATTTGAGCCTAGCTGTTTTCTGATTCCAAGTGCCAATACAGTTAGGATATTATGCTAGGGAACACTGAAACCATTTTTTTTTTTTTGCCTAGTCGGAGCTTATGGTTTAGTCAGCAGATATTTATTAGACTTTGAATCCAGTGCAAGATGCTGGTTTAGGTAAGATGTCATCCTTTCCCTTTGAGAGTCTAGTCTCTAGTCTCAGAGGCACTATAAGGCACTCAAGAAACATCAGTGGCTCTTGGCTGCCTATAGGATGAAATGCGGGCTCCTCTTTGGCTTTTAAAGCCCTTTCCTTTCCCGTCTAGAGCCAGCTTGCCTTTCCAGGCTTATTGTTCAGGTTCCTTTATGTAGGTTATAGTTCCAGGCAAGCTAACTTGCTTACTGTTCCTCACACATTATATTTTATCTTCTTTCTCTGTGCCTTTGCAGTGACTATCTGGCATTCCTGGAATATACTTCCTCTAAAACTCTAACTCACAAAATCCATAGCTTCCTTAAAATCTCAGCTCAAGTAATACACTCTATAGGGCTTCCCTCCACCTGAATTAATTTTATATGGGAATAAGACCTAGACCTATGATTTATATAAATTTAGCAAGCTGAGAAGTGAGGGGAGGACATTTCAGCCATAGGAACAGTTTTGAGTACAGGCATAGAGGCAGACATAGGTTGTTTGTGGGATGAGTGAGTTCTCTAGTTTGAGTATATAATATGCACAGTGGCTACTTGTATGGGAAGCAGACTACCCAGTTCCCACATAACTAACTACTTAAGAAAAATCCTGATGTTTCTACTAGATAATAATGGTTTCTTCTAGATAATAGCAATGATCAAGAAATCAAAAGAAAAGTGACTTCTTCCATGTTAGAATTGTGCAAGGAGTCAGCTGGAAGCCTGAGAGCCCTAAGAAAGGAGGTTGCCAGTGAAGCAACTGGCAGGTATCCTCCTAGCTCAAACTGAGATGGGCTAGGGAAACATGTAGCCTGCAGAATTCTGTGTCTGGAGGCAACAAGAGCAGAGGGTTGGGCTCCCTGTGAGAAAACTCCTCCTTAGGAACCATTAAGGCCCTGTAGAGAAAGCAGTGGGCTCATACTTCTCAGATTAGGATATCTCAGGCCCAGAGGTTCTGAGGTCCCTAACACTGTTATGTGACATAAGGAAAGTGGGGGCCTAACCCTGGGTGGTAAAAGTCAGCACAAAACCCAGAACATCTTATCTAACCCTGCAATAGAGTGTGGAAGTGCTTCAGGAATTAAAGTTGTAAGGATGACTAAGCAAAGAAAACATCTCCAGAATTTTACAGAATTACAGAATTATAGATACAGAGAAGCCCAAAAATGAAGGCGCAGGTAGCTGTCAGACCTGCAAGCAGAGACTCAGAGGAAATGGATTTTTCACAGGGATGACATGAGTATACAGAAGAAGTGAAGCGAGGGATAAAAACTGAAATAAGACCTCTGAAAGAAAGAATTGGAATAACACTGATTAGCTTAGGAGAGAAAGTGGCAAATTTTACCTAAGAAATAGACTTCCTGAAATCTAGAATAGACCAAGCAAATCAGTGTTCAAAAATGTAGAATTTTTTTTGTATGACTTAGCCTGTAAAGCTGAATATAATTGTGCTGGTGGGTGGGGATGGTGTGATGGACCTTTGATGGAACAGAGGAATTTTAAGCATTCCTGTTTAAAAAAAGTAGATCTGAGAACTTTGAAAGACAAACACAAGAGTCCAGAGATACTTAGAAAAGGATAAATTTATTTGAGCAATTGGAAGAACTGTATGACGATTTAGTGCTAACATTTAATATGGGGAGAAGAAAGTGCTTTAGAACCTTAGTGTCCTCAAGAGGTTTTAAAGTAGTTAAAAGAAGAAAAACAGAGGTCCTGTGGTGGGTTTTTTTCCTTCTGAGGATTTGAAGAGGGAAAAGAGAAAGGAGGGTTACAGGAGGAATCATACCAGTGTACTTGAGTGGAGTAAGGGGTGGATCTTAGTATTTCTCATAATTGGGGTGCATAGGAAGAGAAACATGGAGAGGCAAACGTGGAAAAGGGGATGAGGGGAGCAGGCATCAGACCAGAGTTGGTAACCCCATACTTGTAATCAGGTAAAGGAGGACTGAAAACACATAGAATACACCCACACACCTAGAGTTTGGAATGAAGGGTGTGGTTAAGATTATCACTTGAAAAGAGGCAATAAGCAAAAAAACCCTTCTCATTTTGAAGGGGAAGAGGGGTAGAAGAATTAAAATTAGAGGGAGTGTGTTAGATTGCCTAGACAAGAATGATTAAATAGATGGTGGTATGGAATATGATAAAATCTTAATGCATTGTAAGAAATGAAAAATGTCTGTGGAGAACCTTCCAGGATTCTCAGGATAATATGAACTGATAGAAATGAAGTGAGCTGAACCAGAACAGTTTGTACAAGGACAGCACCATGATAAAGAAATACAATTGTGAAAGACTTAGGAACATTGATGAACAATGTCTCCAGAGGACCTGTGATGAGGCACATCACCCACCCTCTACCAGAGGACAGCAGGTACAGACACACACGTTTTTGGAGATGGCCGCTGTGTGGATTCTTTCTGCTTCACTATACTTAGTGTTTCTGAGGAGGATTTTTTTGTTAAGTTTTTAGTTGAGGGGGGAGAAGTCAGAAGGGTTGAGGACTTAGCAATACTGATGTCAAAAAGAGGGCCATTGAAACATTTTAAAAAATGTACAGAAGAGAACAAAAAGAAACATAGGAAAACAGGATAGTTTTGAAAGTAATGTATAGAATTTGTTGTATACTTTTGTCAAAAACAAGTAATATAAAACAAGTTCCTGGTTTCTGCTAGGTGGAAATGACTTCTTTTAAGTATTAAAAAAAAAACAACTGATAAGGTACAGTGGAATGGCTTAAGATTGGGAAGGTAGAATGATGAGTGCCAAGTTATGAGGTTATTCATTATGTTTTGAAACAGATGGAATTTGTACTTTAGGAGCCATCACTCATGAGTACTCAGTATGGTACTTGGTGCAACATGGTGATTGATATAATTCTATGGATATTGTTAAGTATTTTTTACCTCATGTCTTAAATTTGAAGTCCAAGCTGAAGTGACCATTTCTAGAATTCCATTGTAGAACTAATGTCTTGGTTAGAAGAACAAAAAGCAAATAGTATATATTAGGGCTAGAGTTTTGTCCTTAATTTTATTTCCTGTCTTATTTTGGTTGGTATTACATTCCCTAGGCTATTTAACTGTCGTTTTGGAATTGTCCGAGAATAGAAAGTAAGTTCATTTTTCCCTAGAGGATACTTTAGTGGCATTTTGTTTGAGAAAATTTGAGAATTTTGTGTAAAAAAGGGGAGGAAGAAGTTAGAATTAAAATATTTTCATTTTCTAAAGTTTAAGAATTTAGTACTAATATTTTTAAGCTATTATGTTTTAAATAATTTCAAGTTTGAAGTGCTTAGTACAAATGACTTCTTAAATCAGTGTTTTGTTCTACTTTTGACACATGGACACATGTAGATATTGAATTTTTTTTTTTTTTTACCAAACCACTAAGAGTAAAGCAATTTTGTATAGTTGGATATAGGATTTAGACTTGAGTTTGAATTTAAATTCTCTTGTTAGGCAGTTCCCTTTGCCTGGGCCAAAATTTTTCATCTACAAAATGAGATGGAGTTAAATTATCCCTTCTGTCTCTAAATCCTATGATCCATGTAATTTTGAGCAAGTTATATAATGTTTTTATTATGGGTTTAACAGACATTTAACAGACATTTCAATATATAAAGAAAAATTTAAAAGATTGTATATGAAACTGAACTTTTGTTTATAATTTTTAAAATAGTATAAAACAAATGAGGTAGCAATGGGGTAGTAAATACAGAGCAGGCCTCAGAATACTGAAGATCCGAATTCAGACATCTCTGATACTTACCAACTGTATTACTCTAAATCACTAAATTTCTCTGGGCCTCAGTTTTCATATCTATGGTTTGGGTGGGTTTTGACTCAGTATTGTTTAATGTCACTTCTGGTGGTATAATTCTATGATTCTTTGTTTTGTAGCAACATGAATATTTTAAAATTTATTCTGCTGTTAGATGCTTTTGTTTTTATTATTGTTGCCCATTAAATGTTATCTAAAATGGTGTTATGAAATACCATTTTCTCCAGAACATAAGCAAAACTGTGTCATTTATCTGTATCCTACTAATTTTCTAAAGTTATGGTTATATAATTTTAATTCTGTACTCCTGGATTTGAATGAGACTTGTCCAAGTTATTAAATTTCTACTATAAAATTTTATTGTGATATACTATGTATGTCCAGGTCTGGATTTTCAGTGCTACCAACAGATCTTGAATTTAAGTTTTATATAAAATAAAAGATTCTGATTACCAGGAAAAGGTCTATATGTATAGAAATGTTCATAGCAATAGTCTTTGTAATGACCAAAAAAAAAAAAAACTTAAATAAAATCACATGCCTGAAGATTTGGAAATAGACAAACTGTAGTATGTGAATTGTAATTGGAATATGAGAATTGAAGGAAGCGGGGGCAGCTAGGTGGCGCAGTGAATAAAGCACCGGCCCTGGAGTCAGGAGGACCTGAGTTCAAATCCGGCCTCAGACATTTAACACACACATATACATTATACATATATAATGTATAAATGTGTGTATGTATAGCTGTCCAATTATCTGTCTATATATACACACATGTGTCTCTGTGTATGTATGTGTATGTTTGGGTGTGTGTGTGTACACACACACACACACACACACATACACATATGTAATTTTGGAGGTCTTCTGAGTTGTATCATTCAGTGGAATTAGTAGAAGGAAAGATTTCCAAGAGAGTATAAAATAGATTTTTGAAAAACAATTGACAATTCATTGTCTTTCTAAGCAGAATATATTCTTCTCTATTATCTGGAAGGCTTAGCTTTGCTTATTCAGAACTTGAAACCTTATACATTTTGAACTTTTGTTTCTCATCTGGTATAGCACAATACAGGAAGAATAAAAATTCCACCCAGTTTCACACTAAAAATAATTTATGAATAGAAACAGTTGCTAAAAATGCCATCAGTGGATCTGATTTTAAACCATTAAAAACCTTGGCTGTTAACTGCCTGAGCAGCAACATAAATAAATAAATGAATGAATGAATGAATAGAAATGCATTAGTAATCAATTTTGTTTCTATATTTTGAGAAACAACATAATGCTTATTTATCCCCCCAAAATTAACAAGCATGATTATGAGATCTGGGTTCTAGCCTCCTCTGTTACTTGGGCCAATATCTAGTCTTCATTTTTCTCATCTGTACAGTGAGGATGAACCAGATCTCTAAGAACTCTTCCAACTATGATTGTATGAATCTATGTTTATTTGTAATTAACTGCAGTTACAACTACAATATCCCAGAATTAGAAGTTGACAACCTTTTCCTTGCTCACTTATATTCAGATTTTAAAAATTGAAGAATTTGAATCTTTGAGCAAGGGCTGCTGATGGAAGAATTTCTTTGCTGGGGAATAGAGTAACTCAAAAGCATTAGGACAGTTGTTAGAGATGTTTTATACATAGTAGAGTTTCAGATACCAAAAAAGATGTATCAAGAAATCAGAAGCCAGGATGGAGAGGGGCTGATTTTATTAGAATTATAGAAACTATATTTATTTTTTTAAATGCTCATATTAAATTTTTACTTAAGGTAAACATCATCCATTACATGCAGTCTTACTCAATAACATTTGAGTTCTGTTTGCCAAGACACAGTCATAGCTTTATGGAGGTTACAAAGTGGGAAAGGAATACAGCTAGTAAGTATATGAATCTGAATTTGAACTCAGATCTTACTGATTCCAGTCTCTCCACTGCTGGCCACCTAACTGCCTCAAATATGAATAAGGCACAGCCCTGTACTTAAGGGAAATTGTAGTTTAGTAGTAGAATTAAGATGTGTACGTGTGTGTCACATACACACATACACACACTCAAAGAACTATAATGCAGAAACTGACCAAAGAAGAGTTCTGAGGAGGAATAAATCTGTAGCTCTTTAAAATAAAGGTAACCATCAAATTACTGAAAATGATGAAAAAAGATAAGACAGGCCTATCATGCCATTATAGATGGATCTATGAATTGATCTAACTAGTAAGGAAAACATTTTGAAATTATGAAAATTTACTAAGTGATTTATATCCTTTATACCCTTTGAACCAGGGATCTCATTATTGGGTTTATTGCCTCAAGATTCTGATTACCAGGAAAAGGTCTATATGTATAGAAATGTTCATAGCAATAGTCTTTGTAATGACCAAAAGAAAAAAACCAAAAAAAACTTAGAAATAAAATTACATGCCTGAAGATTTGGAAATAGACAAACTGTAGTATGTGAATTATAATTAGAATATAAGATTTGAAGGAAGTGGGGGCAGCTAGGTGGCGCAGTGAATAGAGCACCGGCCCTGGAGTCAGGAGGACCTGAGTTCAAATCCGGCCTCAGACATTTAACACATACACGCCCCCTGCCCCCCCCCCAAAAAAAAACACAAACCAACCCAACCTTAGCCGTGTGACCTTGGGTAAGTCACTTAACCCCAATTGCCCTGCAAAAAAAAAAAAAAGAATTGAAGGAAGCAGCCCAAAACAGTACACAATGACTAATGTAAACAGACAATACCAAAAGACAAAAAAATCTGGGTCAAGTATATCAGGCAGTGTTGATACTGTACAATCAGAGTGTAAAACTTTGCCTTGCTTTTCTTGTAAAAATAGATAAACTCCAAAAATACAAACTGAGATGTACTTTCACAGTGATAGATATTAGGTAGCTTTGCTTCATTGCTTTCAAGGAATCTTTTTCAGGAAGTGTCTTTTGTATTAAAATTTATCAATAAAATCTACTTAAAATTAAAAAGCATGCTTTCCTGTTGGCATAGGCTCCTACTTTAATGGATATTATGACTGCATCTCAAACATAAACTGTACCACCCAGGACAAAGGTCTCTAAATTGAAATAAAAAGAATTAATTTCCTTTTAATTAATTTTCCTTTTCTTCTAAGTAATAATACTTTTCCTAACAGGCAGGAATCCTTAGAATAGATCAGAGTCTGCTTTTGCAGAGGTTGAGGTATCATATTTCTTTTTTCTTGTAGAATGACCAGATAGTAGATCTGGAACTGGATAAGCTAAATTTCTATGTGTGATAGATAAGTCTGTTATGGGAACTACCCACTGGTAATAATATCTAATCTTTTTTCTAGTAATAATAGCCTATCATAACTATTGATAGTACACTGCAGTACTCACAATCTTGTGGAGTTCCCCTCTTTTATGTTTGACTGGTGCAGCAAGAGGACATGGCCTAGCCAGTTGGAATTTAAAAGACAGCTTGCAAAGGTATTCCTCTTCCTCAAGTCCCTTAAGGCTGCATTTTACCTTTTATGGCATTTCTTTTTTTCCCTTCAAAGCTGTCCTAGCCATTTTTAACTAGATTTTTCTCTGTATTAAAATATTGGTAGGAGTTGGGGAGAAACAATGCATAGTATGATACATGTAGGGCCTGTACCCTTGTGACCTTAGCCCAACAAAGAGTTTTTTGGGGTTTTTTTGGAGGGCATTTGGGGTTAAGTAACTTGCCCAAGGTCACACGGCTAGGTTTTTGGGTTTTTTTGTTTGTTTGTGTGTGTTAAGTGTCTGAGGCTGGATCTGAACTCAGGTCCTTTTGACTCCAGGGCCGATGCTCTACTCATTGCGCCACCTAGCCACCCCCGACTCTTCCCTTTGATGTTCTTTGTATTTGTGGGAGAGTGTACCCAAAGTTTAGGAGCAGAATGTTTTGTTGCTACTTTTCTTGCCATGCCATTTCATTAAATACTCTTGCTTTGAAGTAGTTGGGTTTTGTGGCTGACTGTTGAAGGGGAACACAATCACTAGGGACTTGTGAGCTACAGTGTATTTTGGACCTAGGATAACAAGATTAATATTTGCTGAACAACCATGTAGATCTAAGTTTGGGAGGGTTAATTGCAATGGAGAACAGTTCAGATCCAAAATAATCTGTGCAGGTTAGAGTAATGAGTTAAATTTTTAAAAATTAATTTTCTTATTACTGAACTTAAATACTATTAAAAAAGAATATTTCCATATACAAAGTATTAATGAAAATGATTAGTGAAACCACAGCTTGCTGTAAAATATTTATGTTTATATGAAATAAATGCACCATTTTACTTTCAAAGTTGTCTTGTATATTTCCTTTTAAACTTTATTTTTTGTGCATTAAAAATGTTTCAGGGGCAGCTAGGTGGCGCAATGAATAGAGCACTGGCCCTGGAGTCAGGAGGACCTGAGTTCAAATTCGGCCTCAGACACTTAACACAAAAACTAACCTTGTGGCCATGGGCAGGTCACTCAATTGCCCTCCAAAAAGCAAAAAAAAAAACCAATTTCAACGACTTTTCTTTTTTGCCCAGCATTGTAACTAGCTCGCCTTCCCCCAGTGAAAAAACAGTCCTATTATGTTAACCTTATCTGAAAATATCATTCTTCACCTTGAGTCCTTTGTCAAAAGGTGGGTGGGATTTTTCATCATCTGTCCTTTTGGAGCAGTGTCAGCCTCAGACTCAGAGGATGATCAAAACTCAGTACTATTTAGTTTTGATATTTTTAAATTTAAGTTTTTCTTTTTTAATCTCCAAAAATCCACCTTCTCTCTCATTTGGGAAAAAGAAAGATAGGAAAGAAAAACGAATTTCTTGTTACAAGCAAGTATAGTCAAACAAAATAAATTCCTGCATTGGCCATGTCTCTCCCAAAATGCCTCATATACATTGTCATGGCATGTTTCATCCTGAAGTCCTCTAGTACCATGGTTGTTAATTACAATGATCAGAGTTCCTAAGGCTTTCAAAGTTTGTCTTTACAATATTGTTGTCATTGTACAAACTTTTTATGGTTCTTCTCTCCAGTTTGCATCACTTCCTACAAGTCCTCCCTAGTTTCTCTGAAGCTATCCTTTTCATCAGTCCTTACAGTACAATAGTATTTAGACATGTTGATAGACCATAATTTGTTTAGCCATTTCCCAATTGATGGACACCCCTCCCCTTACCAGTTTTCCATTCTTTGCCACTGCCAAAAGAGCTTTTATGAATAGCTTTTTATGAACTCAGATTTTATTTTTTGTAGTGCTAATCCTTAATTTATTCTTCTTCTTATTGCCCCTTTCCCATCTCCCCTTTCCTATTTAGTAAATTTCTGTATCTCACTGTATGTGTCTGTTCTTCTCTCCTTTGACCGATACAGATGAGAGTTAGGATTTCAGCTGCTCTCTCCCTTCTTCCTTTTTTGTGTATACTTATATTTGCACAACCTTTTTATACATGTGAGATAATCCCCTCCATATTTCCTCTAGTGTGTTCCTTTCCTCACCCTCTTTTAAAAATTTTGTTGAGATGTTTTTTACATCATAAACATTTTCAGATTACTAATAGTTAACATTTATATAGCATTTACCATGTGCCAGGCACTGTGCGAAGTGCTTTACACTTAGCTCATTTGATCCTCATAAATAATCTGATGAGGTAGGTACTGTTATTATCCTTAGTTGAGGAAACTGAGGCAAACAGGATCACATAGCTAGTAAGTATCTGAGGCAGGATTTGAACTTAGGTCCTCTGATTCCAGGCTTGAATCGCCTAACTGCCTGAATTTGTGAAGGCCTTCTTATAACAAAATAAAACAGTTAAGCAAAACTAGCAGTACAGTAGCCTCATTTGAAAGTGCATGCAGGGGTGGGGCAAGATGGCAGAGTAAAAGCAGGAACTTGCTTAAGCTCACACTCCAACTACCTCCAGTACCGACTCTAAACAAATGTTAGTGCTACAGAACCCACAAAATGACAGAAGGAAACAAATCTTCCACTAACGGCACCCTGGCAGGCTGATAGGAAGGGTCTATGGCACTGGACTGGGAGCTGAGCACAGTCCCGTGTGAACCGCCTGGGCCCAGTAATGGGCTGACCCCAACCAGCAGCTCAGACCAGCCAGAGCAGATTTCAGTAGAGCAAATCGCCGGAAGCTGTGGCGGTTTCCAGACTTCTCAACCCATAAATACCAAAGAGAAAGTAAGAGGTCAGTAGGGAACTCTGTTGGAACTGGGTGAGAGAAGAGAAGGGTCTGGCCCTTGTTCCTAGGACAAGAGGTGGCGGAGGTGTGGCCACTGCAACTGCTGCTCTGTGGCTGCCACCTCTGGAGCTCCTGGCTTGCAGATTGTAGGGGGACCAAGCAACCATTCAGAGGGTAATTGCTCTTTCTTTGACCTGCTTAGATATGGGTAGCAGTCTTGGGTGGTGGTCCTGGGGTGAGGAATGCTAGTGTGCCAGAGCTTGTGATGGCTGTAAAGAGGATGCCCTCCTCATAGCTCTGACAATAACTCTGTCAGCAGCTGTGAAAACCCCCACAATTTGGGACACAACTCTTTCCACTCTGGAAGCAGAGTTCTACTGTGGCAAAGAGCTCAAAAGTGAAGTAATAGGCTGGCAAGATGAGCAAACAGAGGAAGTGCAGTTGACCATAGAAACTTTTGGGGGGGCGGGGACAAAAAGGATCAAAACATGGAACCAGAGGACAACAGAGTCAAAACTTGTGTATCAAAAGCTTCCAAGTGAATTTGAACTAGTCGCAGGCCATTTTCTTCCTCCATGGATTTTGAAAAATCAAGTAAGAAGTAGAGGAAAAATTGGGGAGAGAAATGAGAATGATGCACGAAAATCATGAAAAGTGAGTCAACAGCCTGACTGAAGAAAATAACACCTTAAAAAATAGACTAACTTCATTGTCTTTACTTCACCTTAAGTGTAACATTAAAACAGACCTAGTTCAAAGAGATAATAAGGATAAACTATATTTTGCTAGAGATACCAATGTCAATGAATTAACATCACTATTGAACATGCACCAAATGACAAAGCATCCAAATTCTTGAACAAAAAGTTAAATGAGTTATGGGAGGAAATAAAACAGTTAAACTGTACTAGGGACAAGCAGGGCAGAACTTCAATTTACTTCTCTTGGATCTAGATAAATCTAATTATAAGATAAGAAGAAGGAAGTTAAGTAGATAAATAGAATTTTGGAAAGGTTAGATATGAAAGACCTGGAGAATAGTGAATAGAAGTAGAAAGGAATGTAACTAAATCTTAACTGTGCATGGTACCTTCACAAATATATAGTAGGGCATAAAAACCTTACAAACGCTGAAAAGCAGAAATATTAAATACCTCTTTTCTCAACCATAATGCAATAAAAGTTGTATTCAATAAAGGGCCTTAGAAGCACAGATTAAAAATTAATTGGAACTAAATAATCTAACCCCAAAGAATAAATCATAGAAACAGTAATTTCCTTAAAGATAATGACAGCAGTGAGACAATATCCTAAAATTTGTTGGATGCAGCCAAAGCAGCACTTAAAGGGAAAAATCTGTATTTTTAAATACACATCAATAAAAATTCAACAAATTGGGCATGCAACATTGAAATAGGCAGTTTGTCTTTGACATAATTTGATACTTTGATAGCTTTGTGAACTTACCCATGTGTTCTTACTCTCCAGTGTTGCAAGTTTCAACCTCTTTCTACTTTTTATAGTGTGGCACATGTTCATGTCTTTTACATTTTATATGAAGTGTTTAACCACTTTTCCCACATCCTCTCCAACATTTATCATTTTCCTTTTTCCCTCTTATTATGAAGTGTTACCCCAGAATTGTTTTAATTTGCATTTCTCTAATTAGTAGTGATTTAGAGCATTTTTTCATGTGACTTAGGTAGCTTTAATTTCTTTTTTTTTTAATTTTATTTATTTATTTATTTATTAAGCAATTGGGGTTAAGTAACTTGCTCAAGGTTACACGGCTAGTCATTATTTATGTGTGGGTGCTCATTTTCTGAGGCCGGGTTTGATCTCGGGTCATCCCAACTCCGAGGCCGGCGCTCTTACTCACTGTGCCACCTAGCTGCCCCTTTAGGGCAGTTGGGGTTAAGTAACTTGCCCAAGGTTACACGGCTAGGTTTTTGTTTGTGTGGGTTAAGTGTCTGAGGCCGGCTCTGAACTCAGGTCCTTCTGACTCCAGGGCCGGCGCTCTATTCACTGCACCACCTAGCCGCCCCTAGCTCTAATTTCTTAATCTGAAAACGATCTGCTCATATCCTTTGACAGTTTATCAGAGAATGACTTGTATTATAAATTTGACTCAGTTCTTTATATATTTGAGAAATGAGGCCTTTATCCCAAACACTTGCTGTAAAAATTGTTTTCCAGCATTCCTCTTTCCTTCTAATCTTATTTGCATTGCTTTTGTTTGTGCAAAACCTTTTTAATTTAATGGAATCAAAATTATCTGTTTTGCATTTCATAATGCTCTTTATCTCTATTTGGTTATAAATTCTTCCCTTCTCCATAGATCTGACAGGTAAACTATTCCTTGTAGAGTAGGAATTCTTGACGCTCTGTGTGTCTGTGTGTGAGATGAACTCCTGGCAGTCTGGTGGAAATCTAATGACTCCTCAGAATAACATTTTTACATACATAAAATACATAGGAAAAAATGGAATCAATTATTAGAATGTAGTTATTAAAATTATACATATATATTTTAGATAAGCTTGCAGAGCTCAAGTTAAGAACCCGTAATCTAAAGGGTAATAAGAGGGGAAAGAAGATGGCCTATGGTCCTACATATGGGACAAGACAGGCATGAGACTGAAAAGAGATCACTCAGCCAGATACAAAGAGAAACAGGAAGAACAGTATCATGGAAAAATTACCAAAGAGGTGAAAAGCGTCTGGGAGAAGGAGAGTAGTCTTTAGTATCAGGTGCTGCAGAGAATTTAGGCAGAATAAGTATTAAAAGAGGCCATTGAATTTAGCAATAAAGAGATCATTGGTGACTTTGGAGGAAGCAATTTGAATAAAGTGGTGGAATGGGAAGTTAGAATAGAAGGCTTTGAAAAATGAGGGGGAGAAGTGGAGGCATTGGGTAAAGATAGCAGTTTTCTAGGAATTTGACCCTGAAAGGGAGGAGGAATATAAGTGAGTTTTTTAGGAATAGGAGAAATCTGATCATCATGTTACTAGGCAGGTGGGAAGGAGCCAGTAAATGATGAGATATTGAAAATTAGAGGGGCAGAGTCAAGATGGCGGAGTAGAAACAGCACTTTTGCGGAGCTCCAACCCACATCACTTAAAATTATGTAAAAGGGGGACTCTGAACGACCTCTGGAGCTCCAGAACCCACAAAGTGACACAGAGAAGCTGACCACCCACTGATTACAGCCCGGCAGCCCTGCAGGGAGCAGCTGTGCTCAGCGCTCTGGGAACCACCAGAGCAGCATTCTGGCTAAGCCTTCTTGAGTCACGGTTTTAGCCCAAGGGCAGCCAGACCAGCAGCTGGCTGGAGGGACCCCAGAACAATAGGAGCTGTGGCATTTCCAGAATTATCAACACATAGATGCTTAGGACAAAGTGAGAGGTTAGTGCCCTATGGGCTTTGGGACTGGTTTGGGGGTGAGAAGCTGCTGAGAAGCTGGAGCAGCTTGCACCAGGTTGCCGCATTGCAGCTTCAGCTCTTGGCCTGCAAACTGTAGGGGGATCTGGTGATCAGTCTTCAGGGTAAGCCTCTTGCTTT
Source organism: Gymnobelideus leadbeateri (assembly GCA_011680675.1). NCBI lineage: Eukaryota > Metazoa > Chordata > Mammalia > Diprotodontia > Petauridae > Gymnobelideus > Gymnobelideus leadbeateri. The sequence goes on along the minus strand of WOXC01009668.1, from coordinate 971 downwards.
ACCCTTCTTGGATCTGGATTGCAGTTTGGGGTGGAGGTCTTGGGGTGTGTGACCAGCTTGCCAGAGTGTGTGGAGGCTTCACAGAGGCCACCCAACTAATACCTTCCGGAAGTTGAGAAGACCCCAATGTTTGGGATGGAAGTTCCCCTGGCTGGTGGCAAAGTCCTACTGTGGCAACAAGCCCAAAAGTCGAGTAATTGAGTGGCAACATGCTTAGGCAAAGGAAACAAAATAAAGAGAAGAATTCATCATTAGACTTCTATTTTGGGGGCAAAGAGGATCAAAGCATGGAACAGGAGGAGGACAGTGAGGTCAGAACTCCTGCACCAAAAGCCCCAAATGAAAATACAAGCTGGCTACAGGTCATAGAGGACCTTAAGAAGCAGATAAGAGAAGTGGGGGGAAATTTGGGAAGAGAAATGAGAAAGATGCAAGAAAAGTATGAAATGACAGTCAACAGCCTGACTGAGGAAAATAACACCTTAAAAAATAGACTAACTCATGGTAAAAGAGGCTCAGAAAGGCGATGAGGAGAATGACTTAAAAAGTCGAATTTGCCAGATGGAAAAAGAATCTCAAAAGCTCACTGAGGAGATTCATTCCTTCAGAGTTAGACTGGAGAAAATGGAAGCTAGTGACTTTCTGAGAAATCAAGATGCTGTTAAACAGATCCAAACAAATGAAAGAATAGAAGGCAATGTGAAATATCTCATGGGAAAAACACTGACCTGGAAAATAGATCCAGGAGAGATAATTTAAAAATTATTGGACTACCTGAAAGCCATGATCAAAGAAAGGGTCTAGAAATCATCCTTAAAGAAATTCTCAAGGAAATTTGCCCTGATGTTTTAGATCCAGAGGGCAAAATAGAGGTTGAAAGAATCCATAGATCACCTCCTGAAAAATATCCCAAAAAGAAAACTCCTAGGAATATTATAGCCAGGTTCCAGAATTCCCAGATCAAGGAGAGA